>CM051498.1:17403309-17625809 GCA_028031935.1 Paedocypris micromegethes | reverse complement strand
TCATGGTGTATCGTGCCTTGCCCTACCTTTACCTGCTCTTCCTTGCCCTTCATCACATTGCTTTGGTGTGTAGTGCCTTGCCTTGCCCTGCCTTGACTTGCCTTGGCACGCCCTGCCTTTGCCTGCTGTTCCTTGCCTTCCTCTTCATCACCTTGTCTTGGTGTGTTGTGCCTTGCCTTGCCCTGGATTGACTTGTCTTAGCGTGACCTACCTTTTGCCTGCTGTTTCTTGCCTTTCCTTGCCCTTCATCACATTGCCTTAGTATGCCTTGACTTGCCTTGGCGTGCCCTTCCATTGCTTGCTCTTCATCACCTTGCCTTGGTGTGTCCTGTTTTGCCCTGCCCTGCATTGACTTGTCTTGACGTGCCCTACCTTTGCCTGATTTGTGCCTTGGACTGTCATGCCCTTCATCCCCTTGCCTTAGCGTGTCATGGCTTGCCTTGCCTGTTCTTTGTCTGTACCTCACTCTGATTTGAAGTGCCTTGCCCGCCATTATCTTGTCTTAGCGCGTCATGCCTTGTCTTATCGTGCCTTGACGTGCCCTGTCTTTACCTGCTGTTCCTTGCCTTGCCTTGTCTTGAAGTGCTTTGACCTTCATCATCTTGTCTAGGCGTGTTATGGCCTTGCCTTTGCCTTGAGTGTTGTTGCCCACCTTTCCTTGGTGTGCCTTATCTTGCCCTTTACTTTACAGTCATTTAGCAGACATTTTTATCCAAAGCGACTTACAAAAAGAGGGGCAAATGAAGCAATTAGTATAAAAAGGACACAGTATATGTTTACACACACACAAAAAAAAAACACATACAAAAACAGCACAGTTCTGTCTAGAACACACTAGACAGAAAAGTATTAGTCAGTTTTTAAGAGCTTTTCAAAATGTTGTGTAGAGTTTCTAACAGGGATTGATAAATTGTTCCACCAAATAGCCGCCAAACAAGAGGAGGTTTGAGTAAGAGATTTCAGTGCGTTATCAGAATGCAAAAGAACTCGGAGTGGGATGCTGTGGTCGGGCCTAGCCTTGGCATCCAACTCACTGGTTATTTTAAAAATGTTGTTACACTGTGTTATTTTGCTTATTTAGATACCATTGTGTCCTTTGATTTTCAATGTTCCTGAATCCTTAACAACGTGTATATAATTATATTTAACATTTCTTTCTGTTTGTATGTGTCCTGCACCGTGAACAGAAGCTTCTGAAATAATGAGAAGTATTGGAGAAGCTGTGGAATTTCTGCATAGTGTTAACATTGCACATAGAGACCTCAAGGTCAGATAAAAGTAAACTACTGTCCTTCAATTTTGCGTGTTTGTGTTATAATTGTGTAGATGTAGTTGTACAGTTTGTATGTGCAGTTGACAAATAGCAATTACAATATTGATGCCATTGAGTTACGTATATTACGTCTATTGTAGATTAAATCATGTAAATACATTTTGCATTCTTTTTAAAATGTTAAGAAAGTTACTGAAATACATTTGGCGATAATATATACTAAATGTATATATCTTTTTGCATTTCTTATCACACAGCCCGAGAACTTACTTTACACATCGAAGCACCATGATGCCCAGCTCAAGCTTACCGATTTTGGCTTTGCCAGAGAAACCACCTCTAGAAACTGCTTGAAAACGCCATGTTATACACCGTATTTTGTTGGTGAGCAAGTACATTTAAGTCATCCTTTACAGGGTCGCGGGGAGCTGGCGCCTATCTCAGCGTCTTAGGGCCGGAGGCGGGGATACACACTCTGGATTGGTGGCCAACCATTCGCAGAGCGGGACACACAGACAAACACATTCACACACTCACTCATACCTATGTGGTCAATTTTCCAATTCCAATTAGCCTGAAGCGCATGTTTTTGGACTGTGGGAGGAAACCGGAGAAAACATCAACCGGAGGAAACCCACGCAAGCACGGGGAGAACATGCAAACTCCACACAGAACGGCCCCGGCCGGCCTTGAACTCACACCTCAAGTGTCAAACGGAACCATCTTGCTGTGAGGCAGCAGCGCTAACCACTGCGCCACCGTGCCGCCATACATTTAAGTCTTTTTAGCTTATTTGTTTTATTATAACTATGCTAAACATCAACCTTATTTTTAGCCCCAGAAGTGCTTGGCCCAGAGAAATATGATAAATCATGTGACATGTGGTCCTTAGGAGTCATTATGTACATCCTGTGAGTAATATTTCACCATGCACTATAATTTGTACATTCCTCAATGTCTATCATACAAAACATAAATAATTTGTCTTTCTAGATTGTGTGGTTACCCACCCTTCTACTCAAACCGTGGTTTACCCATCTCGCCCGGAATGAAAAGACGCATACGGAATGGACAGTATGAATTTCCAAATCCAGAATGGTCACAAGTGTCCGAGGAAGGTAATTTAATAGCTTTATAATTGTTTTATTATGGAAAATGTTAAGATGATTTTATAAAAAATATATATATTTTTTTTATTTCACAGCAAAGCAGCTGATTTGCCTTTTACTAAGAACGGATCCTACAGAGAGAATGACCATTGCGGAATTTATGAATCATTCATGGATTAGCGTAAGTATTTCAGTTTCTCCCTGTCAGTCAGTTCACTTTGACGTTGTCGGTAAACCAACACTAGGAAAACTTGGCGGTCCGATTTGCTTCTGCACATGCCTTTTTTTCAGATAGGTTAATCTCTTATCAATTTCTAACGTAAAGAAAGCCATTTTATGCAAATTAGTTTAACCAATTTGTGTCCTAGTGCCCCCGAGTGTCATTTTTACACAACATCTTGTTCCCTTTCAGTTAGGAACTAAGGTTATACGGTGAACAAAACATCTGTTCTCTATTCTCATCTATTCTACAAAATTAATGAGGAATTATAACTGTTCAGTTATTTCACTCTTTTTACAGAGAAACGCCTTGTGGTTATCGTACATGTAATTATAAAGGGCAGTGTGAAATATAAAATGTCAAATGTACTTGTTATCCGAGCAAATGTGTACTTAATTATTAAACTTTCCTTTCTCTGATTTAACAGAAATCCAAACAGGTTCCTCAGACCCTTCTCTACACAAATCAAGTTCTCAAGGAAGAGAGTTATGTCTGGGAAAATGTTAAGGTCTGTCAAAGTCCCTTGTTCTATTTAACATGTACTTTTTTGTGGCTAAAATTGTCATAAAAATTGTATTAATGTTTCCAAATTAGGAATACTACAAATTGCATAAGATTGATTTTTGTTTAATGTAAATACATTAACAGGAGGAGATGACAAACGCGCTGGCGACATTAAGAGTGGACTACGAACAAGTCAAGATCAAAGACATTGAGGATGCGTCCAATCCTCTTCTACAGAAAAGAAGAAACAGAATGGCATTAAAATGAAAAACATTTCATTCATTTTCATTTATTTTGATTACGTACCGTATTTACGTGAATATAATCAACCCTTTTTTTTTTTTTTAGAATTTTCGACACTTTTAAATATACGCGTCAGGATATTTCAAGTCAGGAACAATCAGAAATAAACGGAAACACGTTGTCTTTATGCCGCGGCGCGTGTATATAATGTTAAACAATGGAATTAAAGAAACATTAGACACGCTGCAACACTTAACAGAGACAAAATAACGCTGGAAGAAGCAAGACTAAATTAAATACAGTACATTCATTTATATTGCAACAAACAGAGACTACAAACGGCTACTACGACCAGGTAGCTTAGCATAGCTTAGCGCAACACAACCGGCTACAAACGAGTCCAATGTGTCATTGCAGAAAGAGTCGAAAATGAAAATGAAGAACACGGGCAAGGAGTAAAACAAAATCCAAGGAACAGACACAATCAAAACGCTCGGTCGCTGCACAGGCGATAATAATCCTTCCTCTTCACACAGGCCTGAGCTTGAAACAATTGCTCTATGCATGTGCGGAGTCTGACTGCAGAGCAAAGGATTTTGGGAAATTAAGTTCTAACCACTAGAATCGCCTTTTTGTTATCTAGCATTCAAGTAAAACGATATCAAAATGATAAGAATAGCATTTTTAAGAGAATATTAACAAAATTGAACCAGAAACACTTTTTGTGCCTGAAAAATCATGGGGGTGCTTATATTTGCGTAAATACGATATTTAATACTATTCCAATTAGATGGAATAGAATGTTTTGGCAACTTTTGGATCTTGGTTTCAAATAAATTGCAAATATTTTCCAGTACCTCAGTATCTGGTGTTTACTTTAGATTGTTTTTTTTGGACTAACAAGCTAACAATCACTAATTTGTTTGCTGTAATACACTCCAAGATTTGACTTGGGCCTGGAATAGAATCGGGTCTCGTACAGGAGCAAGCTCTCTATTTTTTCGTAAACGTTGTGCGTAGCATGATTTCTACCTGTAATTACAACAGTCAATCTTCTAAGAGGATTTCTCAGATTGCATAAGCTCAACTAAACCCGGTTCTGGAAGTTTATGGTCCAGGGCTACCGGTGCCAGAGTCGTTATGAGAACAAGGTGGACTAGAACATTCTGTCTGTTTTTCTTCTGTAGAAGTTCTGTAAAAAAAAGCCAAACTACAGCAGTGTTTAAAAGGAAGCAGTAGCCTTACTAGCTTAATGAAGCATATTTAGATGGGCGATCTGCTCTTAATTTGGTTTATTTGGGTGTAAACCACGTTACACAATTGTCTAACCCTAACCTTGATTTCATAAGATGTAGACATTGAGATCACAAGGAAGGCACAGATTATCTTAATCTAGATCTAGAGTAAAAATACATCTAGTCAACGTAAGTAATTTTCAAAATAGCAGTGTATAGTAATTTCCATATCTGGTGAAAGTGTTACAAATCACAATGTATATATTCTGTGATTGTGTGTCACTGGTTGCTCTGATTTGGAGAATAGATCATATGTTCTCAACACAACTCACTACGTAACCCAGAAACTGTTCTATTGGCAAGGCAATGATTGTTTCTTGTGCTTTGCCCAACAAATGACTTTGCAGAAGTAAAGCTCACATTATCTTGGGCCAACGCAGCTTGGCAGAAGAAACATCAGCTGCTCCAACAGTGGAACTAATGTATTTGTTGATCAAAACCTGACAGAAACATTGGATCTACAATAGTCGTACAGTACTAAAGTTAAAGTGAGTGAGTTTGTCAATATGGCCACTAGGGGCTGTATAGAAATTGTGATCTGCTTTTAACCATCTAGTGACTTTACACACAAACACGGAGCAGTGTCCAATTCCCTACCACTGGACCACAACTGTCAAATATCCATTTTACTATACATTGATTTGCTCTACTTCAATTACTAGCAATTTAAGGCATTGAGTTGTTTAGTCAGTGGCTTTGAAAAACTGCTTAGTTTCTTTAAACTTAATTGACAGTTAAGTTCCACAATCAGGACATTGAGTAACTCTGACATTATAGACATTTTAATGTTAAGTTTTAAATAGCTTTGGCGATGCTTTTTCTCTCTCTCTTTTTTTTCTCACTCATAGATTTTTGTTTCCTAGCCACTGTGGCATTTCTTATTGCTGGTAATAGACACAGTCAACACAACTGTCAAAGTCCTTGTTACATTTGACTAGTCGTTCTTAACAAAATTGAACAATACGATTCTTTAAGTCAGTGTAACCAAATCAGATTTATCGTGCTCACTTTAACAATCTCTTCGTTACTATCTCCACCCAAAATGCCCGACTCAATAGCTGAAAACAACTTCTCTTTTCTCTTACAATTTTTTTAATTGTGAGAAAACATGTATTGTGAGGTAATGACACTAGAGGAGGGTGTTGACTAACTTCTGACTCCCGTGGTACTATGATGTTGTCACGTCTCGGTGGGACTTCAGTCAGAAACTAGAGAGCATCTCGATCTCGCATGGTAACTTCACACCAGTATCTCCGCAGAAAAAGGACTTGTCTCTATACTGAACAGTGTTTGAAGTTTTCCAGGAACATTTGTTTTAATCAAGTTTATGGAGGTTAGGAGCATAGACGAGTATTAATGCTGCTTTTTATTTTAAATTATGTTTTAAACTGTACTCTAGTATTCCTCTCTTTTACTTTTTTTTTTTTTTTTTTTTTTTTTTTTTTATTTTGTCAAAACGTCATTAATGCTAATCGATTACTGTAAATGAAGACATTGGTTTATAGTTGGCATTATAGTTAACCTGGTGATTTTCTTGTTATAGTTATAGTTACCCCACCTGTCCCATTTCTTTCTTTCATCATGTGCTTTACTATTTTACTGTTTACTATCTCATGTTTACTTTAATGTAGTCAGTTGTCAGTTTAGCTATTCGGTTACTTTACTGATTTGGCTTTCAGTTCACGCTAAAGCAGTCGCTAGTGCTAAAAGTCTAGCTGTGTTGTTCCTGTCTTGTTAAAGCCACGACTTCTTTTGATTTATTTTCTTAGTTTTGTGCTTTTACTATCACAGCTGCTTTACTGCTCCTGGTAGTTTAGAAAATACAATTACCTAAAAAAGCAGCCTAAAAAGATTTATTTTTAAGGTTTTTTTTGACAATAATTAAGTTACATTCTTTAGCATTGTTTTGCTGACTGACCTTTACAGATTTGATTTGATTTTGATGAGTAACAGTTCAGTTGTTCTTCACAATTCTCTAGGTCTAAGAAGTTTAGAAGCGGGATGTTGTTGTAACGATGGATGCTGTGATGCCTCAACAACGATGGATTTCTCACCACTTGCTCAATCTGTTATATCATTCTCCAACCGACCTGGGACATCATCAGGCTGGCCATCTCCATTTAGATTATCCAGACTTGGGTCCTCCTCTCAGCTTCCTGCTCCTTCAGCTTTACCTCAGTTGTAGTCTTCATGGTCTTCATCAGGTCTCTTCCTTCCACCAGCATTGACCCCCCTCATCTGGTCTGTACCAAGGTCTACTAGTTTGGTCATCCAGGTCAACCCCAACACCAAAGCCACGCTGGTTCCAATCCCAGTCTAGTAGTTTTCACATGTGAGTGTCCTGTAGCGAGATAGTGCTTCCTGGGTGTGTCACTCTCCTGGATGACCCTAGTCTGACACTCGTCCCAGTCACTCAGAAGATCCTCAAGACGCTTTCACCTTCTGCCCCCTTTCAGATCTTTCCTTTTCAAACCTCTCTCCACACCTCCAGAAACACCTTAATTGTGTTTTAGACATGTGGACTCCACCTTAAAGGAGGTTAGGGTTTAACAGTCACCGTTTCCACTCTACTCTAATACCCCCAAATCTCTGTGTCTCCCACCAAGCATTTTGTTTGGATGACCTATTTATGCTTGTGTGGTCAATAATTAGTAATTATGTTCTCTCACATGTTTCCCTTCATTGCCCATTATCCACAGCATTTGTTTTGAGGTAGTGGGCAGTTGTGGTCCAGTCGTAAGGGACTTGGCCACGTGTCCGAGGTTGTTGGCTGGTTGGGAAAGACACTGACCCTCATTTGCCACTGGGTGCCACGGTTTAGGTTGCCCACTGCTCCGGGTTTGTGTGTCACTTCACTGTGTGTGCGTAACTTCATTGGATGGTCCCTAGTGACAATATTGACAACCTCGCTCACTTCACTTGATGGTTGTTTTGTTGGTCAAGTTCAAGCTCCTTGTCTTCATGTGCCACCTGCACACTGAAATTGTAGAAAACAAAGGTTGTAGTACACTAATTTTGTGTATTTCAATTCTAAAGGCTAGGAAAAAAGGCTAACAAATGTAAAAGCTGATGTTGTGCATTTGCCAGCATTAAACAAATCTTAGCTCAATCTTATGCCCTTTTCTCGCAAGACTGGTTTACTTTTTGCCCATTTTATTCTCACTCTGTCCATGCAAAACAAATACATTTGATCCAGATTTTGCCAATAAAGCGCTGTACATCGTATAGATCTGCTGCATGTGACTCTTATGAAAACATGTTTCCAGTATATCATGCAGGATACGGTCTCTTGAAATGTACACGCACCCTCACAACACCAAAGGATTCTTCCTGTGCTGAGATAATGACAGGGTAGATGTCTGGATCTGCATGAAGCAAGACTGTTAAAATACAGATGTTCTGCCTTCTCACACATGGCACTGATATTCCGATAGCCTTGGGACACAGAGCACTTCTCATTATGTTGGTGAAGAAACACACAATCGCTGCACTGTACAAGCCAGCAGAACCTCTTCTGCGCAACAAGCCATTTCTCGGACTGAGTTCTACTCAAGTGGAGGCTTCTTATACTAAGGTATGTTGATTTTTACACACCAACAACACACACGCAGTAAACATATACAGTATGTACACAGAAAAATGTGAATGAGCTTTGAGATACTGTATGTGGGTTACAGCAATACTAAAAGTCTTAATAAAAATAAATTGATTAATCATTAATTGATTACAGTTTATATACAGAATATATTACAGTTTTTGATGGCAGTGATTGATGACACACTTTATATTTGTTTGTGTATTTGTTATATATATGTATGCACTATGCAGTAATAAACATAATGTACTAATAAACATAGTAAGAAAATATAGTGCATATAATTTTCAAAAAATTTTCACACACACACACACACACACATGTGCGTGTATATATACATAAATGTATAGTATATACTGAAAGTATTACTATAGTATATACTGTACTGTGTTTGTACACAAGGTTTTTTGTTCACGAGGTTTATTTTAAGAGGTAACTATATAATTATTCTGTCGTGTAAAAAAATGTTAACACATTAAAATATGATACAAGAATACCAAACGTTTAATAATGATATAATAATGAAAAAATAATGATAAATTATATAAAAAAAAATAATAATAATAATAAACATTTTCTGATGTTTTTATCTGACAGGGATGACAAATAAAACAGCAACAACAAGATGGATTTTACTATTGCTTTTGGCAGAGTTTTTCACTTTCACAACTACTCAGTCTACTAACTCTTTGATCTGGTTAAGCTACCTGCGCAGCCGAGCGTACAGTCAGGGCCGTAGTCTCGGTTCTAACCATGCCCATCTAAGTTCAGACGGTCAGTCCGGCCTTCTGGATTGCCCCTTGGAGTGTGACTGCCCTACTTACCCCAAAGCCATGTACTGCCACAACCGCAATTTACCCCATGTGCCATTCGTCCCATCGTTCATCAAGTATGTATATCTGCAAAATAACCAGATCGCACGCATCACAGACGGAGTGTTTGATAACGCCCCGAATCTTTCTTGGATCAGCATTTACACCAACAAGCTGCAGTCTGACAAGATTAGTGCCAAAATCTTTGCCAAACTACAAAACCTAGAGCGACTGTTTCTACACAACAACAAACTCAACCGTGTTCCGGAAGGTTTGCCACGCTCCCTGCGTGAACTGCGGCTGAATCACAACAACATCTCGGTAGTGTCGGAGGACTCCTTCCGTGGAATGAGCAACCTCACGCATCTCTACCTACAAATGAACCTCATTGAAGACCTCGGTACTGCGCTCAAGGGTCTGCAGTCTTTGACCGTGCTGGACCTGCGTGGAAACAGGCTGAGTAAAGTTCCTGAAAGCTTGCCTCCAAAGCTTAGTCAACTTTACCTCGAGTACAATCGGATATCCAGCATCCCTGCCAACTTTCTGACAGAAAGACCCGACCTTCACTTTGTGAGACTCTCGCACAATCAGCTCACCAATAATGGAATTCCGGTCAATGCTTTCAATGTCAGCACGCTCGTAGAGCTCGACTTGTCTTTCAACAAATTGGAGAAGATTCCCACTATCAGCACTAGTCTGGAGAACCTGTACCTGCAGGCCAACAAAATCAAAGGTACAGATTTACGGCATTTGCACTTACAATTCCATTACAGAAATGTCCCAACATGGTGTGCCTTCTTGATGGCACACAGACAATAACAATGATCTTGTCTATTTATTGTTTTCCAGAATTTTCACTGAGCAGTTTCTGCCGAGTTGTGGACGTGAACAGTTACTCTAATCTCCGTGTACTTCGTCTAGAGGCAAACGAAATAAGTGCAGTGGATATACCAGCTGAAGCTGTGCACTGTCTGCGCTTGGCCACCAAGATCGACCTGTAAACTCTTCAAGATGTCTTCATATCCCAGCGGTCAACCAATCTATTGTTAATACTTGTCTAAAGACTTCAAATTTGAAGTAGAATTAATCAGTCTGTCTATCTGACCATCCATCCATCCATCATCCCATTCGATTACCTATCCATTTACTATCCAAATACCCAAACCGTACCTACTCACCTATCAAACTACCAATCCACCTACTACCTACACAACTACCCACCCATCTACCTACCTACCTAACCACCCATTTATACCTACCTACCTACCTGTCCAAGGACCCTCCCAAGTATATACTTATCCATCCTACCAACTTACCTTTCGATCTATCCACCCATTCACATACCTACTTATCTTTCCAATTGTACATTATCCACCATAATGTAACAACCTACTCTCCCGTCTAACTACTTGCATACCTACCTACCCAACTACTCACCCATCTACATATGAATTTAAATATCCAACTACCCAATCATCCACATGCATACATTCCTACCTACCTAACTACCCATTCATCTACCTGTCTCTTTACCTACCTACCTACCTCCCTACCAACATAACTACCCATTCATCTACCTGTCTATTTACCTACCTACCAACCTACCTACCCACCAATTCACATATGAATTAACATTAATACACATTACACCTATACTTAGATTTATTTACATATTCGCCTGTTTATCTCAAAATTATTTTTGTTCAATACAAAGTGTTTCTCCAAGGTTCCTTCAAGCATATCTGAGGGGGACTTTGGTGCTTTACTAATTGTGTGCGAACCAATATGGTCATTAATCATTAATTCTAAGCTGAGTACACACACTAGTAAGATTGATTTGATTTCTAATAAATACAATTAGGTGTGCCTTGAATAAAAGGATATGTCAAATGTTAGCACTGTAAAAGAATTGTTAACATTCTTACAAATTCAGTTCATGCTTGCAATAATAATGAATTTACTTTAGCACAAATGCAACATTTTTGGCCTGAACCTATTCATATTTACAGTACACACGCACACACACACACACACACACACACACACACGCACGCACGCACGCACGCACGCACGTACGCACAAACTGTCGATGTGAAAAATTACTTTGTCCATTTAAACATAAAAAAAGAATTCCCTTTTTTCCATTATGGAAAGCTGATTAAATTGTGAAAACCATTAACATTGAATTTGTGTAATTTTTTTAAACAATCACGCATTGCAAATGCCCTATAGTATAATCATATTATGTAACACAAATTGTTAATAAACTTAATAAAAGTGATTCTACAAAAATGTGTCCTAATTCACAAAATTATGAAATTTTGATTCTACGTTTTTGTCCTAAAAACTAGGACAACATTCTTTGCGTCATTCTTTTTATAGATAAATTTAGAATATATATGTATTTACATTGAGTTAGGATTAGGTTAGAAGGTTAGAATTAGCCATCTGAGGTCATTTGAGCCAAAGTTAATTAAATAATTAAGCATTTTTATATATACATACTATGTGTGTATAAATATTTATGTGTGCGTGTGTGTCTGTGTGTGTGTAAATCTTCCACAAAAACATATTGTGGGTAAACACGGTGCGGTAATCCCTGTATATTTATTATGTTATAACAAACAGCCTTGACCTTTTTCAAGAGCACAAGGGAGGTTTTCCACCCAGAGTAGGCGAACACAAACTATAAGAGAAGTGTTTACCGCTCGTCCCGAAGGAGTTGATTAAATGTCAAGCACAACATCATTGGAAACCGTGGCTGCCTGAGCCGCCGAGCGCGCTAGAAACTCCGAGGTCATCAGAGTGACCCCAAGAGCGAGAACAATGATTGGCTTGGGTGACTTTTTAAGGGCGGCAAGAGAAGAATCAGTAGGAGTCACGAGTTTGAGTTGTTTCTAGGGACGTTTTTGTGTTCTCTCTGTTGTTGTGTAGGTTTCCTCTAGGTCTCCGGTTTTCTCCCACAGTCCAGAAACGTGTTTGGTGTTCACAACATTCCTGCTTAATCTGTCTTTTTTACAAAAATGCTTGTTTTGGGCTGAAAATGCTTTTTTGCACCTTTGAAAACCTCAAAGCATGACAAGATGAAAAACTGAAATTTCTCAATAAAACTGGTTTTATCCTTTGCTTCTTAGTGTCTTCTATGCCTAAAACAAGATTTTTAACAAGATTTAGCTTACATCTGTCTTTTTCCACAAAAATGCTTATTTTGGGCTGAAAATGCCAGAAACATGTGTTTGATGTATAAAACATTGCTGGTAATACAGTAAACAGGAATACAGCAATCAGTGAGTCGTCTTTATGGTGTGTGTATAAAAGTATATAAACTCCAGTGACATTTGTAGGCCTAGTTGTAGGGAGCTGGAGTGTCCAAAAGGTTGCAGGTTCTAACGGAAGTATTCTTGAGTAAGGAAGAATTTCTTTGGGACAAGCATGAGCTTTGGGACATGGGAGCATGTGTGTGTGTGTGTGTGTTCATGCATTTAGCACAGGTTGAGCCCTGAATGCTTTTTCTTACCCCAATGTGGGGCCTTATGGCAGGGTTGGACAGACCTTTTGATTCGCGGGCCGCAATGAGTTCTAACATTTGACAAAAGTGTCGGACCGGGAGCAGATTGATGGAGTGCGTTTACAACTTCGCCTCACTGGAGAAAATCTTGGATCTTGGGATATGGAGGAAATATAAGGTTTAATTCAAAATGTACAACAAAATGTTTGACTTTGGAAGACAATATCGTACTTTCATTTAATTTTAGAAGTTTGACGGGCCGGAATAAAATGTTTAATGCCGCATGTTGCATGTTTGATTTTCAGGATTATCAGACTCACTCTGATGGTCGTTCTGGACGTATGAAGTAAAAGAGTGCGGACAGAGAACACTCCTTTTTCACTGCCATAAACAGTCAAGACACTACGTTGCTGTTTGAAAGACTTTGTTAAATGTGCTGTATAGTTTCAATGTAGTACGTACTGTGTAGAGTGACAGATATACTTCTATTTTAATCTAACGTAAAGATATTCTATAGTCATCTAAAGCTAATAATATGACTGCACTGTGACGACGGATGTGTTCAATATTTATAGCATTATGACATGTGTTTTCTTTTTAAAGATTGTGTGATTAGTTTATTTTTTATATTAGTTTATTTAATATTATAGAGTATTTTAATGTGGTTTGTGTTCATGTGCATTTGACAATCAGAGTCTGACAACATTCGAAAACTATGAATTCAGATTTCCTACTAGAAATATATATATAGTAATGGGTTAGGGTTATATATAGTTAGAGTTACATATAGTAATGTATATGTATATAGTATAATGTAAAATATAATGTATATAGTGTATACATCATATTATTGTGAACTTGTCTGTTACCCAAAGCGCCAAAAACCAACTTGTTGAGTTTTTGTGTGGAGTTTTTATTTGTCTTTAGCTTCTAATGACCATCCATTTGTTTTCTAAATTTCCAATTGTCTTTTCATGGGTTACTACAGTATGAGCTCGCTCTCAAACACACACACACACACACACACACACACACACACACGCACACACCTCAATTTTCCAATGTGCAATTCTCCAGAATTGTGCTTTTGTATTGTGGGAGGAAACCGGAGATCCAGCGGCCTCAAACAGAACCGTCTTATTGTGAGACGACACATATTGCCACATATATAATCTTAAAACTCAAGCTAATATTATAATGCTGTTGCAACTCAATAAAAAACCTCAATAAAATCTCAATAAACCCAAACGTGTAATTATACATTTATTCAAATTAGCAATCTGATTTCATGTTATAGCTGCAAAATGACTTTATTTACACACTTCTTATGTTTACAACCCGCACAATGTAACCTTTACATGCATCAACAAAAAAAAATCCCCGAAATATTACACACATCCTGTCCAAAAACAGCCCAGCACATGAAACATTCTTTTCACACACATTTTTCCTACATTGTGGGGACAATTTCGCATCACGTCTGTTTACACAATTTTTTCCTACATTGTGGGGACAATCTTGTCTCTTTACACACATTTCTCCTACTTTGTGGGGACAATTTCTCGTCTGGTGCAGCTGTAGAGAACCGAGCGAATGCGGCTTCGGAACCTCTGGTCCCTCAGGCCGTAGATGAGCGGCGTCAGCAGGCGCGGCAGGATGCTGGTGAGCGTAAAATTAATAAAGAGGATTTCCGACTGATAGTAGGGAAACAGACTGAGCAGGGCTCGGTCCAGGGCCGGCGTGAACAAAGACAGCGTGCAGAGCAACAGCTGAACCCAGTGCAGGAGAATGGTCTTCCTGGCCTTCTGCGCCTGAGCCTGGTCGGAAACGGCTTGTTTGGCCGTCATCAGCACTCGGAAGTACGTGAAGATCAGCACGACACACACCGAGCACATGTAGACGATGTGGACCACGGAATCGCTATACCTGTGGTACTCGGAAAAATACACGTTTTGTATGAAGCACATGCGACTGGACGCGAAAAAAGCCAGAGGTTGAAGAGCCAAGACCACGAAGAAGTCCACCAGGCAGGGCAGCGCCGCCACCAGCCAGATGATGCCCAAGAGGAGCCTGGTGTGGTAAACCGTGCTGATCTGAGAGTGATGAAGGGGGAAGCAGACGGCCACGAAGCGCTCCAGAGCCATGCCGCCCAGAATCAGCGGCGTGTTCTTGTAGATGGTGGTGACGATGAGCATCAGGAGGCAGCAGAGGGCGACGTTGATACCCGGAAGCGTGTACATAAACATGTGCAGCATCACGGACAGAGTCACCATCGCCATGTCGTTGACGATCAGCTGCATGTACAGAACATAGCGCGACTCCTGAGTCAAGCCGGGGTTTTTGAAGAAGGTGAAGAGCAGCAAGCCGTTCACCGAGTTGATGGCCACGGCTAGGAAAATCAACAAGGAGTGTTTGAAAACCGACTCCTCAAATGAATCCTTGCGCTTGCTCAATTCCGAAATGTTCATTTTGGGATGATCAAAGTCAACATTGTGTGCATTGTAGCCCTAAAGCACCGGAGGGTGAACATCAAAGATCTCCTTCAGCTCCGCTCGGGGGTCTTTTATAGGGTTGTGGGGACCGGGATTGTGAAGGGCTATTCCTGGTTGACACGTCCTCATGAGTCTCGCTTTAATGTCATGAAATCCCAATAACACGGCTGAAGTAAACAGCAGTCTGTGGAAAACAAATTAACCTTTTGTTTGCCATCCTTTCCCCAATGCTTTTGCATTTTAATTGCTATCTAATTATGCAATTTATGTGTAGTGTAGTGTGTAGATTTTTTTTTTATAATAATACCATATTTTTCACTCATAACCATAAATAATAAAGAAATATGGTTTCAAATGTTTTCTCAAACCCCTGACATGAGGTTTGAAAGAAAGAAAGAAAGAATGAACGATAGAAAGAAAGAACGAAAGAATGGAATGGAAAGAATGGAGAAATGGAGTGAATGAATAAATGAAAAAGAGAGAGAGAATGAAAGTATGAATGAATGAACGATTGATAGATAGATAGATAGAGAGAGAGAGAGAGAGAGAGAGAGAGAGAGAGAGAGAGAGAGAGAGGAAAGAAAGAAATACAAAAAGAAAGAAAGAATGAAAAAAAGAAAGAAAGAGAAAAATAATGAAAAAAAGAAAGAAGCTCAGTGTCAATATATGAAAGCTCAGTGTCAATATTTGACAATACGTTTTTATCTTTTGAACTCTTGCTTTTGGATTGTACCGTGCCAACAACACTCGCCACTGGGAGGCGACATTGCTTCACGTTACGGAGCCACTCAGAACGGGACTATGATTTAATCCGAAATGTTGTAAGGGTCAAAGGAGTGTCATGTCATTTGACTGCCATTAATTTGGCAGCTATTATTTACAAAAATGGATTGTCACCGAAAGAATGCAGTTGTCAAATATTTGTTTCCTGTTCTCTATACCCAGAAACTCAATCTACAAGTGTGGAAAATTGTTTTAAAATAAGAGTCATTTCTCAGTCTTGAATAATTCGCTTTAAAACGTTAGGTAAACGTTCCAAAAAGTCCATCTTCTACAATCTCCACGGCTCACGTCGGCCACTGAAGAAAGATGATTTTAGTGAAATGTGCAGGTCTCTGTAGATTTGTATGAGGAACCAAATCCCAAAGTTGTCCAGAAACGAAGCAGCGACCTGGAAAAAAGCTGAGGGAATTGTTCTTGTGGCACGAGTTAATTCCGATTTGGAAACCTGATCTGTGAATTTCAATGACGATAACTGCCACCAGGGGGAGCCGTAGGCCTCAGACTAGCGACAATAATAATAATAATAATAATAATAATAATAATAATAATAATAATAATAATGCAGTCAATTTTATTTTTGTGAGCATAACAAACGTCAAAGAAAGTGTCCTGCTTTACCTCGATTGTGTAACTGTAATTCTATTTTTATTTATTATCAGTTCATCACACTCAAGGTGAAGTTCTTCTTGTGATTTCTTTTTGACTGATGTTAATCCCTGTTCTTTAATTACCTCATGTTCTCCATCAGCTCAGTTTGCGCCCATTAAATCTTTTATCACCCAGCCGCTGTGCTATCCATCATCCACCTCTCTCTCATCATCCCTTTAGATAACCAACAGTATTGCTCTGCATTATTCATTTTAATGTCTTATATAAAATAAGTTACACGTTCTGTAAAAAATATAGTTCTGGGGGAAAAAAAAGTATCTGCAACAATATTTATTAATTAACACAATGTCTTAAATCGGTGTTGAATGAATGTGTTTGCTGGAAATAACATGAGATTATTTAACATTAATTGTAGTACATTCGACTGCACTTGATCGGGCCACATCAGGACACAACCTTTATTCAAGTTAAAGTTAAAGTTTATTTACATAGTACTTTTCTTAGTTCAAAACCAACGCAAAGTCACTATGCAGAATTAGTCTTTAAAAATAGTCTTTAAAGAAGAAAAATGTCCATTATTCATATTTTTGGCCTAATAAAGTGGCCTAAGACACGCCATTGTTAGCTGAAATAAGACGAGAAAATAAGTAACATTAGATTGATATTAAACACTTTTGTCACAGAGGTTGTGTGTACGACATACGTGCTCGGCACATCGAGACAATTAACAGGATCATTAATTGTATCAGTCATAGTATGTAATTCTGAGTTTTTTTTTTTTACTTTTTTTTCTAAATGTTTTCCTAATATTCCAAACATTCATCCCAACATCTGACATCTAATATTTTCAATATTCAATATCCTAATGCACTTAGCTTCTAAGTAACCTGGATGTGTAAAAAAATATCTGGGACTATATGTAGACACACAAGACACACAAGACACACACACACACACACACACACACACACACACACACAATTGAGTGTAAACATTAAAATGCTGGTAATCTAATTGCTCGTGTTAACACTAGGTGGTGCTGGTTGACCATAGTTGACCAAAACAAAACCTGCAGCTCCTATTTGGAAAAATTGACATTTCAGTTTTTGTTAGTCACATGTTTAATACTAAATGCCTCACATAAACATTACATTTATTTATCAGAATCAGAATTCAGAGATTTGTATTGGCCAAGTTGCAAATGACAGCAAGGAATTGAGTGTGGTCTGACCCTCTTTTACAGACATTACCATAAAATATTATAAATATACTTTTTTGCAGTGGTGGTGGTTGTTGCTGCATATATAGTTTAAATATAGTTCACCGGACTAATGTCTTACACATAGTTTTCCTGAAGTTAGTTTTCTTTTAGTTTCCACTTTTTGTGCTTCTTCATCTACAAAACTCTCAAATACAAGAAAGTGTGACAAAAACAAGCACATAACATTTAATTTGACGTTGTTCCACTCAATGTTTTCACCAGAATAAAAATAATAATTTTCACTTGTATAAGAACGACTTAAAAAAGCTGTGTCAATTTTAATATTTTATAGATACTATTTTACATTATATATAATCGCTACCTTATTTTCTTATTATTTTAACACTATTAATTACTAATATTGGGATTATGTATTTTAGCCCCAGTGATTAGTTGGCTATCAATCGAGGGTGTGTCATCTTCAGGCCAAGAGATGCTGTGATTGGCTCAAGCTCCATGACAGACCAGATCAAAATGTGGAGACAAAATTCAATTTTGCTTTTAAAATGTAGTAAGAAGAATAGTGTTTCAATAAAAAATCTGCTTGAAATCTATTCCGAATTGTAATCTCGTGTCGGTGGTAGATTATTTCAGATTTGTGTTATGAAGTAGTGCTATGGTTATTAGATAATGTCTTTATAAAAAGATAAGGCCTTTTTTGCAGGGTCAAGATGAATGTTAGGAAGATTAATTAATGCAAATGACAGGAATTGTATTTCCAAGGCTAAAATTTAAGCCAAAATGGTTGAACAAAAATTTGAGGGTGAGTCTCGTGGTAAAGATGATCCTGGATCCAAAGCTTTAGAGTAAAACAGATGTGACGTGGCCATAGTGAAGAACGATTAATGAAGGTTTTATGTCTATGCGATTGTAAATCTATAAATCAATGGATAAAATGAAACGTGAGATCAAGTGCAATTCTAAAAATAGCCTGCTTGCTCTCATATGTTGTTGGCCAATGAGGTTTGTTAATTAAATAAAAGTAACATTTGGTCACATAGTAAACATCACAATGAAGGTCAAGGCACAAAAACACAGTCACTCATTTCATTGTGACTGTGCACGACAAGTCGGCATCTTTTTCTAACGCAGTTAATTTCTTGGGCAGACGAGGTGATATCGCCATCTGCAGGATGCGGAAGGTGCTGGATGCTATTCATCAGCTAAATCAGTTGAACGTCAATTAGCGGTTGCACTTTTTAGCACATTTGTGTTTGACTGAGACTGATGTTTTGTTCTTTTTATAATTTGTTCTGTTCTGCCATTTTGATACATTGAAGTGTTAAATTTGATTTCCACGTGAGGAAATAAAACCTCATAATAAACTGTTTGTTGTTTTTCACATTGCTTGGTGTTTTTCAGGCCTAAACTCATTAAAATACTCAAGTTCTTTAAAAAAAGTACACAACTTTCACTCTTTCAGTCTTTTTGTAATTAGTGTCTTGTGACTTGTAATGAATCTGCACTTTTAACCAAGTATGTTTTTTCTGGTACTCTTTACACCTCTTATTTTTATAGTCATGTTCTAATGTGTTCTCATTTGTTCATGCATTTAAGTCGTCTTATGGTTTCATTTGTCATCTGTCACCCGCTGCGTTTTGTTGTGTTCCATCAGTTCTTCATGCAAGTCTTCATCTTAAATTACCAGTAAATGTTTGTTGAAGTCATAATGGATTCTAAAGTCGCATTTCACCACCACGATACTGACAGTTAACAAAAAAAAGATGTTTTAGTATCAGACAAGATTCAGCAGACAAACGCTCTTAGAAGCCATTATCCCATCCTTATTTCCCGATGGTCCAGCTTAGATTAGGCTTGTCCTGATAATGCAGCGTGGCGTGTGGAGATCAATGACGGCCACACAATAGAAACATTGTTGGGAACGGTCAACTGGTAGATAATAATGGTGGCATGGACTGGACAGCCAGAGCGTGGTGAGGTCTGTTTTTTGTCCGGCTACACATTGTGCTACAATGGAAATTGTATGTAGAGTGGTATAACAAATTACAAAATTAATTTGTGCTAAGAGCCGTTTCGTTTGGCGGTTCCAATTCCGTGTCTTCCGTGTTTTTGAGTCTTTTTGTTCTCGCGCTGATGCTCCTTCACATCAATCACAACTTGCAATCTTCAGATTTTCGTTAAAATCATTCTTTCTCCATATTTTTTCGTGTTTTAGATTTTTGCGTTTGGACTTTGGGTCAAGCTGCTGCCCATCACATTCTCACCAGCCAACCAGAGTTAGAGCTGACCGCCATGAAACGTGCCAAAAGTCCAAAAGCAGAAATCAGAAATGACATAAATTCTCAAGCAAATGGGAAGCTTGCACTTTCGTTTGGTTCTTAGAATTTTACGCTTGATGTTTTTGGCACTAATCTGATTCCATACTCTTCTTGCCTCTTCTTGAGGGCAGCAGGTTGAACAGATCAGAAGAGGGATGGGGACTGTCCTACAGTGCTCTCAGCTCTGTGGGAGAGGTATAAAAGTTTACCAGGGAGGCCAATCATCTTCTGTGCTTCCTTTACTACTCTCTCCAGCAACTCATGTACCATGCAGTGATAGAGCAGGTCAGCAGACTCTCCATGGAAGCATGGTAGAAGGTCCACAGCAGGTTGGGGTCTTTCCAAGGACTCGCTTGATGACCGCTGTGGTGTTCTCTGTCCATGATATTCTCTAGATATTCTCTGAGAACCATGTCTTCAGATTCAGGACCTCCTCTCAGTAATCAGCTTCATCATCTCTCGAAATAATAACTACTGTGATGTCGTCAGAAATCTTGTGTAGAGACAGAGACAGGGTACTAGAGAGGGCTCAGCACACAGCCCTGTGGAGAACCCATGCAAGTGGATGACAGGTAGACCGGTTCTGACTGGTGGGAAAATCTTAAATCCATGCACATGAGAGTGGGGGGAAAGCAAGGATTTCCAGTTTGCTGATTAGTATGTCTGGGATGGTTTGGGAAGTCCTGGAAGAGCATCCGGACAGAGCTCTGCTGCTGTTCCAGATGTCCTAGCACTGCGTGGAGGGTGATGGCATCCTCTGTGGATCTATTTGTGAACTGGTGGAGGTCGAGGTCTGGTGGGAGGAAGCCTTTGATGTGTCTGAGAACCAGTTTCAAAGCACTTCATGATTACTGGAGTGAGAGCCACAGGTCGATAATTATTCAAGCGGGTGATCGGAGATTCTGGAATGATTGTTGTGATGTGAGGGGTTTTTTTTCTTTTTAACCTGTCAATTTTTCTAAAAAGGTCGTTTTTTGCATTTATTTTAAAGGGAAACAGGATTGGACCCGTCACTGAGCCTTGTGGTACTCCAATCTTTACTAAATTTTAGGTAAGAAAGGATATACGTAAACTGATCAACCATCTAAATATGGTTTGAGACTTTTCAAATGCATCTTACACAATAATAAATAAATGTTTTATTCAATTTATTTAATAACCAAGATTGGTTCTAGGATTAGAGATAGGTTTGCATACACAAAATGACACGTTGTTGCGTTTTAGCTTTTGATAAGTGAAAAAATTTCTCTGAAAACGTCTCTGAAACGTGATAGCATGTGATAGTTAATGATAGCATTTGATTTTTTCCAATTAAAACCCGATTAATAATCATTGGTATTTTTTTATTATGTATTAGACTAAAATATATTATTAGTGAGCTTGCTTATCAGGCCATGCAAGAGTAAAACGATGCTGATGTTCAGTTGGTGCTAATTAGCATTACATTTTGATTTTAACACTTTTAATTATCTTTTAACTGAAGAAAAAATATCACAGTCCTCAATAAGAGTTAGCAATTGGTGCTTTTTTCTCCATACATGGCTCTGTGGCAGACTCAAGCTTAGAATCTTTCAAAATAAAAAGAATGAAAAAGTGAAGTTGAGATCAGTCTCTCTATGTAATTACAAACTGAAACTGAAGTTGGTTTACGTGACTGACGAAACCACCGTGTATTAAGAACTTCAGGAGTCAGGTCAGGAAAAATGCAGACACATATAGTCTCTGCAGATACACCACGTGTGAATGCAAAGTTCACTAGGTTTATAGTGAGAGAGTGAGTGAGTTAGTGAACAAGAGGTGTAAAGAGTACCTGAAAACCACACTTGATACCTCAAAAGTAAAAATCACTCCATTACAAGTCACTAATTACAAGAAGACTTGAGTAAAAGTTGAAAAGTGTCCAATTTTAAAATAACTTGAGTAATTTACTTGTTTTGTTGTCTCAGAAATAAAAAAAACAAAAAGATCTTAATTTATGAGCTTTTATTTCCTAATGCAGAAATGAAATGTTGCCATTAGATTAAAAATGGGAGAACAAAATAGATTAAAAAATTACAAAAAGTCAGTCTCATTTAAACGTCATAAAAGTAAATTCGGAAAAACGTGAATTATATCAAAAAGAGCATCCAGTATCTTCACTCCATTCAAATGTAGTGGAGTAAAGAATGAATGACTTTATTATGTACTTGTTAATTATTACTTTATATTTATTTAGATTATTTACTTTGTTAATTATTACTTTATTACTTATTTATTAATGTATTAAAGAGGCAATCAAAAATGTAGTCAAGCAGAGAGTGAAAGTTGCTTATATTTTTCATACTCAGTACAAGTACAAAAATACTTAAGTAAAATAATAAAGTCCATTTACTCAAGTGCTTTATACCACAGACACACACAAACCAGGAGCAGTGGGCAGCCTTAAGCCGTGATGCCCAGGAGCATGTGAAGGTCAGTGTCTTGCTCAAAGAGTCTAGCTTTACTTTGCCATGTCTTTATTTCTCAATGATCTGTTATGAAAGCGAGAGAATAGTCGACTCCATGGTATCTAGATTGTCCCCATTAGAACATTGTTGACAGCATGTAGTCAGTTCACACGTAGTGCCGTGAGAATATCATATCCTCATCTCTGTGGAAAGATCTGGCCGGCAGCTGCTGGCTATCACGCTGGATTCTGCTCAAATGCTGGGGACCATTTTGAACATGTTCCGGATGGAAATAATTGCTCCGCTGTTCTCCGTCCAAGTTGTGAGCAAGTCAGTGCCAGAGAAGTGAGAATATTTATGTAAGGCTGCCAAGCGAAAGCAGATGATTCGAGCAGACTGTGGATGATGAGTGAAAATCAAAATAAATGCAAAAGCAGAAATTGCCTTTTAAGTCAATTATGTCCACGAGAGATGGAAACACAACCAACGCCAATGATTAAAAATGTAAGGAGCTGTTACACGATAGGGCACACGGTAATTGTATAGCTTACTTAGCTTTTGCACATTTTTTGATACACTAACAGATATTCAATTTTGTCTTGGAATAAACGTCTACATGGGATAAAAGTCGTTTGTAGATAATTAGAAAACAACGCAAAAAAACTAATTAAATTTAAAAAAAAAAAATGTTTCGCAATGCTTAACAGGATATTTTCTTGAGAATTTCCCTTCATTCTAGGAACATTTTGGAAATTATCACGGTTTTCTTAGAAAATCTGACCAGTGTGAACGAGGAGAAAAGAACATCTGTCACTTGTAATTTCCTTGATAAGAGAAGGGTACATTAACTGTGGGCAGAATGATGTTTTTATCCAAGTGTTTCCACCCAATTTTGGACTTCACGATCTGAGGTTAAAATACAGAAGCCAATCATTTATTATCATTGTTATTACTATTCACAGATCAATTTTACCAAGCCAGTTTAAAACGGTAAACTTAAAGATATTTCTACAAATATATATTTGTAACTTTGAGGTGCAAAATATAAAATCTAATAGTTTTATTTGGCACAGACATTTCTCTCTTTTTTTTTTTTTAGAAAGAAAAGAAAACATAGTTACGAACAGAAAAGATGCAGAATCAGAATATTATACACCCAAGAAATTGTTAAATAATCATAAATATAATATAGAAATGAGATTTTAGAAATACATAAATACATACAAATCATACAATCTGTGATTAGAAATATCAAATTGTTCAAAGTTATAATTAAACAAAATAATTTAGAAAAACACACTCTAAAGATAATATTCATTATGAAGAAACTTACTTGTATATAATCTAGTTTGCCAATCACAACGATTCCAACTTTTAATGAATAGCCATTTCTTTTCCTTCTCATTTAGTTATTTGTTATTGCAAGAGGGGAACCAGTCAAAAGTGTTTGAATGTTGAAATAAACGAAACATCCAGCGTCTGGGTTTCTCTTGGACTCCATCCATTAGTGGATGGTTGGCACAGCAGAAAACTGAGCAACAACTGAAATTGATGGTAATTTGAAAAGGTTCCAGCTTTCTTCACCCAAGTGCTGATTGCGGAAAGAAACAAGAACTTGTTTTATTCCTCATCAATTGTTTCTAGTGATTGAGGCAGATTGAGGCTACAATGAAACTCAAGAAAACTAAAGAAGACAACAATGTTTTCCCCTGAACCCCCTCAGGGGGTATGCAGAATAACTGTGCGGTGTGTGGCATGTAGTGCTTATTGTGTTTGATCTGAGTCTGAAGCTGGACAAGTTGTCACAGGGGTGGTTTTCTGTGTGGTAGTTGTGTCCAAAGGAGCTTCGGGTAAAGTGTCCAAAGGTGTTTTGGGTAGAGTGCCCAAAAGAGTGTTGGGTAAAGTACTCAAAAGAGTGTTGGAAAGAGTGCCCGAAGGTGTTTGGGGTAGAGTGCCCAAAAGAGTGTTGGGTAAAGTACTCAGAAGAGTGTTGTAAATAGTGCCCGAAGGTGTTTGGGGTAGAGTGCCCAAGTTAGTTTGGGGTAGAGTGCCTAAGTGAGTTTGGGGTAAAGTGCCCAAGTGAGTTTATGGTAAATAGTGCCAAAAGGTGTTTTGGGTAGAGTGCCCAAAAAATTTTTGGGTAGAGTGCCCAAAGGAATGTTGGGTAATGTTCCCAAATGAGTTTGGGGTAGAGTGCACAAATTAGTGTTGGGTAAAAAGCCAAACAACATTCTGGGTAGAGTTCCTATGAGTATTGGGTAAAGTGCCCAAAAGAGTTTGGAGTGGAGAGCACAAAGAAGTTTTGAGTAGAGTGTTAAAACGGGTTTCGGGTAGAGTGTCGGAAAGAGTTTTGGGTAGAGTGGCCAAAAGAGTGTTGGGTAAAGTGCCCAAAAGAGTTTTGAGTAGTCCTTGATAGTGAGTAGTTTGAGTAGTTGAGTAGTTTGATAGTGTGCCCAAGTAGTATTTGGTAGAGTGCCCAAATGAGTGTGGGGTAGAGTGCACAAATTAGTTTGGAGTAGAGTGCACAAACGAGTTTTAATGTAAGTAAAGAGCACAGAGGAGTTTTGGATAAAGTGCTCAAATGACTTTGGGTAAAGTGAGGAAAAAACCTTTCGATCAAATAGTGTAAAAACATTTGGGTAATGTGCCTAGTGGCCTTTAATGTAAAATGGGGGTAAATCTTTTTGGGTAAAGATTTTTGTGTAGAGACTGTAGGACAGCAGTTACCACAGGACTTTTGTGAAAACACATCAATGACAGTGATCCGCTGAATATTGTTTAGCCCATCTATCATGTTTCTTGGCCTGCCGTTCGGTAATTGGATTGGACACTGCCACAGACTACGTTATAGAAGGATCAAAATCACACCCGGCAAAGGCTGGTAAACATGTACGAATCATGCATGGACAAGCTCATAAAGGGTGTGGAGCATCATCTACATTCTATGATTATGGAGGTCCTTTCTAAATAGCTTCAGTCCGTAATAAAAGTTCTTTCTCATGCATATGTATTTGTTTCGAATCAATATTTTGTATATACCTCAAACTTGCATTCGAAATCACTTATCACTTGTAATTCACAAAAAAATCCACTTGCCTCTAGTGAGCGATGAAGATCTGTAAAAGCACAGGAGCAGGACGTGTTTCTGGGAGACGAGGCGTATCTCTATAAATCGAAATGACATAGTTGTGTCGCTATAAGTTTACTCCCCATCATCCTTAGGTGGTTGTTAGTACAGAGGCTCGGTCTCAAACAACTCTTTATGTGCATGGTTCAATGAGGAGCAGGTGGTGTTCCAGAACACTCCGATCTTGGCTTCTGTTTATAAGTATGTGCAACTTACCATCGCCACCACCAGGGGGAGCAGCATGGCCTGGGGAAACTACTGTATAAAGACTGCTTTACACACATTTTTTTTATACTTTTATCAGGCTCTAAACGCATTTTTATTTAGTAAATAAAACAGTTTAAACGATTTTCTTGATTTTTCTTTCCAACAACATTTGGTTTCAATGTATTTTTATGAGTTATTTTATGAATCTAAGAAAGCAAATATAACTTACAATGTAAAACATTTTATAAGGCATGAACCATTATCAATGAATACAAAACGGTTATACAGTAAGCAACAACCATAATCAGACTCCTTTTGATGTTTCTTATGGTCTGGTTTGCACCATCAAGTGGTATTGAGAAGTGGGGACTATACCAAATTACTCCAGCAGTTTGTCATGCTGTTGGGAGTCTGTCTTTAGCAGGGATTAATGAGGTATGAGGTTAGGCTCCAGGCTGGAAACTTCAACCATGCACGGGCATATGGTCCGAGCCTTACTGCCGGAAACACAGTGTTCTGGTTTGGTTTATTCCCGCAGGAGATAAACAGAACAATACTATACTTATGATGTCAACACACAGAATACTTCAGATTTGACTACTTACATATGAATCAATTGTTTTTTAGTTCTATGTATTTATTTATGCTTTGTTGTTGTTAATGTCCTGTATCCTTTATTTCCGTGTTGTAAGAGCTGTGATTTTTTTCCAGAGAGAATGTAAAATTACACCGTCGGTTTTCTTAATTAAGGAAGCAGGGACCCCTGGGAAACTAAAGCTAGGAGAACAGTTACAATTCCAAAGAGCAAGATATTTCCTCAAATATAATCTCCAAGTTGTGCTTCAAATTTCTTACATAATTAAAAGTCTTCAGATATTCTTCAAATACGTTTTTGATCTCCCTATTTACAATTTATCCCCCCCAACTGTTGTTCTGTGTGTTCTGTTCTGTAGTGCATCAGGGTCCTGAAGAAGCGTTTTTGACTCTGGGTGGAAGTTACATGAGAAAGAAAAATAATTAACTTTAATGAATAAAGTACATTTTCCTGCTCAAAACCTAATTCAAGTGTGGTCTGTAAGTACTTTAACATGTCTGGACAAGCCAAACCATCACCTGTGTGCAACAGGAGACCCATGTAGATCGTGACCTTGAGGGCCTGAAAGACGCTTTTTAAATGTGATGGATGAACGGATGAATGAATGACAGAAACAATGGGGGAGTACACGTGGCCTGCCACTGAGGCCTCCAGTGATGGAGTACAACTTCAATGTACATGCAAAAAAGTTTAAGGAGTTCGAAATTTTGAAGAAAGTCATTTTAACCCTGTATTAAAATTAAGATATATAGTCGGTAGTTACTCAACAAGGAATAGAAAGGACTTGTCATGAGTGGGTTTTGAACTACGCCGAGTTAACCGAGTTGCTGAACATGTCGAAGTTGTTGGTGATCCATGAAAAGTTTGAAAGTTCTTAGGTCAGATCAGCTTCCGGATACAAATAGTTTTACACCAGATTGCTTAAAAACACAAAAAACAAATGCAATTCCAGGTATAAGACATTATAAGTCCAGAGAGGACTAAAAACAAAATCTGAAAAGTAGCTTTCAAAACCGAAAATTCTAACCAAAATAAAAAAGAACTTCAGAATATAGTCCATACACACTCCTTAAGACTGCAATGACACACACAGCTCAAGACTGAACAAAGAAAACTTCACTTTAAACAGGTTAGCTGACTGTTACGTGTTCCACTAATTATAGTCTGCAAGCAGAAAGAGACATTTGCATCGAAGAGTAAAGTGAGTGAGTTTGTCAAAATGGCCTCTAGGTACCGTATCAAAACTGTTCTTGGCATTTAACCAGCCAGTGAAGTTACACACACACATACCCGGAGCAATGGGCAGCATTAAGGCGTGGTGCAATAATTATTCTGTTGTGAAACGCACTGGACTGTAGTGATGTGTTGTTCTGGAACGATTCGTTCAAAATGCGAGCAGCAGCACAGTATGTTCGTGATTCGTTCAAACGGATGACTTGTTCTTCGTTCATTTAGTTCACGTGTCACGAGACCGCGATCCAGCTGTTAAAGCAAAGATGGCTGGGCAGATGCAGGACGTAGATCAAGTTTTGCTATCGATTCACGTGATTTTATTAGTTTAGTGGCAATTTATGTATTATTTGTTGTCCGCTGAAGCAAACCATGTTGTCTTTTGTGTATATTATTTTAGAGCGTGGTCACTTTTACACCTACTGGAAATGATTGAATGACTCGAAATGATTTGTTCACTTTACTTTTCAAGAATTAAAGATCCAAATCAGTTAAAAGAATCAAACTTCCGCTTGACCAACAGAATTGGGCTCAAACTAAAGCCCAAACTATTGTTAAATTAAAGAATGCTAGGCCCTGCTTCTGTACAGTACAACATCTTTTTTTCACATTCTATTAAATCCAAACCAAACAGTCGGCCAAGTTAATCTAAGTGTTCTGTGTTTTTCCTGACCATTCTCTCTAGTGTTTCTTTGTTCTCTGTATTACATTAATTCACCTGTGTCCCTATTACAATTTTTTTCCACAACACAGAGAAAGTGTACGTCAAAACCCTTTGATTTTGTTCTGAAGGTTTAAGTTGTCAGACTTGTCGAAGCAAAAGGTTTGGATTTGCTAACGGATGCCTTCTTACTGCCCGATTGCTTACATTAGAAGAAAATATGAGCGGAAAGTACAAACTGTGAACTAAATATGACTATAAGATAAGGTGAAGACTTGCCAAAGCAGGGCGTCAGTATTTTCGCCAACTCTGGCTGTACGTGTCAAAAGACAGAACAAGACTTGAGTCGGACAAAAAACATGCTCTGGAGAATGAGCGAAATGCACAAAGTGACGAGAAAAAGCCACAAAAATGGGATGATGGACCACCAAATGCTCCAAGAAGAATGGAATTCCACGAAACAAACCAGCACAATACAAGCCGCAGCTTCGTCCGTCATAAACAAAATGCCCAGGATGAATGAATAAGCCTGGTTTCCTCTGTTTTGAACGATCACCTTGGTTCGGTGGGGTGTGTTTCCCAGGGGTGGCACAACAGAGGTAGGGTTCCCACCGCACGTCATTAGCCGCTTCTGTCCAGTGTAAAGATAAATCATGCTGGCTAAAACGCTTTGTTGTATGTTCACAATAGTTTGGTGGTTCGCACCATTGGCTTTCCATTGTTTCAGCTGGTGAAAAAACACTCTCAGCACCGATAACTTTCAGTGAGAAAGCAGCTTTGTTTTTACAGGCATTTTTAAAAGATACTTAAATACTTGTCAGAGTTGACAGTCTCAAAATCGTGTTTCACAAGCCATCCAAATAAAACGTTACAAACATTATACATCAGCATAAAACATTCTGAAACATTACATTTGTGTCACAGTATTATTTATATAGTGTTATATATATTTTACATTTATTGTCATAAATCATTATTTAATTGACATATGTAATATATCATAGTTTAATTTATCATATTTTATTTTTATTATGATTCTATTTTGTATATTTATATATAATAATTATTATAAATAGTGTTACTATATATATATATATATATATTAGTAATGTTAAATCATAATGAAAGTGTGATTTGTAAAAATACTTGTACACATTTAATCTATGCAATTTATAATAACAATCACTATATGATGCAACTAAACTACAACTAAACTGATTTCCAACTAAAACACAATTAAAATGGTCCTTACAATATTAACAATAATAATAATAAAAACAGTATAGCACACTTCTCAAAGTGTTTTCTATACATAAATATTATATATTTTGAATATTTACATCTACATCTGCTTTATGAAAACAATTTATGGTTAAGACCAAATCATAAGTTGAGCCAGTTCAAAGACGGTACAAAACAATTAAGGCCAAAATATGACACCTTTTGACTTCAAGATGGCGCTATTCCTTTCAGATTTATCATGATGCAAACGTAAAATTCAACCAGAGTGACAAAATGGCAACAACCAGTGTGTGAACATTTCTCTTAGCGCCCATTTTTTCTAAAATATTTGTAATACACTCCAGTATTGTAATCAGTGGCTCCTAATTAGTTGGTCATTGTTATTTTTGCACTAATTTGCAGATTTTTAACTCCTCTTTGAAGCCAATAAGAGTGAAAAGCTGTACATTTATAGTTTCAGGCAATTATTTGCATGAACCACTAGTGGGCAGTGTTTTACTTTGGTGACTTGAACCCATTTTTCGCTGCTAGCAGCTATATTTTTTATTAATGAATAGTTTATTATAATTTTGTTTATGTCCTGACTTAATGAATAATTTGCCATGAGAAATTACCGAAATTATTAGAAAAGAACAAGCAAACAAGTTCATGTTGTATAACAAGCCATAATCTTCAACGATTTAATCATTTTTTTTATTAGTTATAATAAAACTGCACAGTTGTATAGTGTGTAGAAACAATCTCCTCACAGCAAACAAAAGTCTTTCTGTTGAGTGCACTAAATTTTGAATGCACAAAATTTTCTGGAACTGTATTCCAAGTATTCCACCATAACCAACCATGATTCAGAAATGGCAGAAGTTGTTTAAGAATATGGAAATAGGGATTGTTGATTTGTAAAACATTGTTAAAAGACTGCCATTTTTTTTCTTTTTTAAGTTAACAGCGATCACCCATTTGTCAAGTGCAAACAGGTAGAGAAACCAGAACTCTATCAGCCCGTGTGAAGCTTCTCTGTTAACAACCACTTTATCTCTCGTTCTTTTAATCTATATGGATTGGCACATAGTTCTTTTCAATACCATTGAATAATAGAGTGAATTCTTCTCCCGTAAGTAAGTCAACATACTTTTGGGGGAATTCAGCAGTGTCTGACATGTCATCAGATTTTACACATCCTTTAATCACCCGTACACATCTCCCTCAGCGTATGGCGAACAAACCCTGAGCCTTAAACGTGTAATATCTGTTTTTAATTTTCGGCGCTGTATGACTGTTACAATAGTGCGGCACTTCCGTGAAAGCGGAAAATAGTTCATTTTGTTATAACTTTTTTGATAACTGTCAATTCAAAACTTTTTTTTTCGTGTTTTTACAGAGGGTCTTTTCCCCCACTTTTTAACATTGTACTTATTCTTATTTGTTACTTGTCAACTGCTGCCGGCGCTTCCATAGTTATGTTGTACTATGTGCAATGACAAATTAAGTTTGATTCAATTAATCAATTTTTGATTAATTTTTTCAACAAAAAAAAAAGTGAGTAGTTTGGTGCGCCAAACGTAAAAAAAAAATGAAGACATTCATAAATAAAGCTGTTCATTTTTGCTTTTCTATTTCTATGTCGTAGGAAGCGCTTTGAGACTTGAACTTGGACTTGTAGGAAGCTGAAGCCAATCTCAGAATGTCAGGACACACCATAAGTTGTTGGCCAACCAATGACAGAGCAGGACACACACACACTCTCACACCTGGCATTTTTCCAGACTCCAAATCTCCTGAAAGAATGTTTCGGACTGTAGTAAGAAACCCGGAGACCTGGTGGGTACCCACGCAAGCAAAAACCACACAGAAAGACCCCGACCGGACCTCAAACTTGAGACTAGACTGGGATCATGTTGGTGCTACCCACTACAGCACTGTGCCACCTAAATGAATGAATGCATTTGCATTTCAAGATCATATTCTTTCAAATAAACGTTTGTATCTAATGCAAATAATCCGGTAATGTGCTGCGAAAAAAAAAAAAACGGAAAGCATATAAAAGCAGAGCACTGAGTTCAAGTCTAAAATTCATTTTATTTCTCAGTGGTAATACATCCTCATTAATTAAGACTGTGTCACTCAAAAGCCAGAGATGCTAGAAAAAACAGCACGGAATGCATTTTCCTTGATTCTTTAAACTGTTCTGGAAATTCTCAATTTCACGTTTTCCTATCATCTAGCATCTGCCGTGCGTTGGAAGAACCACGTGAGAGTTCAAAAAGCCACATTAGCTTCTAAATTTCCACTTCACTGACAACTCAATAAGGGATTTAATAACTCTCTATGAAAACACCTGTGATAGAAAAACAGCAGAACACGATGACTTTTTCTCTGGCGTTCTCAGCCCAGAAAGGCAATATCAGACGGAGCCCAGAAGAAATATAACGCTTCGGCTCAGCCATACATGTATTTAGCAGCTGTTGAAGAACGTCTCAATCTGCCTACGCTGTTATAGGCTTTCCTCGCACAATCACGGCAAAAACTATTTGTTCTCATCAAAAAAAAAAAAATCATTCAACTGTCAGACAGTCTGAGATAAGGAACAGTCATTATACGCACATGTTTGTGTTGGTATGTGCACTACAATTGTCAGAGGATGACTGACTGATAACTTGAAGACTGTCTATCGATGGCCATCTGGTGTAACTATAAAATAAAAATGTAATCACTTTTTAAAATTTGAATGAGCTGAATCAATGAGAATCAATGCTTCTTAATCATTTTTTCATTATCCCATCACTCATTAAAAAAAAGTAAAAGTTTTTTTTTTTTAAAGTAAAAACTGAACCAAAACGTGCTCCATAGCATCAATACTTGTTGATTTCACTGGCATAACTATATTTTTAGTCTATAAAGTTGCCAAATTTTGTCGACATTGGATCATCATTATCATTGAAGAGAAAAAAAAGAGAAAAATTTAGAAAAACTCAAAACATAGGTGTTTTCAGCAGGGAAGCCAAATTCACAGGGAAGCCAAATGCTAATTAGCCTTTGTCCAGCCTTTCTAGGCTTAGATTTCTTTTGCATTTCATCTTCCTTTCCTTGCTTCCATGTTAAATATTTGTTCATGTTGACGTGCAAGGGTCTACAGCAGGGGTGCCCACACTTTTTCGGTTCGCGATCTACTTTTCAAATGACCTAGCCAAAGCGATCTACCGGCTATATATATATATATATATATATATATATATATATATATATATATATATATATATATACAGTTTTAATACTTTGTTACTTTAATAAAGATATTATTAAATTAATTATTTTGTCCTCAACTGTAGATGTTTGCTGTATATTGCCATCACTTCACTTTATATATGGTTTGTTGAGTGTCATCTTCTGGTTTTAAAACGCAGTAAACACACACTTCAGAATAAAATCCTTTTTCAGGTACGAAAATGTCCGAGTTGATAGCAGACTTACTTGAGCGTTGTGTTTGCTCACTCATTCTCTCTGTTTATTGTATGTTTTTTTAATCTCGCTAGCACCCGGCTCTTAGGTAACAAGCGCACGTGATCACTGCTGCGCACGGAACTCCGCCCCATTCGAGCGCACACACAGCTGACAGAGAGACGCTCGTCGGAAATTAGAGTTTGGCAGAATCGTGTAAATGCTGGATTAAGATTGCGTGTGGGGTAGAATCGCCATCTTTTAAACTCATTTTTAGTTGATCTCTTACTCGCAAAGTTGCTAGTTTTTAAACTTTTTTTTCCTCGACTTTTTTTCCCAATGTCATGCGATCTACTCACAATGCCTTTGCGATCGACCAGTCGATCGCGATCGACGCAATGGGCACCCCTGGTCTACAGGGTCTCTTTAGTATCTAAGATCGAGCCTCTAAAGACGAGAGTGCTACTGCCACCTAGTGCATTTACACTTTATTCGAGTGGTGCAAAAACATGTGCTAGGGGCTCTGCCACAGTTTGAGAAGCACTGATTTTAATGTATTTGATGCATTCACACAGAGATAAGGTCCTAGCGGGTTCAGCTTTCCTAGCTCCCCTATCCGACTGATTTCCTTTCTATGATCCCATTTTGAGCTGAAATAGCCACGACGCACAACTTCCATGATGCCTGTGTCAACAATTCAACAATGAGTTGGCCCGAGAAAAGGGCAAGTTGTTCCAACATACTGACAGAGTAAAGGTCTGCAGTCCAAGTCGAACACCTTGGCCTAGTGTTAAAGAATGGCCCTGACGTGCCCGAGGGACAAAGCTTTAAAGTACTACATGGTTTGGACATGAGTTTGGACAATTTATTCAGGAAACCGCACATTTCTGAAGCCGCTTTTGCACTGCCTTTTGAGACCACCTAACTAATACCAATCCTAAGCTACTCACTACATCCTTGAGATGGTTCTTGTGACTGTCATGAAAGGAACTGCCACCTTTTGCATCACAGGAAGACAAACATTTTTGAGAACCTATCACACAGCAAGTTCTCCAGGATGCATGTGGAGAGCTCAACAAGATTCAGAATCCATTGCAGGGTTATCTTAAGACTCTAACAATCAAATGTCAAGCGCGTGAGCTGATCAGCTTCAATGGCATAGCAAAGGATTTTCACAATGAATGACCCCAGTATACCCAGACATCCGGAAGGAGTGACGCAGCACACATATTTTATTCTATTGGGATAATTGTTGATGTTACCAGACGTGATGTAACAAGCCAGTTGTAGTCTACACAGCCTTTTTTAGAACCCTTGTTGAACTCTTTAACCAGTACCCCATCTGCTACAGCAGTCGTGGTTGGGTTCACATCCTTCAAAATTGCTCTGAGGGTAGGTTCCAGAATGATAAGCGGCTGAAGGTTGAGCTGAACATCGTTGAGCCATGACAACCAGGTCAAGTCTAGTGCAAATAAGGTTCAACTCGACCAGCAAGGCTTCAAATCTTATTGCCTTCATTGTACCTCTCGTGGTTGGTTTGAGCTGTATCTCTGTTGGCAAGGTGTTTCTCTACTTCATGATCCATTGGACGTCTTCAAGGCTCCTCTCTGATCTGCTCTGGCCAGACTGTAATGGTCCCTCTTACTCTACACCTCCACTGGTTTTGAAGCAGTCCTGCAGCTAGCAGAATGCTCCTTCTGAACAGTATTTGTGAACGGTCTAGCTCACCTGGCTTCAATCGGTGAGTCAGTCTCGGGGTTCGGCAGGCATCAAGATACACACCCACCTCATATGATTTGTGATGACAACATTGGCTGAAGGTGCTCATGCCACATCGCTGCCTTGGCCTTTCTGTGCTGCAGGGGATTTGGCACGCCAAGTAGTCAAATTGCACCGCATCTTCGAGCAATATTTGAGATACCATTCTAACGTTCTGTGGTTATCCCGGGACATTTTAATTAAGAAGGGTTCGGTGAATACGCATATGACACCCTTGGGGTTCAGTACCTCAAATACGTTTATGAACTACTGATCTAGCTCTTGGTGAGGCTGTTGTGGTCCAGCGGAAGAGTTGAACTTGCCATCCAGGCATTGCAAGTAGTTTCTACAATTTAGTGCAACTCTAGAACCCTGCAAACTATGGGCTTCAAGGCTGCCTCAAGGCTGCCCACTGCTCCGGGTCTGTGTGTGTTCACTTTACAGTGTGCATTTGCACTTCACTGGATTTGTAAAATGCAGAGCACACATTCGTAGTATTTGTTTGACCAAACCAAGCCACTTTCCTTTCTTCTGAGAGGAGTGTATGCTGTTATCAGTAGATGCGTGATATGGTCAGACATAGCTACAGTGAATGGAGTATCGGAGTAAACTGCACGCCTGTTTTATGTTCATGTTCAACTTTAGCGTTATTTCATCTGGTGGCTCATTGCTCATTGTGCACAAACTTTGGGTGAAGAGACTTCAGGCAGGTTTGAAGAAAATCCTCCGTGACAACAAAAGAATCCTTGAGATGAGTCTGTAGTGACTGATGAGGTCATTGAGCTTGGCAAGCGCCATGCTGACGTTAATATCAATGGAATAAAAAGGGCAGATTCAACAACCACAATAATCTCCCTCAGTAAACTGAATGGCTGCAGTTCTTTAGTTTAAAATCGGAGGAGCAGGAGGTTTTAAAGCTTAAAATAATAAATTGTAATTGTAACTTTCTTCTACACCTCAATTCCATTCAATAAGTCTGTAATAAAGTATGTATTGCGTTAAAGCGGGAAAAATGGGATTACTTTTGGCATGAAAATATATATCTGAAATAAAACAAGCACTATTATGCCTTTAAAAAAAAACTGTCAGAATATTCAGTGTTCAAAACTGTAATGACTAAAATAAATTGATTTATTAAACAAATACATAAAACGACTTTGATTTAACATGGGTGCTTATTCTGAGTCTATTTCTGTTCAGTAATCAAATTAGCAAATTTGTGACATTAAAATTCTTTACTCAAAAGGTCAGAATGAAACAGAAGACGTTATCTGGACTGAATTCAAATCATGCTGCATCAAATAGTTGATCAAGTTATATACAATCCCGTGACCACCATGCAACTCAAATTATAGAAATGTAAATGCAAAAAGCTAATTAAAAATACACATTGTTCAAAGCTAGTGTATGTGTGTACTATAAAGACACGCATACAGTAATTATACTATCTTTTAATGTAGAAAAGAACTTAGAAATGCACAGAAAATCTAATACTATCTTGGCAGACAAAAACGCTTTGAAAGGTTTATAAATATAAAAAATAATACTGTCATCAAGATACATTCATAAATAATCAAATTAGAAAATACTAAATTTTAAACTTAAAAAAATATAATATTTCCTTACATATGCATATATATATATATATATATATATAGAGAGAGAGAGAGAGAGAGAGAGAGAGAGAGAGAGAGAGAGAGAGAGAGTATAGTTAGAAGTTTATATAATACTTAATTGTTTATTTGCAGAAAAAGATAACATAAAAAAGTCATAACAAATAGATAGATCATATAATGTTATATATAGATAACATCTGTATATAATACAAACTATTTAAATTTGTAGTGTTGCATAGTTTCAATAAATACCACTTTTTAAAAACTTGATTGTCTTGGGTTTTTATTTCAGCTCAGTTGTTCGCTGAACCCAAGTTCAGTTCAATTTAAGTTCAGGTTCAGTTTATTTAACCCAGCAAATTATTACACAGGTTTACTGGTAAATATGCAGTATTTGCTTGGTGTTTAATAGAATAAAAATAATGTACAAACATAATATATAGTTATATGCATATAATGTGCACACAGTTTTTATTTATATCTGTGAATCCTGTCAATAATCAAATACTAAAGTAAAATGTTGAATATTGTTGCATTCAATTTTGTTGGATTGCCTTGGTGACAAGGTGACTTGGTTTGCTCAACCCAGTGCTGTTTCCCTGCAGTTACTGTAGTGTTTCTACAGGTGTTTTATAAGTGCGGATTGAAATGTGGTTCTCTAAAACTCTTATTACACTATCAACAGTCTGTAGACCTCCACATCAAAATCCTTCACCACTCAAAGCTGACAGCTAGACGCAATAAGAAAGCACCATGTGGTTGAAATGTTGTTTCAGCCATACCCATGAGTGCAGTGGTCCAGTAGACGGTCCATGGGCTAAGCAAACAGTATTACATGGTAGTGTAAAAGAAATAAAAAACATATATTGCATTTCTTTAAACGTTATTCTTTATCAACATGGTGCCGTTTTAAAGTCTATTAGAAATTTCTGTGCTGACTTTTATTCAACAAAAGATTGGCAATGTCACAATCCTGCTCCTCGGCTCCTCCTGGTGGGGACAAGTGGAAGCAGCTGGATTGATGGCGTGACCAGCTGGTTCGTCATCAACACAGCAGCTGTGGGTATTTTACTATCAGTATTGTGGAGACGAGCTGCCAGTCATTAATGTTGTGTGCACGCAATATATATATTTTTAAGATTCCATCCTCAGTCCAGTTTTACTACCATACTGTTTTTAATACAGTGGTACCTCCATGAACGACTATTATCGAAAAATCCCTTTTCCGAAGTGCCAAGAAAATATTGTTTCTGCATACGAATGTTGCAGCATTGCGTTGAGCTTTTTTCTTGCCACTAATATGCAGGGAGATCTTTTGAGTGAAACATGCGTTCAGACAAAGGATCGAGACGTGTAAAACTGTTATTTTTCTTTTATCTTTAAGCACGTCAGTAAACATTTAAACTTTTACTGAAGTAACTCGGTTACAGAAATCTTACTTCCGGAAGATGACGTGTCACGCAGGACGAGCTGACATCACTTTTGCTGTCGAAGCTGCGCCGTTTTTTTAACACCAGTGTCGGAGAAAGGCAATGCAGGTGGAGTTATGGAGAAATAAAGTGTTCGAGTGCAACCTAACGTTTTGTTATTTTGCAACAACAACATTACAGAGATAAAACGTTTCAAAACAGTGTTTGTGTTATTTCATTATGTCCACACAAAAGTACAACCCGAGTGAAACGCTAGGATAACATTCTGCTGATCCGGCTACATCACAGTTATTGTGAGACTAAAAATGGCAAATATATATTATTGCAGTTATTCCAAGATTTGAACATGTTATGACACCATCTTTGTTTATCGGGGATGAGGAATTTCCACCAAACTGCTATTGGCATTGATTTTTCTTTGAATTAAGATAATTTACGTCCACTTCAAAACTCTTTGTCATTTGTTTAGTTACCAATATGCAGTGTTGTGCAAGTTACTTCAAAATTGTAATACATTACATATTACTTATTACTGTTTGTAAAAAGTAATACGTTACATTACAATATTACTCTCTCAGAAATGTAATATATTACATTACTTATGTATTACTTTTAAGTTACTTTCACCAAGTCGAAATTAACGTTCCTAAATATCAATATTTAGGTGACTCGTAACGAACAATAACGTCCCTTTTACTTGTACAGTAATTTGCTACATCCAGTAGAAGGCATAGTTATGTAGCCTATAATGACCATGGCCTGTCCAAGCAATAATACATAGTCTATAATTGTAGGGTGACCATATATATATATATATATATATATATATATAGATATATCCAAAAAAGAGGAAAACCGGCGCGACAAATTTTAGACGGGCTTCTTTACATGTAAAATGTAAAAATATGTAAAAACTTAAATATGTAACAATTTTAGTCTGACTTTTTTCCACAATAAATAAATTAATAATATGAAATGAAGTTCTAAATATCAACTCTTTTGTTGGAAAATCCAGCTTCAACAATATATCTAATAATAACTAGAATGTCTCTATTAGTGAACAAAATTAGCAGGCACGTTTTTATTTGACAGATAATTTAATAATATAGAAAGTTTCAATGTATTAGTTCATTTTCCGTTTTCAAATAATTTAAAACACGGGTGGCGAACATATACATACACGTGTAATGGTCCTTTGAAAAAGGTGGAAAACCGGACATTATCGTGAATTTATAAACTCTATACGGATGTCTGTGGAAAAGACGCTTGGCAACACTAATAATTAACATTAATAAGTGGTAAAAGTATGATAGACATAAAGCGATTTTCCTCCAAAGTCTGTGAATAACTCAGGTATATTTTATATCAGACACAACATGACTGTAAAGTTCAGTGCCGTTTTATTCATTTTGAATGACTTACCACACAATACTGTCCTGCTTTCTGGCCATAAAGTGCAGACGACAGTGTCCTTGCTGTTTTCTTTCTCTTCAGGTCGAGCGATCTAATGGCGCAGCTCCAGCTGTTTTTAATTACTGCTGCTCTTTTTTTTATGTCGACCATTGTTTTGCGTTTACACAGAGGTTGCATTTCACCACAATGTTCTTGTTTTTTACAAAACTGAAATAATGCGCATAAGACTATCTCGCGAATGTACGTTCGGATTTGCCGCGAGTTCGCGACCCGCCCTGTGACGTGGGCAGCCGCAGTTACGCAAGCCAGATGGATCCAATAGCAGCACACCTCGATCTCAGAGCCAATAGGAGCACACCTCGAGCTCAGTGCAGCGTTACAAAATACAACGCTCCACCAGCGAACAGGAAATATTAAATGTTTGATTTATTGTCTTGAATGTGAAAGATTTGATGTAACGCAAGCGTTACTTGCATGTAACGAGTAATATATTACTGAAAATATACAAAGTAATAAGTTACACTACTGCGTTACAGCAAAAAGTAATATATTAGTGTAATATGTTACTTTTGTAACGCGTTACTCCCAACACTGCCAATATGTGACAGGTTTTGCATCAGGACGATCTGCTATTGTTAAATCACAGCATCTCTCGCTTTCTCTCTCTCCCTTTTTTTATTCTGTAATTCCCCTAGCTGAAGGGAGGTGTCTTGTTTCTTGCTTCCATGGTTTGGCAGACCATTTTAGCAGCAATGCTAATCCCATCATGGAAAAATACATCTCTCTGACAAATATTTGTCCACACATCACATCTGTTCAGTGCCTCTGTCGGGACTGAAACCACAGATGACCTATGAGCACTCGCACGTACACCCACTCTCCTGTGAGCCGTGAGGGTGGAGGATGACGTGTCCAGGTCAAGGAGTCTGTCCTGAGTGTCTATCGGTTTAGTGCGAGTGAAGCGTGAGATTAAAAGCACACACCGTATCACTGAATGTCTCTGTGCAGCTTCTCCATCATAGATCTTTTTGTTATTGCGCATTTTACTACCTCCAACGTTGCCACTGAAAAGTCTAAATCAAATAAGCCAATATTTAGAATTACTGTGAGTTTCTACACTATGTCTTGACTTACGGTTGAGTGGAAAGCGCATACCTTGATTTTCACCTTTCTATTTCTGTGTCACGAGTAGCTGGAGCCAATCCAAGCAACTTTTGGCCTGGAGGCGGGACACAACCTAGATTGTTGGATGGATTGATGGAGGGTTGAGGGAGTGGCTGGGTTTATGGATTGATTGATTGATTGATTGATTGATTGGTTGTTGGCTAGATGGATGAGTGGATGGCTATGTGGATGAATGAATGAATGAATGAATGAATGAATGAATGAATGAATGAAAGGGTGGATGATATTGGATAGATGGGTGGCTGAGTGAGTGGGCTTATGGATTGGTTGGTGGCTAGATGGGTGGATGGATGAGTGAATGCTAGATGAATGAATGAATGGACGAATAAATGAATGGGTGGGTAGATGGATAGATGGTGGGCTTATGGATTGATGAGTGGCTGGATTGGCTGATGGATAAATGTATGTATTGATGGATAGATAGATGGATGGATGGATGAATGGATGGATGGATGGATGAATAGGTGGGTGGGTGGGATTATGGATTGTTGGTGGTTGTGTGGGTATATGAAATGGTTGGTGGCTATAAGGGTGGGTGGATGGATGTTTTTCACAGTAAGAGTGGAATGTCCAAACTTTGATTTTCTGCTTTCTATTTCTTGGTCAAAAGGACCTGGAGCAACTTTGGGCCAGGAGGCGGAACACAATTTAGATTTATACCAATGACAGTGCAACACACACACACACACACACACACACACACACACACACACACACACACATACACACCTCAATTTAGAGACAATTATCCAGACTCTAAACCTGAGTAAAGTATTCAAACTTTGCATGTAAAGTAAAATGAAGTGAGATTGTCATTATGGCGAACTTGTCGAAATTGTGCTCTGTATTTAACACACACACACACACAGTGAACACACACAAACCTCTAAGCCGTGGCGCTGGGGGGCAAGTGGGGGGGCACGCAGGGGGCTTTCCCAAGGACAGACACTCAGTTGCAGAACCAGAACCTGCAACCTTTCGAAGACAAGTCCAAGTCCCCTACCATGGACCACAACTACCACATGTTTTTGGACAGTGGGATGAAACCGGAGACCCAGAGGAAACCCACGCAGACACGGAGATAACATGCAAACTGCTCACAGGACAACACAAGTCTCAAACAGATCCATTTCAAGCTCGCTCTTACTTTTTTCGAATGCAAAAAAGTTTGTTTTAACTACCGTATTTATGCAAATATAAGCACTCCCTAATTTTTCAGACACAAAAAAAATTGCAAAAAAAAATGTTCAGCAGACAGAGCAATGTGATTGCATTTGACTCCGGTGTTCTTCATTTTACAGTTTTCTTTTTGCTCCGAACTTTTTGTGTGTCAGAATCACTTTCAGGCGCTAGCAGTTAGCCGATAGCGAGGATTAACTCGATCGATTACGGTCTTTCTATTCAAATATTAATGATTGTATTTAGTTTAATCTCACAGTGTTATTTTGTCTCTGTTAGTGTCGTGGCGTGTCTAAAGTTTTTTAGAGTAAACCCCCAAGTTTTAGCGTCAAAATGGAGTTGTGCTTATATTCGCGTAAATACGGTATGTATATTCCGCAGCATTATATGATATTTAGTTTGCTATTGCATTTCTTTTTTCTAGTATGAACACTGACAAGAACAAAAAAAAGCACAGGACACAAAACATGAAGAGGAAATGAACAGGAGCGTGAACCAAAAGAAAACACTTCAGGGAGCTAGTTTCAACCAAGCTTCCTATTCACTCTGTAAACTACTGCTCCGTAACAAAGACCAGATCTCACAAGAACACCATGGTATTTCTTACATCAGAACGAGTAAAATAAGTTATCACCTTGAACGTCCACGCATAACTTCCTCTTGGACACGGCTCAGAACAACCCGTTTGTTTTATCTGGCATCAGATGTTATTAAAACTGATCCGATTCCAAACCAGAAACCATCAGTCTAATCACGTGTTTCAGAAACTGAGATGTGGTAATGCGATACTTGATTGGGCAACTTTTGAGTCTGTAAACTGTATGTGTGTGAGTAAGTGTGCGAATACGTCTATGTGTCCTGATCTGTAATTGGTTGGCCAACAATCCAGGGTCAGTGTCCCGCCTCCAGCCACAGAATTGCTGAGAAGTCGAAAAGTCGGAAAAATGGAAAGGTGGGTGGGTTTATGGATTGGTGGGTGGCAGGATGGATGAATAGATGAGTGGGAAGATGGATAGATAGATGGAAGGTTGGGTGGGTTTATGGATTGGGGGGTGGCAGGTTGAATGGATGGATAGATGGATGGGTGGGTGGGCTTATGGATTGGTTTGTGGTAGGATGGATGGATGGATGGATGGATGGGTGGGTGGGATGATGGATGGAATCATGGATGGATGGATTTATGGATTGATGGGGGACTGGATGGGCAGATTGATGAATGAATGGACTGAATGGAAAGATGGATAGATTTATTTACTATTTATTTTAATAACTTCACCATGTCACACGCAACCCCAGCATTCTAAACCATATTAAAAACATAGCTTCACCTGATCAAAATGAAAGAAAAATCCTCAACAACTTAGTTCCAAAGGCCGGAATTTATTTCTGTCATCCATTTGTGATTTAAAGTTTCACTCCCAATCTGAATATAATGTTATTCCGCGCTTTACAGAGATGGTGGCTTTTCTTCACACTCACAAAAAGTCGCTAAAATTCATGGCGGACACAAATCATGAAAACATCTCCAAGTGTCTTCAGCCGTCTGCAGATCTCAGGTCTACTCGCACCCTGAGTGCTGATAAGCCGCAAATTATCTGAGTAATAAACTTCTCACTAACACTTAATCTTGTTGCAGGCCATTAACTCAATGTGTCTCTCCCAGTGATCAGTGACTAATCTCAGATAATACACTAATTATCCATATCTGACGCTTTCCATCTTCAGTTCCGTCATGGCTGGACCGGCACTTTAGCTGGACTGAGAAAAGGTCAGAGGTGATGATGTTATCTGGTCGGGAACAGATCTATCGGGAATGACATCACTGATGCTCAGTCAGGCAACTCATTAATGATCAAGATTCACGGATCCTTAAATCAATAATGGAAATGAAGGAGTAAATGTTATTAAATCATACAATATGTATTTATTATTGATTACCAATTTGTTTGTTTACTACACATGATTGTTTGTTTGTTTGTTTGTTTGTTTGTTTGTTTGTTTGTTTGTTTGTTTGTTTGTTGAACTCAAGCAATGAAGGAGTTCACTGCTTTTTGTATATTTGATACAATCAGAAAAGTTGTTTTATATTATTTTTTCTAATATTAACAAATTTATTCTATTATTTATTTATTTATATATTTTTTGTTTGCTTGCTAAACCCAACCAATGGAGAAGTGTTTTTATTATTTTTGTACAATCAGATAACAATCATATGTGCAGTCCTTTTTTTTTTGTTATTATTTAAAATATTAATGCATTTATTTCTTTATTTTTTTATTTTTTATTTATTTATTTATTTTTTGTTTGTTTGCTTGCTTGTTGATTCCAACCAGTGGAGAAGTTCAATGTTAATATTTTCGGTAATCAGATAGCAATCAAACTATCATATTGGCAGTTATTTATTATTATTATTATTATTATTATTATTATTATTATTGTTGTTGTTGTTATTATCATCATTATTATCATTATTAGTAGTATTGAAAATATGAATACATTTATTTATGTATTATTTAACTATGTTGTTTGTTTGCTGAACCCTAGTAATGAAATGGTTCAGTGTTTTTATATTCTTGGTACAATCAGAAAATCCAGAAAGTTCAGTTTTTTAATTATTATTATTATTATATCACATATTAGTAATCAATACACCTAGGTTGAATTCACAATTCTAGAATCCGTATTGTAACAAACCTACTAACTGAACAACAACAACAGGACACTGGTATTGATGAATTAATTAATAGAGAAAACTTTAAATGGTACTAAATTTGGAAAAGTGTGAATCTTCACTGTTTGGAATTCCTTTCAATTAAGCACCCGAAATAACCAGATGATAACCAGCTATTGGTTTAGTATTTCATGGCTCGAACAGCAAATAAAATAAATTAATAAATAACTAATAGTGAAGCGCTAGAGGCCCTATTGTACTCTATTTGTTCACCTGTTGTGGGCGGAGATACGTTTACAGGAGAAAAAAAAGTCTCTACTGTAACTACTACCTAACTTTGTAAACCATTCATGCAGACGAGTTCTTCATAGGCTTGAACCCATTAAAATGCAAATACAGTAAGTTGGTGTTGGTTAGCACCGCTGTAGGTACAAAATCGGCTTGGAGTCCCGCGACTAATGATGACATTTGATTGGCTGTAAGTCGGCACGATGACGTGTAAGAAAGTGATTGGTCCAGACAAATCACGTTGGCAGATGATGTGTATGATGGATCCTGCTGAAATGCGAAGCTTTTAAAAAAGTCTAACAAAAAACTTTCCATTCGTGAGAAACACGGACAACTCGTACATCGAACTTAGTTGTTTCAACATGTTTGAAAAGGGAAATATTACAATTTTATTACCCATAATATATAATATGTTTTGAATTATTAACAATTATTTACATTATTAGTTATCAAAATGACTGAGTTATCAATATGTAAAACCGACATTTGGGCAAATTAAACCAGACGGCACAGCATCAATAAATGTTTTCTATACAGTGATACATTTACTCACCTAGTAATAATACTGTCAGACACAACAAACAATTATGTCAGACACACCTAAACATAAAAATGGCATTATCAGTTATGAGTGCAAACAACTATAGGTTTAAAAGAAAAAAACGTAAAATGAAAACAACAACATGATGAGCACGAGAACATCTCGATGATACGTGGTTGATCCGTGGTGTGACATCATCACTAGTCGCGGGTCCCCAAGTCGATTTTACACCCGAGCTGTTTTGGTACCTACACGTCATTTCACAGCAAAGAAAAGTCCTGTTCAAGCCTTTCCAGTTCTCATTCTGCTTGCGTGCGTTTCCTCTGAGTCTCCGAGATTCCTTGGCTTGGCTCGCATCCACCCAAAGCTGTTCAGAAAATGGACGAGTGTATACAGTAAATTGCGTTTTACCAGCAGAAGCCGAGAAACATGTCCATGCTTGTGCTCCACGCCTGCATATACCGTCCTGAAATCAGCGGCCAGATGCAATCATTCAAATAGTTGTATTGCATGTCTCTTCTTCTCCTTTACTACAGTTTCAGCTCTTTACATTTTGTCAGACGTGTCATCTGTTCTTGATCGTGTCCTTTGGGCGGCTGAAGCGTCGACTAGCAGAGCTGCATTCCTGTGGCTGCAGGTTCAAATCTCTTCAAGCAAATCACAACAAGCCATACCAGGCGGTTCCCATGGGTCTATTCTCCGTATAGATTGTAGTTAGCTGGAAAAACACTAGCATGTTTCAATCCACAGGCCGTGAGAAGGCTGGTAGGAACTCAAGTTGGATTAAAAGTGTGATGGTTCATGTGAAGGCTTGAAGGAGACAGCATGAGTCTGCAGATCTGGAGCTCCACATCTCAGAAGATCTCCTCTAGACTTCTAGCCTGATAGAAAGGCCCAACACAGGCTGAATAAGTCTCACCTGTGTGACAGGATACTAGAGAAACAAAGTGGTGTAACATACTTGAGTAAATGGAGTTTGTTACTTTACTTGAGTATTTTTGGCCTTTGGAATACTTTGGACTTAATACTGAGTATCACAAATATTGTGTACGTGTTAAAAAAGTACAAAGTACAGTAAAAATCTACAGCTCTACATTTGTATAGTATATGCCTTTTTACTCCACTACATTTGAATGGACACTTATCGTTACGTGATTGTGCGCGACAAATAATAATAATACATTTTATTTATATAGCACTTTACATTTGCAAGCAAACCTCAGAGCGCTACAGAGAAATTCAGTAAAAAAAATCATGTGGACACCAATTAGCGGTTGCACTTTTTTGTACATTTGGGTTCAAATAAGATAGATTTTTTTTTTTTTTTTTTTTGGTTCTACCGGTGGTGTCTACCATGTAACACCACGAGGTGTTACATTTCATTTCTATATGTGTGTGAATTTCTCAGGAAATAAAACCTCATAAATAGAGTTTTTTTTTTTTTTCACATTTCTTAGTGTGCTTTTTTTAGCCTAAATTCAGTTAAATAGTTTTTTATAAATAAGATTTACGACTTTTACTCAAGTATTCTTGTAATTTGTGACTTGTAACTTGGAAAGAAGTGGTTTTTACAGTAAGGCATCTGTACTTTTACTCAGGTACTCTTTTCAGGTACTGAAGAAGCCTTGGCGCTTGTTGCGAGGGTATCCCTACAAACATCTCAGTGTGGTACAGCAGCTGCTAAACTTCTGACCAAGTAGACCTTGAGAAGTTGGCGTAAACGCCCAACGCGTCATCGACACTCTGGAGAACATTTACAAAATCAGCATGGGGCTATCTGCAAGCCACATCTCTGAAAGGACATGGAAGTATGCGGGAGCTGGCGCCAGAGTTTAGTGAAGAGCACAGAAACGGTGTCACCACTAACATTTCTAATCTTCACGCACACGCTTAGCAAATGACCGTTGAGAATACGACAAAGTTGGAGGACTAACGTGCAGTTGCGGTTCATATTTCTATAGAAGGACCTCACACTGAGGTCACAGAAAAAGCCTCGGCAGACAAAACATACAGTGAAGAGTAAACTTAGATCTAGGTGAAGCAATGACAACAAACTCCACTGCTTTGTCCATAAAAAGATGGACAGAAATAGCTCAAATGCGCTGCAGATTTGCCAGAGATCACATCGTTCTTCAGGGAGCGTTTCTGACGCGAAATGCCAAGCATACTTTCTTACAGTAAGCCTTACACGAAAATCTTTCAGAAAATTTATCAGATGGAGAAAATATTGAAAAGAACTTAAGATCCCGATAAACATGTGTAAACTCCCCAATTTATGGAATTAATCCAGGCCCAGAGCAGTTTTGCATTTTACATCTAATCGATTGACTTCATTAATTCAGACAAATATATTTTTTTCAATGATAAAATATTGGAAATTAATATTTAAAAAAAATATATTGCATAGCAGTTGTATAGTTTGCCCTGGCAGATGTTTATAAAGGTGCAGTATGTAATGATATAGGGACAATCACACAAGAGAGGTTGCCATGTTGAAATGACGTCATGCCAATTACGATTTTTGAATTACAAAAATTTACGCAATCTTACGAATTACGCGTCTCTATGGGAGAGAAAAAAAAATAGCCATTCTGGAAGAATACAAGCTTTTTTTTTTATTTTGGAGGTAAGATCTCTGAAACCAACTATTGTTCTTGTTGTTTTTTGTCTATTTGTCGTGCAAAGACAACTGTTTTATACACAAAATTAAAACTACTATTTTATACACTCAATGCATAATAGCGGTATTAAAAAGACGTTTTCCTTTCTTAAAACGAAAATATTTCAGAACTCAGAACATTTTCTCTCTGACACATTACTTGGGATTTTGCTAACAAGGACATTTGTAAGTCGGGGCACCACTGTACGTCTTTTTGTGTGTGTTTAATATGGGATCTAATTCTTTTTGAATGTAGAGCGTTTTCTTCTAGTTAGAGGTTAAGATGTTTCTGAACCATTTTTCCATTTCTGGGTCACAGGAAACTGGAGCCAATCACAGCAACTTTGAACTTGAAGATGGGACACACCCACTGGATTGGTGGCCAACCAATTACAAAGTAAGACAGAGACAAATATTCACACTCTCATTCACACTCAATTTTCCAATCTTCAACTAAATATAACTAAATATATTTAACAGTGTTTCACGTTAATGTGGGTACATTTCTGTGTATGGAGCACTTTACCCTTTAATAAATAAATCCTCAAAAGTCCTTAATTGATAAAATAGATACTGTAAATATAAAGAGAATACTTTTGCACATGTACCCCTATCTTTAGCTCGTTTTCCCTATTTTCTCCTTTTTCTAAATTGTGCAACCGATTTCTAAACTACCCCCCCCCCACACACACACACCACCACCAATGGACCACACCTACCACCAAAACACAAATTGCTCTGTGATTGGTTTGCCACCAGTCAAGGGTGTTTGTCCCGCCTTCAGGCCTAGATTAATAGTTCTAGCTCCCAGTGACCCAAAAATTTCAATAGAAAAGTTGTAAAATGGATGGATGGATTAACAAGGGATTCACTGATTTGCTTGGGTGTGATTCCCTAATTCGATGGGTGGAAATGTTGGTCTGAGTATGATTACTTCTGAGTCTGTATTTTCATACAAGACTTGTATTCATCAGGGGCTTGTAATAGGAAAAGACAGAGGAAATAATTCGACAGAAGTGCTGCCCATAAAAGGGCACGTTTGCAAAACAAACAATGCGGCTACACAGAGGCCCGTCGGATCGGACCCTGGGACCACCGAAAACAATTTAGGCAGGATGTGGTCAATTCACTGACAATAATTAATTTTCCTTGTGACCTAATACCCCGAGTCTAGTATTGTGCTGTAAAACGACACGTGTTTGAAAGCGCACACACACACACACACACACACACACACACACTACTGCAGTGATCTACAGCTGGTCTGAAGTGGAAATAACTGGCTTCGTTTTAGTTTGCGTGTAATTATCCAGGCTTAAGCACAGCCAGAGTTAAAGTCAGAAGATACTGACAAGCTGTAGGAAACTCACCTAATCGCCTCTAACACATGCGGAGATAAGAGGGCCTGGCCCTTCATTGGCCCCCGTTACAGGGGAAATACCCCACAACTAGTCTGGGTTAACCCTTTATCTGAACCAGCCTGTCAGAAAATAGCAAGCATGTCTTTTAAATTAAGAGGAACTATTTTTTTTTAGAGTGGTAATTTATTGGAGAAGCTGCAATAACATCATTTCTTTTTCATTTATTGAAAATGTTTCACTGTACATTACGGTACACATTTTTTTAAAATTGCAATATGATTGTGACGTTTTCTAGATACAATTATGAGTCCCTTTATAAAAATTTGATAAACGTTTAAAATACATTTTTGGATTTTTTTTATTCTACTTAAGAAATGTTAAGAATCAATGTTAAACAAGGTTTTGAAAACTCCCAGAAAGCTTTGAAAAAATCCCAAATCCCATACCACGACTTAAATAAAACAAATAAAATGCTTAAAATTGTATTTTTATTCCAATAAGATTCAGTGATTTTCTGAATACAATTATCCCTATTGCAAAAAGCACAGTTAAATGTTTAAAATAAAAAAAAAATGTTAAACTTGTGCAGTTATGCAATAAGGGTTTGGGAGTTGAGCTTGCAACCAGATAGTTATCGGTTCGAATCCCACACCATTGCTGAAAGCTGGTTACTGCTCTGGGTTTGTGTTTACTTCACTGTGTGTGTGTGTGTGTGTGTGTGTGTGTGTGTGTGTGTGTGTGTGTGTGTGTGTGTGTGTGTGTGTGCGCGTGTGTGTGTGTGTGTTAATGGTTTCATATTTAACTTCCTTATAGGACGTAGCATCAACTCTAAAAATAAAAAAATGCTTTATTTCTAACCAATTCTCCATTTTCAGGTCACTTTCCTATTTTTTCATTTGTTTAAAATCTCTGAATCAACAAACGCTGACTATTCCGAGCAGTGTGTGTCGCGGCTCCGGCTTGTGCTGCTTTATGGACCATAGTGAAGGTTGAGTCCCCATTACGCAATGACATAAAGAGAGCACTTACCTGAATAAATGGCGAGACGCAGCCCCACCTCTCCCACTCATATACATATTACTCCATCACCCAGCCACTCAAAGAGACCTCACGTCCTCAAGTCCCACCGGGGTCCATCAAAGAAGCCTCTGTGTTGACACATAAAGGCAAGTTGTGTTAGCGTAGCGTAAATGCATTATTAACCATTTATCAAAGTCCGCACGCAGCGATTTCATTCAACAAACTGGGAAGAAATAGGGAAAGAGAAGTAAACGGTTTGTGTAGCTAAAGACGGAAACTCGCATGATGCCATCAGCATTTTGATGACAGACTGGAAAGTAAACACATCGTTCTTTTTCATCTGTCTATTGCGGCCCAACTAGATTACTGGAGTGTGTAACGTCTGCGCAGCCAAATATAAAACATCTGTATGAGGGAGAACAAGACAGAGGCTGTCCTGCGAAATCTGGGCAGCAGATATGTGGCTCTTTCTGACAGCTCAGACACTCTCACCGCCTCGGAAAACACTAATAATTGCTGCTAATTCAATCAACAATTACAGCTTTTTTTCCTTCTACTGTGTTTGTGTGTGTGTTTGTGTGTGTGTGTGTGTGTAAGCTGCAAAAAAGTCACCACCGCGATTTTATTAAGCGACTATGGAAAAGCCTTGTTTTGGATCATTACAATGTTGTAACAAAGTCTTGATCATCTACCGTAGCGCTCAGTGAAGTGTGTGTAAAGTGAAGTGACACACGCGCGCGGAGACACACACACACACACACACACACACACATACACACACAAGCTGTGGGCAGGCCGACATAAACCATATCAACATGTGGAATAAACTCAGAGACTCTATTGAAGAAAGAAAGAAAGAAAGAAAGAAAGAAAGAAAGAAAGAAAGAAAGAAAGAAAGAAAGAAAGAAAGAAAGAAAGAAAGAAAGAAAGAAAGAAAGAAAGAAAGAAAGAATGAAAGAAAGAAAAATAATAATATAATATAAATAATAATATAAAGCCAAATAAATGTGCAATATTTTATTTTGGTTTAACACCGTGTACTGCGAAATAGATCAATCACATAAATCAACATAAGATGTGCAATTTTCCCCCTTTATGTTTTTTTATCAAGTAGTGTAGATTTTTATTTTTACTTTTATTAGTTGGTTAATAGCATTTTCGTTGTTCTATATCTTAATTTCTAATAGAGATAACATATACTTAAGAGATACAACATTCTTTATTTCTTTAAAAGATAAAAGATGTATCTATCTATTTATCATCCATCAATCCATCCATCCATCTATCCATTCATCTATCCTTCTGTCTGTTGTTTACACACTGAGATGATTCAATAATGTGATCCAGAAAAACGGTTTGTAGAAGATCTGACCAGCTTTGATCATCCCACCATTGGGGCAAAATTCTAGGGAATAATTCTTGCAATTTTGGATGGGAAAAAAATTTGTATGCTAAAATGCTAAAGTAACCCAACTGTTAATGTACAAAGTCATGTATTCTGTGAAGAAAACTTGAAAATAACACTTCATAGCACTTGGAAAACACCATTCTTATCGCTCTTTTTCCATTTCTCCATCTATATTTGCATTTAACACAAAACTATTCACACACTGAGAAGTAATCTCCAGTCGCTTCAGAGATGCTTGATACAGCCTGAAGGAAAAACACTTGTACAATGAGCTCCTTTAACACACTGCATCTGTGCGTCCTCCATTAGATATTAATAACTTCTTCGCTGTGCTGAATATCAAAATGTAATTATTTCCTTCATCTTTAAAAGAACCTCCTCGACTATCCTTCCAAACCTCAAGGGTGTCTTTTTTTACTTGAGGTGTCAACGTTATAACTATAATAAAGCTCTGAATCTGTAATCGGATTTACATTAAATTATATGGGAAGTTCAACCTTGAACCAAAATCTGTTTGGTTCACACTTAATATCACCAAAATCACCGCCTGTCACTAATGCAATTAAGTGAAACCTTTTCAGCATTTTGAAAGGACAGACCCAAAAACTGGAGCTGAGGTGAAAAAAAAAACAAAAAAGCTGAATTAGTTAAAAAAAGAAAAAACACAACTACAGTACTATAGATTACAAATAAAAGACATGACTATACAACTGAAATATTCACAAAACCCGCACAATGACAAAGCAAAACTGATGGTTTAAAAACAATTACGGAAGGAAGGAACGAAAGAGAGACGGGTGGGAAAATTATGTCCAAAAGGTTGCAGGCTTGAATCCACGGTTTAGCAATGTGTCAATGGTCAAGAAAATGACCCCCGGGCTACATGGCTTAGGCTGCCCACTGCTCCGGGTTTGTATGTATTTTATTTCTTTCTGCATTTCAATCTTTTCTTTCTTTCCAAAAATGGTCAATTCTAGCCCTACAATGGTTTTGTGAGACTGAAAAGTCCAGGAAAGAAATTGTCATGGTAATTTCCTAATATGATGTTTTGATCCAAAGTAAAAATTAAATAAAAAACATAAAAACCAAAAATACGTTTAAATCTACAATAACATTCTATGCATTTTTTTTATTCTTGCCACAGTTAAACAGATCATCCGAAACACGTGTGCGCAAACCACAAATATGTTAATCGCAAATCCAGTCGTTCTCTTGCACGACTCCAACCGGTTCTATCACCGAAACAAACGACTTCATATTACGTTTCTTGCTCACCTCATCTATAATAATTAAAAGCAATCAGAATAAACCAAAATGCAGAGCACCTGGATGAAGCTCTTATAACGTCTCATTTAAGGTCCATGGATCATTGTGTCAGCGAAACCTTCAGCTACACAACCTACAAAGAAAAGCTGCGCATATCATTCAAATACAACTTTGATCTGGCAAAATAAAACTAAACAGATCAACTCAGGCTTCCCACAAACAAAAATGCAGCAGAAATCTCATCTTGTACTATTTTAAACTATCCAACATCAATGGTGCAATTCCATTATGTCTTTTTATTTATCAAAATAAATTGTACAAACATTCTGTACGAAAAAAATGACATGCACCCTCTAACCCAGGTTGTCCCCCAACCTTTTTGTCATCGCGGACCAGTTGACGTTAAAAGCATCTGTATACGGTATTTTTATTATTTTCAAATGTCAGACACCGTTATAAATTAGACTTTCTTTATTATTCCTCATTTATACTTGAAACAAAGAAAGTTCTACAGCTTAGAAATTGTAAAAGGATGCATTTTCGTTCTCAAAATCAGAAGCATCTCTTCTTCTGCAAGCATCACTAGAAACATTCGAAGAAACATTCGAAAACGTTGATCTGAGAATATTCCGGGCTGCTGACTGGGGTCCAACCAGCTGCATCTCCAAAACACCGGTCAAGCAGCCACCTCTTTTTTTTTAGGTTGCGGTCCTGAGTCAGTTATTACGACGCTCAAAGTGATTTCAAGCTCAAAAAATGTAAGTTCATTAAAACAAGACTCTTCATAGGTTCGACTGATTCTCAAAACAAAAATGTGAAGATTGCGACCAAAATAACAGTAAAAAAACTAAACGAAAATGGGAATAATTTAGGTTCGTTTTTTTAATTCATTTGTGAACATTTGATATTTTTGGCACTAATCTGATTCCTTACTTTGGCAGCCGTGTACCATTTCATCCGCAGACCAGGGGCTGGGGACCATGGCTCTAACCAATCACAAACCAGGGTGTTTTGGGGCTTCTGAGGTGACGTGTTTTTGGGCTTCTATTGACATGCTCATATATTTGTAATTATTTCATCTACCTCCAACATACTACTGGCCAAAAAGTACTGTTTTTGTATTCAGCACAAGAGTATGCGTGCTTTGTAAGTTATTAGAAGACTCGACCTGCTTTCTAGCAACCACCACTCATGACACATAGAGCTGAATAGACGTTTAAAGCGACCAAGTCTTGTTGGCTAAAGAGTTTACTTCACAAATATATGAACATATTTATGTTATCTCATTCACAGAAACATTCAAATAGTTTGATAAAGTCAGTGTTTGTGTCAGCACTGGTGTATGCACTGGAGGGACAATGGCCATGAATATTCATGAAATTCACACCTGGAGAGACAAAAGACACTCCCCCTTAAGCAAATGTGCATTCAAGGTAGAATGCTGTCACCCAAAAGAATTATTAAAACACCCAGAAAATTACCATTAAAAAAATAGATAGACAAATCAGATGGAAAAAATAAACCTTCTCAGCTTTGTGTAGACATATGTTTCATGTCTGTGTGACACATATTTATTAAGTTACAGCCCTTGTTCAGACGCATTTCTGAACGGACTCCTATTAACAAGGCGGCAAACGCGCTTCACGTTTTACTTTTTTTTTTGTAAAACACAATGTTCTGTATTCATTAAAAAATATAGAAAACAAAGACACTTCAAACTTCCTCTTGATGTATAACACTTGTATGTAAGCCCAAAATTGACAAGAGTATTTTTAGTGTGTTTTACACAGAGCTTAAAAAAAGTGCTATGGGATCGCCGACACGACCTTCGACCTCAGAGGGTTAACATCAAAATATTTCGGCTTTAATGAAATAGAAAACCCATGAGAAGTTATTGTTGAACCTCTAATAACCCGATCCTCTGTATTTTTATCACAATCCCAGATGAAATTGACTTCATTTGAAAGTCCAGCTCTTCAAGTATTTCACCCCTGCTGTGGATCAAGATTATCTCAAATAAAGTGAAAAGTAAAGTAAGATTGAGATTGTTAATATGGCCCTAGGGACCGTATCGAAATTGTGCTCTGCATTTAACCCAGTGAAGTGAACACACACAAACCCGGAGCAGTGGGCAGTAAAAGCTGCGGTGCCGAGGGGAATGTGAGGTGTCTGTTCCTTGGGTTTTTTTTACCTCCTTCCCCGTGTTCTTCATTTTCGACTGTTTTGACTCTTTCGACTCTTTCTGCGTTTATTTGTGATTGTTCTTTTATTTTTGATTGTTCTTGACTTGAAATACAGAAGATTGGGCGCTTACATTTACGTGCCTATTTGAAATTGGTGAAGTTTTTGAGCATTTAAAATTCGAAAAAAAAAGTGGTGCTTTGCATATTTGCATAAATACGGTATAAATTATTTTGTTTTTATCGTCCTTCTCGTCTTGAGATCCTAAGTAATTTACTTTCTGCTTCGTTTTGTGCTTTTGTAGTAGGCATCACTCTTGAGCCCTTGTAATGTTGATGTCATTCTGGGTCATTTCTGAGAGGGATGAGGTTGCTTCTGGACCACTCGAAAAAGAAACACAATCACACCAGACTGTAATGTTGGAATGCCAGACTGGTATCACTAGAGCCAGGTTCAACTGTGAAAAGAGCTCAGAGAATAAAATGAACATGAAGATAATAAGCGAGAAGAGAAACAGGTGTGAGAAAAGAGCAGAGAGAAATCTGAAGTAAAGATCAATAGCTGGACAAGATATTATCTAAATACTATCAAGATACAAGTAACAATTCTACCACCGCACAGATTTTTCAGGTGCATAACTGTATAACGTAACTGAAAGACAATGTGTCTGGTGTGTCTTCTACTGTAGGTCTTCTCTTCATCATTTTCTACCTCGGGATATCAATCACAAAGCAGTTGGAAAGGAAAACACAAGGAATCAGCTGCTTCCTCTGAAGTTTTCGCCAAGCACGCCAGAACTCCTGGAACTGATTTTTAGCTCGTGTTGAGCATGTGCAGAACTTGTCAACCTTTTGAAAAAACACTGATATATATTATCAAAAATATATGAAATATTTTTTTTGGTGCTTGTTCATTTCTGGATTACGGTCAGTGTTGTAAACTACTTGAGTAAATTGACTTTTTGTTTAGTTTTGTTTAGACTATGTTGTACTTGTTCTGATTAAGAAAAATATATGCAACTTTTACTCGCTACTTAAAAGCATTTTTTGATCGAGTATCTCTACTCTTTACTCCACTACATTTGAACGGACACTTACCGTAACTCGGTACATTGTGATTGTGCGCAACAAGTCGGCATCTTTTTCTACCGTGTTTAATTTCTTGGGCGGATGAGGTGATATCGCCATCTGCAGGATGTTGAAGGTACTGAATGCTATTTATGAGCTAAGTCACATGAACATGTATTAGTATTCTGCATTTTTTAAACATTGAGGTTTTTTAAACATTCAATAATACTCTTTGTAAACAAAAATTTTGATCCTTTGAGTTTGACTTGTTCTGTTCTAGTATTGTATTCTGCATTTTTTAAACATTGATGTGATACATTTAATTTCTATATTTGGAAATAAAACCACCTGAATAAAGAGTTTCTTGTTTTTCACATTTCTTGGTGTTTTGCGAGCCTAAAATCAGTATGAGTAAAATTCTTAAGTAATTTTAAAATTGGATACTCTACAACTTTTACTCTGCCGAGTAATTTTATAGTAAAGTAACCGGAGACCCAGAAGAAGCATTCCAACTCCTCACCAAAAGACACTGACCACAATCTTCTTGCTGTGAGCAAAAATGTTCAGAAAATGTACATTTCTCACATTTCTTTTTTTTAACTGACTCTTTTGCCTAATTTTGAAACAGATGAACTATGGACATTTTTCTTCTTTAAAGACCGCATAGCGACTTTGCATTGGTCTGGAACTAAGAAAATGTAAATAAACTTGAACTTGAAACTGTAATTTTATTTAGTTTTTGTTGTATTAACTTATATTCCTTGTTTTTTAATTCAGAATACTTTGTTCCACAAAATCAGATAAGACAACTGCATCAGACAGAATAATAGACTGTTTAGATTCAAATCTGAGAGCTTCAGAAACTGACAAGCAATGCAAACTCTGTTAAAACATCTCTTTATGTCAATTACCATCCGATTATTGTGGCTATGAGAAATGTGTCTTTCTGAAAATAGGCCCGTGTCCAGTTTAATCCCCGATGTGTTTTGAATATTCAACCCAGGACTAATAAATATACCCTGCTTTACCATTGGTCAGATTTGCCCTGAGGGGAAGACAAGTCATATAAATAAATCTAACAGCACAGAGAATTCAAAGCAACACTATGCCTCATGTGGCCGGATCAAACAGGCTGACGTCCATCTTGTTTGGGCGGCTAAATAAAGCCTGTATGAGAATGCAGCGGCTATACTGTACGCTCGCACAGATGTTAATGTATGAAATATGGCTGACAAACGCCATATGTTTCCACTCCGTACAGTCAATAATCGAATCCTACGATTCCTCGAGCTCAAATGCTTTCATTATGATGTCATCATTTCTACTGCATGAAGAAAATGTAAACAAAACATATATTTATTATTAAAAAAGCTAAAATGGATAAAATACTGACAATAATTTGTTTAAATAAAATAATAATAATAATAATAAAAGATTCTTCTAGGAAAGTTCTATTTACAAAAAAAATGTAATAAAAACAAAATATACGTACGCATTAAAACAATAACTTGTTTATGATTCAATAATACTCTCATGGTAGTTGGACAACAATTAAAGATATACTTAATAAAACATTTGACAATAACTTGTTTACAATTAAATTATAGTTCTTATAGCAGTTGGGCAATAATTGAATTTATACTTAATAAAAAAAAATGTTTAATAAAAAAAGTAGAATAGAGAGCAAAATAGAGTTGAAAAGGGTCAAGAAAAAATACAAAAAAATACATACAATAACTTGTTTGCAATACAGTAATGGTTAATATAGCAGTTATGAAATGATTAAAGGTATACAGTACCTTTCAAATAAAAAAATAACAATAGTTCGTATGGCAGTTATGCAATAAATAAAATTATATTCAATAACATTTTTTATAATAAACTACAAAGGTAAACAAAATAAACCTATCAAGTGTTAATGTATTATTAAGTATTTTTTATTAAAAAGTGTATAAAATATACTGACAATAACATGTTTACGATCCAATAATAGTTCTTATGAGCAGTTATGCAAAAATTCAAAACTCGTAGCAGGTAAAAATCTAGGAGAAGAAAGTTGTAGCCGTATTTAATGCGGCAGTATTAATCCAGTGTTTTTTTGGAGGGAAATGCTCAGAACTGTGTTTACTTTGGATGCTGAAGCTTCCCTCCCGGGTCAGAACAGTCGGATAGATTGACCAACTGAGCTTTACAAATCATGTGGATTTTGACGCCAGCACGTACTGGAGCAATTACACCACAGATTTGTTTGAGTGCTCGGCGATCGTTTGGCAATGTCTCCCAGAGCAGCATTATACAACAAGCCAGAGGAGCTTCACTGAGCAACAGCCACTGTCTCCTGCCAACACACAGCAGATCTCTCTCTCTCTCTCTCTCTCTCTCTCTCTCTCTCTCTCCCTCTCTCTCTCTATCTGTCGCCCTTTTCGTCTCAATCGCTCCTTCTCATCTTTATCTATCTTTCTCGCTCACCTCTCTCTCTTTTTCACACTCTCTCATCTATCTCTCCCCCCTCTCATTTCTTACTATCTCGCCCTCTCTTGTTCTTTTCCTCTCACTCGCTTCATCTCATTATTATCTCTATCACTCATTGTTATTACTGTCTCTCTCCCTCTAATCTCTTTCTGTTTCTCTCTCAATTCTCTCTTTCCATGTTTCTCCTTCGCTCTCACCTCTCTCTCTTACACTCACTCCTCATCTATCCCTCCTCACTTCTTACTCTCTTCCTCTCACCCATCTATTTACTATTCTCCCTCTCTATTTATTTCTTTCTATTTCCCTCTCTTTTTTATCCCACTCTTATCTCTCTTTCTCACACATTTACCCTCACTTTCTTTTTCTCTCCACATCCCTCTCTCATTTCTTACCCTCTCCCTCTCATCGATCTCTTTCTTTTTCTCCTTTTCTTGCTTTCTCTTTCTTTCTTTTTATTTCATTCTTTCTTCTTGATCTGTCTTATCGCTCTCATCTCTCCATCTCTTCTCTCTCTCCCATCTCCAACTCTCTCTCATTTCTTACTCTCTCTCCCTCTCATCAATCTCTTTTTTCCTCCCTTTTTCATCCCTCTCTCTTTTTATTTCCCTATATTTTCTTACTTACTCTTTCTTTTTTTTTTCTTTCTTTCTTTCTGTTTTTTCATTCTTTCTTCTTCATCTTTCTTATCGCTCTCATCTCTCCCTCTTTTCTCTCTCTCCCATCTCCATCTTTCTCTTATTTCTTACTCACTTTCATCCCTCTCTATTTCATTCTTTTTATTTCAATCTCTTTTTTCGCCTCTCTCTCTCTTATATATCCCTTTGTTCTCTCTTTTTCTCTGCCAACCTCTTCTCTCTCTCATTCTTTTTTTCCCTCCCATCTTCCCAAGATTTCCCTCACTCTCATTTCTCTCATTTCTTACCCTGTCATCAATCTCTTTCTTTTTCTCACTCATCTTTTTTTCTAGCTTTCTTTCTTTCATTTTTTCTCTCTCCCAACTCCATCTCTCTCTCAATTCTACCGTTCTCATTTCTTACTCTCTCCCTACCAACCACTCTTTCTTTTTATCTCTTATTTCTGACTCTTGTTCTTTCTCCCTCCCCATTTCTTTCTCATATCTCTCTCTTTTTCTCTCCCAACATCATCTCTCACTCATCTTCCTCTCTCTCTCTTCTCTCTTTCTTTCTCTCTCTCTCCCAATCTCGTCATTATCATCCCTCTCTTCTCTCTCTCATTGCCCGCCCCAGCCTCATCCTTTTACCTTTATCTTTCTCTCTCCCAGCCCCATTTTTTATATGTCTCTCTCCCCCTCTGATCTCTCTCTTTCTCACTTGTCACTCGTTTTCCTCTCTTTCACTGGGATTCTAAATCTATCCATCTTAATCTAGTCAAGTCAAGTCCAAGATGTTTCATTGTCAATTTCAACTGCATGGGTTTAACGTAAGTTAAAATAGGAGCATACAAACAGGCATAGTATTCTTTTAGTAATAATCAGTAAAATAAAATAAAATCTAAAAAGAAAGAAGCGATAGCCTTGCCATTGTGGAGGTAGAGAGGGAGGAATAGCGTTCTGCCCTGAACATTTCCTCTTCCCTTCAGCTCTCTTGATTAGCTCACCATGGTAATGGAGAATTTCCTGTGTTAAGAAAATGCCACTCAAACAAACCAAGACAGGGCAAAACCAAATTGCTCACAAACAGGCTAGTCACGACAACCTCCGAATGCCCAGAAGACCGAGGCATTAAGAGCGAGACGCTGTCCGACTAATAGATACCATCTCTGAAAAACATTTAGAGGATGAGGAAGAATTAACCTACTGCTTCCCAGCCACTATCAATCCATGTCATATTTCATCGTTATTTTATGAATAACATTTTTGCACGTGACTAATTTGGCTGGTTTCGCACCATTTGCAACGACACAAAAGCTGTCTTCCTCCTAGTCTCCAGCTTTTCTTCGCCTCCGCTGTCCCATCTTGACCACATTGAATACATTTATCGGTCGGCAAATTGGATTTGAACTTCCCTTTCATCCTTAATTCCTCTTTTCTCACCGCGCTTTTCCCCTAAAGGAACGGGATTATGTCACTGCTCCGCTCTAGAGGACGGTCTCTAATTTCATCCCCACATACGCAGAAGTTTCCATGGTAATTAATGAAACAATCCCGTAACAAATTGGTGATGGACGTCTGATAAACAAGAGGGCTGAGGCATTCTGACGGCCGATAGCATCTCGCCTAATTCAAGGACTCCAGCTCTTTCTAAATGGCATTTCCACCCTTTGAAGAATAGAGTTACGGGGCAGTTTGTCTACGCTCCTCAGATGATGAGAGGCGGGGGAGAGGGATGTGGAGTCGAGGAAGCAGAGGCAATAAGACGATGTGGAGTCGGAGAAGATTATGGCTCATAGTTTGTTGTCGGTGATAAATAGCTTTTCCTGAGTCATTACTGGGGTGATGTGAATGTTCTAGAAATCTGGTTCTCAAGTGGTGGAGGCTGTTTGCTATTCCGGGCCGTCTATAGGTGGTAAAGGCAACGCAAGTGGGATCGATTCAACAAAAGCGCTTCACTCTCCTGAAGTAAAAGTTCACAGCGTCGGGTTGGTTTGGAAAAGAACAGTTCCAGACGCCGCCAGTGTTCTTATTTTAGGGGAAGTACTTTAGAGTTTTTGAATTTCAAATATGTGTTGTCTAAAAGTCCTTCCAACTTTATATGCTTTTTTTTAATATTTTCCATTTCTGGGTCACCGGTAGAGGAGTAAAGAGTATCTGAAAACCAAACTTGAGTATAAGTACAGATACCTTTCTGTAAAAATTACTCCATTACAAGTCACCAATTCCAAGAAGACTTGAGTAAAAAAAGTTGTAAAGTATCCAATTTGAAAAAAAAATGTATTTTGCTAGTACTGAATTTAGGATAAAAAAACAACACCAAAAAATGTGGAAAAACAAGACTTTTTACTTAAAAACTCTTTATTCTAACTATATTTACTAATATAGAAATGTAATTTAACACCTCAAAGTTAAAAAAATGGCAGATCAAAATAGATAAAGAGCAAAAAGTCAGTCTCAGTCAAACACAAATTGCAACCGCTAATTCACTCTTTTCTGCCTTTCTCTCTCTATCTTCGTTTTTCTGCCGTTGTAAGATGCAATTTCCCCATTGTGGGGAATAATAAAGGAAATTCAATTCAGCTCCAATAGCTTGTAAATAGCGAGTAAGTGTCCATTCAACTGTAGTGGAGTAAAGAGTACAGACACTCAATCACAAATGGAGTCAAGTATCCCTGTCTTTCTCCAGTATACAGGTGAGAAACCAGCTTAAAAGAATCAACGGTAGGAAAGCAGCTGGACCAGATGGCATCAGCTCCAAACTCCTCAAGTCCTGCGCAGATGAACTGTGTGAAGTCCTGGAACTAGTCTTCAATCTGAGCCTCAAGCTGAGGAAGGTCCCACAGCTCTGGAAGACCTCCTGCGTGGTACCAGTGCCTAAGACACCGCAGGCCAAAGACCTCAACAGCTTCAGACCGGTGGCTCTCACGTCCCATCTAATGAAGACACTGGAGAGACTAGTCCTGGGTCACCTCAGATCTGCTGTGGGAACCTACCTTGACCCACTGCAGTTTGCCTACAGACATGGCACGGGAGTGGAAGACGCCGTCATCTTTCTTCTGCACCGAGCTCTTTCTCACCTTGAGAAGCCCGACAGTAGCGTGAGGATCATGTTTTTTGATTTCTCCAGCGCCTTCAACACCATCCAGCCGGTGCTTCTGGAACACAAACTGGAGGAGGCTGGTGTGGACCTCTATCTGACGGAGTGGATCATGGACTATCTGACAAACAGGCCACAGTTTGTGAGAGCCAAGGACTGTGTGTCTGACACTCTGAGCTGCAGTGTGGGGGCTCCACAGGGGACTGTACTGGCTCCTTTCCTCTTCACCCTCTACACCTCAGACTTCAGACACAACACGGACGGCTGTGTTCTGCAGAAGTTCTCTGATGACTCAGCAATTGTTGGGTTGATCACAGGAGAACGATGCTGAGTACAGAGGACTCACTCAGGACTTTGTGGACTGGTGTCGGCGGAACCACCTCCTGATCAACGCAGGGAAAACTAAGGAGATGGTGGTGGATTTTCGCCGGCGACAGTCTACTGTCATCCCACCGATGCACATCCAGGGAATGGACATTGAGAGAGTGGATCTTATAAATACCTGGGTGTGCATCTGAACAACAAACTGGACTGGACTCACAACACAGACGCACTGTACAGGAAGGGTCAGAGCAGACTCTACCTCCTGAGGAGACTGCGGTCTTTTGGAGTGAGAGGGTCACTCCTGAAGATCTTCTATGACTCTGTGGTGGCATCAGCAATCCTGTACGGTGTGGTCTGCTGGAGCAGCAGCATCTCAGGCAAAGACAGGAAGAGACTGGACAGGATCATCAAAAAGTCCAGCTCTGTCCTGGGTGCACTCTGGACACAGTGCAGGAGGTGGGTGAGAGAAGGGTCCTGGATAAACTATCATCCATCCTGGACCTGGACTCTCACCCACTGGTGGACTCACTGTCTGCTCTGGAGAGCAGCTTCAGTGGCAGACTGATTCACCCCCGCTGTGTGAAGGAGAGATATCGCAGATCTTTCCTACCTGCTGCGATTAGACTCTACAATTTGAACTTAAATCTAAACTGGTGACTGGAACTGCGCTAGTGACGGTTTATTGTGCGCTCATTTATGGTCTGTGTTAGTTTGTTTATTATGATGTGTGCAGTGCGTTATGGTGATGTTTGTTTATTTATTGTTTGGATTTGTTGCTGCTGTTGTGACGTGAAATTTCCCCGCTGTGGGACTAATAAAGGATTTTTCAATTCAATTCAATTCAATTCAATTCAATTTTCAATTCAATTCAAGTAGAGAGTACAAGTTGCTTATAGTTTTGATACTCAGTACAAAGTAGCCAAAAATACTCAAGTAAAGTAACAAAGTCCATTTACTCGGGTACTTTACACCCCTGGTCACAGGGAGCTGGAGTCAACTGGTGGGACACACCCTTGTTGGGTGACCAACCAATCAAAGAGCGACACACACTTTCACACAACTTTTGGAATTTTTGGAATGGGGGAACATTCTGAGGCAACGGCGCTACCCACTGCTCCACCTTTGTGTTGTAAAGACTTCACCGGACACAAAGCTTCCTTTGGACATGAAAGGAGAGAGGAGAGGTCTCGGAGGTCCTGGCCTTCAACAGCCTTTTCTTCAGCTCTTTACCACAGCAAGTCATGGGACATTCTCACGCACAGACCTACTACAAACCACCTGCTGAAACTCTCAGGCTTCCATAGACAACCACTGAACAAGCCAAGAACACGAGTGAGGAACGCTGGAGGAATTCCGGAAAATTAGATGTTCAAAAAGTATCAATAAGTAGTTGATAAAAAAAAAAAAACAATTACGCAATTATTGAAAAAAATTAAGTAATTGTTTCATTTTGCCTGGAACGAAATCACACCTCACACCTCTGTTTTCATTTTGTCTAGAACAAAATTCTCAAGTGAAAAATTCACGAGGAACATATTTGTGACAAGCAAAGGTATTCGCGAGAACTGTTTCTTTCAAAACTATTGAAAGGTATAAATTATCTATTTAAAAATACATAATATGTTTTTATGCATAATATGTCATAATATCAAGTTCAGGTTTATTTTTATAGCGCAAAGTTGCTGTGCGAATTAGGGAAAAATTGTTTTAAATTACAAAATTATGATTTTAAATTATAAAAATGTATAATGTATTACGATGTACTGTATGTATAATATGTCATAACGTGTTTCTAAAAAAAACCCATAATATTGCTATTATTAATAACATTTATAACGTTTATGAAAAGAACTTTACACATTAAATTTAGACAATAATTTATTATAACAAATGTTTAGTTTTCCATTGATCTTTAAAATAAATATAATAAAAAAATATCAGTTTAAAAGTAAAAAAAAAAAATAAATAAAAATAAGCAATTGTTTAGTTTGACAGAAAAGCACAAACTGCAGTACTGGTATTTCGACCAATTTTAAAGCCTCAACCCAAACTCATTTAAAATACCATGAAGCTTGTGGGTCATATCATTTTGAAATCCAATAAAGTAGTAAAGTCACATCGGGTTTACAGAAGAATTTCTCTGAAGGTAATGAGCACAGACTTACTTTACGGTGTTCAGACAGAGACGGGAACGATAAGTTTCAGTCCAGACTTTTAAAACCATCCAACTATGAAGGATTAGATTGTCAAACTTGATGGTTAATTTCTAGATGATTACAATCAGAAAATCAGATATATTAAAATGTAATTAATTAATGCATTTATTAAAATAAATAATTAACCATAAATAGATTTATACATAATTATATACTTGAAACTATAACATATATTATACAATAATATGTAATACGTATATAATACATATTCATATTATATATATAATTATAAATTAAAATATATAAATACATTTGTTAAAAAATTGTTATATAAGTAGCAAATAAACTATAATTTTTATAATTTCTAGGGCTAGCAAAGATTACAAAACAATTGTTTGGGTGAAAAATTACAAGCAAGCAGTAAAAAAAAAAAAAAAGAAAGGCAAAATGATGCAGAGTGAGAAGAGGAAAGACACCAGAGGACAGGAAGTACTTGATGACAATGACCTTGGCGACGGCTCTGCCCAGATTTTCGCAGCAGAATGGCATGTCAGGCATTTGTCTTGATTGTTCTTCCTGGTTGTGGCCGGGTTGGCGTGAGTCGCAGGCCTGATAAGCATCTCTTATTTTTAGTGCTGAACAACGGCCTCTAGAGAGCTGGTATCCTGTTCAGATGGCGAGGTTACGAAAGAACACAAGCAGATGTGATAAAAGACACTCAAGAACAGGTACCAGCCTTGGGTGTGAAGATACAAGCTCATTTTGCTCGGACAAGCAAATGAATAAATTAGGAGATAGACACAACATGGAATTCAGCCATGATGTAAACTTTCACTTTACTGGCCACCAGTGTTGAGTGTAAAGTTACATTGACACGTTACTGTAATTAAAATACTTTTTCACTGCAGAATAGACGATGATTCTTGCTCATCACTGACGGACAAACTTGATTTACAGTAACTTTGACAGTGCAGAAAGTGTCTGAAGATCTAAAGCTTAAAATAATGATTGCATGTATTGTGGAAGAGACACTGCTTCCTGTAGATTCTCCATCTTTTGGACGCATTTATTGTTGCAGAATATATTTTGTACACATGGGAATTTTAATTCTTATGTAAAAGAAGTTTACATTTCCTGCGAATAACTTTAATTATTATAGAACGTATTAGAGATGACTCAGAAAGCTAAAAGGCTCAACAATTTCTGGTATGTTTTTTTTTAACTATTATTTATTTACAGGTTTTTAGGGATTTTAAAAAGTATTTTGTTAGGTTGGGGTTAGGGTTAGGGTTTAAGTTACTTTTCCGACGCGGTAATTAGAAAAGTATTTTAATTACAAATTGATAAAGAAACTAGTAATTGTTTTAATTGAGCTTGTAATCTAAATTGTAATTTAACTAGTTAATATTTGTATAATTATATAGAAAACATTGTTATTTATATTGGTTATTTAGTGTGTATATTTTACCATTATCTAATTTTTCTTTTCTTTTCTTTCATTTTCTTAATTTATTTGTAACCCTGTGATAAAATGACAATAAAGGCATTCTATTCTGTTCTAATTAATAATTACTTACTTTTTTTACAGTAACTTACCAAACACTTCTGGCCACATTTGGAAAATCAAAGTTACTTAAACTTACTGAAAAGTTACTTAAAATATAAACCTCTAATAGGAGGCCATGACGTTCTATTTTTCAACGCTTCCGTCATGGTGGCCTTCTATTAGAGGTTTTATGGTTATATTACTGTACCTATTGCTTAATATAATTTTAAAATATTGTTTAAAATTAGTTACATTTTCTATAACAAAATAATCTACTCCAAGGAATCATAATTCAGTTTAGGAGGAATTACTCAGCATAATTATTTACATCTTACAGCAAGAACAGTAGAAAAGCAGTGCAGATTGGTGAGCGTGGAAGATAAGGATCCGTTTAAACAAGCCGGTCTGGTTCGGTCAGGGTGAGACATACGTAGAACTTGGACTCACGTGTTGATAATAATCTGGTGATAATAATCTGTCTGCTTCGCTTTCAAATCATTATTTATCCTTATTGGTTGGCCTTTTAAGTCTTTGTAATGTTTTAATGCACTATATCACATAATTCAAATATTTTGAAATACTGTAAACTTAATACAGAAAATCCCTTGTGTAAATTTATAAAATCCATCATATTTATATACATTTTTGTTCAGTGTGAATTTAACCAACTTTACATTTACAATTTTACATTTTTACTTTCTTTACAATTTTACTTTACTTACTTTACTTACCATTTCAAAAGAGGGATGTATTTTTTGTAACAACCACTAGAGAGATGGAGTATTTAACAAAACTTGTCAAATCTTGTTAAATCTGTTGCATATATAAAAGACAGACATGATACTGCTTGTGTCAAAAGTATTTAAAACTAAAATAAAAGTATCCTAAAAGTATGAAAAGAACTTCCGTATGAATGAGTGTTGACATCTACAGAAGAAAGAAAGTGACATGAGTTTGTCATTTGGCCACTGGGGCATGCATTCAACCATCCAGTGAAGTTACACACAAACAGTGACACAAACCCGGAGCAGTGGGCAGCCTTAAGAAAAAGAAAGCGAAGAAATGTGAGTTTGTCAATTCGCCCACTAGGTGCCGTGTCAAAATTGTGCTCTGCAAAAAGTAAACAAAAGCTCATTTTAAAATTCGCTATCACTATAGATAGTTCAGGCCCGTCGCTACAAGGCAGGCAAACCAAGCAATTGCTTGGGGCCCCGAGCTGGCAGGGGCCCCAAGACAACGACCGGTTAAGAATAAAGTGCAGCGACAAACTTCGTGAGCGCCCCATTGATAATGAATCGTTGAATTCACTATCAATCGTGAATCGAAATAGTTAAATTCCCCCCACGGGGCCCCCCCTCACTGGCAGCCAGCCAGCCAGCCAGCCAACCACGCGCAATCAGCAACTTCAGCGAATTTGTCGCTAGATCGCGACTTTTCAGACTCCTCTAGCGACATAATATTTAAAAAGCGACTAGCGACAAATCTAGCGAGGTTTCTGCTGTTACTGGCGACTTTTGGAGACTTTCGTGTGTTTGTATTATTCTTACACTTTTCAACTTGCCGCCGCAGCGATAGTTTCCGACGCCCCTTCCCTCGTCCCAAAGCAGTGACAGGCGAGTCTCTCTCACACACACACACACACTGTTGTTCCAGCGGGAGATGTTCACATATCTGCTACATCTGCAAGGGCAAGTTACAAGCTCGCTAACCCTGGCTTGTAAGCGAGATGTACCGCAAAAGTTAAATGTTCCATTCTGATGAACTGCATAAAATAATAAAATGTTCTTTGTCTAAAATAAACACAGTACCTGCACACATAAAGATACCTGTACTTGACTTAAACTTCCTCAGTCGCTTAATTATCTGTGTTTGCTTCTCTGTGACAAAGTTAACAATTAAATTATATATACACAAAAATATTATATGTTATTTTTTTATTGTATTTTATATTGTATGTATGTATGTATGTATGTGTATATGTATTTATTTATACTTATACACGCATTGTGTAAATCAGCGATATTTTACAAATGTTATATGTAATACGTATGTGAAAAAAACGTAATACGTATGCAAATTAATATGTAAATTACGCGACAACATGACGTCATATCCGTTTTGCTTGGGGCCCCCAAATTTCTCCAAACGGGCCTAAGATAGTTATATAAGTTTGTACACTTTACAACTTTACAATACATAGAGGCTCGCCATGTAAATCAAATTAAATCAAATCATTTTTATTGGCACATAACCATGCCAGTGAAGTATTTAGTTTATGGTTGTAATATATAAAGTGAGTGAGAAAATGGGATTTATCGCATTTTACATAATAGTTTTATACATTTTCTATAAATTAAAAGTTTTTTGCGAGTAGAAAGTGCAGGGATGATGATCAGTGTGGGAGAACATAGTGCTTCACCAGTCAATAGTGGGACGCTGGTATGACATAAATGCAAGTGTGTGTGTGTGTGTGTGAGTGTGTGTCAGTCTTTTGCCGCTTCCACAGCCGCTCGCTTTGGGTGAAGAGTTACTAGAGCTACAGTATATTCAACTCTCCACCCACAAGACTGGGTGTGTGTGTGTGTGTGTGTGTGTGTGAGAGAGAGAGAGAGAGAGAGAGAGTGGGAGGGCTACTGTACCACGCTGACTGTGTGGTGCGAGCAGCAGTGTCGCTGCTTCTTTGAGCGTTTGTCAGCAGACGCACCTCGACTCGCCGTTGACTGACGCTCCTCAGCAGGAACCTTCACTAGAATGCTTGCCAATCTGCCTGTTCCGCTGCGGTCGACAGCTTCAAGTGGTTCTTCACACTCGTCTACTGGACTGATTCAACTCTAAAGGACTTTATAAGCTTCAGATGTTCGGGACATGACAAAGCTCCTTCTTCATCCAGCAAACCATTGAGTCTGCATTTGTATGCGAGATGATCAACGACGACTGACAACACAGATGCCAACCTTCAAGATCCGGAGACACCGCGATATAAAATGCAAGTTTAAAAGCATTCCCATCCGTGGAGCCATCAGCTCGAGGATTAGCTCTGAATGCCTTCGCTTTCACCGAGATCTAAGATGGAAAATGTGACACTAAACATTCCGCTGAAGAACGACACGGAGAACCCAGAGTCTGAACTCCAAGAGTTTTCCTTCCTGCTGCTTTTAATGGTGGTCATCATCACCATCATCATCATGGGCAACCTTCTGGTCATCATCTCCATAGCCCGGACGTCTCTGCTGCAGACCACGACTAACATCTTCATCATGTCCCTGGCGTGTGCCGATCTCATTATGGGGGTGTTGGTGGTCCCACTGGGCGCCACCATTTTCGTGACGGAGAAGTGGCTTCTGAGCGAGACCTTGTGCGAGTTATGGACGTCAGTGGACGTGTTGTGCGTCACCGCCAGCATCGAGACCCTCTGCGTCATCGCAGTCGACCGGTATATTGCCATCACCAGGCCACTGCGCCACAAAGTTCTGCTCAATAAGTGCCGAGCTCGAATTATTGTCTGTATAGTTTGGTTGATCTCCGCTCTGATCTCCTTCGTCCCCATCATGAACCAGTACTGGAGGGCAATGGACGAGGAGGCGGCCACCAAGTGTTACCAGGACCCTTACTGCTGTGACTTTGTGACAAACAGGTATTACGCCATCATTTCTTCCGTGGTGTCGTTCTACGTCCCGCTGATCATCATGATCTTCATCTACGCTCGGGTGTTCCTCATCGCCACGCGACAGATCAAGCTGATTGATAAGAACCGACTGAGGTTTCAGAACGAGTGCATGGGCAACCAGATCCTGGCAGCGTGCCACGGCAACAACAACGTCCCATCAGCATCCAATAATGGCAGCGGATCACGTCGGAAAAGCTCCCGTAGGCGACCGTCCAGACTGAGTGTCGTCAAAGAGCACAAGGCTCTGAAGACGCTTGGCCTCATCATGGGCATCTTCACCTTGTGCTGGCTGCCGTTTTTTGTGGCAAACATCATCAACGTCTTCAATCGGAACGTGCCAGAGAAGAGGATATTCCTTTATTTAAACTGGTTGGGCTACGTCAACTCGGGGCTGAACCCCATCATCTACTGCAGAAGCCCAGAGTTCCGTAAAGCCTACAAGACTCTCCTGGGATGTCCCTGGATACCTTCTTTAAAAATCAACCTCATCTACAAGGAGCTCCGGACGAGATGCCCCTGCTTCCTGGACTCAAGGGAGTCTGGGATTCCTGGATCTTTCCCGAACCCTGCAGCACCTACTGGGGACGGAAGCCTGGGGAGCAGCCAGAGCAGCTACAGGAGTGATGAGCCGTCACCAGGACCTCCACACTCAGACGGCAGCACGTTCTTCAGCGAACATTCCGAACCGGAGACTGAGTTGTGAGTATCCTGCTTGTTATTTTGTGACGTCTTGTGTGTACTTTTGTGACCAGAGACTGAAAAGACTTGCCTTTGTTGCCATAATTAGTAGTCAGTAATGGTGAGGAACTTCCTCATGTGTTCACCATTGGTTTTGTGATGTTCAGATTGCTCTTGTGGCTTTTCTCAGAGGTGCAGGGATTTAAGACAAGGTTGGGCAGCTGAGTGCCAAGTTGAGTCTCACATTACAGTTCATTGGAGTATATAAAGCTTTATCGAATTATTGCACAACTTCAGAACTTTTATTGTATGAACCTGGTTGAAGATTAAACGGGGAATATAAATCTTGAGATGGACATGCGTGTGGTCAGAATAAGCTAGATTCTGAGACAAGAACCAAAGGAAACGTTATGAGGTTTCAGTCATCAGATATATTTTTGTATAATACAATATTGTATTTTGTATTATACAAAGGAAACGTTATGAGGTTTCAGTCATCAGATATATTTTTGTATAATACAATTTTGTATAATACAATAATTTTTGTTTGGATCGTAGAACAAACATTGGGTATTGTATAGTGAAATTATTGTAGTAAACACATAACTGAAAGATGATACGGAAGAAACCTGAAAGATGTCATGTCCAGTTTTTCAGAAGAACTACGGTATATATTTTAAAACAACTTTTGGTAGACAAAGAATTAAAGTGCATCTCCTTTTCTCATAAACTTTTATGAAAGTCACATGTGCATTTTTTTTAGCAAATTTCATCTTTTTGTTTGCTAATACATTTCAACTTTGCAATAAATGACATATTGGTTTATTTAATAAATTGTACCTACAACAGTACATGGATAAAAAACATATTAACACTTTATAAATTATTCTTTCAAAACTGTTTAGAAAACTGTCACGCAAATCATCAGACTATAAAGAGCAATTTGAAAAACAAAATGGCAAACTATAATTTTCTAAAATATTATGTTTTACAAGACATTTCAGTCTAAATAGAATAAAACACTTGTGGAAAATATGAAAGTCATATACAATGTAAACATATATTTATTTACAAAATATAAATATTCCTAAACAATTTATACATATTATAATAAATGTTTTTCTAATTGTGGCTAAAAAAATGTGTTTGCATGTAGAACACTTTCAGGAATGATTTTTCCCAGAAAATGGGGGCACTCTGGAATATCACAGGACTTAGTTTAGAACAGCTGTTACTGACCAAACTCTGGAGACACGGTCTAGAGCCGCAATGAGGTGGAAACAATGCCACACTACACACCACATCACACACACCAATGTGTTTCACAACGCAACAGCCTCCAGACACGAGAGAAGTGTGTGAAGTGTAACTACAAATCAAAAGGCAAAAGAACATAAAACAAAACAAAATCAACAGAGGCCACTTCTGATTCAGGTCAGATAAACTATGAAGGATAAAATAAACTCAGTATAACCAAGTAGATTACAAATAAATTAAATAGTGTTTTAAAATAAAAAAATAAAATGCTTTTAAACATTGAATACAGTATTTATTTTAATATAAAATAAATAAAGGAACGCAACCTGAACTTGCGTTTAGATACACTAATAAAGAATAACAATAATAAATGAATAAATATAATATTCACAAATAAATAATTTAAATAACAAACTAAAATTAATAAAAATTCTGAATAAAATATTTATTATATGTAATATAAATAAATACCAAAAATAAATATTTTAAGTACTGAATTGTGTACTAAATATAGAAATATTATATATTTATTAGATTATTATATATATTTTTAGATTTAAAAAAAATTGTTTTACCAATGTGTTTCACAATGTAACAGCCTCCAGACACAAGAGAAGTGTGTGAAGTGTAACTATGAATCAAAAGGCAAAAGAATACAAAATTAAATTCTTTGTCCTAGTGAATGACCAGAGACCAGATCTTCTCAAGCGCAAGAAATGGTCTTCACCTGACCAGGGGAAAACCACTAATCTTGTATGACGAAGACAAATTGTCAGCTTAAGTAGCTTTCAACCATATTTGGCAATGGGGGGGGAACCCCGCTCAGGTACCACCGTAAGCCCCTACCTCAAGGGGAACTGTCTATAAACGTCCAATCCTGACATCATTCAAACTGCTCATTTTTCACACTCGGACGCTCAAAGTGGCTGAACGTTCAGGATGGAGACCTCTAGAGAGGAAACGTCTAGTACACTCAAGAGTCTGCCTAGGAGGAAAACACTCCTTAGTAGGCCAAAGAGGCACCATATCTTGAGGAAACCAAAGAATCATCATCTTTGTTTGGTCTTTTGGTTTGTGATTTGATACCAGGTAGAGTTCCTGGTCTTCCTTTAAAACCCTTTCTAACCCGAACAATTCCTGTTGACGAAAATGGAAACAGAGGCATTAGTATCTAAAGAACTTGTGACTGTAATGGTCACAGTTCTCTTGAAGTTGAGAAGGTCAAGTCAACATTCACCCAAGGGGAAACTAGATGGGTTTGTGAACTGGAAGGTGGGTTACCGTTCCTACCAAGAAGGAGCTTGGCCAGAACCAACCAGATTGGACATTGGTACAACTCAAGGGATGTTCTACTTGAGATGTTTCTACTTGTTGCCTTGGGACCTAAAGGCACTCTGTCGGCAGGGCCTAGCCAAGCAATGAAGAGTTTAGGGCATTTGGGTGTAATCAACATCTCATGTGCCCACAATCTCCTAACCTACCTTTGGGGTGGTCTCACATGGAGCAAACCAACAGTCTCTCTTGCTGCTGAAGATGTTTAATGTCCCAGTACTTTCTGGAACAGTTTGAGGGGGATCTCGGTCAGGGTCAGTCGCTCCAACATTGCTTTGGTTTGAGATAGGAAGAGGCTGAGCAAGCATGTTAGACTTGGACTTCTAGACTTAGTCAAATTCCAGGCCAAGAAAAGAGATACTCTGCTCTGGGATGAGCACAATGTTTCTCGATTGACAGTTCTGAACGTTCAACCACTTTGTATGTCCGAGCAGGAAAAATTGATTTAATGATATCAGAATTGGAAGTTGGTAGACAATTGAAGTACTTGGTACTATGACCTCATAGGCGCTTAGGGTGATGCTTTCAGGAAAGCCTGTGTTGTAGACACAGGTTGCAATAGTCTACTCCAGATGTGGAGCCGCCTCTTTACCCCAGAAGGGGCTTGTAATGGCTAAAAAAAAAGTGCTGAAGCGGACTGAATAACGAATGCAACTCCCTATAGTATCATCGACTACGGCTCTCTGAGAAATGAGAGATTCTGAACCATTTTAATTTTATTCTATTTATCTATTTTCTTTTATCTTAGATTTTAATTTATGGTATCACCAATCCGAGGCTGCTACAATTTTGTTATACACCATGTAAAAAGGTTTCGGATTCTGATTCTGATTTTGGAGGTGCAAGTATTATATTTGTCTTGAATTCAGGTTTATTTTGTGTACAAATGTATCAATAAATAATCTAAAATGACTTAGAGGTAGCACATAATTTTTATGATGCAGTAAATTTTTAAAGTATTTTTTTCCCGCATGTACTTCAAGTGCAAATCGGGTCCAAGAAGAGCTACACACACTGCCATGTCTGAATCTGACGTTTTTACTACAGTATTACAAAAGTTGGCTTTGTAGACTTTCATTTTCTAAACACACAGCACAATTTTTGGTAACATAAATCACATTTGGATTGATCAAAGTTTGTACTGCCGAGGAAAAGCAACAGTGACCACATCTGATTCAGTTCAGATAAACTACAGTGTATTAGAATAAAATAAACCGATAAACGATTACATAAAAGTAACAATACAAATCAACATAATTAATTAGATTACAAATAATTTAAATAATGTATTAAATATAAAAAAAAAATGTTTTTTATACATTGAGTAAAATGCTTTTTATTTATTATAAAAAATATATTATTATTTTAGATGAACGGGAAAATAGGGAAGCAACCTGAACGTAAGTTCGGAAACACTAATAACAATAATAAATAAATAAATATAATTGTCACAAATAAATGATTTAAATTACATATTACAGTTTTTCTCAAATGCTAAAACACATTTCACAAATGATCCCTGCATGTTACCCAATGTCTAAACACAACACTCGCTTCTAAAGCTACATAAACACAACTACACCTTCTCACTTCAAAACTCAAACCTTCGTATCAAAAGAGCAGCTCGAAGCTTTAAAAATGTAAACACAATTCACATCATTGCACACTACAGCAAAACAACTGAAAACACAATTCTCGGTTGGTGAGAAGATTCCTTGATTTCACAACCGCCAATGCATATTCATAGAAATTTTGCAGTAATGGAAAGTTAGAAATCTTAGATTTCTGCAGAGGATTAGGCATTTCGATTTTTTAGTTTGACATGAGGAGTATATATCTGTAGAAAATACTGCATGTACACTACTGTAACAACTCAAAAACAGAATTTATGCGCACAACAGTACTCTTGAAAACATGATCAGGGTGTGAAGTCCTTTTATTTACGTTATTCACACTGGCCACACTGGGATGTCATCACTGGCCAGCTCCATTGCCATTAGAAGGTTCTCTCTAGTGTATGGTTGTCTGTCATAAACCTTCCATCTCCACAATGAGACGAACTCCACTATACGGTTCAGTAAAGGGGAGTAGGGTGGCACACAGACGTTTAAAAAGTGGTTACTGTTGGTGGTGAACCACTCTGACTTTGTTTGTTCTGATAACATAAATGCGAGTTGTGGTCCAGTGGTAGGAGACATGGACTTGTGTCCGAAAGGTTGCAGGTTCGAATCCCCTCGAAGCTGGTTATGCAACCAAGTGCTTGTTCCACTTTGGGCAAAATCCCCCCCAGGCTACCCTCTGGGTTCAGTATGCTGGTGAATTGCCCTCTGATTGCCCCCCATGGCCAGGAACCTCAGTGACGGTTAGGGAGGTTACAGCCTCTTTGCCTTTGTTTCGTTGAAGCCAGGAAGAGGTCTGGCGTGAAATGTGAAAGTGTACAGGTGTTCAGAACAACAGTCAATCAGGTAGTAATTTCTAGTATAGAAGTAACGTTGACCACTGAGCCCACTAACTGTACTGTGAATATGGATGTATACTTACTTGTGTTGCGCAGAGTTGCGCTCAAAGGGAACCCTTAGACCTGTTTCATCCGCATCTTTTGGCGCCGGAGAACTCTGTCTATTGACATCATCAATGCTCTCAACATTGACATTACGTATCGGCAATTACTTTGCTTTGTCTCCGATCTGCCGGAGTCTGATGAGGTTGTTCTCATGAAACTATATCCACAACAAGGGTTTCTTGTGCCGCTGTTAATATGGCAACCCTCCCACCTCTAATATGGCATTCTTTCAACTACAGTGACAACTGATTTGAAACCAATAGACTACTTTCACAGGCTTGCAAAACTGTATTGTGACAAACAAAGCAATAGAGTACCATACATGTAGTGTTGTCTGAATACCCTGATAATGGTGGCCACAGTGAACCTACTCAGGTTCAACCATTGTCATGCCATGGACAACGACATGGTCAATGTTGCTCGGATCTCCTCTATAATGGCGGTGTGAGGTTGTCTTGCTCTTCCTCTTGGACCTTCTCCTCTTGTTGGCCTCCTTCTGTTCCTCATTGGCCTGCATCTCTTCTTCCATGACCAGCTCTTCTCTTTCCTGTGACTCGAATTTCTCTTCCCCTGATTCTGCCTTCATTCATTGTGTTTGTTTGGAATCTTCAGCAAACTTTGCACTCTGAACTTGCTTTTATACATGTAGTCACAGCATTAGCAACAAATGTCTTTAATTTTGAGTTGTTGTGTGTAGTGAATGACGCCAGGTGTGTTCATTGTGTTCAAATATTGCTGACTGTGTCAAGCATTTTGCATCACATGAGCAAGGACAAGTGTGTTTAGAGTTATGAGAACAGACATTGTGTTTTGTGAATTGTGTCTTCATGTGAAATGTGTTTATGGTATTGGAGAATGATGGTTAGATTTGGTAAATGTGTTTAGATGACTGGTGATTTGGTTTAGGGGATTGGCTTTTGTGTTTTAGCATTTGAGAAAAACTGTAAAATATATAACAATCGATGAAAATGTAATCATAAATAATCAAATATAAGTATCAGAAATTATTCATTTATTTACTGTATTATAAAAAAATATATAAAACTGTATATAATGTTTTTTAGAAATAGAAAAAAATATTGTTTTTTTTTTTTACATTTTTACAAATCATTTTGCAAAGTCTTTTTTTTCTGTGGTGTTTTTGCTGTTTCGGGCCCCTCTCTTGCTTCTTTAACACTCCCAAAGCTGATAAAGTTTATCACTGAAACGCAACACTTCCGTCTTTGAAGAGAAGCTGTTTACAGGCTGCGTGAATTCTGTGTTTTCCTAAAAACCGAGATAATAACTACACACACACGCAAACATAAAAACAAAACCAAACACACACACTTTTCTGATTCAACTTACTGGAAGAAACGAGAAACCGTCAAAAAAAGAAAACCACATGTACGTGCATACTGTATGTCTTTTAGTTCCATACTGTAATTTGCACCAGAACGACATTTACATGCTTTAGTGGAGATCGTTTTCTTTGAAGTACAGTATATCAAGTTTTTGCTCTCTCAAGACCAGCCAAAATAAAAACAATCATTTACATTTTCGAATTGAAATTTAATTAAAAACATAATTTCTGTAGAAAAAAATGCAATCAAACAAATAGGTTTGTACATTTTCCGGCTTCCTCTTTGCGGCGTTATTTGAATATGGAAATTATTCATTTTTTATGGTAATTCCAGACTGGTTTAAAAACTGTTTTGAACCACCTACAGCCGATTGGCCAAAGGTGGGAGCCCCGCCTCCAGTCTCAAAGCTGCTGGGATTGGCTCCAGCTCCTCGTGACCCAGAAAATGAAATATTTTTTTACGAATAATATCCGAATGTGCTCCAAATATAGTGTGACCTTTTCCTTGTCCGCTTAAACCACATTAACCACTCAGATCCGCAGCGTTGGTCACCTGTGTGTCTGCTTCCTCCAGCAGGTGCGTAACGACTGAATAGTTTTATGGGGAAAGGCACAATACGGTTGACAAGCCGAGGCCAGTAAAGGGCTTATCTGCTACCGGCCCATCAGTAGGGCTCCGTGTTTCCACTGATCAGAGACTTATCGCCGCCATCAGCTACTGGTGCTATCACTCGCAGGCAACTGTTGATGCTCAGAAGAAAAGCCGGCTAAGATTGCCTCTTGATTGACAAATAAAAGAGTAGTGCAACTGGTTTTAGCATGAGATTACAAATACGATAAAAAAAAAAACCCAGCAAGTATAAAGGAATACCTGAGTTCTAAATGCGTACGGCTTTATGAGGCTGTAAAACACGTACATCCATTACATCAAACTACGCAAACAGAGTGATTTCCGCGTTCTTCTGGTACGCATTGAGCCTGCATATGTTGTGCATCAGTCCGACTACTCTCAGATCCACAAGAAACATCGCAGACGGAGGGAGGCGATGATGTCATTCCCAACGACAGGATATTAATTCAATATGTAAAGAAAGGGTTTTAGACTCAACGAAGCAATCTGCAAGATCTCGCTAACCGTATCTGCATGTTACAGTTCTTCTCATTTCAGTAGATCTCTTTTAGATCTCAGACTCAGTCCTTAAAGACTTTGTGGTAGGACTTGAGAGACATGAAGTTGAGAGTCCCGCTATCTTTTACAAATGAAAACTTCAAACTCAAAAGATACAGTAATAAGGTAAATGCATCCACACTATAAACCCACTTTCTTATCATATACTGTACCATATAATAGAAAGTATTGGGGTATATACCGTGTTTAAGCGGATATAAGTACCACCCTTATTTTTCAGGCACAAAATTAAAGAGAAAAATGTAACCTAACTTGTGACTTGTTTGATATTGTTTTACTTGAATAATAGATGATAAAAAGTCACTTCTGTTGGTCAGGACTTCATTTCCCAAGATCCTTTGCTCTGCAGTCAGACTCCCCACATGCGCAGAGCAATTGTTTCAAGCTCAGGCCTGTTTCAAGCTCTCTGTTTATCCGTCGCGTTTTGATTGTGTCTGTTCCTTGGATTTTTTTTAACTTCTTTCCTCTTTTCCCGTGTTCTTCATTTTTGACTGTTTCGACTCTTTCTGCAATGACATATTGGACTTGTTTGTAGCCGGTTGCGCTAAGCTAATCTAAGTTACCCGGTTGTGGTTTGTAGTCTCTGTTTGTTGTAATATAAAGTATTGTACTGTATTTAGTTCAATCTTACTTCTTCCAGTGTAATTTTGTCTCTGTTAAGTGTCGCGGTGTGTCTAATGTTTCTTTATTTCTGTTATTGGGCCAATAAAAGCTTCAACTGTAGCACGTCTGCCTACGAGCCATTGTTTAACATTATATAGACTCATAGGCGCGCCACTACATAAAGACGATGTGTTTCCGTTTAGTTGTGATTGTTCCTGACTTGAAATATGGAAAAATGGGGGCTTATATTTACGAGCATAATTGCAAAAGCGTAAAACCAGTACTGGAGTTTTACAAGGTTGCCCAACTGTTAGATAGCTATTAAACATTTAAAATCTTCTTCACCATATTTTTACGTGCCAAGTTGACAATTTTTGTGCAACATGCTCATACTGAACGGAAATATCAATCTACACTGGGACATGCTATAAATGTACGGTTTTCTGTCATTTACAGCACAATTTTTAAAGTATCTTTAAAGTTTGTGTGATCTTTAAAGTATCACTGTATTGTGTAACAAAACAGCAACTTGCCGTTAAATCAACAAAACTGTGTAATGTGGGTGACTGGAGAGAACAGACATTGAGTTCCATTGTGCAAGACGAGTTTTGATCAATTCTGGACAAGACGAGTGAAAAAAAACCCAAATACACGGAAGAGAGTTCTCTAGGCTGACGGCAAGACAAAGACATAATCCGAAAAGCAGGCAAAGATCCAAAAACTAAGAAAATAGAACTCGAAACTAGAACCTGAAACCAGAAACTTAAACTAGATGATGCTTGTAAATAACAAAGATGGGGAGAATCACAATGTGGCTGGTATACTTTTACTTAGTAGTACAATACTTAGCCACAAACACCATCCACGGAGTCCCCATCAAGGAGACTTATACTTATTAATTTATTGTAATTTGCTAAATTTGATAAATAGATAAAACAGATTTACTTGGATAAAATAGAGAAAAAAAAATCTCAATCAATCTCGAATGTGCAAAAAAGTGCCACTGCTAATTAATGTTGACGTGATTTAGCTGATAAATAGCATCCAGTACCTTCAGCATTCGGCAGATGTCGATATCAACTCGTCCGCCCACGAAATAAACCGTGGTAGATAAAGATGTTGACTTGTCAGTCACAATCATAATGTAACGTGTAACGATAAGTGTCCATTCAAATGTAGTCGAGTAAAGAGTACAGATACTTACAGTAATCGCAAGTGTAGTCAAGTAGCGAGTAAAAGTTACTCATGTTTTTTGATACTCAGAACAAGTACAAAGTAGGCTAAAAAACAATTAAGTAAAGTGACAAAGTCTGTTAAGTCAAGTATTATTTCACACCACTGGCTTCCCACTTAATTATGCAAATTTAACCCAGGCGCGCACTCCACTGACAGGCACGCCCATAAGATTGGCCACGCCCACACCTCTACGGCACGTAACGGACACTTGAGTATGCAAACAGACACACAGCACAGTAGTATGACGTTAGTGACAGCGTCAATCTGCACAGTTGACTGAAGTCCAATTGTTCAAATTGTTTCAAAACCCCGATACAATTCTAAAAGATTTTAAAGTTAAAGTATGAGTCTGATCTCGCTGGTGAATGTCTGATGTCACGCTGGTTAGTCTGGTGCATATCTGATACCTCTTGTGCACTTCTGGTCATCTGATGCAATTGTCTGATCTCTTTGGAGTGTTTCTGTCTGTCGTTTAGTGTGTTTTATGCACCTCAGTAGTGAACATCTGATCCCTCTCTCGTGTTCTCAAACTTCTGTGCGCGTCTGATCTCACTATGGTTCCGGACCTTTTTTGTGACTGTCCGGTCCTTCTTGCACATTTCCATATTTCTCTAGTGAGCGTTCAATCCCCCTCTCTAATTTTTGTATATATTCTCTATTCTTCTTTATGTTCTTTCTGCTGTTGTGAGAAGTCATTTCCCCGCAGGCATTTTCATTATTTTATTCATTCATACTGTATAAATGCATATTTTATTAATTAATACAATTATTAAATCTAAAATATCTTTAATATTAAAAAATGTGAATATAAAAAATACAATTTCCACATTACTGTTCCAATCGCCTGATATCCAATCATGTTCAAATTCAACTTCAGTGCATTTGTAGTGTGTTTTTCACAGTCACAACTGTCTCAAAACGCATGTGTGAAAATGCAAATCATCACACACATGTCCACATTTACAAGCCAAACCTAAATGCTTAATATACACATTTTCAATCCAGATTATACGCACATTTAAGCTGAAGTCTACAGTTCGATGATTCAACCAGTTACTTGGTCTCCAACACACATCATGTGATGGACTGCATGAAAAATATATCGAAAAACCCACAAGAACATGGTGTGAACAAAATAAAAAAAAAAAAAACAGAAAAATGCTCAAATAAGCCAAGATCTGTTCTCTCCACCATGTCCACACCCATGTGTTCCGTTTCAATGAAGTAAAGAAAGAGCACAGAATCGAGCAGCTCTGAAAGCTTCTACTGGACTTGCGTGACATTGCTGAATTGTCGTTTCAAAACCCACCAATTTACATTTGGCTATCGACGAGCTTAACAATTACACCGCTCACTCATAAAGAAGCCGTCTTTATGTTGGAACGCAGACGTGCAGTGAAAGTCTGGTAGCACATGAGAGGAACCTGGATGAGGTCCCACTATAGATCCAATAAGACGTATTACATGCAAAAATTACTGGAGCGTGATCTGAGAACTCGTCTGAAACTTTGCACGCTGCCTGCAAGAGCGGGCTTTTTTTTTTTTTAACGGAAGATGAAAGAGAAGTGAAACATCCTCCAGTAAAGAAAAAAACGACTTGTCATGAGATTTGAAAAATATAACAGCTTGCTTAAGTTGTTATATGTCTTTACTTAACATCAGCCATACGTACAAGGCTTTACTTTTTAATTTTGTATGGAGGACGAAAACTGCCAAAATCAAATATCGACAAAGGAAATAAATGTATTGTATAAATAAATAAATACAGAAATACATTTGTCCACAATAAATGTATAAAGTTATGTTAATACAACAAATGGGAAATACATTTAAAAAAGCCATTTAGAAAAACATCATTATCAATTAGCTAGCTTTTTTTTTCCTTTTCTTTTTCAATGAGTATAGTCGAATGAACAGGTGTGTTTTCGCTCTTCAGTCAAAAGCAATCGAATCACTCCAGATGATGAAGATGAACTGACCCGCCTTTTTGCACATAAATACAGTATAAGTATCTACGTATGCATTTATTTTGTACGTATATTTGATTTTGTCAAAGTAGAAAGATAGAAAGTTTAAAGTCAAGTTTTGGAGGCCAATTCAAAGTCAATGTTCAAGGACAAGATCTAAATCAAAGACACTGTGAGCAATGTTGGATAAGTTACTTCATAAAAGTAATAAAATGAATGACGGATTATTACAGTTTGGTTATTAGGGTGTTTTTTTTTTTCAACAAACGCTTTAAAATGATTTCAATTTAAACACTAATTCTACAGCAGTCTATTTTAAATGTAAACTTTTTTTTTTTCAATTTAATAAACACAAACATTTCTTGCACAATTTGAGACTTAGATGCACTTATTGCATAATAAACATCTATATTTATGCATATATACAAATAAACATGTACATTTTCAAAAATACAATTAAGCAATTTTTTTTTAATTTACAAAATCTCCATACATCTTATCCATCCATCCATTTTCTGAACCACTTTGTAATTTTTGGCGTAAAGGTGGGAGACACATCTTTATCTTTTTTTATGTTACTTTTATATTGTCTGTGAGAGTAAATGCTTATGCTTGGCAGAATCCAGTTTCTTTCAAGCTTGGGCCGCCGTAATATACTTAATACAAGTTTGTATAATGAACTTTTTACAAAAATTATAATTACCAACAAATAATACCAATTTAGTAGGAATTTTACACAAGATAATTGAACAAAACATGAGTAACTAATGAGCCTGCGCAATTAGCCATAGTTTAGTATTGCATAAATACTAATGCAATTCTGTAAAAAATAGTTTGCGCTCAATGTCAATTGTTGAACACCGTGTGAATCGTTAACCTAAACAGTCGGAAGTGTCGTAATATGTGTGGATTATGGAAGAAAAAGGGCGTTTTCTATTTTTCTTTTGTGATAAATTGCCTAGAAAGTGATCACTTGACAGCACACAAAAAAAGAGTTCCGCTCCCTGGTTGCTAGGCAACGACAATCAAGCGTACTGAGTATCATACTATTTTAAAACTTTTTGGTGCATGGATTTCCAGTTCATTTAATGTATTTAGATTTGTATTTACTCGCCGGAATGGGTTTTACGGCTAAGCAAGCATTTTAAAATGCTGGGCAAAAAAAATCTGGAGTGATTAGTAAAAACATTCGAAAGAAATACGATCCTGTGCCCGACAGGAGCTTCCTCCAAATAAACTCTCCACGATGAGTTTAAGCTGTGTGTAAATGAAAAACGAAAGAGTCTGAGAAGCTTGGCATGGCAGAGTTTGTTTCTTTGGTTTGGCCGTATACTTTCCTAATCTCATATATCTAAAATGTATAGCGATCTACTGTATTTCACTTCGTTTAGTTGGCTACGTTTGTCTATGTTTTTCAGTAAAACTTATATGAGTTATTAGACCTGCAGTGCAGAATCTGTGGCTCTATAAGACTAAAATTTGCAGAGAAATCTTGAGATAAATCATTTTAATCGCAATATGGAATTAGTAAATCAGATGACATTTTAAAACAGGGATTAGAAAATCATATCGAGACTGCAATACTCAATTTTGATTGGCTAATGCAGCTGCTATACAGGTCATGTGAGGACAAGAGCACAATCTCTGGTTCACGACAAACACGCATCTCAGATTTTACTCTCACATGGGAGAAATTATGCGCAAAATCTGCATAATGCACATCAGACCCCGGTAAGGAACATCTCTGCGATCTATTAGTCATGCCTGATCAAAACAGACAATTTCAAATTTTAAGCTTTCCTAGTTTCAACATCAACCTAACAGGCTATAACAATAACTCCTTACATTTAATACTTGGAGTAATGAACAATATAAAGTGTTAAATGTTATTAAAATGTGGCCACCTTGATGCCAATAATGGTCAGAACATCTTAACGTATATTTTCCTCTAAAGACTTTTATTATCCAATAGGTGGCAGTATTGCATCTTGACGGCTTGAATCTCAATGTTGCTGCTTTATGTTTTACTGTAGTCATTTTTACTGTGTACATTACAACTTTTATATTTCAGTTCATTTTTATGACCTACAAGTCCTCAATTCTTCTGCTTCAAAGCATTCTTTACTTTTATTTTTAATGTGTCTTTTTATTTTTGGTTTATTTTGAATGGTGATTTTACGAGCCTAAATCAGGGTTCTCAATCTGTCTGGGGGCCGTTACAGTAGCCGAACGCCAATTTAACGTTCAAGCACGGTATTTTTGGAAATGTATTTTAATTAGATCACATTCCTTTTCAATGGCATCCAAAGTATTTTTGTCAAACGAAACAAACATGTAAATCTGAAAGTTCCGCCGTCACGAGTGTGAGTTCCTCGCTGGTTCTAGTGGTTTCTTGATTAAATTGCGGAGTAGCAATCGTAATTAATCCTTCATTAGATCAACACTCCATTAGAATTGAATAAAACGGGCCGTAAATGGCCCGTGGGCCGGCAGTTTGAGACCCCTGTTATTATACAGAAGGTCAACAAGAATCTTTAGCTCTGCTTTCAGCATGTACATGTTATTTGCCGGGAACATTACTGTATATTTATTACTGGTTAGCCTATAAGCACATAGAATAATTAGAATAGAAATAAGATAATTTATACGTACAAACTTGGTTGCACTTAAAAAGGCATATACAGTATTTAGTTGTGTTCACAATTATGCTTTTATACTTTACAGTCATTTAGCAGACGCATTCATGCAAAGTGACTTACAAATCATTACAATTTTTTTTAAATGTAACAATTTTTCATGCTATCTAATTTAATCTATGACTTCGTTCACAACAATCTACAAACTGAGCTACTGGGAAAGCTGTAAATCTACAGTATAAATATTTAATATATACAGTTAATGTTTTACATATAGTGTGTAAATGTATAGAAATGTGTGTGTGTGTGTGTGTGTGTGTGTGTGTGTGTGTGTGTGTGTGTGTGTGTGTGTGTGTGTGTGTGTGTGTGTGTGTGTGTGAGTGTACAGCATATACAATTCATACAGTATAGTGCCGTGTTTGGTGTTATAACAGAGTCAGGAAATAGTTGAAATACATTTACGTCGAGACTTTAATAGAGATGGTTAAACAAACATGGTGTATATTTGTTTGCTAAAAGTCAGACAATGTAGCCAAGGAGCAAAGAAGTTGAAGTAATATGGTTTGGAAATTACAGTATGAGCTTGTAAAAACCTATTGCTTTATCCTTTTGGGATATAAGCAATTGCTTTAATTTCGATTAAAAAGTCTAAATTTTTGGCAGTTAGCATGGTTTAAAAAAATAATAATGAATGAACAAACAATTCCGAAACACTTAATGGCACCAATTTGTCCTGACAGATGTGTGTGTGTGTGTGAGCAAACAAGCGTAATCTGTGTTCCCGAGGACCGGTCTTCTGAGACTGAAGGCGCTCAGGGTTTTGTTTGAGCCGAGCCGATCTGTGCGGAACAGCTATGCCATTGTCACTCGGTTCTGTCAAGAACGGGTTCCCAGAGCAGCGATCAAACCCGTAATGCCGCTCGAAAATGTTTTCTCCCATACTGGATTATGTCAACACTCATTTGTTGTCAGCCAACTTTGAAGCTTTTCTCGTGAGAAACCGTAACGTTAAAAAAAAACGAGTAGCAATAAGGAGATGGTGGATTGCTGCATTATTATTGGTGCTATTATTTCACCCCAAAGACTTATTACATTACAACTGCAGTTAAACAAATACCAAAGTTTTATTAATACCAATTGGTCCCGGGCGCCACGGCTTAGGCTGCCCACTGCTCCGGGTGTGTGTGTGTGTGTTCACTTCACCGTGTGTATGTGCACATCACTGGACGGGTTAAAAGCAGAGCAATTTCGATATGGTTCGCCATATTGACAATCTCACTCACTTTACACTTTACTTATTAGTGGGTAAGCTTCGGTACCACATATGTAACCAAATTAAAAATTGAAAACAACAAATTTACCTGAAACGTTTTACAGGAAATAAAGAAACTTTATCCATGCAATGACACTTGCAGATAAATAACAGTGGACGAAAATACAATTTTATTTTATTTAAATTAAATGGAGTTCTCTGCCGCAAAAAATACGGCTATATATGGACATAGCAAGTGGAATCCTAGCATCCCCTACTGGAGATATACTCTACTACATTTAGAAATAATATTTACCATTCTTTTAATATTCTTTTCAATATTTACCTTTTTTTTCTAGTTCAATTACATTAATATTCTCCTATTCTCTTTATTTAACAAACCTTTACTTGTGACTTGTATCATTGTTTTACTTGAATAATAGATAACAAAAAGTCAATTCATTTCCCAAGAGTCTTTGCACCATTCCGCGCATGCGCAAAGCAACTGCGTGAGGCCCGCCGAGCTCTCTGTAATTTACATTGCTGTGTAAAGAGAATCAAAGCGAAGGATTATTATCCCGTATAGCAGACCGAGCGTTTTGATTGTGTCTGTTCCTTGTATTTATTTTACTCCTTGCTCCTGTTCTTCATTTTCAACTGTTTTGACTCTTTCTGCGATGACACATTGGACCCATTTGTTAGCACTAAGCTAAGCTAACGGTTGTGGTTTGTAGTTTCTGTTTGTTGTAATATCAATTATTGTATTTAGTTTATTCTTACTATTACGCTGTTCATTTGTCTCTGTTAAGTGTTTAAGTTTAAAGACACACAAGCACATCGCTGCATAAAGACGATGTGTTTTCGCTTATTTGTGACTGTTCCTGACTAGAAATACAGAAAAATGGGGGCTTATATTTACGCGCATATTTGAAATTGGTGATTATGAGCACCCCCTCCTTTTATTATAAGCACCTACAAGTTTTTGAGTGTCAAAAATCTGAAAAAAAGGGTGCTTATACTCGCATAAATACCGTTCAACAAATCCTTCGTGACCCGCCGGGTTTCAGGTAACTCCCAATGTTCTCCTTTAATGAATGACTTTCTAAGAAAAACAGCCGTGGAAGCGCTCGAGCAGCGTTAGCAAATTCACAAAAGGAAGAAATCTTAAACATGTTCCAGGTGGTCTTTCTGGGCATGGCGGCGGGGCCAGATGCATTTAAAATATTTTCAGGTAATCAATCATTGACACTGACAACGTTTTACAAGTGACATTTCACTGGACCGCTTTACCAAATAAAATGGCGGCCAAATCACAAATCCAAGCCCCTGCCTTTACTGAAAATGTGATATTTTAAACTAAATACACATCTGAATTAGGGGTTTTTGAAATGAATCATACAAGCTCCAGTGTTTCACACCATTAAAGTCGTTTCACACTCGCGCCAAACTCAAAAGCAAAGGTGCGCTGGGTTTGACCACTCGTGGAAAAAGGTTTATATTATATTATTCAAAAAAATCATTTTTGAAAGGGCATTTGGAGGTCAATTTCCAGTATTAAGTGCAGATGTCCAGTATAACTCACTGTCCTTTATGAAAACATGATTCGCCACACATAACACACAATGCATTGGGAAAAGAACGCACACAAAAATGCGTTACTAATATGTAAAACGAGAAACACACAAAACAAAGTATTTTTTTACGCACAAACACATTTACACCATTCGTTTCTAATTCTCGACACACACACTTTCTTATTGCCATTTTTTTTTATTCTTTTCCTCTCTCACACACACAAACAAAAGTTGTTTTCTCTCATAGACACTCTTGCTCTCTCTCTCTCTCTCTCCATGTCTCTCTCACATCACAAAGTTCTTTTTTCTTACACACTCACACATCTATTTTCCTCTCACACACACACACACACACACACACACACACACACACACACAGCTTTAGTGGAGACTGATGTGCTATGTGAGACTAATTTTTCAAGCTTATAATCTGTGGATGTTCTGTTGTCGCCTTTTAGTCCTCACATACACACTTACACAAACTCTCTCTCTCTCACACACACACACACACACACACACACACCACAAAGTTCTTTTTTCCTTACACACTAACACATCTATTTTTCTCTCCTAGACACACACACACAAAGCTGTAGTAGAGACTGAAGAGTTATGCGAGACTAATAATTCAAGCTCTTGTAATCTCTGGATGTTCTGTTGTCGTACGATATTTCTTTATTTTGTGGATTTCGCACATGAAACAGAAGAACTGTAAACCGAGAGCGGCCCCGACCGATCCGGACCCTTCACAGGACTTAGATTTGTCCTTTAGTATCTCCGCTGGTGTTGTTTATGTGTGCATGTGGAGACATGTACAGTAGCTCAGATAGGATCAGAATCTCAGGCATTTAAACTGAAGGAAAATAGCGGCAAAAGGCTGGGCACAGGTTCGCAGGAGGGTGAAATAAAAACAGCAATTAGCTTATAGCTACAGTAAGTGTAGATCCGCTAGAGAGAAAGCAACGGGTCATGGATTCAATAGTTTTTCAATTGTAAAACCATTGGTCTGTCATGAGAAGGATGAAACACTTTTTGTCGAAAAACTTTGCCACAAAATTACAGTATTTTTCAGACTATTAGGCATAGGATTATAAATATTGTATTTGTCTGACTATAATGCGTAGGATTTTGAAAACCGTATTTTCAGACTATAATGCGTAGGATTATATACGGTATAATTCAGACTATAATGTGCAGAATTATAAATACGTATTTATAAATATTATAAATAACAGGATAATAAATATTGTTTTTTCAATCTGCAATGCGTAGGATTATGATTATCTTATATTTCACACAATAATGCGTAGGATTATAAATACCAGACTTTTTAGACTATAATGCGGATTATGAATACCGTATTTTCCATACCATAAAGCGTAGGATTATAAATACCGTATAATTCAGACTATAAGGCAAAGAATTCTAATTACCGTATTTTTCAGAGAGTCTACTACTTCTCTTTCGGCTTTTCCCTTATCAGGGGTCGCCACAGCGAGTCATCCCTTTCCACCTCATTCTATCTTGAGTATCTTCTACTCTGACCCCAGCCAACCTCATGTCCTCTCTTACAACATCCATATATCTTCTTCTTGGTCGTCCTCTTGCTCTCTTCCCTGGCAGCTCCATCTCCAACATCCTTCTACCAATATATTCACTATCCTCCTCTGCACATGTCCGAACCATCTCAGTCTGGCCTCTCTGACTTTGTTGCTAACACAAGCAACGTGAGCTGTTCCTCTGATGTGCTCGTTCCTTATTCTGTCCAACCTCGTCACTCCTAAGGAGAACCTCAACATCTTCATCTCTGCTGCCTCCATCTCTGCCTCCTGTTCTCTTTCTCACTGCCACTGTCTCTAAGCCATAGAGCATAGCTGGTCTCACTGTCTTGTACACCTTTACAAGAAGGGTCAGAGTAGATGTTCTTTCTAGGAAGCTGAGGTCATTTGATGTGTGTACGAATGTTGTACCTTTTTTACCAGTCCGTGGTGGGAGTGCGGTTTCTGGGTGGTCTGCTGGGGAGGCGGTATGACTACCAGGATGGCAAACGACTGGATGGCTCTTATTAAGAGGTGTGCATCGGTTATTGGGAGGGTGTGGACCATGTGGGATTAGTACTGGAGAAGAGGATGCTGGCCCTTATGAAAGGGCATCATGGGTAACCCCAGACACCCACTGTACACCACCATCGTCCCTACAACAGAGCTCGAAGGAGCAAGAGACTTCGCTCTTGCGATGCAGAAACGGAGCGGTTTAAGAGGTCGTTTGTTACCATCAGGCGTATTAGACTTATAACAAGCTACTGAACGATCTGAACTTTTAATATAGTGTCAATTATAGAACCACTACAGTTTTATTATAAGCGGTAATATTTATTCTATTTGTTTAGCAGTGTTATGTTATTGGAATGTGTTTTTAGCATCTTGTGTGGGTATTGCTGCCGGACTACTCGAATTTCTCCTTTGGGAGATGAATAAAGTTTTACTTACTTACTTACTTACTTACACTGTCTTGTACACCTTTCCTTTGAGTCTTGCTGACACTCTTCTGTCACACAACACTCCTGACACTTTCCTCCACCCGCACCATCCTGCCTGCACTCGCCTCTTGACCTCTTTTCCACACTCCCCATCACACTGCACTGTTGATCCCAGGTACTGTATTTTTCAGAGAGTATGATCATAAAAACCATATTATTCAAACTACAATGCGAGGATTACAAATATAGTGTTTTTCACACTATAATACGCAGGATTAAGATTCAGACAATAATGAGTAGGATTGTGAATACAGTATTTTTTCAGACTATAATCCGTAGGATTATGAATACTACCACCATTTGTCAGACTATAAATGCATTGGATTATGAATAGAGTATTTTTCAGACTACAATGCGTATGATTATGAATGTTAAAATGTTGATTTTTATACACAATCTTTATTTGACCTTATGAAATATGACGTTCAAATAGAGGGTGCTCTCGTTTTTAATCCGTTCCACTAGGTGGTGGTCTAATAGAGGTGACGTTCAAAAAAGATGCCGTTCAATTAGAGGTTTTACGTAAACGGTATACATATAGTTGTTTATTAAACAAGTGTATACGTATTTATTGACACACCAATGTATTAACAGAATGAGGTATAATTATAAAAAGGTAATATTATTGTTATTTTTTTTTATAAAACATATGCATATATATATATATACATATATATATATATATTTAATGACACAAGAATGCATTGCAACAGAATGAGGTTTGTATTATTACAATTGTATAAAAAAGTAATATTATAAAAAATATTATCATTATTATTATTATTATTTTACGCACATTAAATAATATGTGTCATTCCTAAACTCTTCCCTGTCCGCTCTGTTTCCCCTCAGCTGTAATCTACGAGAGCAGGAAGGCTGAGACCCCAGAGTGGATGAAAGTGGACGGCACCACGGAGGAAACAAAGCCAAAAAAATAAAAACACATGACCTCATAAAGCAAACCCATGTAATATCCACCAAGTCATCTGTGGGACCGCTCCAGGAAAAGAACAAGAACACCGCGATTCACGGATTCGACCATGGAGAAATTCCAAGAGGATTTGACACAACATGAAGAATAGAAACGTGTAGTTCTATCAGCTGGTACCAGAGGGGAAACGTCTCTGCGGATCCACAGTGCTCCTTCACGCTGGATTGATTCGGTCCGGACGACAGAGAAACTAATTAAAGCTAGTGAAAGCCTTTCCGAGCCACGTGGCTTCTTCCAAAAGTGGAGATACGCTGACACAATAAACTGTTGTATGTAACATTTTAGATTTTCTTCAATATATTAAATTATTATTATTTATTTTACTCCTCACAGTATAGCTGTGGACGCGTGAAAGGCTTTTCCGCACCAACGTGTCTGCTTGAAAAGGTTGGCGGATTTGATTTTTTTTTTTTTTGCGTTACGATTTCAACAAGAGGATTTTCGAATGGTTTCAAAAATTCGAAATGTGTAATTTGCATTGGCAGTGCATGAGGTTCGCCCATCGACGGACCGAAACCAGAGGTGTTAAGTACTTGAGCAACCTTTGGGAATTTTTGTAAATTTTGTAAATATACAATATGTATACTTATGTGTAATACAATTTGGGGAAAAAAAAAAAAAAAAAAAAGTACGACGAACGCAAAAAGAAACTGAAAAAAATTCTTTAGACATTGAAACACAGAGCATAGTATTTGTACTTGTACTTTATTGATTGCGTGAGATTATTGGGACTGCGTCAACTAAAGTTGCTTATATTTTTGATACTCAATACAAGTACAAAGTTGCCAAATATACTAATAAGTAAAAATATATTTACAAAATTAGCAAAAATTCCTAATGTTTACTCAAGTCAACTAATTTCACACCAGATCAATTTGTGCGCTTTGAGAGGTGACAAAACCAGCCAATCAGCGTCAGTGGGCGTGCCGACTGTGAATGAATGGGAAGGATTACAGTACTGTATTGTTTTAAATACCGTATGTAAGGTGCATTTAATTAGTAATGAAACAAACATACATTTATTTTGTATATTCATCTGTTCATTTTATACTGCTTACTTTATTTATGGGTCACAGAGAGAGAGAGAGAAAAGTATCAATGATAATGAATAAAACAAGTAGAAAATTTGAATGCTCGCTCAACAATTTGTAGTTGCTTTAATACTAAGAACAAACTACTAAGTTGCTTTCGAGAGTGATGTCACTGGCCAACTAACCCCATGACACTGCGTATTTGACCCGCCCACTAAGCCTGATTGGTAGGTATTGTCCACTGGCGAATTGACCTCCAGTATATACCTCTTAAATAATTTAATTGAATTTAGAACATTGAACGCAACATAACTGGTTCTCGAAAAATTTTGTTTGGGGAAAAAAAAAGTTTCAGTAAAAACACAACCTCACGCTATAAATGTTGTGAGCACAATAACGACAAACAAAATAAGGAACAACCTGTGGAAGGAGTAACACACGAGCGGCACTTCTGCGCTGAACACGGAGGAAAAGCAGAATTAGAGGACGATTTAAATCTGTAAAAAAGTCATTAAAATCACCTTTTATTGACGTGCTTACTTGATTTGTCTTTTAGTTTAAAAAAAATCATGCTGCTATATGTGAAATATTGTTCATAACAAATGTTATTATAAATACAGGACTGTTTATACACTTTAGGTCTTTGTCTCAGCACCACCACCTCATAATCCAGATTAGTGGAAGAATTACTGCACCACTTTGTGATACAAATAAAGTAGTATTTCCACTTGGTTTCAACAACACAAATTTCGTTTTTGAAATGGGGTTTTGTGCCGCTAAAAACAGAAGATCCAATTCCACAAATCTAGGAATTCATCAAATATCAAGGAAATGCTGAGTTCAAATACCAAACCTTCAAAAACCAATTAATACTTCAAAACCCTGGCATAAAGCTTTCCACTGCTCCGGGTTTGTGTATGTGTGTTCTCTTCACTCTGTGTGTGTGTGTGTGTGTGTGTGTGTGTGTGTGTGTGTGTGTGTAACTTCACTGGATGGTTAAACGCTAGGCACTAGAGAACTTCTATTCGGCCCCCAGTGGCCATATTTGGCATTAATATTGACATTGGGATATTAACATATACATATTGACATTGAGATATTGAATATATCCATAATTTGGTCATCATTCCGAAGTTGCTTTGTTTTTTTGTAAGATCGTAAAGGGAAAAAAAGTTCAGAGACAAATTCATGATACAAAATTATTCAACTACCCCAACCTTTCAACTAAATTCCAAGCTTTTAAGGTATTTCATTGTTGGTATGTGAATGGTATGTGAAAATGAAAGCTAATCCAGAAAAAAGATATTTCTGGAAAAATCAAAACATACATGTATTTCTAATTTTCCATTTTTTTTGGCACTTTGCGACAATTGCATTGGGAAAAGCAGTAGCATTTGAGCACCAAAGACCTGAAGACGAGAATGCAGAAATAAAATAAATGAAAACAACACAATCTCCACTAAAGCTCGCACCATCACACCATCACTCGCACAAACATCTAAACACGCGTATCTGTTCTTTCCTATGGGATAAACGATTTAAACACAACTAAAGATAAAACAAATGTTTATTTATTGATTATTAAGGTAAAGAGAAAAAAATTGACTTTAGAGTGACAGCAGGTACTTTAGGTTGATGACTTTCATCAAGGCCCGAGTTAAAAATAAGAGTTCCACTAAATACATAAAATCATCTGCAGAGATTATGATCTCCAAACCTCCCAAGCTGCTCAAAGCCATAATAAACAGCGAGGAGGCAGGAAGGAGAAAGAGTTTCCTAAAGAGGAAGATCAGATCTGCTAGAGTCGTTCGAAACAGACAATAAACGAACGCAGTCCAATCGCTGCTATTGATTTCACCAGAGCAAGAGTTAATGAAAGAATACTCTCTCTCTCTCTCTCTCTCTCTCTCTCTCTCTCTCTCTCTCACACACACACACACACACACACAATCATTTTCAGTTTGTCAATTCTTTGAATCTCTCTCTTCCCTTTCTTTTTTTTCTGGTTTTCTTCATTTCTTTCTTTAAAATCTCACTCATTTTCTTTTTTCAATGTTCACATTTCTCTCTCTTTCTCTGAGAGCACAAATTGCACTGTCTCTTTTTTACTCTTTCTCCCACATTGTATTCACTTTCAAGCTCTCTTATTCTTTCTCTCATTTTGAGTCTGTCAATCTCAAAATATCACCCTCTCTCTTTTTCTTACTGTCTCTGTAGATTCTCACTATCTTTCTCTTATTTTTGGTCTATCAATCTTATTATGTCTCGTTCTTTTTCTTACTCTCTCTTTTTCTCTCTCTCTCTTTCTGTATGTCTGTCTGTGTGTGTGTGTGTGTGTGCGTGTGTGTGTGTGTGTGTGTGTGTGTGCGTGTGTATGTTTGTGTAATTGTATAACGTGCGTGTGTGTCGGTGAAATAAACTATAGTATGTGCCCGTGAAAAGTCTTGATGGCGAGTTGATAGCACGAGAACGGTGATGTGAGCAGATCTACAGACATTCTGCATGGAAGAAAAATCTGGGGAATTCCTCAGCGAGATGAAGTACAATGTCATCGAGCCAGTTACACGCGGAGCGAAAGAAAAGTAGCACTCACTCACACACTACAACACACACACACACACACACACTCTTCCTCTGATGAGGCTGACAAACTGTGATTGCTGACGAAGCCCTCAAAGATCATCTCAGAGGAACCCATACTGTACCAATACTGTAGTGATATTAAACAACCTGTATTCTGAAAAAAATAAGGATGAAAATAGATAAGGAAATAAGTAATGAAGGAAAGAAGTAAAAGTAGGACTTAAAGAAAAAAAGCAAGAAATTAGGACAGAAAGAAAAAAAGCAAGAAAGTAGGAAGGAAAGAAAGATAGCATATAATAAATGAATAGAAAGGGAAAAAATAGGGGAGGAATAAATTAAGATGAAAAGAAAAAAGAAAGAAAGAAATTAAGAAAGGAAAGAAGTATGAAAGTAAATAAGACAAGAAAGAAGGAAATAAATAAAAGACAAAGTAAATAAATAAGTAAAGACAGTAAAAAATAATGAAAACAAATAAGTAAAGACAGTAAAAAAATAAAGAAAATAAATAAAGAAGGAAATGAATAAGGACGGAAATAAATAAAAACATAAGAAAGCAAGAAAAGAAAAAGAAAAAGAAAAACCAAAGATGAAACTAGATTAACTAGATAAACACTGCCCTCTAGTGTTTGATAAAGGGTTTAACACGCTCTGGCAAAACCACCTGAAGTTCATCACGAATCCTTTCAATATTCGACTGATCCGCGACGAGCTTTTACGCTTCTAAACGGCTTCGCGTCCCTCTATATTACAGTTTGAAGACATTATATATTTGAGAAGTAGCTTTTGAGAAGCAGAGAGGGGATATAAACCCGCTGAGTCTTTTCCTCAAGCCTCACACGCGGCCGGAAATGACAAGCGGTGTCTTCCACAATGATTCTGTAGCTTCCATCAACCTGTTGGAACTGTCCAGCTCGTCCTCAGTGTCCGACCGGACCTATGTCCACTGGGGTGAGTGAGTGTCTCGCGAAAACTATTTCTCCATTCTGACAAGAGTTTTTTTCCCCCTCGTGTTTTCTGAAAGGCTGTGTACTCGATGACTCGGATTCCACCGCTGTCTTTCAAGCAGAAAAGGATTTTTTGGAAAACCAGTTCTTCATCAAAACCGTAAGACCTTGTCCAGAACTCGAGGTTTGGGGTTTGAGGATTCACAGACGATCTGTTTTTTTCCCTCGTGATTAAAGTTCTGGCTTCAGTTTTGAGACACACACACGTGTCATATCATGTCACATAATCATATCGTGTTAAATTGTTTAATTATCATATCACATGATTCATATGTTCTCCTTTATAGACAATTCGTAGTATCTGTAAATATAGTATTATGTTCATGGTATTCGATTCACATCTTTGTACATGTACATTCTGTATATTTTCAACATATAACCGATATTTGGCACTTAGTGGTTTTGCACTTCTGGTTAGACATAAACGGATTTTGTTGCCTTGTACTGTACTTGTACATGTGTAATGAAGATACATTTAAATCTAATCCTGATTTAAACATGCGTCGTATGCTAAATTGCGTCGTAAACCTATATTCAGTCGAAAAAAGTAATTGGTTTTATTTCTTCTAATTAAACGTTAAGGAAACCAAGACAAATAAAGTAAAGTAAGACTAATCATTAAAGTGATGATGTATCTGTTGTTTTCAAGCCTAGTTTTGTCACTAAAAAAGTCTTAAATAAGAATTATAATAAAAACATTTTTATTAATGTTATTGTAAAGCAGGTATCAAACTTAAATCGAATTTGAAACTGGGGCAAAAAAGGATTTTATCAGAAGCAAAAATATATAAATCCATCATAATACAATTAACAAATTTGACCAAACAAGTTTTGCTTAAAAATGTAAGTTCTTTTTAATTTATTTTATTTTTTTTTTTTTTTTTTGAAGCAAATATACAGTGTACTGTACTTGTGGATGCACTGAACCAACGGAATGTGAATAAATGGAGTCTTTGCCTTGACATTTTAAATAAAAAAAAAAAAAAGCACACAAACTAGGAACAGGAATCCAAAGCACCAACTGCATCAGCATTCTGGGATTTGTAGTATTTGCAGTGTTTGACGCTAGAATAGTAGTACCCCAGTTGTGATAGTCATTTCATAAGCCTTAAGACTTAATATCACATTAAACAATAACGTAGTTTCGAAATGCAACTGTTAGTTATTAGAATTTGGGCAGAGGTTTTGAGTTTGTTGATCAGTAATGTACAGAAATGTTCTTTTATCTCACTGTTTGGGCTCCACATCGTTTTTTCAAACAGCCTCTCAACTTAAAACGGTTGGTTCTTTGTCAGATATGTCTCAGCGAGGCGGCGGGAGACGAGATGCACGTGGTGGCGGTAAAAGATGGCGTCAGCGCTTCCAAACCTCTGCCTATCGCCACTCTTCACCACTGCATGCCGATGGTAAACTGGGAAATTTGGGCCGATTCTTCTAATGGGAATAATTGTAACCTTAACGCGTATATTGCAGATTAGCTTTCACAGCTTGGAGCTTCTCCCACCCGTCACCTTCACACTGTGTTCCGGCAAAGGTCCAGTCTTCATCTCTGCCCAGCACGTCACGTGTAAGGACTTTCTTTTGAGGGTCGCGTACACCGCTGTGCTATAGAAATCATAATCTTTCAACAGCTCAGACTGTAACCCAGCTTCTACTTTTACAGTGAATTCAACTGAAATGACCGGAGAGGAAGGAGGAAGAGGAGGAAAAGGATGCTGAAGCTCTTGTGCTTTTTGTGCCCAGGATGATGGGTCTGAAGAACTTGTGACTGATGTGTTTTCTGCGAGAACGTTCTGCTAAGATCTAAATTTTAATGTTAATGAGGAGCAGCAGGCGATTGGTTCTTGCAATAAAATGAATCTTAAATGGTACATTTGTGTTGTTGCTGTTGTTACAGGGATAAGCTAATTTGCTGGATCTATTTTAAATGGCATATAACAAGCAACATGACATAACATGCCAAATAGAACAATGTAAAAAAAGGAACACAACATAAATTTGTGTTGAAGTTGGGGATAGATTGATGGATGGATAAAGATCAATAGATGACAGCTATGGATTCATGGATATGAAGGTAGATAGATGAACGGATGGATATATAGGTAGACGACAGATGGAGATTATTGTATTCGTGCATAAAAAGGTAGATTGGGTAATTTTTCAGATTTTACATATTACAGTTTTTATTTGTATTTAAATAAGGAAAATCTATATTTGCTTTTTAGTTTTAAAATGACAGACATCTTTTTAAAATTTGACTTGATTATAATTTGTGGTTTATGTTTTCAACAAAGAAATTTCTACAGCTTAGAAACGAAAAAAAAATGTTCTCAAAATCAGAAGCATCTCTGTTGACTGCTGTCAAACCCGAGCCACCATGTGTTTCGTTGCGCTCCTAATTCTGTTACTGAAGTCAGTAAAAGTCAGTAAATTAATGAGTGGGATGGAAAATACTTGTGTGTTATTTTTGGAATCCGAGTTAAATGTTATGAAACATATTGATGCGGATATATCAGCAAGTTTTGCCATTACTACAGTGCTGTGTGTGTGTAACTGGAGAAGAGACGCTTCCAATTCAGAACAAAAAAATAAGCCTTTACTGGTCAAAGTGCTGCCTAACGCAAATGTGAAAATTGCGAATGAAGATAATAATAAAAATCAAATAAAAAATGTGAATCATTTTTGTTCGGTTTTGTTTTTAATACATTTCTAAAGTTTGATATTTCTTGTACTAATTAGATTCCATACTTCGGCGGCGCTGCGGCCCGGTACCAAATAATACCCGGACCGCTTGGAGTTACTGTAGGTAGACAAATAAACGACATAAATGGATGGATCAATTTATAGTAAGATTAATTCCAAGGCTCACAGAATCGTAAACAATATTAATTTGAGATAATTTAGACAATTACAGCAACTCTGTGAGCCTAAAGGCGGGGCACATCCCCTGGATTGGGACACAGAACAGGCTTCAAACTTCAGCATGTGAGTTGGCAGAGCAATAATTTTTACTTTGGGCATATATAGGGCAAATGTGTTATATGTAACCGTTGCTAAGTAACTGTACACCATAGCAACAAAGTAAACAAGCTGTCATTGCCATTGATATGAAGCTAAATGACTCATGACTACAGACTCAATGCAACCACGCAGGAAGTGTGCCACCCTACAAATCAACCCAGCCGAGCTTTCTTTGGGGTTGAGGGACGCAAATAAAATAACCCCACTAATTTTACTTCTTTTTTTTTTTTTTTAAGTTAATTGTGGAATCTACAAGGGTCTCTCTTGTGGGGGACTTTTTATAGAGAAAATTAAGTTAATACATAATTTCTGCAGAAACCAGTTGACATGTTTTTCATTGGACTAGGATTTATATATTTTGAATACATTAGTCTATTTAATAATGTTTTTTGTTGTGATTTTAAAGTGTTCATTTTTTGCAAGCTTCTTAAACTAACATGTAAAAATGCTGACATAAGTGGATATGGCCGCCTCAATGTATCATTAATTATTTTTATTATCTCCGTCCGGGACTGTAGGTCACTTTTTATTGTGCTGTCCACTGGTAGGGAATTGGACGAAAAGGCTTCAAAGCAAGACACTGACAATTTCGATACGTGTTAGAAGCTGTTCCGCTTTAGTTTGTTCTCATCTTGAGAGGTGAAATGAACATGAAGAGTTTTGATGCTTGAAGTTCCACGTGGAAGTTCAAAGAACACAAGAAAGATCAGTGGCTTTCTTCAAAGCAAGAGTCCTGGCCAGAGAAATATCGGTTGGCAGACTTTCATTTTCCAACGCATTATTAATCTATAACAGACACAAATGTAGTGTTTTAGATTTCCCTATTGGTGCACCAACCACGGTTTTTTTTTTTTTTTTTTTTTTTTTTTTTTTTGTAATTACGGTATTTTTTAATCTTTGCTTTAAATAACAATTTGTCGTATTTTTACATTTTCATACATACATACATTTATACGTTTATGTTTTCCCATTAAGTAAGAGTTGTTATTTTTTTACTTTTATTTATGGCTCCCACTCTTTCGCCGTGACACACACCGCCTCCCCAGCAGAGAATAACGGTTCTGCCGCTCCGGACGGACGCGCGGGCAACTCCGCTGCATTAGAGGAACAAAAACGCACGTTTGCTCTATAAGGTAATGCGATAGTAACCGAGACGTGTGTGATCAGCTCATAAAGTTTTATAAAAACGTGTTTATACTGTCATTTATTGAGGATTTTTTTAACTCGTTGGTGATACCTTTTATATAAAAATGTTTATATTTCAATTTTGTCTTAATTCGATTAAATTAAACAATGCATCCGAAATCAAAAGAAAACATTTGTAGTATGTAGATTTGGACGTGTGAATTCTGTGAATAAACAAAATGACAGGTACGCTTTGTATTATATATGGTGTTCGTTTCATCAAGAGCAAATGCAATAAATAGAGAAAGATCATTTAAGTTAGCGATGCACCTCGGAAAACGATTTGTTCATTCACATTTGTTTACATTACTGCACTGATTCCAAATCAGATTCGGACAGTTGGTTCCAAATCGTTGTTCTGATTAAAAAACTGGCACAGATCAGGAAAGACGTGGTCACATTAAACATACATTTAATAAATAAATAAATAAATAAATAAACTCACAACGTGACTTGATGCAAGTTTGTTGAAACATGGGTGATGTAGAGGCGGGAACAATGAAACATGTGACTTCAAAACCAGGAAAAGACAAACACCAAGAATCCTGGTCTCTGTAGTCTGAAACAAGTTCATGACAGTAACAGTATGATTATGTTATGTCTGCTTCTTTTTCTTAGTCTCTCTCTTGTTCTTTGTCCCATTGTACCAATAAAAATGCATATATTTCATTTAAATTTTTTTGAAAGTGAATCTTATATTTAAAAGAAATTGAATGGAAATTGTTTAGAGCCATCACTCTTGAATAGTCTTTTCAAGAATAAGCTTTTGAGATTTTATTTAAAAAATGTTAATAATTTCAATTATATAATCTACAGAGGTAGACATATGTATATACGTATATGATGTAAATTTTACTTTTACTTTACAGTCATTTGGCAGATGCTTTTATCCAAAGCGACTTACAAAAAGAGGAGCAAGTGAAGCACTTTGTCAAAAAGGGAGACAGTAGATGTTCACACAAGAAATTCACGCAGCAACGCGTGACATTTTGTGAACACGCATTTTTTTCTGTGTTAATCGGCTGGGTAAAGAGCTCAGTTTTAAGTTCTTTTTTAAAACTTGTGAAGGTGTTAGATTTTCAAACATGCATTGATAGGTTGTTCCACCAAATAGCTGCCAATCAAGAGAAGGTTCAAACCTTGTTGCAGAGGGACGACTTTCATTTGACGTTATTATATGAGAGAGATTGTTTGAGAAGACAACATTCAGGAGAATTACAAAGCAAATTTCAAAAAGACAACTTAAAAGCGAGAGAAGAATGGAACACCTGGTTTAGTAGTAGCAAGCCAAACCTCTGCTTGCATGTTGCTTGTTAAAGATCTGAAGAGCAATTTGTGTCTTTACTTCCTCACTCCATTATAGAGTGTTAAGATAACGAAAGAACCTCATTTGAATTTCCACCATGCACTCGCACTCTATGAAAGCCGCCTGTAATCATTAGAAAGAAGAGAAGGAAGTGTGGTGAGTTTGTCAAGCTTGTTCATTATTATTCTTGGAGGTTTCAGCTTTACACTGAACTGAACAGCACTCTCGGTCCTTCTAGAAGGCTTTAATGAGGTTTAAAGAAAATCCGCTCTAGGTGTAGAGAGACTTCATTACAGTTTAAAAAGCTGCTCTGATTACGACTGTATACTGGCTAAGTAGATAAAAATGAACATCACAATATTTTCCACGTTTTTAGCGATGTCAATGTAACAGATTCTCGTTGATTCCATGTAAAGGTAGAGACCGTTGTGGGGATTCGTTCAATCTCGTTTTCATTGTGGCATGTTATTTTTTTTATTCAGGCATGTTTTTAAATTTGCCATCAACATGTACAAATTACATTAAGGTGGACCTTAATTTAAAATAGGCAAAACTAGTTGGATGATTTAACATATCTTTACAAAGAGTTGAAATCAACTTGAGTTGATGACTTTGATCTTCAATTTAGAAAAAAAAAACGAACATTTCGAAGACAAATCTGTTCTGGATTTCACTGGGCAGCTTTTTCACACAATCTGTTCAGTATAAAAATGAATGTGTCGCTTAACTGATTCAAGTCGTTTCCTGCTTTGGCTGCAGCAATAGAGCAGGAAACTACTTCAATCAGTTAAGCGATTAACTGTGGCGGGAATACGTTTTTTTTCCACAGGGTGGCTGGAAATTAGAGTAAGTTATTAAATACGTTTAATATTAAGTAATAGTAGAGTAGATTAAGCTTGAAATGCGGATGAAAAAGTTGACATTTTCCAAGTGTGTGTGCGTATGTTCAACCAGATTTTTCCAGATCTAAAACCTTGAAGTACATAAGCAAGCTTCACGCAAACTTCCCGTAACTGTCTCTTTGCTCACATGCCATGTGCTTATACAGCGTTCTAAGGTTCTTGTTTTCTCTCTCACAATGACTATATACAGAGATGTTTTGTCTACAGACACTCTATCTTTCCTCTTCTTTATTTTACTAAACCTCCATTCTTTTAACAGTTAACATCAAGATGGATGGCAGTGGTGGCGACTGGCTTGGCAGCTCCGTGACCACGTCTTGCTTAGAAAACGTCACTCTGGAAAATTGTAGTATGGGCCAAATCTACGAAGTCATGCTGCAGTCAAAAAACGCGACCAAGCGCAGTCCGCAGTTTGTTGGCGTGGAGCTCCTCCAGGCTTTCAAGCCTCTCATCATTCCCACTTATGCGTTAGTGGGGCTGGTTGGATTCATAGGCAATTACCTGCTGCTTTACGTCATCTGCCGGACCAAAAAAATGCACAACGTCACCAACTTCTTCATCGGGAACCTTGCGTTTTCCGACATGTTGATGTGTGTGGCCTGTGTTCCCTTCACACTGGCTTACGCTTTCAATCCTCGAGGATGGGTCTTCGGAAGATGCGTGTGCTACCTGGTGTTCCTCATTCAACCGGTCACAGTTTATGTCTCTGTGTTCACACTAACTGCTATCGGAGTGGACAGGTAGGTTTATATTATTTTACTATATTTTTTTGTCACATGAAGTGCTGTCAAAGGCAGACACATTCATTACTTAAGTAGAGGTATAGACACGAGTTAATCTGTGGAAGTAAAAGTATCAACTCAAGTAAAAGTTTGAAGTACTAAATTTAAAAGTTCAAAGTACTACATTTACTTCAAGTACATACTTCATTTGAAGTGTGAAAGTAATGCAAGGCAAATGTATGCCAATAAAAAAAGACACATACAGTGGCACCCCAACTTACAAATGACTCTGTTAACAAAATATTAATTTTACGAAAGGCGTTGTCGAGAAAACGTCATGTCTGTTTATGACAATATTTCACTATACGATAGGCCAAAGGCTGTAGCAACAAGTATGTTAAGCGAGTTTTTTTTCTTACTACTAATATGCAGGGAGAATTTTAGAGTGAAATATGTAAAGCACTTTTACAGAACTTTTACATTTTACTTTTACGCTCGGCTAACATCCTGGTGATGTCTGATCCGGCTACATCACAGTTATCGTGAGATTCAAGATGGCGGACGTAACATGTTTTTAAATACAGTTAATACGATATTTTGTAATATTATAAATACATTTTGTCTGAATTTACATATGTCTGGGATGGATTACTGGATTTACATGCAAAATTCTGCCCTTTTCTTTAGATCGATGGCAACACAAAAATACTGAATGAACTGAAATGAAATAAGAATATTGCAATTATTTACATATTGTAATGAGTAGGACATATATTTGCATAAAAATGGTAAAAAATTAGGCGGTAAAAAAGTAATTACTCAAGTAAAGTAGAAATATTTTATGGTCACCTTATTTTCCTGGACACTTGTCCCCCACTTACAGCTTTTCTCATTTATTACACGTCTTATTACATTGTACTTCTACAAGTACTTCTATGTCTACGTATAAGTATTTCTATCTCATTCTATTTTATTGTTTGGTCTTTTTATTGTATTTTATTGCATTCTACATCTTTATTATATTCATATTGTATTCATATCGCATTTAATGTTATTGTACTGTTTTTCTTTGTATTTTGTTTTATTGTGAAAAGAAGCTGGGTGATTGTTAAAAAGCATTTCAGTATATATCATACCATGTATGTATATGTACGTGACTTGTACGGTAAGTTTAGATTTGATTTGATTTGATTTTTTTTACATAAGCCAAAATTCTACTTAAGTATTAAGTATTTATACTTTATTACTTGCTTACTGTACACGGATGCTTTCTTGCATTCTTTTCCTCCTCCATGTTGCCTTAAATGTACTCCTTAATGCAACACACACACACACACACAATGTTTCTTCAAGCACGTCACTTCCATAGCAACATTTATATATTTATTTATTTCAAATCACGCTGCTCAGCAGGCTTCTTTCAGAAACTCTTGTGGAAGAATTGGTCACTCAGGAGCTCTTTGTTCAAGCCTGATGCTGATGGGTTGCCAGCTGTGCAATTCGTGAAAGTTCCTCACTAGAAATATATTTTGGTCAATTGTCGGTAGAATTACAACAAAGTGGACGCAATTGGGGAAAACAGTAACTGAGCCATGAACACCACAGAGACGTCTCAGCTCATGCTGGTGCCCAGAAGATCATTAGATAAATGATTAAAAGTTTCAAACTGCAAATAATTCATCAAGACTGGTCTCACTTGAGGTCAGTGCGTACTTGATTTAACCCTTGTGTGGTGTTCGGGTCTGTGGGGCTCGTCATTTAAAAAAGGAAAAGAACATGTTTTAACCATGTTTTCTGTTTATATGACTTGTAATCAGTGCTGTCAAAAGTAGTCACCTTCGTTACTTTAGTAGAAGTATAGATACTAGAGTTTAAAAATACTTCTGTGGAAGTAAAAGTAACTGCCCAATATTTTATCCGAGTAAAAGTACTGTTACTAATACGAATAAAACTACTTTTAAGTATAAACGTAATGCAAGAAAAAAATAGCATGTTAGAACTAAATTGTTATTTTATATTGTTATTGTATATCATTGAAAATGTAATAAAAGTTTTTTTAGATTGATGACTACACGGAAATAAAACTAACCAAAATTAAATCGCAGTAACGCGGCTAGTAACTAGTTGAAAGTACAGATATTGGCTTAAAAAAACAAGAAGTAGAAGTAAAAAATAAGCGGGAAAAATAATTACTCAAAAAGTAAGCCAAAATTCTGCTTAAGTGAAGAAACTAAGTAGTATTACTTAATTACTTGACTCCTCTGCTTGTAATTGGGATGAAGTGACCATCTGTTGAGTACGTATTTATTCACAAACTATTTATTTTTAAGAAGTCTTGACGAGACGTAGACCATTCTGAACTAGCTAAAGTTACTGTATCACTTCAATAACGCTGACAACTTGATAATGCTTGATCACTGGTCACAGCTACAGTCATAACACAGATGAACAATGGACAAATCTTTTTTTAAATTTCACACAGCAGCTTAAAATAGTCAAAGCTTGTCGAAAAATACAGAACCAAAATTTTACCCCTGCAATAACTTTTATAACAGTTTTATTATACCTAATTATATTTATTATAGATTCTTTAATATAATAGTACTGCTGCTGTACTTCACGTGCAAAGGTACGGTTTGAGAACCCGGAATAAGTCCGAATAAGGACCTGGGAAGTGGCATCATAGCCCCATAGCTCCATACTGGAGAAATACTCATTTAGAAATAACATCTAACTGTTACTATTTCTCATCTATTAATCAAGTAAAATAACATCAAAGTGAAGAATGAGGACGAGTAAGTCACAGCGCCAAGAAATCATGGAGGTGCTTATATCCGTTTATTCATAAAAGGGTGGGGCATTATATTTGCATAAATACGCCAACACCCCAAAAATGTGTCATTTTGATGTCTCGTGTCATTCGTCCGCTTTTCATAACGGTCAATTGTACGTCTCTAATCGATCAGTGCACTGCCATGTCCGCTTCCGTGTTTGTTTTTTTACAGTCCAGATGAAAGCAAATCTTCATTTGTTCAACATTAAATATACGTTTAACGTCTTTTACGTTTTTAGATAGACACCAAATCTACATTTGTTCCGCATTAAATATACGTTTAACAAGTTTTAGGTTTTTAGATAGAAACCAAATCTACATTTGTTACACATTAAATATACAAGTTTTAAGTTTTTAGATAGAAACCAAATCTACATTTGTTCCGCATTAAATATACGTTTAACGTCTTTTACGTTTTTAGATAGAAACCAAATCTACATTTGTTTCACATTAAATAAACGTTTAACAAGTTTTACGTTCTTAGATAGAAACCAAATTTACATTTGTTCCACATTAAATATACGTTTAACGTCTTTTACATGTCTAGATACTACGCCACCGTTCATCCTCTGAAGCAGCGCATCTCTGTGTTGGCCTGTGCTTGTCTCCTGTCGGGGATCTGGATCCTCTCCTGTGGTCTGGTGGCACCGGCGGTGGCTCACACGTACCACGTGGAGTTTAAGGAGGAAGGCTTCACCATCTGCGAGGAGTTCTGGATGGGCCAAGAACGAGAGCGCCTGGTCTACGCCTACAGCACACTCTTCATCTCCTACGTTCTTCCACTCTCGGCTCTTTGCCTCTCCTACTTGTGCATCACCGTGAAGCTCCGTAGCTGCGTGGCACCGGGTCACCTCACCCAGGGCCAAGCTGAAGCCCAGCGCGCCCGAAAACGCAAAACCTCCCGGCTGGTGACGCTGGTGGTGGCGGCTTTTGGAATCTGTTGGCTGCCAATCAGCGTCTTCAACGTCATCCGCGACATCGACATCGACCTGATCGACAAGCAGTACTTCCTCCTGATCCAGCTTCTCTGTCACCTGTGTGGAATGAGTTCCTCGTGCTGCAATCCGTTTCTGTACGCCTGGCTGCACGATCGCTTCAGAGGAGAGTTGAGGAAGATGCTGACGTGCCATCGGAGGATCGGCATCGCTGCCAACCGCTGCGCTTCGGCTAGTGTCGTTCTCTGAGAGCAAAGTCTCTGACGGCTACAAGAAAAACCATCACGACCACTTATGAGAAGACCAGTACTCATATTAACCCATTCCCACCTGTAAAGCCCCGTAAAGCTTAAAACTATAATTGGGTTTATTAAAATAAATCTCAATGTTGGGACAAAAAAGATTTTCTTCTTTTTCTTCTAATTGAGTAAAAGTGCAAATACCTTACTGTAAAAACCTCTCCGTCACAAGTTAAGTCACCAATTACGGAAAGATTTGAGTAAAGTTTGTAAAGTATCCAATTTTTAAAGAACTTGAGTACTTATTTAGATTAAAAAAAACAACACAATGAATGTGAAAAGCAAGAAATTCTTTAATTATGAGGTTTTATTTCCTAATATGAAAACTAAATTTAACACCTCAGTGTTTCAAAATGGAATGTTTCAAAATATATAAAAAAAAGAGCAAAAAATCTGTCTCAGTCAAACTCCAATGTGCAAAAAAGTGCAATCGCTAATTCACATGATTTAGCTCATAATTAGCGTCCAGTACATTCAGCATCCTGCAGATGGCAATATTTCCATCACCTGAATGTTAATTAGCGGCTTGATAAATTAATTTGATTTTCAGTGTGGTTAATTACCAGTAATCATCCTGCACTTGCCAAAAACATCGATAAGTATTCTGCTTTCTCTTTTTATCAAAATAAAAATGTATCTTAACTCAAAATTAGGACCAGCTAGTTGAAAACTTCAGCCCTACCCTCCATTTAAAAAGCCACTTTGAGTAGAGCCATGACTGAAGGGTTAGAAAAAAAGAGCGTCCTGATGGTCAAACAAAGGTTTTACGTTATATTGAACAAATATAAGAATAAAATATATCTACACGGTTGATTTAGTTTAATAGGACAACCAATTAATTGGACCAACTACTTATTTGGACCAAGTTTCTTGTGTACAGCGAATGCAAAGTCGGTTTAGTTTGTAAACTGTGCGTGGTTTGTCTCTCCTGTCGCTTGAAAGCTAAAATACTGACGGAATGTGGAATTTTATCAGGTTCAAAATTACAACTACCAAATTTGCATCTTTTGACAACAAGCTTCAAGGTTACAATGAAAGCAACAATTGTGGCGCTGCAATTGCTCCATCACTGCGTTCAACGACTGTCAACAGAACGAGTTGTGCAGAATTAGTTCTTGAAACGCTTTCAAAATCGTTTATATTTTAAAAACTAAATTGGCAAATGTATTTTTCAACAGACAGAGTTTGTAACAGTTCTTGTGTGTTTGCCACGTGTGCGTTTGTTTCAAATAGCGAAGCTCATAATGACATATTTGTGTTATGTGGTTTACGTCTCATCTCTGGGGATTTCTGACTGTTATTGGGACCAAAATTATCTCCTTATTGCAAAAAGTGTACAGGAAAGAACGTGTATTTAACTTTCAGCAAAATTGTGTTGTTAGTGGGGTTTTTTTCATTTATTTTCAAGCATGTCTTTGCTAAGTTGTGTGTATTTTGGAAAAGTGAAGTTAAGATTCACTTAAGAAGGACTTTGACTTGATGATGTAGGACATCTCAGGCAAATTATGTTTCCAGCAAAGTGTGACACTGAGAAACACTTTTTATATTATTCTCTTATACTCTTTTTCTTTGAAACCTCTCATGCATCATTGTGAAACAGGTTCGTGCCCGCCAAGAGCAAATGTGCTAATGAAGTCGACCTGATGTTTAAAGAAAAGGAAAGAAATAAACTCAAAAGAAGTTCACGTTGCGAGATATGGCGTCAGTTATGTCTTTGTGAAGTCCGCTGTATTGTGTCAAGATTGTGATCATCAGAAGGCTCCAAATCAACGCTGCATTTCCCTTTTTGAAACATTTGAAACAAAGGACAGTTAAAAGGCTTGTTTTTGAATACGTATTTGATATGTTGTTTCTGATCTTAACCTTAAGAGTCATTTTAGAAGAGAAATAGCATAACAGTGACTTGATTGCAGCATTACACTTAAATACGACCTTTCAAAGCAATTTGCTAGACAATAATGTTTTACCGCACCTAAAGAATTTAAATGTTAATAAAACACACACTGGCTTTTTTTGCAAATGAAATGTGATGTTCATCTCAAAACTTGTTAAACTGACCATTACAGAGACGTTTATCGCTTTAAACAAAACGTAATGCTGGGGTAAATGGTTGCTAAAAATAAAACAACAAATCATTACAAAACGCTACGTATCCTGCCATGACAGCTGAAAATATAAATCGATTTTAGTGAGAGCACACACACACCATGTCAAAAAGCATGTTTCCATGGCAATCAAAACATTGTGTTCCTGTCTCTAGCCACTCAATTTTGTTTCATAATGTGAGTTTTCAATGACTTGTCCTCATAACACATGAAAGGCCACAACTATACAAGCTTTTATGTTTCTTTAGTTTTTGCATAAATCACATGCCTGAAAAAGCTCCTTTAAATAAGTGGGACACATTTTCCATTTCTGGGTCACGTTGAGTTTGAGCCAATCATAGAAGTTTTGGGCCTGAGGGCGGGACACACTTGATTGGTAGCCAGCCAATCAAAGAGCGGGTCACACACACACACACACACACACACACACACACACACACTCATTTTCACACAGTTTATCTGAAAGCTTGTGTTTGGACCTTGGAGGAAACCGGAGTCACAGAAAAAACCCATTTTTTTTTCAGAGTTGTGTATCAAGCATTTTATGTTATTTGGAACCCAAAAACAATAAGGTTTTTTCTACATCTTGGTGTATGTGCATATATGTAAAGTATAAATTAAAAAGTAAAAAGTATATAAAAATTAAAATTAAAAGTATATAATATACATTAATGCCTAACTGTAAAAAGTCTTTATTTATCTATTATTCTCTTTATTTTTTATTATTTTTTCCTTTATATTTGGGTTTTATTTTTGTGTATTATTGATGATGTATATAACGTCATCAATAACATAACGTTTGGGTTTCTATCCATTCATCCTATAAACAGTTAATTGACTCTGGATAATTTGGGCAGCTGCTTCTTTAGGGGAAAAATCCAAAGCTAAAAATTAATTATTTGAGGGCAACACGCGAAAAAAAAGAAATAGCTTTTTTGGATAAAAAGGAACTATTTGAATGTAAACGGCTGTAAATATTGTTTGTAATTGTAATTATGTTAAGTGGAATATCAAGCTATAAATAATAAGCTGCAATAGATATCCAAATCAGTTGTTTTCCAAGTTAATTCAAACTAATTCCTTGTTATCTCTGATGAATGGTGCTGTTGGAGAACTAATATTCACTATTTTACATGATGATCTTTGGATGAATGGATGTTGTTGGATGAAAATTAGAAGCATTTCTGAAGAATCCTGACAAACGTGGTGGATTTTTTTTCCTGAATCTACAAATTGGCACTACACAGATAACAATATAGGTGTGTAAGTAGGTGTTTACTTACCACTGGTGAGGACGTTCTGCTTTTTCACGCTCTGACACACTGGAGAGAATTACAGTAAAATACTTTCAAATGAATCTAGCCAGAAGCAGAAAAGAATTCTAAAAGTCTTTCTCCATGTGGCCTTCAAGTGTTTGATCGGACATCAGACCAGGAGCCTGAAATGTGTGATAAGTGTCTGGTGGTGTGATAATCAATCTGCTAATGACATGTTCTCTCGCCGCCACCAGGGGGAGACGTTCTCCTGAATCCTGCTCAGAAACTCAACGGGAGGATGAAGCGCCAGTGTCGAGGAATCTAACCTCATTTTACGACAGTTTCTGACATCAGCAAGGATTTTTTTTTTTATCTTAGTTACTTTGATTTGATCGTGGACTGAGAACAGCGCTATACAAATTAACTTGAACTTTTCAAGGATCGTGTTCAGAACTTTTCCTCTGAAGTTTGCGTTGAAAAATATGAACTAAACTCAGGTCAGTTTCAGGACAGTCGTGACATTTTTTTTCACGCACATTTTCCACAAAGTGACGTGCAGAAAATGTGCAGTTGCAATTAAATGACTATTTATAAACAGATTATTGTTTTGCTATCAAAGTGGATCAATCGTTTTAACTCAATCCGACTTTAATTATAAGAAACGGCTCGTTGCTGTATGTTTTCTTTAGGGAAAAACGTGTTTAATAGTATTGTTTTGTCACGTTCCGTTTTATATTCGCTGACACTGGAAAGCAGAGTGGAAAACCATCTTATTTGAGAAAGCCGCTTTATAGGATTCACGATTTCAACCTCGAATTTCCCTTTCGGTTCAGTTTAGCTTGTTTCAAATATTTCAATGATTCTTTAACAGAAAAGAAGAAGAGCAGATCAACCAATCACAGAACTCTCAGACGAGACACGTCAATCAAACCGCGTTATGATTGGCGCTTGAAACAGGTTTAAAACTGGTCAACCACGTCGGTCAATCAGAGCGGCAGCGGCGATGATGGAGTCCAGCGTGTCTCGTGTCCGAGCGGGTGTTTGTGGTCAGACTGGTCAGCAGCAGCGGGCCGGGAAGCGGAGGTGTCCCTCCAGGTGGCGCTATTTGTGCCGAGACAAGCGCAGTCGAGCGGGTGAAGCTTCACCGGACTGGGGTCAATCGCCGGATGATGGTCAGGCTCCCGTCGGCGTGTCGACTGACCGCTGTTATAACCCAGTGGACCGAGCGGATGCCTTCTGGGGTGAGTTCGGTTTTAATTCGGGTGTTTGAGCGATGAATCGACCGGAAGATCCAGACATTTAAACATTTAACGCGACGGTTGGAGCGACGGCCGTTGAACGGAAAATTGAGCCGTTGAGATTTGAAGTCGCAGGAGTCAGTGCAAGTTCTTCCACATAATTACCCCGCTAGTAATGGATATTTTAGTCACAAATGATTGTTTTTGAAGCTCATATTGATAGATTTCTCTTAAACGACACACTTCTAAACTTTTGCGCGTTTATTGGAGCGTTTCAGTGATTTGAAATGTTGATGTGTTTCACAGTGGAGATTCAACCCAAAGCAAAGGTTCTTCTGTTTGTACACACGGTTCTTACGGGTCATGAAATCCTTGAAAATGCTTGAATTTTAAGTGAAGTGCTTGAAAATGCTTGAAGTTTTAACCATATGGTGGAATCTGGATAAGTGACACGTCCTCTGGACCGGATCAGAACTTAGGCGGTTCTCCCACTCTGTGTCTGTTTTCACACCACTTTTGATTCACAGACTCTCCAACAGTGAATAATCAGCCTGTGCTGAAAAACTTGAACGTGAGCCTTGAAAGTGCTTAAATTGTGTCTTTCAGAAAGTGTAGGAACTCTGTGCATAGTAAAGAAGACTCCTTTAATCTCGTGGCTACAACATTTGGCCTGTCGGATCGTGAAACGTTTTCGTCACGAGACAATATTTTCTCCAAGACACTTCGTAACTTTAAAACTTTCGTCAGCAGAGACAGACCAGGAGAGTCCAGACCGTGAGGAGCTCCTCGCTGATGCTCCAGACTGGACTTCCGAGGCAGATGATGTTCTCCAGGTCTGTCGGGTTTGGGTCAGATCCTGTTCTGACTGGAGTGTGGAGAGCGTCGGGCTAGATGAAGTTGTCCAGCTGGATGATCCTGCAGAAGCGTCTGGATTTCAGGGTGAGTTCCACATTTCTTTTGACTACAAATGGCAAGATCAATATGTTCAAACATCTGCACTTTATGAATCCAAAGCACGTCAGTGTTTATATCACCATAATGTTTGGAACATCCCAAATACTGTTTCCTCTTCCACGACACACAATCGGACTCTTAACAGGCATGTTCCTGCATTAGTGTTGAAGCGTTTCAGTGATTAGTTTCTTCTCATTTCCCAGTGGAGAGTCCAGGCAGTCGTCTCGCTCTGATTCCCTCAGACTGGACTTCTGAGGATGATGATGATGATCTGAGTGTGAGCGGCTCCAGTCGCACTTCATGGTCTTCCTGGACTAGTAGCGTCGATTGTCCATCTTTTGACGCGAGTCCTTCAGAAGTTCAGCTGGGGGATGGTGCAGGAGACACTCGATTACTGGGTGAGTTCAGGACTGCAGGTCTGATTCATTCTTGACGTGAGCGTCTAATGTGAAGCTTCCTCTTGTAGAAATCAACTCGTACTGCTATGCAGTGGGACGGCTGCTGGGCGAGGGAGGATGCGGACAGGTCTACGCCGCCACTCGCTTGTCTGATGGTCTGCAGGTGGGATCCATTTGTCTGGCCGTCACATGATCAGCAGCTGAACACTGAGCTCTGATGTTGTTGTGGTCACTAGGTGGCGATAAAGTACATCAGCAAGCAGGAGGGGGACGTGTACCTAGACCTGGTGAGTCACAGATTCACTGCTGCGTTTAGTCCGTCACGTCCGTCCCAAAGGTTTCTTCGTTTGCACCGTAATGGCTCGTTTGATCTTGTCGCTACAAATCGTGAAACTATTTCGTCATGAGAGACGATATTTTCTCAATGACGCTCTTCGTAACTTGAAACTGTCGTCAGTAGAGACATTGGTAAGTTGAGGTACCACTGTATTTTCTCCCTCTGACATCTTACGCTCTTGCAGCCGGATTATTCCAGAAGCCTTCCCCTGGAGATCGCGCTGATGCTGCTGGTCAGCAAAGGCTCCTCTGTGCCGGAGATCATCCAGCTTCTGGACTGGGTAGATGAGCCCACCCGCTACCTGATGGTCTTGGAGCGGCCGTCACCATGCCAGGACCTGCTGGACTTCACCACCAGCTGCCACGGGCTGGAGGAGAACCAGGCACGGGTCATCCTGCGGCAAGTGACCGGAGCTGCCGTCACCTGCTGCCTGAGAGGGGTTCTCCACAGTGACATCAAGCCGGAGAACCTGCTGGTCAACCCGGAGACGCTGGAGGTGAAGCTGATCGACTTCGGGTGTGGTGACGTCCTCCAAGACTCTCCGTACCATCTCTACTGCGGTAAGACTTGCAGCACCAACAGGGGAAAGGAAGCGTGACTGAGGTGAAACGTCTCTCCTCAGGCACAGAAGAGTACGGTCCTCCTGAGCTTCACACGCACGGCCAGTATCACGGCAAACCACTGACGGTCTGGTCACTGGGGATGCTGATGTATGAGCTGGTGAAGAACGACCTCCTCAGTGAGCAGGCCCTGGAACGTCTGGATGAGGAACTGTCCGGCTTCTCCACAGGTCAGAACTTTGGACAGAGCGAGAGAGGAACCAGAACGCTGAAGGTCTTGTCGCTGTCTCTGCAGAGTTCCGGGATCTGATTGGCCGTCTCCTGCAGCGGGATCCAGTGAGGAGGATCCATCTGGACCAGATCCTGCTGCACGACTGGTTCCAGGTACAAAGTCCGGCAGAGACGTTCTGGACACTTTCTGACTGGAGGTCAATAATCCGCATCTCTGTGTTGGTTTCAGGCTCCAGACCAGCAGAAGTGAAGATGGAGTAGCTGCATTTTCTTCTCCGTCTCGCAATGCAATGCTGCTCTTATATTGTGTATAGTTCTACTGAAATGTTTTATTCTTTTTACATTGTACAGAAAATTTTACAACTAAATAGTTTTTTTATTATACAAAGTATTGATTTTATATGTATAATATTTATATCAGTTAATATTACCAAACTACTTTGGTGAACATTCTATGACATTGGTTGTAAATATTGTTTGTAAATAGTTTCAATGGAATAAGAAGTGATAAATAATCCGCAAATAAATATCTGAATAAATATCAGAAAAGTGTTTGATTTGATGCCAAGAGGTTCGATCAAAATAATTCCTTGTTATCTCTGAATGGTGCTGTTGGAGAACTAATATTCACTATTTTACACGATGATCTTTGGATGAATGGATGTTGGCGGATGAAAATTAGAAGCATTCGTGAAGAATCCTGACAAACGTGGTGGATTTTTTTTCCTGAATCTACAAATTGGCACTACACAGATAACAATATAGGTGTGTAAGTAGGTGTTTACTTACCACTGGTGAGGACTTTCTGCTTTTTCACTGGAGAGAACTACAGTCAAACACTTTCAAAAGAATCTAGCGAGAAGCAGAAAAGAATTCTAAAAGTCTTTCTCCATGTGGCCTTCAAGTGTTTGATCGGACATCAGACCAGGAGCCTGAAATGTGTGATAAGGTCTGGTGGTGTGATAATCAATCTGCGCATGACATGTTCTCTCGCCGTTCTCCTGAATCCTGCTCAGAAACTCAACGGGAGGATGAAGCGCCAGTGTCGAGGCGCGTTGTGAATATTGGTGGATCTCACACTCTAGGCAGTTTCAGTTTGTGCGCTTTGAGACCGTTAAATATATATATATATATATACACACACACACACATATATTATAACAGTATATATTCATAACAGTACTGTATGCATCAGTCCATTCGTTTATCAATCAAATGAATTTTTCAAATGAATCCAGCTTCTGCCACCTAGTGAACTAAAATGTGTTGCAAAATAGATCTGATCCATTCTAGAGAGCATAAACTACCACAAAAAATACAACAATAGAAAAAAGTACTTCATGCCATTTTATTCAAAATCACAAATAAATTTACACAAACCAACAACGAGATGCTCATTCAGAACATATATAAAACATGATGAACTGGAAAAGGAAGGAAACAAATGCTCTACAGAAGAATCGAGATACTTGAAAAATCTCATCTTGAAAAAAAATAATAGTAATATTAATAATAATAATGAAGAATAAGTGAAGCAACTTGCCCCAACACAGTACAGAACATGACAGAAAGAAATATGACAAAATCAGACGATGAAATGATAATTAATAATTACAAACACACACACCACACAAATTGTACATAAAATGCTACTTTTAAAATAAAAAATATATACATTATAGAAAAGTTAGTTCTGCTGTTTTAGAGCTCTATAGCCATTATATTTATTATTAAAAGAAAAACTAAAAAGCTACGAAGGAATACAGTAAGCCAAGTTCCATTCACAATAATTGTCACCATTTCATTACTGTACCATTTGTTGAAAGAGATAAAGACTAATCATGATGATCAATAAATAGAATATTAAAATCTGATGTCTGATTGTGCATGTGTGTGATAAATAAGCATTTAGCCTGTCATATAAATATATATAAAGGCACAGAGAGTATGGAGTATTCAGAAGCAGCATCTCTAATACTTGGAGCTGAGTGAGAGCAGGATGGACGGCTTCTCCTCGATCACACGGACCAGCAGGTTGTCGATGTAATCCTCCAGCTCCAGGATCTTGCCGTCCTTTCTAGATAATTCCGTCTGCTGCTTCACCACCAGCGTGATCAGTTCCTCCTGAGTCAGCTGGGTATACGGGGCATTGTCTGAGCTCTGACGGGCACAACAAGATATATAGATTAGAGTGAGAGAAAGTGTGTGTGTGTGTGTGTGTTTATATATAGGAACGTTAAACAGGTTATTTTACATATTTGTACATTTATTACATACATTTATTTTACACATTTATATTTAAATACAACTGTATTTAGACATAGTCAGAGTACAGTATTTCAGATTACCGCTAAAATACTTTTTTATTCACATTACCCCTAAAAAAGTAAGACTATGTGGAAACAATCTATCGACTTTGACAGCAAAACATACATTTGTTCATAGACATTTTTTGAGCGTGGATGAATTTGCCCCACAAGATATACAGATTATAGTGTGTGTGTGTTTGTGTTTATACGGAAGGTTTAACTACATTAACATATTTTAGTTATTTTACAAAATGTACATTTATTTTACACATTTATATTTAAATACAACTCTGCGTGTTTAGACATAGTGAGAGTGTTTCACATTACTCCTAAAATACTTTTTTATTCACATTACCCTAAAAAAGTAAGACTATGTCGAAACAATCTATCAACTAAAATCCAGCTCTTTTTTTCTTACCAGTTGAACAGCAAAGCCAACGAGACAAATGACTCGAAAAATAACAGCACTTTCCCTTCTGTGTAGAAATGGACGTTTTTACACGCTCCAGTTCCTCCACTCAGGAGGAAATAACTCCAAAAAAGTTTGAGGGGACATTTTGATGCGTGTCAGAAATGATCTGATTGGCTGTTCAGTACGTCAACCAGAAGACGACTGACCACAGGCAAATGTCCAGTTTCTACACAGCCAAGCCAACTGCACACATTAGCGCGTAGACCAGTAGCTGAATTTAAACCAACATACCTTTGACTTCTCAGCCCTTTCCTGTATAGTCAGAGTCTTCAGGTCTTTTCCTGTAGATTGTACAATAGTGGACTGCGACTCTGTGGTGCTCATGGGTTTCACCAGGTGAGGCCTGAGGAAGAAAACAATCAGAAAATGAGCATCAAGATGAAACGACAAAAGCAAAAGCCAAAAACGTAAGAGCCTGTTGTTGACCAAGAAGCAAGACCTCCGAACACGGCCATTCAAAGCCTCCTAGATTCTCCATCTCGGCAAAAGGCTGCAGATATTTTAGAGCTATTGGTTTGGAGAAGACGCCCGATGAGGTACATGTGACCAACTACATCATGAACCATTCAAACAACCGAGACAAATCACACCAACATGACCCGAGACATGAAGATGAGAACAAAGCAACCGATAAAACCAACTCAAGTTAAAGTCCATTTACCGCGACCCACCAAGAAATAGTTTTTAGATTTCAAAGAAGACACCTTGATGATGAGTTGAAGAGCTGTTAGAATCAATCGAGCAGATGTTAGTAGGCAGCATCAAGAGTTCCTCTCACCTTCTCGGGTTAAAACCTGCATTCCCGTTAAGACTTGGTGTCTCTGAAGGCGAGACCCAAGCACGGAGAGTGGACTTGCCACCAGCAACAGACGGCTCGAACGTTTCAGGGACCATTTCAGCTTTACACGGTGGAGAAACACTAGTCACGGTCAGCTCAACATCTTCTCGAGAAGTTGATCTGCCGATTGGTTTTGTAGGATATTCTTGGGATGAAGAGTGCAACGAGGGCTGGTCCTGTTCTGTAAAGTTAGTCCACCGTTTGTCCAGTTCAAATTTTGGTTCAGAAGTCGAGAAATTCTCGAATGAATCGTTACCGTCCAAGGTTGAGGTGTAGTCATCAGGGCTTCTTTCTCTCAGACCCTTGCCATCCACACTGGTGTTCTGGTCTAGTACAGTCCAGGGGTCATTTGCAAATGGATCCCTGAAAAACTCGGCTTCATTGGAAATGTTCTTAAAGGGCAGTTCTTTGGCTGTGAAGGGATCTTCTGCTTCTCCTTTGGAATCCCACTGGTCAACATTGGATGGACTTTTTCTTTCATCTCTATGCACATTCCCAACTGGGTCAAGCAATGGTACAGGCTGAGCTGTGGTCTGCTTCTCTTTTAACAACAACTGCTGTCTAGGTGTAATCGTAGGTATAGCTCTATCATGATCGGCTTTGATGTTCTTCAGGACACGTGTAGCTGGTGTAGGTCTCTCCGTTGTCTGAGACCTCATTTCATTGAGGGCTTTCGACGAATGAGTAAGCGCTTTCTTCTCTTGAGGAACAGAAGGATTAGAAACATTGAAAGAGAACTCTCCATCAGCAGAGGTCCTAGGCTTGTTGACAGTAGCGTATACAGACTCTTGATCTCGAACGGTGCCACCTTTGGGTGGCATGATTGCTTGTTTGTTCCTCAACTTGGAAGCATGCGGTGACTCATGAATCTCTGGATTCTGGTGGTGCCTTCTTGACAACTGCTGAGGTTCGTCTACGTTCATCTCTTCAGACAGATCCCAGTTCCTTTGATTGACTTCGGCAATAATATGCTCCCAGCGGGATTGGCTCATCACTCCATGCTTCTTCTTGGGGAAGAGAGTGTCATAGTCTGGGAGAGGGAGAGTGGGCCTTGGACTCCCTTTGGGTCTCTGGAGCTGTCGGTTTTCTGGCTGCTGGCTGACTCCAGTTTTGGGTGGAAGTCCATTATTTCCGGGCGGTAAGGGAGCCCTTCTCTTTTTCTCCGTTTTAGAAGCCGAGTCCACTCCCGAGAGTTGTTCCATACCGTTTCTCGAGGAGTTCTCAGACGCAAAAGTTCTCTGCGGTTTGGCTGGAGCCAGAGAAGAATGAAGATCAGAAAACATGTGGAAAGTTTCAAAAGGATGGCGAGGAAAGGAAGAAGAAGAGTGTGTCTCAGTGTTGGATGGAGTTTGAACAAGGCTATTATTGGTTTCAGGCAGCGCATGCACAGCCAATCTGCCAAAGAGGGGAAACAAAAATGTCAATTTATCTTCTAAAATGGGTTTACAGTCTGTAAAGTCGCCACCTAGGACCAAAGATAAACCGCCAATGTTTCTTCTTCACAACTGTCTGTTAAACACAAGCTTGAATTAATGAACTTCTAACTATTCCAAACAGATGAAAACTACTTCACACTGCCAAACCAGTTCACAAACACAAGGATTCGCTGGGAAATGTAGGTACTCACCATGTCACCACCACCACAGTATCGGCTCCAAGCCTTTAATAAAACTAAGACCAAAACACTCACTGACTAGACCAAGTGCCTGTAATGCAGAACCGGTCTGACTTCATTCGACACGTCCCCATATCCAGCAGCCAATCACATGCCTTCTACCAAACAGGTTGGGCAAGTTCAGTTTCATTGAGCTAAAAATGGAAACTCTTACCAAAGTGGGAAAAATGTAACCCAAAACTAACTAACTAGAAGTGATGGAAAAATTCTAAAATATTGAATTTTATCAGTATATGACTATTCCTTTTTCAAATTACGGTTGATTAAATACAGTACAGAAAAAGACAGAAAATCGTAATCATTCAATTATCAGTATAAGAAATGAAATGAAAAAAACATGAAATGGCCTTTATTTTGGGACTGAATTTCATCTAAACGTGAACGGTAAATGAGTAAAGAATGTGTAAATGCTTTATGTCGTAAAAGACAAGTGCAACACAACTGGTTTCATTATAACGTATTACATCAGACACTACAGTAAACATGTGACATCATCGCTGCATCAGCCAGAGACGCGCATCTGGTGTGTGTGTGTGTGTGTGTGTGTGTGTGTGTGTGTGTGTGTGTAAATGTATTTTTAATGCTTTCTCTGTGGAACACTGATTCATAGGAAAAGCAGGAGGTTGTTAATTTGTAAAAAATGTGTCACACTGTATACAAGTTTCAACTAAATTACTATAATGTAAATTATGAATGACTGTGTGTGTGTGTGCGTGTGTGTGTGTGTGTGTACAAGTGTACTTTAAGTGTGACCGATTTATTGTGTGTGTGTGTGTGTGTTCATACGCATCAATCCTTTCAAACAATGCTTTCAACATTACACTGCAATTAAGCAAGAAAGAGAGAGATGCAGAGAGAGAGAGAGAGTGAAAGAAAGAGAGAAAGACAGTGAGAGAGAGATATGTACTGTAGGGAGAGATAGAGAGATAAAAGAGAGATGGAGAGAGAGAGAGCGATACAAAGGGAGAGTTAGAGAGAGAGAGACACGTAGGGAGAAACAGAGAGAGACAGAGATAAATAGAGAGATACGCAAGGAGAAATGGAGGGGAGGGAGAGAGAGCGATACGAAGGGAGAGTTAGAGAGAGAGAGAGATACGTAGGGAGAAACAGAGTCAGAGAGAGATAAATAGAGAGAGATACGCAAGGAGAGATGGAGAGAGAGAGAGAGCGATACAAAGGGAGAGTTAGAGAGAGAGATACGTAGGGAGAAAGAGAGAGAGAAATAGACAGAGAGATACGTGGGGAGAGAGATAGAGATGTGTAGAGAGAGAGAGATATGTAGAGAGAGAGAAAGAGAGTGATCTCACCCTAACTCCACTTCAAAGTCAGGTTTGAGTCACTGGCCATTCAGTCAGCGCTACCCCTCATGAAGACCATCACGCTGAATAACAGGTACTGCCACTTAGCGAATAGCGGATTATTAGCGGATAGCGAATAGCCATCGCGATGCTACGTAGAATCACCCACCACATTCGAATTTGCCAATACGAAAATCAAACACTTGTACCAATTCAAAAAATCGTTGCGTGTACGGGAACTTAAATCCAAGCAGTCTGATGATTAAGTGACCAACGGTGATTTGGTGAAAATTGCAGTGTTTATTAATGTTGAAGGACTTTAAACAAGCGAGGACTCACCTTGGCTTGACCGCAGAGACCTTTGCGGTGCGACTAAGTGGCATGAAGGTGAAGGGGGTGCGCAGGTTCTTCTGCGGGTCGCTGGGTCGCTCCGGGACAGGAGCTAGAGAGTCGGGGCTCAGAGGAATATCTTCAAACGGGTTAACCGAGGTTGACCCATTCAGAACTGTGGAGCTGCTCATGGGTTTAGAACCTTCAACTTCCTTCCGTTCCTCCTTCTTCCTCCCGATGCCGAAGAGAGAGGAGAGGCGTTCAGTGACCCGGGACTCCTCCTCCATCTTTTTCTTGTGCCGTTCTTCTTCCTCGTGTTCCCGCGGTTCAGGCGTCTTCTTCGTGACTACTTCTTTTTTGTCTAGTTCTTGGTGTCTCTTTGACGGTTCCTCGGTCTGTCGTTCCAGCCTCTCCTGTAGACCATCTTGTCTCTTGGTGTTCTTCTCCTCCTGAGCTCCCTCCTCTAGAGGGCGCTGCAGGACAAATGAAGACTTCTCTGGACCTTCAGCCTTGTAGGAGGGAACGCTTAGTCCTTTAAGTGAGTCCACAGACATGTCAGAAACATTGCGCTGGTGGTTGTTCTGCATCTCCTCCACGGAACCCTTTCCGAAGCTGTTTAGACTGAGCGAGGAGTCTGAAGTGGCTCTGGGTTCTTGTTCCTCGGAATAAACATGGTTGCCGTTGATGCAGAGGCTATTTGGCTCCGGAATGTTTTGCTTTGAACGACTTAGAAGAGAAAACGGACCAAGAGACACTTTGCTGTCGGTGCTACCAGAACGTTTGTGTCCCAGAATATGAAACTTCTTCTTTACTGCAAGAGAAAACCAGACGGACCAAATCAATTTCAGCTTATCCATGTATTGGTCTTCCATCCATCCATCCATCCATCAATTCCAACCATCTACTAGCAGTGGGCGGTAAACCAGTATGAACGTGAAATCCAGTTTGGAGTTGTGCCATGATATGGATTTTGCATAACCGTGGATACTGTCACACATTCATGAATTGAATTTGTATACACACATAAACATTTTGATACGGCATAACATATTTGTGTCGTTACAACTTTAACCCTCCTGTTATGTTCGTTTCAGAGGAGCATCAATAATGTCCGCCGGTCAATTTGACCTGGGGGCCTTTTATTATGCATATAAGTGTCAGAAACCAAAAATTATCAGTATTAACAGTATGTGTGTGTGTGTGTGTGTGTGTGTGTGTGTGTGTGAGTCTGAGACAGTCTCATTGTTGCAAAGAAACGGAGTATTTGATCTTTCTGACTCTTTAGCTTCCATTTTGTCTGAAGAGATCAGATGTCTTAAAAATCGGCTCTACTAAGAACGAGAACCGTAAAGACGCGAGCACAGCACTGTTTCTGCTTATAATTGTTTTTTTTTTATGAAAGTTGTTTGTAAACATTGGTTTCAAACGATGTTACATCACACACTCACGCACCAGGTGAGAGGAAGAGAAAGCGCGACAACGTTTATAATCTAAAAGCAAAAACAAAAATTCTCTGCTCTGTCTGTCAGTTTCTCTCTCTCAAATGAGCTACTTTTTAAAGATTTACTGTATTACAAATGAACGCAGACGCTTCTCCATGTTACCCTCTGTCTCTAAAATATTACTTTGAATAAAGTTAGAATGCAAATTACGTAATTAAGGTCTACTAAAATGTAATGTCCACCCCCAGCCCCCAATACCGACACTGGACACTAGAAAATACACTGTGAATGTTCACTCATACTGCCCACCTCTACCATCCACCTATCCATTCATCCAACCAACCAATCAATCCATCCTACCAACCCACCATCTAACTATACATCAAATATCTCAATAATATTCTCCGACCTTTGACCTTACCTTCAGGGGAGTCCACATTAATTCCAGATGATCTGCTGCCAGTGAGGGAACTGTTCTTCTCCGGCAGAGAGCCGAGGGTTGACATAGACTGAGACACGTTTTTCTGGAGGTTTGTTTTAGGTCCAAACAAAAGCTTGAGTTTAGATTTCCTTTTAGGAGAGTCGGTGCCGTCCTCGCCCTCGCTGTCACTTCCTGCCATAGGTGGGATAATGGCCGAGGCGGAATCTGATAGCCCTTCTTTTTTCTTCCCACGGATTTTGTCTTTGAGCTTGGAAATGCCGGATCGAGGCTTGTCCGTCATCGAGAGGTCAAGCATGCTAGCGGTCATGTTGTTTCGCATGAACTGGATGTCCAACAGAACTTCACCTCGGTCCTTCTCTTGCTTGCCATTTTTGTCCACCAGCTTGTACCAACTACAACCACAAAAAAAATATTCTCATTAGATTGCACTTTATTAAATTTTAAAACAATTGTCACTGAAAATGTACTGACATTGCAAAAATGAAGCACATATTTTTGTGTGAGTCGTACTGAAATAAACTGAAGAAAGCAGAAACTATTTTAAAATTCTCCAAATACAGTGGTACCTCTACTTACGAATGACTTTCAACAAAAATGTTCTTTTACGAAGAACGTTATCGATTATTTCACTATACGATAGACCAATTGTTGTAGCTACAAGAATGCCAAGCGAGATTTTTTCTTACCACTAATATGCAGGGTGGTCACTTTAGTGAACTAGTAATTTAATTTGAGCTAATGAAAAGATGTAAATAGGCCCGAATTGAATTACACACTGTATAGTTTACACCAGATATTTTGAGTAAGACATTCATCCATTCAGCTTCCTCTAGGTGGAACAACTTCATTCCAACTACGATTTCTACAACCTTCCCCGCATATAAACAAGCCCTGAACACTCGACTCTTACTCCAGAACTACACTTGGATAAAGATCCATCTTCACTGACTGCCATTATCTGTTGTATTTCTTGGTAAAGCTTTGTGCAAATCATTTAGGTTTTGCCATTGAAAGCCACTCCATTGAGGAACTACCTGGTCAGCCTGAGTGGAACATTCCATTGAGGAACGCCACTCCATTGAGGAACTACCTGGTCAGCCTGAGTGGAACATTCCATTGAGGAACGTCACTCCATTGAGGAACTACCTGGTCAGCCTGAGTGGAACATTCCATTGAGGAACGCCACTTCTTTGAGGAACTACCTGGTCAGCCTGAGTGGAACATTTGTGAAGTTAGTAGAAAAGGGAGCCTTGCACCTGCTTCAAAGCAAGAAGTTCATCTTTGACCAAGCTGGCCCCTTCTTGTCCCCCCGAGAAGGGGCAAAATGAAATGGGAGCTTGATCCTAGCTAAGATCAGCAGTCAAATTTGGCTTGACAGACCTGCAGAATAGTTTTCGCATGAAGAGTGGAGCAGTCAGAGATAACGTCATCATCCAGGGGTTTCAGACAAAGTAGAAACTCTGAGCAATGGGGTGTCCCTGAGGCAAGTTAGTCAATGTGGCCACTAGGGACCGACCATTAACCCATAGAGGCAGCCTTGAGCCTTGCCTTCATGGGAATGAGGTCAGTGTCTTTTCAGTTGTAGAACCCACCAATCTGGCATTTGAACCTGAATGCTGTTCATCTTAACACAGGGAGTTCTTAGTTTTAGCTTTCCCGGGTTTGAAGAGATAGAGAAGATGTTGATTGTGCTGCAGATTGGCGAGTTTACCAAGAATTCTTCTTTCTGAAGAAGTTTCACTTTACTTAGACTTTTTTTTACCTTGCCATCATTTGGCAGACGATGTTTCCCAAAGCAACTTACAAAATGAGGAACATCAGAAGCAAATTTTCATAAAAGTAAACCCTTCCAGATTGTTAAGACAGTGCTGTCCCACTTTGCTATAAGGCTTGCCCTCCACCCACTGGTGTCCTGAAGCGTTCTTTCTGCATGGGTGCACACGTTTAGGTAAAAAATGAATGCCATTGGGGTGGTACCCCTAACCAACATGAAGAACGGGTTTCACAGCCCCTACTATGGTAGGAGTCCAATCCTGGACCTGAGAACATTAAACAGACCCCTGCACAGGTTTCTGATCAGGACGCTGACCCTGAGGACTACTCTCACCATGGTCCAGCAACAGGATTGGTTCACAACGACAGACCCGGGCGACGCCTACTTTCAGGTCTCCATCATTCTATTAGGCCCTGAGAGTTGAAAGCCGTTAAAGAGCGACTTCAGCCTTCTTTGTGTTAATAATACATCTATTCACACTAGGAAATACATTTAAAATTGTGATCAAACATTATGTTCTTTTGGATAATGTAGTACCCATTATATTATTATTATTATATTATATTTTAAATATATACATAAATCCTAAACGTGTCTCTTGTTTTTTCATAGAGAATGTTTATTTATAGCATTATCCTTTTTTTTTGGCAAAGCAAGTACATCTGCTCATTCCATTGCCGTACTAGACTTCTGAATGCACCGTAACAATTAGAGATTTATGAAGACCAGTATTTGTTAAATAAACTAGTCAAAGAACAGCTAACTAAAGTAGCCTCTGTCAGTTAATGATTCCCACACAACTGTTTTTCTTTCCGGGTGGAACTTGACTAGTGGGAAAGTATCAGTAGAAGAATAACATTCCTCATGCCACGAGATAAGATAAGGAACGTTCTCTCAAGATAATTACACTTCAAATCAAGGCCTCCCCAAATTCTCAAAGGCTTAGACCTGTAGAGAGTATGAAAGTCACATGACAGGATATACATCAACAAAGCCAGAAAAAAAGTATAAACAATAAAGGATAAACAATAAACACACACACACACACACACACACACTTTATTAAAAAGTAAGCAAAACGATAAGCCCTGATAGAGAATGCGTGTGGACTTTGTCTCCCACATACATTGTCACCAGTTTCTCTCTTCACACAATTCTTTAAACTCTTCTTCTCTCTCAAACACAAAACCACATAGCCACCGGCTTTAACGAATCAAAAAAGCACATCTGGAGAAAATCCTACAAACAGAGATATCATTGAACGACCATTGCTGCTAACAAGATTAAAGATGCTGTCACACAAAACGTTTACACTACGTTTTATATATATTTTATTACTATAATTTAAGGCGGCACAATAACTGGGACAAAACATGTGATTAATTAAAGCACTCAGGGTTTTTGGTTTTATCTGTTTGACCAGCGCTATAAGAATCGTCCAGAAAAAAAATGTAATAAAATAATTTCTTTGCCAGTATCTCATGGTACGACAGCGATAACAAGCACATTCTGATTACAGACAAACATTCGTTTTCTTTTCAAATTCCGTGGGTGTGGCCTGTTCAGTGGCGGCTAATCATACAAAAAATATGATAATTAGTATACTAGTGTAATATATGACTGGTATTTTTCTGTATAATTCCGCGGCCTTGTTTCTCATCACTTCTCTTCGTTTGTTTTACGTACACAAACCTTGTGTTTGCTGTGAAAAACGAAGCCGAGCAGATAATCCCTCAGTAATTAAAATTAAAACCGGTGTGACAAGTTATTTTCACGTACACTATGACAAATAAAATATGAAAAACATTACATCCATTGGATATCCAATTAAATGTAGTAATATAAGGTATTAAATTACTAAGTCATCTAACACATGACTTAGTGTTGATTACTTCAATAGTATTAAGTTCTTAGGGCAGTTTTTACATTTCATTCGAATTTTTCAGCAAGAAAAAGACGGATGAATGTATACAAGAATATCTAAAAATATGCTTCTATAGACCATACTTTCTATATAAAATACATAAGTAAAAACATAGCACTGCTAAGCATATCCGCTGATATATTGTAGTATTTGAGCGCTCGGGGCGGAAGTGAGCGTGCCCGGACTTTCTCAGGTGACACAGGTTTGTGTGAACACAGCAGCCCAGAGCTGAAACACAGCACTAGCAGCTCAAAGTCAAAGACCAGGCGCAATTCAACACCAGTCCAGGCGCAAAGAATCACACACAGCTCCTCTTTTCACAAATCTCTGGAAGCAGATTTACAATAGACTGTACATTTACTACAACATACTGTATTTATTTGTATATATAGTCGACTCTGCTTAATGGGCCGCCGTGAGCCATTTCTCATTAGGAAAAATCCTAAAATGTCTGTATTTCTGTATGTCTGTCTGTCTGTCTGTCTGTCTATCTGTCTGTCTGTCTATCAGGGGTGGGAGTGAAAATTCACATGACAATATTTTCTAGTGTCCAGACAGTATCGGTATTACATCACGGTATTAGGGGGTGGACGTTACATTTTAGTAGACCTTAATTACAATGTGTACACCCTATATGTATTGTATCTTCATTTAAATCAGTTAGATGCAGTATATCCATCCATCCATCCATCCGCCATCTGATGTGGAAGTTAAAGATGGGACACACTTTAGATTGGCGGCCAACATATCACAGAACGGGACAGACGGACACACACGTTCACACTCTCGCTCACAACTATGGTCAACGTTCTAGTGCCAATTCACATGAGAAGATATGAATGTCATAGATTGGTCTTTGTCTTTGACATAGTCATAGTGATAGTCACAGCCATTTACTTAAACACCAACAACCAGACAATCAAATGAATAAAAAGCAACAATTCTCTTACATATTTCACACGCGCGCTTTGAGACAGTTAAAACTGTGAAAAGCACCTTACAAATGCTCAGAACTTGAACTATAGATTAGATACCAACTGTTCTTGTTTAAGGAATGTTCAACACTATTGTTATGTAATAAACAAATAAACTGACGTAACATGCAAATGATAACAGGTACACGTATTTCCCAGTGCTACTTTTCCTAGATTCTATTTTGCATTTCTTTGTAAAGTGCAAAGCAAATGTCTGACACTCGGTTGTTTCACGGAAACTTGTGTGAATTTAAAGCTGAAAGGTTTGGTAAAAACAGGTAGATTAAAAGTCAAATCAATCTTTTTTACAAGATTTGTCTTGTGCATTAATAGATCAAAAAACAATCAAATAATTGACAGAGAAACACTTCATTCTATTCAAATTAAAAGGAAAAAAATGGAGAAAAAAAAAATCAATAATTACGTATTTATTTTATTGAATAGTATTCTAATAAATCAAATATTATACACAAGTCTTGTGAAAATTAGATAATCATAATTCTCAATAATAATACAAGGAAACAAGGATAAATTCAAACTGTGTATATTACACAGGCTTTTATCCTGTATGGGTTTAATAAGCGTTTCTAATAGTACATTTTTAAAAACTTTAGCTTCACATTCAACACATTTAAACCATTAATAGCATTTAGAGAAATTTAGAGAAAATAAAGTTATTTTCATTCAACTGCTGGTAAACTTTACGACAGGCTAATATTCTTTCCTGCTCTGTCCTTAAGGTGGAAACCTGTCCTTAAGGTGGAAAGAGATGGTTCTGGAAGCGGACAAATGGTTGTGGTTCGCTTGTGGATGGACGTCCTTGGTTCTGGAGCTCAAGATAACAACGTCACCTTGCTTTCATTATTCAGCAGCACATCAGACTGTAACGCTAGAAGACCAGAAGAGCCTGGAGGCCAGATTCCGCCTGGATTTACTTACTGTATTACTCTCATTTTACTTGTTTGTTTGTTTGTTTTCCTAGCCATTGTTCCATGTTGGATTGCTCACTGCGGCTCACGTGTTGTTTTTATTGTATGAACCTTTCAGCCATTATTGTTTATACGTGTTTGATACAACTGCTTTGAGACAGACTGTGACCAAGAAATGTTCTTTAAGAACTCAGTTTAATCGTGAATTTAGGTTTAAATCCATTTAGATCGGTGGCACAGTGGTGTAGTGGTTATCACTGACGTCGCACAGCAAGAATGGTTCATTTAATGGTTCACTGACTCAAGTTAAAGGCCCGAACAGAATGTTCACATTCTCCTCATGCTTGCGTGGGTTTCCTCCAGGTCTTTGTTTTCCTCCCACAGTCCAACAACGTTACAGTTACTCTTGCCGGAAAATTGCTGAAACAAATTTACCGGCATTTGTCTGTTCACACATGACTGCATGCGGTAATTTTGCCGGCAATTTACCGGTAAGTTTGTATTAGGGGTATTTTCTAGTGTCCAGACGGTATTATATCAAGGTATGGGAGGTGTGAACGGACAGTACAAATTAATAGACCTTAATCACATTATTTGTACACAATATTGGTATTCTAACTTTAAGAAATTAGATGCAAGGGGAGACCTGTAGATGCATCTGCCATTTTTAATACTGTATATCTTTTAAAAGTAGCCCAGTTTATTCGAAGAAATCGTGAGAAAGAGAGAAATGAGAGCGTGAGTTTGTGAATCTATGAAACACAGCGAGTCTGTGAATCGCGTGAAACCAACATTTACAAACAACTTTGTTAAAAATTTAAAATACGCAGAAACAGCGCTGCCCGCACCAGTCTTTACAAATTTCTTTCTTAGTAGAGCCGCTTTTAAAGACACATTACACAGACATTGGAGCTCCTTGCACCGTGTGTAATCTATTAATTCAGCCTGTTACACCGCGTTCTGTGCTCAATTAGCAATGTCTGTGTCGTCATTAAAAGTTGTCACAAAACAAATGTCTTATACTTTATGAAAGTGTTTATATTTGTGTATAAAAAATAAAATCATGAATGTGTAACGTTATCCACCGATCCAGAGCAAAATTCATATCGGGACACAACTCAACACCGTTTTCACGTTCATAAGGGGCTTATACTTTGGGGCGTCTGTCATGGGTTTGATTCAGAGAAAAGCAGGAATTTGTTGAATAGTAAAAATTGAATGTAAATGTAAGCTGCTTTGATAAAAGTGTCAGCTAAAGGACTGTAAAGTAAAGAGTGAAAGTGTGAGTGTGTGTTTTTGCCACCAATCCAGGATGCTCTTAATAAAACGGTTGTTCTTAATTAGACAGGCAGACAGGTATACTTCAGAAACAACATTTTTACAAACTTAAAATTATTACAAAATTAATACAAACTCTTAACATAAAAGCCGAAGATTTTTTTTACCTGTTCAGTTTTTATACTAAACATACACAGTAGTTTAAAGAAACGTAATCTGAGAGTAGATTAAAAATACGCAAACACTTTTTCATTTTAATGGGACAGACAGTGAATTAAGAAAAAAACGTTTTAAACAAAAAACTCACTCTCTAATCTCTTAATAAGATGGTTGTTTTTAAGACAGTCAGAGAGGTTCTCTTTCTCTGTCCCATAAATCAGAAATGTATAAAAATAATAATAATAATACCATTACTACAAACTTAATTTTTACAAAATGAATACAAAATCCTAAAATAAATATGATTACATATTAGAACATTAAACAAACATAATGGATTTCTTATGTACCTTTCCGAGAGTTTATACTCAACATATTGTTTAAAAAAAACGTCATTTCAGGACAGACTAAAAATACTCATAAACTTTTTTTTATTTTAATTTTAACAGACACAGTGAATTAAGAAAAGAGTCATAATTCAGTCTGTGAATGTCTGTTTGTCTGTCTCTCTCTCATTTTCACGAGATTTGCTCACGTGAAAGGGAAAACTCAGATGATGATGACTACAGTATTGTTTACAGTATGACGTTATTTGGGAATTAAAGAGCACACGTCAGACGCTCGCTCGCCTCGCTTTGTTGCTCGAGGGTGGAGCCCATGCAAACACACAGTTTGATAACCATGCAAAACAACGCGCGAGCGCAAAAGAAAAAGAAAAAAAAAACAAGCCCACTCACTCGCTCTTTTTCCGGGCCCGGTTGGCGTGTAAGTCCATCAGGTTGATGACCGCCTGACCCAAGAACTTGTCCAGTCCGACCAGCGCCCGGTGCATGACGGTCACGTACAGCATGTGTCGCTCCACGCCGGCCAGGTGCGCCTGAGGTAAATCAAACGTCGCTTCCTCCTTCCACTGCGGTGAGATGCTCTTCTCGGACACCGAGGTGGAGAACTTGTCCTTGGCCACCTGCATGATGGCGTACGCGTCGTTCGTTCCATTTTTGCCCTTGATTCGCAAGTTCCGCGCCTGGATAACGGTCACCTGAGCGCTGGTGGGAAGCCACTGCTGCTCAGCCAGCGACATTGTGAGCGTAAGTTTAAGTGTAAGAGTAAGTAAGTGTGTGTGGAGCTGACCGCGATGGGAACGACGCGCCTCGCTCGCTCGCTCGCTCGCGCAAACTAACTCTGCGGCGGGTTGCTACGTAACTGTTTGAAGGTTTAATTAGCCCCGCCTGCAGTGACGTCAGCGTCCTGCGCTCCTGGAGGACAGGTGTTGCTAAGTTTTCCCGAGTTTATCTTTGTAGTATTTTAGGTTTTGATCTTCTCCTTTTGTTTTATTTTGCGATGAGTTGAACTTTTATAGGGAAGTACGACACGTTTTTCTTTTTCTCGAGTTGTTGGGTCAAAATATCGTGCGCGGATAATGAGTTATTGCAGCACAAAATTGATTTGAAAATAATGTAAAAAAAAAAAAAAAAAAAAAAGGAAAGGAAAGTGAAAATCTTTGGTTTTTAAAAGCGGTTTGATCTTGCTACTGACATTCATTTGACACCAATGTTTTGACGTTGTTTCGGAAATTACAACGTTCAACTCTCTACAGTATGAGTAATTCCACTGCTACAGCGCCTCCTGTTGGCAGAAAATGACATTCGACTGATATATTTCAAAATACTTTTAAATAATCTTTCAAAAATGCACGTTGATCAACTTTTGTCACATAGACCTCATGATGAAATGCAAGTTTTCAGATGGCTGGACTTGTGACTTAAAAATTAGTACGAGCAAAACAAAATGCGTAAAATCATTACGTTTTACAGGTTCTGTAAGAACACAAATTGGACAGTTTCTAAATGCTTGTTTAGGAAATGAATGTAAAATTAGTTAAATGATTTCTTTAAAACTTTTATTTTGCATCAGTTCATCATCAATAAGGCACAATAACATTAATTGAAAATATATTAATAAGGTCAATATCAAAACGATCCGATCGTTTTCATATGGATGCGAGTCAAATACATAAATATGTTGTCGCTGCAATCTCCCTTTTTCCAACTTAGAAGTGATCATTCTGACACTGACGTTACACCGACCCAGAGAAAACCTTCATGCTAAATTCACAATATCACACAACCGCATTTCGCAAAAGCAAACAAAAACAAACCTTTTTTGTACTTTTAACTGAATGTAAATGTTAAGTCTTACATGTATTTTTCTGTAAATGTATTGCCTTTTTTTGTATCAATCACACCTGAAAATCGAATTTATTGTGAGCGATTAAGGTCAAAGATCAACCTATGCATTACGAAATACTAAAAACATTAGAATAAACTAAGCTAAATGTCTGCATAATTATAAAATGTGTGCTGGAGGTCTGGTGTTGATGTGATAATGTACCAAAAAAAAGTACATTACAAAAAGAACAAAAAAAAAAGCAGGAAGCGAAGCACAAAAGACTGTTCTGCTGTAAAATACTGATTATCATTATGCAATTGCATATTGGAAAAAACATACATCAAATAATACTGATAAGGAAAATATAAATACATAACACAGGCACACACACACACACACACACACACACAGTTTTGTTGTGATTCAGAAACTAAATTGATAAATTGACTAGCAAAAAAAAACTCCAAAATGACCAACTAAATATCATTTTAGTTTTTTTTTTATTTGACTATTGGGTTTTTGAGACGCCTGACTGTAAACAATAGCGTGATGAATGAATGTGGGTCTGAACTCAAACCTTTAAGTCAAAGGAACACTTAAGTTTAGTTTGTGAACCAAAATGTGTTTTTAAACAAAACAATACCACTGTTGGTATTTCTATGTGCACACATACACACACACACACACACACACACACACACACACGCAAACACACTTGCATTTATATCATAGTGCGGCCCCACCAATTTTCTTACATACACAAATTTACACCCGAATACTTCCCGGCACCTTCCTCACCTTCTTTACTCTAACCTTGAACAAAATAAAATTGGTAATGTAGCCAATAAAATTAGATTTTGCCCTCAAACAAGCCTTCAAAGTTGTGGGACCCATACAAGAACCCATACAGGGCCCCTTTGACCTAAGTGCCCCCACACCCACACACACACTGAATTAGAATATGTCAGTTGTTCTATCTCCTGATAAACCGAGATCTAAGATGAACAAGACACGCCTGAAACAAGTGCTACAAAAGTCCATACATCACACATATGAACCAACATCTGCCCTTTCTTCTTCTTCAGTTCTTCATGTAAGTGATAGCTCCAGTTTGTCGATCTGGATTCAAGCCCATAACTAGCAGTATCAGTGCATTCAATTCAACCATTGACCATCACCATTACCCAACTGGCTTCATAATCTCTGGGAGAATGCTAGTTGAATTAATACTGTAATGGTATAATAATGCAGACATTCTTACATTTGCATACATGAAGAATCAACAAATAAAAATGCTGAACGACAAATTAAGGCACATGCAAAGAAACAGAAAAAGCCACGTGAATCCATCGATTCGCCAATTAGCCAAACGGCGAAAGTCCCTCACAAGAACGTAAAGGAAGTGGTTTGAAACGAAGCAGAGCGTGAGATAATAATCTTTAGCCGTTTCCGAACCACTTCTCCAAACGAAGCGTCCTTAAAATTTTACATAGGAGCAAAATTGTATCGGTTTTCAAACACCTGAATTGGAAAAAACGCTGCTCAAGTCTAAACAGTCGTCTCACTTTTCCAAACCCTGCTCTTCATCCCAACCGAGCTTTGCGATTGGTCGGTTCCACTGTCAAGATCCAGCAACGATCCCTTTGGCATTCCGTTTTTAGACAATGAAGCCGTGTTGGCGACTGGAAGATTGACATTTGATGTCGTGTTCAGAGGGAAGGAGCTTCGCTTCGATTCTCTTTCCGCTGCCGCTACAACTTTAACATTGTCTTTGCTAGCGCTACGGCGCTGAGCGTTAGCATGCAGGCTGACCCTGCTGGCCACGGACGGCAACAGTCGGAATAGTTTTCGACCTTCACTGCTGCCTCCATCGCTTCCTTCCGACGGACTTGTGGCCAGTCCGTCCAATCGGTGTTGGCCATTGGTCAAGAGCTCGTTGTGGGTCTCGGAATGGCTGTTCCGCACACTCCCGTTCTCACTAGAAGCGTGCTTGTGTAGTTTGTGTATGTTGAAATGCTCTCTGCCGGAAGGTGCTAGGGCCCCCATGCTGCCTCCTCCGGCCGCCCGCAGTGCCTTCAGGCGATGGTGCCCCCTGCCGTCCCCCCTGTGATGGTACTGGGCATTGCCTGCTTTCGTTCTACTGCAAATCTTCCTCTTGTGAGGCTGCTGGGCAGGAAAGGGGCACTGATTGGGCACAAAGTTGTTGCCTGGCAGGTTGGAATTGTTGTCGGTGCTTGTGCTTGTCACAGTTCCTCCGGGTTCTCCGGGAGTGGTTGTCGTATTGGCCTGTGCCACTTGGAGGAGATTTGTAAGTTTGGAAGGTCCCGAGATGACAATGCTGGTTGTTCCGCTTTGAGTGGAAGAGGATCTGGCAGACGAAGAGTTGTTGGGTTCTGTTGGGGGGTGACAGGCTATGAAGAGTTGTGAACCCCTTTCGGAAACACTCTGGACGCCAACCGTGACACTGCAAGAGTGGGAATAGGGTGGCACTTGTTGGGGTCGACGGCACAACCAGGCTGCCTGGACATCGGAGCGCTTGAGGCAGTGATGGAGCACCAAGAAGATCCCCAATCCCGTCGCCGCTCCGCCGTACAGGCAGCTGAAGAGCTTCCGCTCCCTGTCCACGTTCCATATCGCCATCGCACCGCAACACCACAGCCCCACGAAGACGAACTGGGTCACAACCAAGGCCAAACACTGTACTTTTAACGAATACTGGTCGTCCACCATTGACCCGGTGGGCATTGTGCCCATCACTGAGTCAGGCGAAAGCAAGATGGTGCTGCCACTGCGTGCTGGTAGGATCTCGGGCAAAGATGAGGGTCCGGGTGCGGAACAAGGAGCATCTTTGGTTTTCTGGACGTTTTGATGCCTCAGGCTGAAAGCCGTGCACAGGAAGTAGATCCAGGTCACTAGAATGATCAATCCAGCAGGAATGTAGAAAGCCCCAAAACTGGGTTGCCACACCAGCCAACAGCTGTGGAGAGGTCAGAAGGAGAAGGAAAGGTCAGAAAGGTCAACTCTCAGACACTGCAACACAATGCCAGCTTTGTACACAACACATTTCTCTTTATAAGCTTGTGAATATACGAATATGCGACCAATGCCCAAATAGAGAGGGGGAGATAATAAAAAAAAAAAAAAGATAAAACAATTGACCTTAGACAGAATTTGCCAGGGTCCCTGCTTTGTAGAGACTTTTACGTTGACAGGATTCTGTTCATTTCCTTGTTTGAGTTTGATTTCTATAATTAGTCTGCCCAGGTGTCGTGTGTTAATTTTAGTTCATTATTTAATTATCCTGTTCACCTGTGTCTTGTTGTGTCCAATTTGTTCTTGTATTTAAGGCTGTTTTTTCCTTTGTCTGTTAATGTTGGTGTGTTTTGTGGTACTGATTTTCCTGAAGTTTCCTTGTGTCTAGAAACTTTGCCTGACGGCCAAGTTGGTTTGCTTGTGTTTTGTCCCTGATCTGACCTGTTCCTGTCCTTTAGCTTGAGGGTTGTTTGGCTCCCTGTTTTTCGCCCCACATGGCGCTTTCTGTTTCTGCTGTTTTATTTGAGACGTTTTTTTTTAATAAAAGTCCAGCCCCTGCAATTGGGTCTTCACTTCCTGCGGCCCGAAACGCGACAATCCTTATGTATTAACGTCTAATTTTATTTGTATGATGATAAAGTCATAAACTGGCATAAGACAATTTCAAATGTTAACCATTTCAATACTGCTGCAACAAGAGACTCGGATTAAGTTAGGAATAAGTGAAACACTATGAAATATCAAAAATTGAAAATTATTGAATTATTAACCAACCTGGATTTGCGAACAATTTTTGTAGCCTGTAACATGTGTGTTTCTTTCACAATAGCTTAAATATAGTTCATGATGATAATCAAAGTTCATGATCCACTGGAAGTTGAGAATTGAGTGGGCAACGGTAAAGAACATTGAAATGTGTTGATAATGACAAAAATGGAAGCTGTGTTTTTTGTTTTTTGGTCTGTCACCGCTTAAAAAAAAGTAGTTTTTGATAACAATGCTTGAAACATGTGGCGTTTCATTGTATCCTTTCTGTTTTTCTGATTCTACATCATCAATTCTGGTTTTCGGGTCAATTTCCTGTCCTGTAGCTTTTGTCCCCAGCATGTAGACAAGCTTAATATTTTTCTTCTTGAGCAGGAGATTTTCTGGTGTTCAGTTATTGATGAACTGGTGATTTGAATTGTTTCCTGAATTTGGCTCCCAGTTTTCATTTCCTGTGGGATTTGGTTTCCTTAGTAAAATTTCTCTCTGCAACTCGGTCCTACTGCAACTGAACTATCTTTACCTGCTGATTTATTACCATATACCCATGGAACTACATATCGAGCACGGCTAAATTCATTCATTACATATATTGTGCATTTAATGTTTGTGCTAAATATCAGATCATTAAGAGTTACTGTATATGCAATTCTGCAAAGGTTTGATCCTGAAATATAATTCCTGAGAGCCATACTCACTAGGCGATGTTGTCACCGTAGTTATTAATGTTTACTGCTGCAGTGATGCCGCAGATGATGAGTGGAACGCCGCCGGCTATCAAATAAAACCTGTAACCAAAAAAATCAACAATTAAACTCATGATAGTCTTTCAGAGTTGACGTTCAGATAATCAGGTATTTGTAAAGATAATAATAAAAAATGAAAAATTATCAGTTTTGAAAGTCAAGAGTGCAGGTACTGTTAGGAAACGAGTCATAGTTGATTTACACACACATTCAGTAACAATAATGAAGTGAAGTAAAAAGAGGGACTTTGTCAATTTGGGCAGGACATGTACATCATTTGACCTGCATTTAACCAACGAGCCACATTTAAATCATCACATTAGTTGATTAGATATTCTTTTCTAGTTGATTAGTTATTATTAGACTTTTCCCAAAACTCTAATAGGTGGCTGCCTTCGACCAATCACATTTCAGCCGTCACTTGTTGCCACAAAGGTGAAAGTTCTAAGCTGCTTTCAACCAATCAGATTTGAGGTTTGTCACAGGTGACTTTTTGACACTTGGGCACTTTCGGAAATGTATTCAGACGTGTTGATTGGCCACAGCAGATTCAACTTTCATTGTTTGTTTGGCGCGAGAACTTGGTTAAGGAACTGAAGACTGCACAGATATTCTGCACAAAGCAGAACTTTGAACTGCTTCTTAGGACCAAGAGATTTTTATAACCTTAAATTTGATTTTGAGAGTCGAGTTGTCGTGTGCCATTGTAAAATTCCACGGTCTGTTTGGTTTTTTTATTTTTTGCATCATTTGGGGAGTGTTATTTTGTTTAGAAATTGTTATTGGACAATCGCCGGCTGAACTCCTCCCATTCGCCAATAAGCAGCCGCCAGGAAGTATAAACGCAGGGCCGTGACACAAGAGAAAGGGGCGGGACATTATTTACAGTTGTGGTTGTGATCTGGTTTGAATTCTGTCTTTTTTTCACGTTTTCTTTTTACTAAATTACTAAATAACTAAATTAACTTGTTTTGTTTTATAACTTTCTTTAATTTTCGGCACCGTTCCCGCCTATTGGTTATCGCCAAGAACAAGTGTTTCGTCTTTGATTTACTCCACTAAAATATTTTAGAAAAATCGGTCTTTGTCTTTCCGGCCATTTTTATAAAAGTCTTTGTTTCGTTATGATACGCTCATGATCAAGGCAACCGTTCATTATTTTACTTCTTAAGTTATTTACTTTTTTAATTTATTTACTAATTTTTTGTATTAATGATTATGTTCTATGTTCGACTGCCTTAAACGCTAGACTTTTAGTGTTAAAAGCTCTAATTTAGTGTTTTTATCTAGTTTCTCCTTAAGTCTGGAGGAATGTGTTCTGAGGTTTCGGACGTTTCGTTTTGTCCCTACATTTTTTGAGTCTTTGTTGTTTTTCCTGTCCTATCAGTTTCCTTCTCGTGTTTTCTAGTCCATTTCACCGTCCCGTTCTGATTCTGCTGTTTGCTCAGTCGATTTCTGTTCTCCGCACTCGCAATCAAACGCTGAAACCAGCCGTCGTCTTCCTGTGTTTCTGACGGACTCTGAGATTGATATCAGATCAGTTTGACGTGCCAAAAATTGTATCCGGCCTTTTTATTAATACCGTATTTACTCGACTATAAGTCGAGGATTTTTCCTTAAAATTTCGGGCTGAAAGTGGGGGGCTCGACTTATACGCGCGGTCCACCGAAATAAAAATATTTTACTCAGAACAGTGCGCAGATATTTCACCCTTTCTCACAAAAATAAACAGCGGAGACACAAGCGCGGTAATTAAATTAACATTTATGACGCGAACTAAATACATCTCTCAGAAATCGGCACAAGCCGGATAAATTAGGGTGACCAAACGTCCTCTTTTCTCCGGACTTGTCCTCTTTTTACACCTTGTCCGGAACGTCCGGACGGATTTTTGAAATTCACGAAAATGTCCGGGTTTTACTCTTTTTCATAACGCGCGTTCAGAATCATTCCGCGTATATATAAATTGACCGGCGCTTTGCGCACAGAACACAGGCACTACTTTTTTACGCAATTAAATTACCCAGATGCTGCCTTCCTTGTATGGAAGGACAGATGACTCTCCCTTCTTTCTGTAAATGGGAAAAATAGTTACCGTATTTAGGCCAAAATAAGCACCCACCTGATTTTCTAGCCACAATTTTTTCTAAATCATTTTTTTTCATTCCTGGCTATATTACGTAAATTTTCAATGTGAGTTTAACAAACCTAACTTGTGACTCATATCACTTCACTTTACTTAAAAACAATAAAAAAATTATCTATTCTAGGGATCAAAGCTACACTTCCCATAATGCTTGGCTACTCACTGGTTCCCATCAGCCTTTGCGCTGAAAGAGTGTAAAGCTGACTGAGCTCGGTTTTTGTTAGACGTAAATATTAATGTTATTTTTCCATTTTGATTCTCGTGGCATGACGAATGTTTCTTTATTTCTGTTATTGAGCTAATAAATACTCACATGCAGAAGCATTATTTTAAAGAAATGAGCACTTATATTTACGCTCATATTTGAAATAGGCCGATTATAAACAACACTCCAAGTTTTGGAGTTGCTAAAATTGGGAGAAAAATGGGTGCTTATATTTGTGTAAATACGGTATGTCTCATCTAAACAAAAACTTAATTCTATGTTGCTGGACACCCTTCTTGATAAATGGAGCCTTGTGGTCCACAACCTCACGGTTAATTCCAGCCCAGGATTCTATCGACACTACCAGACGTCATTCACTGGGTCCCTGGGGGTCTTTAGACGCCTCGTGCTAGGTTTATTATGAACATTTTTGGAATGTTTTGTATTGTTCTTCACTGTGTTGGTCACTTTAAAATTCTTACTGAGGGTCTTGGCAACGCAAACATTTTTTACTCTTTGTTTTTCATCTTCGTAGTTTTTCCTTGTTTTTATTCATATTTTATCTATTTATTTGATATTTTCTTGTATTTATTTTATCTCTTGTCTTTTTATTGTATCTCTTCCTCGCATGCACACCCACAATTTGAATTTGAAAAACGAGTCCAAACAAGTCCAAAATGCATTTCGTCATTTTTCAAGGGCAATGGTCATTTTGTCTTCAACTGTACGTGTAAGATTCCACCACAACAGCAAATGTCATGTGTGTGACTGACCTGAGCATTGGACGCTGCGTTGGTTGTCCAGCGGTTTCACCTTCTAGTATCTGTGGAGATCTTAGGATGGTTTCTTTATAGACGACCCTGGCACTAACGCCAATCCAGAGCAACGTTGATAAAGAAGAGTAATGAAGAACAATCCCCACCTTACACACAAATAAACATATGTGAGGAAAATGTTAATATGTGAGGCTTTATGTTAAAAAAAATGTGACTCATAATCAAATAATCATCACTAATTAATACATACATTTTAATTAATACATTTGAATGAATTAATTTTTAAAACTATTAATTGGTACTAAACCTGTAATCTGTTGCACTGGCACATCATTATTAGAGCATTTGCAACGTAATCATCATTTATAACGCGAGCAGTGTTTCTGCATAACCGCAAGCAAAAGCTATAACTGCAAGCAGCAAATGTGGAGTTCGTCTATCTATCTAGTAAAGCTTATGCCTTATTTCAAAACCCGATTTTCCTGGTGGAATGAGACAAATCTGAAAACCTCATGTAGTCATCAGCCAATCAGGTGAACTATTGCTGTAAAAGGAAAGTTCCATGAAGTATAAATAATGACCTCATGACATCATGGAACTTTCCTACTACAAGGAACTAGTAAGTAAGAAAGAAAGGAAAAAGAAAGAAAGAAAGGATACATAAGGTGGATAGATGCAAGGATAGATAGATAGAGAGAGAGAGAGAGAGAGAGAGAGAGAGAGAGAGAGAGAGAGAGAGAGAGACAGACAGACAGACAGACAGACAGAAATGAAAAAAAACATGTTGTTTTGTATGACGTTTTTGTGTCATTAAAAGGCCTGGCTTAAAAAAAGTGTGGTTAAAATATAGGGTTTGAAATAGATAATAAAACAATTTGGGCAATACATCCTAACCAACACCTCTAAACTGAAATGGGGTTTGCTAAGGAAGGCGTGCAGACTTACGGTTTGGCACACGATGGGGTATCTGGTCTGTGTGATGCCTCCAGCAAAAACAGCCGACGTCATGGCAATGTGGAAACACGTGTTCAAGAGTGTGTGCCAGCTCTTCCTGGTCATCCTTATAGAGCTGATGAGAAAGAAAACAGACCAATTCAGTCCAAGTCCAAGTCAGGAGCAAGTCACCATGTTCGCCCATATTGCTTTAATTACCATTACAAAGACAAAAATATCAAAAGTATTGCACCTTTTTTATAACTCACAATTCTGACTTCATAACTTAAATTCCTGCCTCAATAACCTGCTTACAAAAACTAACTTTTTAGTTTACATTTTTGGGCTTCCATAAAATTATACTAACAAAAATAAACTCATGGTTGTGTTAACAGTAATGCTACATAAAATGTACAGTTTCAATTTTTCTTATTTTCTTAATTTTAGTTTTATTCTGGAATTAAAGCACTACACAACACACACGGCGCAGCCCATATACACACTAGTAAGTGAATGTTACAAAATACATACACGGTGGGACAGTTTGCACTATTTTTGATTAAAAACTAAACACCTATGATGAAGAATGTAAGTGATGATGATGGTGAAGAGACAGAGTAACAGCACAGCAGTGCAGGTGTAGATGACAGGATGGAGAACTTCCACCGGAACTGAAGAGGAACCTGGAAAATCTGGCATCTCCTGAAATTCAGAATCTTTAATAAGATTAATTATTCTCCCTGTATGTAATAAATTTATGTAATACATTCATACATATTTTAAACTTCAATTCGGGTTTAAAATGGGAAAGAATTGAGTTTAGATTTCTGTAATACTTTATTCACACATTCTCTTCAGAACGTTTTGTTTTCCTAGGCATTGTCACCATTCTGTTGCTCACTTGTACATTTGAAAAAAATAAAATTTTCCTTTTCGTTTCTTTATTTCTGTTATTGAGTCAATAAAAGCTTCTACTGTAGCACGTCTGCCTACGGACCAGTGTTTAACATTATATAGACGCACACACGCCGCTGTATAAGCATATGATTGTTCCTGACTTGAAATACGGAAAAATGGGGTCTTATATTTAAGCGCATAATAGAAATTGGCGAATACAAGGACTTGTGAGCATCGAAAATTTGAAAAAAGAGAAAATTTGAAATCACGTAAATACGATATTGATGTTTATCAATGTCGTTGTTTCAATGTTTCTAATCCAGTGCGCCTTATAGTCCGATGATTACGGCATCTGTCCTGTTCATGTCATACACCTGCTTTGATAACAAATTAACAAATTTAACAAATTGAACGACTAAATAAAAGAACACACAACAGTTTTATGGATTCCTGTTCGAGGTCACGTGATTGTCACCTGAAGAACGGCGTAGTTGCCCAGCACGGAGCAGTGGAGCGTCGAGGTGGACACGTCACTGCGGAGCATTCCACAACCGCTCAGACTCCAACTCCCATGATGCTCTGCGGCCTGCGAGCGCCAGAGGGCGGCCACGGGGTTGTTTCCCGGCGCTGTGTGTCGAAGCGAAACCACAACCGGGTCTGACTGGTTCCACATGCTGCAGCCATCTGAACGCAGGAGACCACAAGAGGCGTTTTGGCAATCAATTGCTTGCTTACTTTGTTTTCACACACACACACACACACACACACACAACTATACTGTATTTATGCAAATATAACCACCCCGCGAATATAAGCACCCCCTGATTTTTCAGGCACAAAACATTATTTTTTTGTTTCTAGCTAATTTTCTCTTTAAAATACATTTTTTTCTTTATTTAACAAACCCAACTTGAGACTCGTATCATTTCAATGTCGTTTTACTAAAAAATAATACAACAATAATCTATTCTAGCGGTCGAAACTACACCTTCGTTCACCCAAACGAAACTTGTGGGACAAGTCGGCATCTTTTACTACCGCGGTTAATTTCTTGGTTGGATGAGGTGATATCGCCACCTGCAGGATGCTGAAGGCACTGGATGCTATTTATCAGCTAAATCACGTGAATGTCAATTAGCGTTTGCACTTTTTTTCACATTTGAATTTGACTGAGACTGACATTTTTTTCTTTTTAATCTCTTTTGTTCTGAAAATTTTGAAATTTCATTTATATATTCGGGAAATAAAACCTCGTGAAATGTTTTGTCTAAATTGAGTAAAATACTCAAATTCTTTTAAAATGGGATACAATGCGAATTTAACTCCTTGGAATTGGTGACTTTTAACTTGACATTTATAGTAGTGAATTATCTGTACTTTTACTGAAGTATGGTTTTCAGGTACTCTTTACACCTCTGTGCTAGATCAGATATATGCATGCTATGTTTGTTTTTCTCACAATCCCCCTCGGAAAGTTTTGCTTTCCTAGCCACTGTCGCTTTTCTGCTACTCATCATTCATAACACAGTCATCATTAAAATACACTAATTGTTGTTTTTACGCACAGCTGCTTCGAGGCAATTTGCGAATAAAAAAAAAAAGATAAATAAATCATGAAATAGAACTTACTAAGTCCCACAAAAAAAACCGGACTGTTGACCGATCGTCTACGGGCAGCGTCAGAAGATCCCGTAAAGTTTCCAGTGGATGGAAAGAAGCGTCCATTGCGGAAGGCCACGAACTGCAGCTTACATTCGGGAAGGGAATTAGGCGGGAAAAGAGATGCGGGGAGGGAAACCGATGCCAGCGCCACCGCGTTCTAAAAGAAAATTGTAGATGGAGATGTAGCATTTTTCGTATTGTCTACTTCAGAAAGCAACATTCTTTAGCTTGGCTGTACCTTGAGATGGAAGGCATTGAGCGAGGTGTTGTGGGCTCCTGTGATGCAGCGGAATCGCAGCTGCTGATGGAGAGGAGAGTCGCCTCCGTCGCTGCCCACTGCTCGCTCGCGTCTCTGATAAACCGTGCAGCTTATCCCGGTGAAGTGAGCCGGACGGATCAGGTGAGCCTCCATCACGATGTTGCGGGAATTCTGAAGGGAAGAAGATTGTTTTTTTTTTTTTTAAATATACTTTTATTATACAGTTTGTGTGTCTGCTGTGAAAAACTGAAACAATCGTACAGCAGTTAGCGTATTTTTAAACAATTTTAAAACTATTTAAATGATAGATAGATAGATAGATAGATAGATAGATAGATAGATAGATAGATAGATAGATAGACAGACAGACAGACAGACAGACAGACAGATAGATAGGGTGGATGGATAGATGTATGGGCATATATGTAGATACCGTAATTATGCAAATATAAGGATTTTTCAGACACAACATAAAAATTAAACATTTATTAATTTTTTTTTTAACGTTTCTGGTACAATTACGTTAATATTCTCTTAATTTTTTCTTTATTTAACAAACTTATCTTGTGACTCGTATCATTTTCATGTCGTTTTATTTAAATGATTGATAACAAAAACTAAATTCTAGTGGTCAGGACTTCATTTCCCAAGAGCCTTTGCTCTCCAGTCAGACTGCACATGCGCAGAGCAATTGTTTCAAGCTCAGGCCTGTTTCAAGCTCTCTGTTTATCCGACACCATGTGAAGTGGATCATAGCGGATTATTATCTCCCGTTTATCAGACCGAGCGTTTTGATTGTGTCTGTTCCTTGGATATTTTTTTAATCCTTGCCCGTGTTCTTCATTTTCGACTGTTTCAACTCTTTCTGCGGTGACACATTGGACTCGTTTGTAGCCGGTTGCGCTAAGCTAAGTTAAGTGGTCGTGGTTTGTAGTCTCTGTTTGTTGTAATATAAATTATTGTACTGTATTTAGTTTAATCTTACTTCTTCTAGTGTTTTTTTGTCTCTGTTAAGTGTTGTGACGTGTCTAATGTTTCTTTATTTCTGTAATTGAGCCAATAAAAGCTTCTACTGTAGCACGTCTGCCTACGAACCAGTGTTTAACATTATATAGACAAACACGTGGGGCGCTGCAAAAAGACGAAGTGTTTCCGTTTATTTGTGACTATTCCTGACTGGAAATACAGAAAAATACGAGCTTATATTTACGCACATATTTGAAATTGGTAATTATAAGCACCACTCAAGTTTTTGATCCCGAAAATTCGAAAAAAAGGGTTGCTTGTATTTGCGTAAATACAGTAGACAGACACACAGACAGACGAATGGATAGATAGATGGAAATGGTAGAGAGATGGATATGGTTGGTAGATGGATGATATTATTGTTAGATGATATGGTAGTTGGATAGAAAGATGGATGGATGGATGGATGGATGGATAGGTGGATAGATAGATAGATAGATAGATAGATAGATAGATAGATAGATAGATAGATAGATAGATAGATAGATAGATAGATAGATAGATAGATAGATAGATAGATTGATTGATTGATTGATTGATTGATTGATTGATAGATAGATTGATTGATTGATTCACAGAACATATTTCAGAGCATGCAGTGCTTCTTGAGCACTGTTCCTGCAGCAGTATTACACCTGAAGACCTGATGGTCAGTAACTCACTTTGGAAAGGTCCTGAGCGTGAGAGTGCAGCTGCGGCCAGGCCAGCGTCTCCAGAGCCGACACCACAGAACCACAGGCCCGTTCATCTCTCTGAGCTCGAGCCAGGATCTGCTCGTCCACCTGCATCAAGTTGCTGCCCATGTCCACCATCATCTCCGACAGCTGAGGTGAGAAGGTTTCAGGGTTCAGATCCAATCATTCCAGCACTGACCGAGCATCTACAAACCTCGCGCAGCTCTTTCAGGAAGTCCATGAACTTGTGCATCATTTGAGCAACATAAAGCACATCCACCGTGTCGGTGAAACCAGCAGCCTCCTCCGTGTATTTGCGGATCTGGTGGGCCAGAGTCACAGCGTTCGAGGAGTTGATGGGCATCTGAGGGAAAACACACAAAAAATAGCAATGAAATAGCAAATATGTGTGTTTTGCAATTATTTTAGTAAATTACAACGTTTGGAGGAATCATCCAATTACATGAAAAAAAATTGCCTGAAATTCTGCATGCAAAATGAAATTGGCATCATTCATTTTTTAGACAAAAATCACAAAAAATCTGACAGACAGACAGATATGTTTTAAAGTTTGTGGAGAACAATAGTGGACTCCCAGTGTCCACTCATAGTGGGCGTGGCCAGATTTTACCTGCGCACCTCCCAGATAAGTACGCACAAACATCTCAGGTTGACAATGCATGTTTAATTTACATACATCATGTTCATACTTAATCACGTATGCCTTTAAAGTGAAATTACAATCACTACTGTAATTAATTGGAACATTCCAGAATCATGAAAAACTACACGGCCTGATTGTTCTATTAAACTGACATAAAATATTGTAATAAATCATGATTAACCAAAATGACCACAAATGACACTTACCAAAATGAAGGTATGTAGGACCCGAGTAATGTCATTTGCATAGAGGCACTGTGAATAATCCCCTTCCTCCCAGTGCCCAGAGCGATCACAGTGTCGTGATGCCCTCTTCTGCTCAACACCATCCCCTAGAGTCAAGGAGGGGTAGTGTAAATACAGACAGTGCTGGTAAGAGGTTATACCAGCGAGGGTTCGGGGCCACCTGAGGAGAAAGAGAAGAAACTATGATTTACACCATTAAAATGTTTATTTTTTGTGCATTTGTTTTACCTGAACTCCCCTCGATTGTTAGTCACCCTTTGCTCCTGACAGAAGGAGGCGCTGTTCTCCAGCACGACTATATCTAAGCTGCGTGAAGCATTTCCGCGGCCTGTGGACACCACACACTCCCATTCCCCACTGGCCTCCATGTGGACGTTTGTTAAGATCAGCTCACTGGGAAGTTGACAATCTTGTGTTACCGAGTAGTAATGGCTTCCTGTTACTTCTTATACAACTCCGAGACGTGTCACCTGGTGATAAAAGTGCAGTCATGCTGTAGGCTCGCCTCCAGATGAATCCCTCGCACAGGGTCATTTTGGACAGGCCGGCCATTGTGTCGCCAATTGAGAGTGGTGATTTTGTCAACCAAAGACGCGGTGCAGTGGAAAGGCAGTCTGTCGCCCTTGAAGACCACCTGCCTCAGCGAGGGGAGCAGAGACAAGGTGTGGAGCTCCAGTGCCCCATCTGAGGACAAAAACAAGTCAACTATTCATTAACACAACAATGATTTCACCGTAATGAAACAATTCACCCACTCATGTGCAACATTTCTGAGTTGTGCTTTGGTTCAACTCAATCTCACCTGACATTTTTCTGACAGTTACTCTGTCTTGTACGGCAAGTTACCAATTGGTTTGCAAATATGTGGATAAGAAAAGAATGGGGAAAAATTATCAAGCAGGCACACATAGCCAAACATAAAGTTGTCCAAAGAGACACCATTGCCCTCCTGGGTGCAGTTGTGGCCCTACATGGCAGTTGTGGTTCATGGTAGAGGACTTGGTAGGTAGTGGTTCAAATCCCCCTATGGCTGGTTCTGCAACTGTGTCTTTGGCTACTTTGGACACTGTACCCCACATGCTCCAGGGTTGTGTGTGTTCTATTATGATGTGTGCAGTGCGTTATGGTGATGTTTGTTTATTTATTTGCTTGGATTTGTTTTTGCTGTTGTGACGTGAAATTTCCCCGCTGTGGGACTAATAAAGGATTTTTCAATTCAATTTCAATTCAATTCACTTCACTGTGTGTATGCACTCTTCACTGGTTGGGTTAAATGCAGAGTTTCGATATGGTTCGTCCTAATGGACTCTTTCCTGAGACCTCCAGAGCCAATGCCACTCTTCCTTTGAGCCTACCAAAAATGATCACCCTCTAAAGATGGTCCCCCTCTTTGGAAGATCCCATTCTTTGGATGATCCCCCTCTTCAAATAATCACCTTTATTTGAATGATTCACCTCTTTCGATGATTCGCCTCATTAGATGATTCCCCTCTTTGAATGATCCCATTCTTTGGATCATTCCCCTCTTTGACTAGAAGTGTCATTCCTAAAATAGGTTCAAAACCATTTGCACTTTGGTAAAATTCAACAATATTTTGAACTACTTCAAAATATGCATCTTTGCATATGGTCTAGAGCTGGTCCAGTATTCCAATTTGAAAGATGCATTATTCCTCTTGAGGTTTAATTATATTTTTCAGCGTTCTGGCAAGGACATTCTGAAGAAGACCGAAGAGATGGATTCCCTTAAGATGGAAGCAAAATCTTAAACTGCCACCTTGGTGGAGGAGTTTGGGTAAATTATCTAAAAAATCCACTTGCAGAATTTCTAATGATCAAAGGGTCGAATGTGACGAGATATCTTTTCATTTTAAGACCGTTAGTGTTTTGCATGATAGGAAACATTATTACTTATTAAAATGTGTAAACACAAGTTGTTTAAAATTCGTACCACAGCCCAGGTCATCTTCTCCAAGGACCCGCAAGGGTTTGTTCTGATGTCTTCTGGGATACGCACAGACAGTCTCATCACCGAGTCGAGCAGAACTAGTGCGAAAGAAACCAGGGACCCAGCGCAGACCACAGTCACATGACAGGAACTCTGAGTGAAAGTTCCTAATAAGAAGGCAAAGTCATTAGTTTGACGTCGGAGATGGATGTAGTCCACGTGTCAGATTTCACAATTACATCAGGAGATTATCTCGTCCTCCTCGCCAAAGAGTTAAACAACATTATAAATCACTGTCTAAAATGTCATCAGGACTGGTTAACACGAGTGATCAACAAGCTTAACCTACACCAGCTTCAGAGACTGCAGCTCCGCAAAGACGTTCGAATCCAGTGAAGAAAAGATATTTCCGGAGATGTTTCTGTAACACAACAGAATCTTGGTTAGAAGTAGAAATTACTTGTGATTTATTTGCCCTTTTATTTATTTATCTATTAATTCATTTCACTTAAAGACTTACAATTTAGTGAGGTTGGTAAGTCCTTGGAACATTTCTGGAGACAAACAGCCAATTCGGTTGTTGGATAAATCACTGGATCATAGTGAAAAGACAAAGTTTGTCACTGAGTTACATGCACAAACAAATTGTTAAACTATCTCTTATTTCAAACTTTCATTCATATGTACACTGACGTTCAAAGGTTTGGGGTCACATTAAAATGTCCTTATTTTTTAAAGAAAAGAACCGTTTTTGTCCATGAAAATAAGATAGTCAGAAGTACATATATATTTAATTTACACACTTTACATTGCTAATGTGGTAAATAACTATTCTAGCTGTAAATGTCTGGTTTTTGGTGCAGTATCTACATAAGTGTATAAAGGCTCATTTCCATCTACTGTCACTCCAGTGTTTTAATGCTACAATGTGTTTGCTAATTACATCAGTAGGATAATGGAGGATTGGAAAAACCTTGAGGAAGTTGGTTAAAGAAGTTATAAAACTGAACTTCCTTTGAGCATATTCTGAATCTGGGCTCAAAGAAACAGAGCCCAGAAAAAGAGAACTTTCACCAGAACACACAAAATTGTCTAGGTGACCCCAAACTTTTGAACGGTAGTGTAATTGTTTCATTTGCAATGCAAGTGAACCAATAAAAATGAAACAAGCAAACGTACAGTTTTCTAAGAGCGGTGAGCCCCAAAAAAGCCCCTGGCATTATGGAACTTATCAAGTTATTCCTGAGATCCCTGGAAAAGAAGCAAAGGGAGTTAGTTTCTGGATAGGTACAGTATTGAGTCCTTACAAAACAGAGAACCAATCAAAAACAGCTTTGGAAATATAGCTGTGGATATTTTAGGGTGTATGAGGCTAAAATGCCGATTGAGTCAATTTGATCAGAAAACATTAAATATTTCGCAAAAAAAAATAAGTCAGGTTGAATGAATTGAGTTTAAAGATGCTTTTCCTCAAGATGATCCTCAAGTGCTAGTAAAAAGTGAAAGAATTTGTCAAGATGGACTGAAATTGGGCTTTCCATTTAACCATCCAGTGACGTGACACACACAAACCCGGAGCAGAGGGCAGCGATAATTGGCCTAGACATTGTCCTAGCTATCTCCAAACTAGTTTAAAATAATAAATCGGGGTGTGTGTGTGTGGGGGGGGGGACTAGTATAGCGTGATGTAACTGTTCTGAATTTGGAAATGACTTGGCTTGATAACAGAAATGACGGAGACTTTGCAAGGAAACTAGACATTTGCACCTGCTTGAGAAATGCAGTTTAGTGCTGGTGTGTCACATCACTAAATGTCACATTAAAAACCACCTGAGGTCAAAAAGAAAAGCGGAAGGGTTGAAAGAAAAATATATGAACACTGTTTGATCAGATAATCAGACAACTTTTATGTAAAAGAAAAACATTTTATTGTCAGTATGGCAGTACGATGACATACAAACATAAAATGAATTTATTTAGCATTTTATACATAAATTGAGTGTTCAAACTTTTTTTTAAACTTTTTTCAAGCTTTCATCTGTATTTTCAATTTTTCAACCCTTTTTCATGTAATTCATCTGCAAGGAAATCATATATCGCTGTTTCTCACAACAGCATCAAAATGAAAAGAGAAACGGTCCACAACTTCCTCAAACTGACCAATAGAATATTAATTGTGCGTGTGAAAATCAACACACAGACATTCTGTTATCATTGAGATGGGGAATGTGTGACAAGGAGCACTGCCTTCTCATTCCAACCAGCCAATGGGAAGGGTTTTTATTTATTTATTTTGTTAGTTAGTTATTAATTTCATTTGTTTATTCATATTATTGTGTGTTTGTTTTTCATTTATTTATTAAAAATCCACAAAATATATTGTTTTAAAATTTTTACTGTATTAATTAGTAAAAAAAAATAGACTACAATAGAATAGTTTGTTCTGCCATTTTTAAACAATGAGGTTAAATTCCATTTTTATATTAGGAAATAAAAAAGTTTCTTGTTTTTTCACATTTCTTGGTGGTTTTTTGAGCCTATATTCAGTATGAGTAAAACTGTTACGTTCTTTTCTAATGTAATACTTTATGACTTTTACTCAAGTCTTCTTGGAATTGGTGAGCTGTAATGGAGTAATTTTTACAGTAAGGCGTCCAAACATTTCCTCAGTTATGGTTTTCAGATACTTGAGTCCTTTCATTTGTCTCAATCACTTCCCAGCATGCCAAGCATTTTAATCCAAATAAAGCCTTAAAAACAAAACAAGCGTTTGTCCCATATATAATATTCCCAATAACTGCATTGTAATTCATAGTACAACACCAGATGGGATATAGCAGCTTCTACATAACGGACATTTTGAAAGAGGTTCTTCATGGAAACAAAGCATGTTTGATTTGCAGCAGAATGGTTGGCGTAATGAAAGAGTACAATATATTACACGTTACTAAACTAAACTAAACTAAACATCAGCCTTCTGGCGCCGAGCAAGCAGAAACAGAGAAGTAAATGACAGCTAGCATGATAACCTAGCAACAGTCTGTTTCCTGTGCTTAGACCTCAAGAAGACGCCAATGCTGAAGCTTTTCGTGTTCATGCTGAAGATTTTCATTCTGTTAAAGGAGCGTAGTCAAATTACGCATTTGAAAAATAATGAAAAATAAGCGTAACCCTAACCCTAAACACCAACTCTTCTGAGTTTTTTTTAATCGCCTTTTACCTGACCATAGACCTAACCCTAACCCTAACCCTAACCTTAACCCTGACCCTAACCCTAATTTTAAGGGGTGGTAGCCTCCTGCTTTTTAGCTTTTTTAGCTTGCATCTTTTAACGGTGTGTTTTACTTTTAATTTTGATGTTTTAATCTGCCTCTTTTTAACTGGTTTTAAACATTTTAACCCCCCCCCTCATTTATATATTTTTTACACAATTTTACACATATTTTTAAGTTTTTATTATGGATTTAAAGTGTTATTATATATTGTGTGTGTTTTTTTAAAGAGGTTTTAATGGGAACCTGTGCCCCGACTCTTTAGAGTTTTTTAACCCAATACACCTAACCCTAACCCTAAACCAAACCCTAAACCTAACCCTAAAAAAGTAGGACTGCGACTAGGCTGGCAACTAATAAAAAAACGTATTTACTAATATTTACATTTACAAGTAATGACTAAATTCTCCGCTACCGGTAGCAAGGACAAATTCAAAGTAATTTGTATTATCCTAATTGCTCAGGTGATTGATTATAACACTGTAATTACTGTAATCAGAATGCATTTTTCTGTGACATTTTGTAACTTTGTAGATGTGAAAACGTGCAAACGGTTGGGTTGAAGCGCATCATTTCCTGTGGCTGCGCGGAGATTGTTGCGAGTTTATTTTTACTGTTTCCCTTTTCTCTCTCTCTCGCTCTCTCTTTTTTTGAAGAGCGTTTTCCCGTCCCGACAGGGTTGCGAGGGGAGGGGGAGCAGACCTGACCCCATGTAACGCTCAGCGACGCACACATACGTTACACAATGGGCTCTTTATGATCCTGTCCAGAAATGTACATCGATACAGCTCTACTCAAACAGGAAATCTGGATCTGACTGCTTCTTATTTTTCTAACTCATTTCCTGCTTTTCCTTCGCTTTCCTCAGACTGTCGGAATGGCTTTCCACCGCTTCACTGCCCAGAGCTTCCTGACTTTAAAACAACAGTCTTTTAACGTAAAACACTTAAGAAAAATATTCCCCCTTTGCCTCCGAGTGGGATTTTCTTTACTTACTATTCGCTCTTATTGAACTGTGATTGTTGTAAAAGAGAACAAGCAGAAGAAGCAGGTTTTGTGTTGCGTAGAAGAGTCTGTTGTGGACCAATTGGGCCCATCATATGAGATTACGTATATTTAATGTATTAGCACTTTTAATTTGTAATCAAAGAAAATAAAAACAAACATTATCCATGAACAACAATGCCGAAATTTCATTTTTTATTACCTTCTGTAAAAAATGATGCTACACTATCATTTCCATTTACAACCTTTTTTATTCCTACTATCTATCTATCTATCTATCTATCTATCTATCTATCTATCTATCTATCTATCTATCTATCTATCTATCTATCTATCTATCTATCTATCTATCTATCTATCTATCTACAGTATACACCCAGAAATGTACGTGTAAGAAACAGACGTAGAACTAAGAGCGTGAGAGCGTAATTGTTCCTCGCTGGAGCGTCTGGAGGAAACTTTCACTTCGGCTCTTTACACAATCTTAGGATGTGAACATTTATTTTTATCACTTCATCACTATTTTTCTATTCGTAAAAACGGTCAGACACTATCAGGCCCAGCTAGGAATATAAACACACACACACACACACACACACACACACACACACATACACGCACGCACACCCCTTGCTTAGAGTTTATCTAGCAGTCACATCTGGAGTCTATCAACTCAAGCCACCCGCCAAAACACACACACACACACACTCACAGACACAATCCCTCCATTCTTTTAACACTGTCTTCACCGTATCTCAACTGTACTCAAGTTGATTTGTAACTTCGTCCTATACATCAATTGATCACTGCAAATCACCAACAGCAGACGACTCTCTCTCTCTCTCTCTCTCACCCTCTCTCTCTCTCACCCCCTTTCTCTCTCTCACCCCCTTTCTTTCTCTCTTACCCCCTTTCTCGCTCTCTATCTCTCTTTTTCTCTATCACTCTTTTTCTCTTTCTCACTCTCTCTATCTCTCCTCTCTCCTCCACACACACACACACACCACCCTTTCTCTTCTCTCCCCCGTCTTCTCATCTCTCTCTCTCTCTCTATCTTTCTCTTTTCTCTCTATCACTTTTTCTCTCTTTACTCACTCTCACTATCTCTCTCTCTTTCTCTCTCTGTCACCCCCCCCCCTTCTCTGTCTCTCACCCCCTTTCTTTCTCTCTCTTTATCTCTCTCTTTCTCTCTATCACTCTTTCTCACTCTCTCTCTCTCTCTCTCTCTCTCTCTCTCACTCTCATTATTTCCATTAACTTGCTCAAATCAGAGCTAGACAGTCCACTCTAATTTGTTCACATGCTCATTAGGATAGTAACTCATTAATTGGGTCCAGTCTCATTACAGTGTGAGTGTGTGTGTGTGTGTGTGTGTGTGTGTGTACGTGCTCTGTGAGTGTGTGTGTGTGTGCGCCCAAGTGTGTGTGAACTGTGTACGTGCGGGACACTTTGACATATACTGCTGGTTGGAAACACTCTTTTACAGTATATGACTTTGGCTCAGATCTTCAGACGAAAAACTAAAAATGTCTATTGTCATAAAACACGCAGCATTTTTCCAGTCGCGAGCAAAGGAAAGCAAGACACCGTACGTGTTACTGTTTGACCTTTGCCCTCGCCGATAATGGCATTCTGTGTTCGTGAAGGGCGAATATGGCGAGGCATCACTCTTGTTGGGTGGTTTGGCAGCTATGAAGGACTTTTTGTCTTTGAGGTTTGATTTTATATAAGAGACGACTGTGTGCGGAGCTACGAGGAGCCGCAGCTTTTCCCTCCGGCAAAACTTTATATCAACTTACACTGCAGATATTGTGCGACCAAAGTGTTCTGCACGTGTGATAAATCAAAAACGAGATCGGAATTGCTAGACTGTGAAGCAACAGCAAAATAGTTTGCGAGAGATTTCCTTAATAGGAGAAAAACACGCCAGACACAACGTAACGTGAAGAGACTAGAAAAACAAACTATTCAAATCTGATTAATTTATTTCTAAATGTCACATAATGGCTGAGCTTCTTTGTGGAAAAAATGTTGTCAATCAATGTAAATTGATTTATTATAAATATATATTTAAATGTATGCTTAATTAAAAACTATTTCATTAAGAATAGCTTGGCTTATTTATACCGACTTGTAGTTTAAAAAAAGTGTATACTTTTGTTTATAAATCAGACACACACAAACACACACGCACACATAAACACACACACACACACACACACACACACACACACACACACAAAACACATTGTATTTGGGGCCCCACTTTGACCTAAATGCTTGTACACACACACACACGGTTATGCTGCTGGTAATTATTTGTATACATTTTTCTCAAAAAAGAATGGTTTTGGTCTTTTTATCTACATGTATTGTAATCTACATAATAATAACAACAATAATAATCATAATCATAAAAACATTCATTTGTTGCAAAAACTGACAAGAGTGTTATCTGAAAAACACAGTCTGATGTTTTATCTATTTTTTGTTTATTCCTGTTTATTCTAGGGGCAACAACGAAATGGCATTGCATCTTTGTGACAATTTGCAAAAAACTTTATGATAAAAGCAATTGTGAAAAGAAAGTGTGTACTTATTTGTGTGTGTGTGTGTGTGTGTGTGTGTATACAGTACAGTATGTATTCAAAGTCTATATGTATACACACATGTGTATGTGTACAATATTTACATGTGTGTGTGTGTGTGTGTGTGTGTGTGTGTGTGTGTGTGTGTGTGTGTGTGTGTGTGTGTGTGTGTGTGTGTGTGTGTGTGTGTATGAAATTCTATATCCCGAAAAATCACTTTTGCTCACCCTATGTGTGTACAAAAATGTATGCGTACACACACTCTCTCTCACACACACACACACACACACACACACACACACATACAAACAAGCATACATACATGCATACATACACAGACACACACAAATAAGGCTAGCAAAAAAGCAATTTTTCATATATATTTTCACACACACAATGGGCATATATTGTACACATACACATACGTGTGTACACATTTTCAGACCAGGGTCCCAGGTAGGAACGGCTGTTTTGCAGCCCGGCTCTGGTTTCTCTGACCTTTGACCTCTGGGGGTCCCTGGAGGTCTTGTCTGCACTTGCAAAAACAAGCAAATCAGATTCTTTACCGCAAACAGACACCTACACACTGAGCGCAGGCCCGTCTTACACACACACGGCTAATCGCAGCACACGCTGATGACCCCCACAACACACACACACACACACACACACGTCTTAATCACATTCAACGCTCACGCAATCAATAGCGCGGTTAAATACACACGATGGTTGATTTTCTATATCTTATTTGTTTACATACCAAGACAACAGCTGAACATTAAACACAAACATGAAAAAAGATAAGCTACCAATTCAAAAATAATACAACAACAACAATAATACATATTATTATTATTATTAGTAGTAGTAGTAGTAGTAGTATTAGTATTAGTAGTAGTAGTAGTATATTTATAATAATAATAATGAGTATTATTATTGTTGTTGTTGTTGTTGTTGTTGTCGTTATCATTATTATCGTTGTTATTATTGTTGTTGTTGTTATTATTACCACAATAAATCTTGTATTTCTTAAAATCTTGAACTTGAAAAAAATGAATTACTACATATTTCTAATCAGAACATAATAGATTTAAGATGTATTAGTAATTACTACATGTAGTAGTAATTAATTACATTGTATTAATAATTTGATTTTATTGGCTAACAACACAGCAAACCACCAAAAGAAGCACAGTTACTGCTTTTTAAGGTTAAGACAAGAGAAAACAATTACTTACAGTTTTTCAAGTACATAAAGGCCGATGAAGGAACCGTTGGTCAAGACCCGGATGCGATTGTTGCTCAGATTTCTGGAAAAACGGGAAAATAACGGACAACATCAGAGACTGTCGCACATTCACACGCAGAAATGACACACACAACAATCATTAAACACACACGTCTCACAACACACACTCTACTAAAGCTAACTGTATACTTAGCATCCAGACTCACCTTTATTGGTCAAATGAAAAAAATCACCATTGTATTCATACATATTCATTGTCTTGGAGGTAAAAATACGTGTTTTGTTCTGCGCGTATTAAAAAAAACACTTCATTGTTTGAACAGGACTTAATGTATGTATCTTCAATGTTGTTTTTCATTCATTTTGTTTTAATATTGAAAATTAGCACACTTAAGCATTACATCTGGGTGTTCAATGTTGTGATAAATTGTTATATAAACGCCTGTAAATTGAATTGAATTGAATTGAATTGAAAAATCCTTTATTAGTCCCACAGCGGGGAAATTTCACGTCACAACAGCAAAAACAAATCCAAGCAAATAAATAAACAAACATCACCATAACGCACTGCACACATCACGCACTGCACACATCAAATTGTGCTCAAATAATTTCTGATTGCGTTCTGTTTGAGATTATAAAGCTATAACATATTATATCATATGACAGGATAAATAGACCTGGAGAAACACACATACTATTTTACTAACATTAAAGGAGTCCAAACAAAGAACGAGAACTAAATACTAAAATCAAAATTAGACAGGTAGCTTATATAAGCTTTACTTTACATTAGCGCGATTCCAGACAAAAAAAAACGAAAAAGAAACTAAGAAAGCCGGAAAGACATTTTCACTATTTCATCTTTTTTTGGCAATTCTGAACTTGGAGGCGGAGCTCAGACCTTTATGGACAACCAATTACAGAACAGAACACAAACACACACGCACTCTCACACTTATGGACAATTTTCCAGATTTCAATTTTCCTTTGTGTTTTTGAACTGTGTGAGGAAACTGGAGACCCAGAAGAAACCCACGCAAGCAGGATGAGAACATGCCAACTCCACACAAACTGGAGTCTTGAATGGTTCTGCTTGGTGTGAGCCATTACGCTAGACATTTCTCTGGCATAATACCTATTGGCATTGTGTAATTAGCAGCGTTTTGAGGGTCTTATCAGTGTGAGAGGGTGGGATGGAGTGGGGCGGTTAAGCTTAAAAGAATTGGGCGGTTGAGTTTTATAAGCACACTAAAACCATTTCTGGCAGGTCAGATCCATTTCTGTCTCAAAATTCAAATAGTAAATCTCTAAATGGGAATTTTGTGATAATAAACAGTCTTTTAAGAACAGACATCCTGTAAAGCTCCTCGCTAATGGCAGGAATTTTTTTTTTTATTTAAGTGTGAAGCTGAAAATGCTTTAAAACCATCAGGGATCAACTTCCTGCTCTAAAAGAAGAAAATACCAAAATTTTTGTGGGATTTTGTAGCAAAATGGCAGGGAATGTTTGCCAATATTTTTAAAATACATTATAAATAAATTCATATTTAAAGACCATATTAAATGTAGGTTGTTACTATCAGCCCCTGTCAATTTAGTGAAAGGAAGTGTGTGTGTGTGTGTGTGTGTGTTGTGTGTGTGTGTGTGTGTGTGTGTGTGTGTGTGTGTGTGTGTGTGTGTGTGTGTGTGTGTGTGTGTGTGTGTGGAAATCCACAAACAAACCCGCTACCGGTTTATCACACATCCTGCATTGCCACTAAAGTTAATCGGATCTGACAAGAATAGAAATCTGACAAGAATAGAACATAAATAAGCACAGTGTATTTATAATAGTACAGTGTGTTATATGTATATTTATTATTATTATTATTATTATTATTTTACATTGTATTATTAATATTATGTTTTTTGTTGGGGTTTTTTTTTTTTCTTTTTGAAATTGTTCAGGCAAAGCTTATTTTAAAGTGCATCAAAGTGACTTGTTTGACATTACAAATACCACACTGGTTAAACAAATTACGTAGAAAATCTATTTTCTATCTATTTTTCTACAGCTTACGTGTGTTAGCTACAGTTTAGGACATTATCTATGCATTTAGCTGGGTACGCTGTATATTGAGTGGAACCATGTTTGTAAAATATTTTGCAACATAACAATGATACAATACAGATCGTAGAGCGAGCGCCCAATCCAGAAATAGAATAAGTGGTAAAAAACAAATGAAAAAAAAAAGAAGACCATTTCCACAATGGTACTGCCAAATAATTGTTTTGCAGATATAAACAAGCAAGGCATAATTCCACAACTTGATCCTTCACAGTCAGTTCCAACATTGTGTTTCGAGGGTCGAGCAAATCAGTGCAAGGTCATCCCAGTACAATTCTGACCCTTTCCCCTCGAGTCCTTACACAGATCACAGAAGCAGCTCTCACACATTGGATGGAGCCAGACAACTGGTTATTTCTAGTCCACTTGAGATCTCAGCTCTGCCTCCAAAGGGACAACGTGCTTAGGCAATTCATCAAATTGGAATTTCAGGTCAATCGGGTAAAGAGCGAACTAACCCCGGTTCACAGAAGCTGCTTTACCACTCTGAACTTGTACTGTGAAATTGCAGAAACAAGAACCCACGTATGTTCCTCATGGGTCATACAGGTTGAGCTACTGGTCCTAGAATCCTTGAAATAGAGAAGGTAGGAAGCAATAAGACGAGCTCTGTGTGAACTATTGGACTAGATGGACCTCTTACTCCAAAACAGACATCTTGTTCGTGAGCGTCTGAATTACACTGGTAGGGGATCTCAATGTAATCCTTGGTGCCTTGGTAGGGGATCAAGAGTATTTCTTGGTTCCAACTCAATGTCAGGTTCTTCCAAGTTGACAGGTTCTTCCAAGTACCAAGTATTCCTTTGTGCCAGCTCAATGTATAGAATTTGGTCAAGGAGATTTGTACATATTGTTGAAACATAGGTTGGGGAAACTACTTTGCAATCAAGTTATGACCTTTCAGGTTCTTCCACGATGGGAGGAAGACCCTACCAGCCATTAGTTTGGTCTGCACACTTTACATCTACCAGGATCAAAATCCAGTAAGCTGTGTCTGCTTCAAGGCTGTCACCAAACCTTCCAATCTTCTCTAGAACGATCACTTTAGGTTCCTCATATGACATACACAAGTAAACAAAATGTATCACCGACACACTTAATCTTGCTTCAAGACCACAAACTGACATACTGTAGTTACACAAAGAAGTCTCTGACACTTAACTCTTTGGCTTACTGTGCTGCCAAAATTGAATACAAATATTTTTGAAATACAGAAAGGTGCCGGTTTATAAAATAAAGTACACAAAAACACACTCGTTTCCATCGAGCAGCCATCTCACATTTCTCCAGCTTGAACACGTGCCAAGAACAGTCCCACTCCACACAGGAGTGTCAACCACAAGCTGACCAGAAGTAAGTTGCGTAAGTGAGTCAATGACCTCACATAGGTGGGTAAGTCAGTGCCTGTTGACTGCAGTCAAAAAAACTATTAATATATGTATGCTAAATAAGTTAAAAAAAAAAGTGCTCAATACCTTTATAGTGGCTATCACAAGCGTCTGAGAACATTTTACATTCCGTTTTGAAGCATTTGTGTGAAGAGAAGAAGACCAGAATATTGTTCTTCTTGAATATGATAATTTCAGGCAAGTAACTGCGGCATACACAGTAATTTGGCTTAGTGCTTATTTGGCAACCAAACAAATTTATCATTTTACTCAACTGATCTTTATCTTCCTTTTCTGCTATGAAGTTGCATCTGAGACTTTATTGCAACTTTTGCTGCAGCTTAACGTCGACGTGTCCATCATCACTAGTTGCAGTGATGCAGCCAATCCAGATACAAAGTATTAGGTGAAGATTGCATTTATTGTATTGGTGCATTTCTAGCTTTTACGGTTGTGAATAAAAAAAATACCCCTCATCCTTCCCAGAAGGTAACAGTAAAGTTATCGTGGAACCATAATTGCAGCACAATCGTCCCTTATACATGTAAAATCATTCTAAACTTGATGACGCTCAGACTCAAAACACACAAGACGTTCAAAGCGAGTCGATTTCATCCAAAGCCAAATTTAGGAGCTGCAAACCTAAAGGCTTGTGTCAAGGGTTGGTGACATGAGATATTGTGTTTTAGAGTGTTGGAGTACCAAAAACAATAAGGATCCAGTCCACAACTAGATTGATAATGTTTTTATGTGGCTGCCATTTTAGCGTTTCATGCTCTAATTTCATTCATCAATGTAGGGACTCATACACTTATAAGGACTTGTGTACTTCTGTTCTTCTTCCAGGGAACTAAACCAAAAATACCTTTATAACATTTAGTACATTGCCAGTACATTTTAACAGTAATGGACTAACAATTGAACCTAGATTCAGTTTTTAAAAAGCAACGGATGCAAAACATTTCATTTTTTCCTTCTCGGTGCTTTTCTAAGATGTATTGATATGTTTGCTCTGTCTATCTTAGCCTTCTATCAGGACTTTACCTCAGATCTGATCAAGGTTTTCTTTAATTCCAGTCGTGAGGTAAAAAGGAGCCATGCTGTCTCTACACTGGTTACCTGTTACATACTGTATACAAATCAAAATTACCCAATAAAGCTTACAACATTTAAGTGATATCATTTTTTTCTCTACAAGCTGTCACAACAGTTTAAACACATTACATACATGACATGAAAAGTTGAATGAAAAACAATGTCTTGTATCTTACGGTACTTGTATAACTGAGATTAGAACATAAAAGACTATAGAAGAAAAACAATTAACTAAAATAAAATTAGCAACTACCTGAAATGTATTTGATGTGTATTGATGTTGACGTTTTCAATTTAAATATTTATGTCATGAACTTCCTTCTGCCTTAATACTGTAGAATCAGTTTATATATTTCACTATTCTCTTAAGATGTTGAGTAATCTACACAACTGCTCGACAATATTGGACCATATTTGCCTATTTCTATTGTTAGAACTATCCGGATAATACCTTTCACCCTAAAAAAAATATATCTACTGTTGCACAGAACCAAAAATGGGTTACGGTAATTAATATATTTAGTAAGCGGCAGAAACTCATGCAAATCATTGCTTACAAGCATTACATTTTTTTACTCGTCGGGAAACTGTGCCGTTCCCTTCAGTTGAGCTTGAGTCTGAACATGAGCCGGGAAATATGAGCTGCCCTGTTTGAGTTAGCAAAGTAGCATTTTTATGATAGCTCAAGCCAGGGGCGCCATTAAAGGGGGGAACGTTGGGACAATTCTAAGGGTCCATGAACTCCAAGAGGCCCCAGAGATCAGCTTAATTAAAAATAACATTATTAGCACGGCCCAACTTCATCATTTTTTTTTCTGACCGACTCAAAACTGCTAGCGGTGTGCCTGACTCATGTCAAATCTCTGAGGGGGAGCGTAGATTGCTAAGAACACTGGGCTTAGCTTGAAACAAACCATGATTATGCATTAAGATTAAAGCTGGTTATACGACCATCATGGTTATACACAAGAGATGCTTTCAAACCAGAACATGAAAGCCAAAATATGCTTAAGACGTCTTGGTCAGGGATTGTTCCAAACTGTTTTACCCTCCATCACTCCGAGATGGAACCGTTTAGCCATGGTGTACAGTAAGTACTTGAGTAAATAGACTTTGGTACTTTACATAAGCATCTTATTCGCTACTTTGTACTTGTACGGCACATCAAAAACATAAGCAACTTTTACTCTCTACTTGACTACATGTGTGATTGAGTATCTGTATCTTTACTCCACTACATTTGAATGGACACTTACCGTTACTCGTTACATTGTGACTGTGCACAAAGTCGGCGTCTTTTTCTACCGCGGTTAATTACTTGGGCACACGTAATATCGCCATCTGCAGGATGCTGAAGGTACTGGACGCTTCATAGCGTTAGTCTCGGACTAAGAACAGCGCCATATAAATAAACTTTGAACTTGAACTATGAGCTAAATCAGGTGAACTTGAGTTAGCGGTTGCACTTTATTGCACATCTGAGTTTGACTGAGACTGACCTTTTGATAAATATTGTTATGCCATTTTGAAACATTGAGGTGTTATACTTCATTTCTATATTACGAAATAAAACCTCGTAAAAAAAGAGTCTCTTCTTTTTCACATTTCTTTTTGAACAGTTTTTAAACTGTAACTAAATGTAAACTAAAACTAAAAATGTAGTAATTTGTACTGGTATCCGTACTTTTACTCAAGTATACATTTTTCTCAAGACATTTAGTCCCACTTTGTAAGCTTTCCAGTAAATGTGACTTGTATTGCTAAGAGTGAGTACCTTATTTATAGAGTAGAGGCAAAGAACATTCTACATTAGACTGACTATTTAGTCTTTACATGGGTTGGAATGTCTTGCATGAATCTGTTTTCTGGTACATCATCTGTAGAAGACGGCAGCCAAACAGCAAACATGGGATCTTGAAGAGGCCTGTTCTGCAGACCGACTCAAACAGGGAGGACTGCTGTTCTACTAAACAGGAAGTGGGGAAAATGAACTGTTTATACAGCGTTTGGCTGACATAGGTCAGATGTTAGCCCCGGAGCGCTTCCTGCTCGGCTTTGTGATGGACAGGGGTAAGAGTCAGAGCAGGTGGACAATAGAAAGAGGGGAAGAGATAAGCAGGATGCAGTAGCTAACAAAGAAGGAACAGAGACTAAAAAAAAGACTTGTCCATTTCTAAATCTTTCCATTTTTTCCAAGTTTAATCACATTAAGCTAACGTAGTAAGACTTTGTGGAGAGACATGAATAATAGGCAGACTTAAAATTCGACTGGGCCTGGAATTTGGGAGCTACACTGCAAAAATTCACCTTTTATTCCAATAAAAAAAAAAAAATCAAGTAAAATTATCTGCCAATGGGGTGAGAAAATTTTACTTGGTAAGTAAAAGTAAAACGAGACAAAAGAATTGTAGATTTGTTTCTGCCTTTCAGTTCTTGTTCACGTTGGCTTTAATATTCAAAATAGCTAGTTTTTTAAAATTGAGAAACATTGTCTTCTTGAAATAAGAAAATTTCACTTCACATTTCTGGTTTCAGGAAGGTCCGTGTTAAAACATAATGTCTACTTGTAAATGTCTAAATTGAGTGTAAAATGTCATCAAAGTTAGTATTTTGTTCCAAGCAAGTCTAATTGTCATGAAATAAGCAAAGTATTCTCTCACTCTTAATCCTAACATAGTTAATTTTTCTTGTAAGAAAAATTTTTATTACAGTTTTATTAAAGATTTATTTTATTAAAGATTTTATTACATAGTTTTATTAAAGATTTATTGTCTAATTTAAAGATTTTTTTTAGCTTGTCAAAAATTTATTTTTTGCAGTGTGCACTCATAGAAAAAAAATACATCAGCATAATAAGACCTTCCTCCTGCAGAAACATTATCCACACCTGGAGTTCATTAGAATGAAATAAAGTGCAGCTGCACTACATCAGCGTTTTTCTGAGGCTGTCCAATAATAAGACTGCATTCTCTCATTCTCAGCAGCCAATCAGGCGGACCGCAGACGGAATGGGAGTCACACTTTGGGATTTCAACGTCATAATGCCTTGCGCTTTGCCAACAAGGTCACATTAAAAATATTCACTTCCCCTCTGATGCCTCAGTCGCAGACAGAATGATCTTTTAGGAAGAGAGCGGCCAATTATCAGACTAGACGATTTAAATTCATGATTACTTTGAAAACGTTTAATAAATTATTTAAATCGTCTATTATTTATAATACTCTCAAATTCTTGTGCAGTTTCTTAAGATGTGAATTTTAGCAATGCAGGTAAACATCATGAAGTGTGCAGCAAGATCCCTGCAATTCCTGCTTGCAGCTATATGATTAGAACTAATTATGAAACAACTTCCTGTTTACTTGGTAGAGTAAAACTCTTGATAGATTACACATATTAGATCAAGTCCTAAATGTGTTGGAAAAAACATTAATAAAGCCACTTATTACAACATGTGGCCTAGCATTTATCTAAAATAAAAAAGCTCTGTTCCTTATTAATAAGACTAACTAATGTGTCATAAACAATACTGTGGACATGTAATAAAATGATTTGCATCAATTCAAGAGATTCCACTTTATCCGGGTTAATGGAGTCTCTTCGCTCTTCACAACAATAAAAAGTCAAATTCAGAGAACCACAAGGTTCAGTACTCGGCCCAATACTCTTCTGCAATTAAAGCTCTCTGTTTATCTGACGCAGTGTGAAGAAGGATTATTATCCCCTGTGCAGCGACCCAGTGTTTTGATTGTGTCTGTTCCTTGGATTTTTTTTGGCACGTATTCTTCACTTTCGATTGTTTCGACTCTTTCTGCTATGACACATTGGACTAATTTGTAGCCGATTGCGCTAAGCTAAACCGTTCATGGTTTGTAGTTTATTTTAATTGTTGCTGACTTGAAATATGGAAAAATGGGGCCTTATATTTACGCACATATTTGAATTCGGCCATTATAAGACCCCCCCCCCCCACATTTTTGAGCGTTGAAAATTTTAAACAATAGGGGTGGTTATATTCACGTAAATACAGGATACAGTATGTCCTGAAAATGTTAAATACGTTTTCGAGTCCTGAACAACCTCCAAGTTTGGCGTGGAGATAAAGCTGACCCCTGCTGACCCCGCAACTGGGGCTTGAGCCCGGCCCGACTGCGCTACACAAGATCTGTGTTATTACAACACCAAGTGGAGGTTATCAAGAAAGACCGTACTCTGTCTTTAACCTTTAACCTCAAATAAAGCTCTGTCTCCCTCACCTCCTCCTACAATAATACTCTGGGTCAAAATGGCGTAACTAACACAAATCGAGGGTCTACGGGATTGTCATATCTCTCTATCTACTGTCCCGCTGCTCAGATTTATGGTTTGATTAATTTTATCAGTAATGTATATAAGTTGAGTTGCTTGTTAAAATCATTGTTGATAACTAAACTCATTAACTTGTAAAAATTGTAAAAAATGAACAAGAATTGTTTTTGAGAAAGATGGAAAAAAGAGCAAAGACACAAATAGGTATAGAATTTCACACAGAAACTATTGAAAAAAATGAAGACAAAAAAGGTAAAACACAATGAGCATTCAATATACAACCAGCTGAAGAGCAGAAGCAATAAAATCAAAGAAGAAGAGAATGTTCCAAATAAATTAAAGAGAGCATTGATCATTAAAGACTAAAAGAGAAATGCCACAATGTCTGCAGCTTTTCATCTTAAAAACACACACATTACCAAAAATAGATTTTTTTTTCACTATTCAAACGCATTTTTTAATTATTTTTTTGGAATTGTATATTTATACCTTTCATTTTATTTAGTGTTCAATCAATTTTACATTACATGAATGCATTAAAAAACACAAAAAGCAAGATAAACACATTTTTTTTCTCATGCAGATCTGAACATACTTTCAATTATTTATTTTAAATTGTACGCAATTAATTTGCATATTGATTACACTGATATAATTCAATTATATTTTAAAATGTCATAATATGAATGTCTATAAATGTATATACATTCATACAAACATACTATATATAATGTATATATTTAAAATGTATATTTACATTCAAATAAAACCTTAATTTTTACATGTGTTTTACATTTAGAAAAATTTAGGGTTAAATCTATGATGTAGAGAAAGTAAGAAAGTCGTACAAAACGTGATGGATGGATGGATGGATGGATGGAAGGAAGAGTGGTTGAAAAGATAGAAAGAAAGCTGTGGTTCAGAGAGTCTGTGACTTTGTTAAAAAGATGTAAATGGATGGACGGATCAACTGGTGGATGATTAAAGAAGGAAAATAGCTCTGATAAATAAAAAATACAGTACGAACAAATGTGAAAATATCAAATAATACATTTTGTCGTTGGTAATGACACGGTCCTACACACACACTTACACACACACACACACACACACACCCACAAACACACACTTACGCACACATCTGTCTGGAAGCTTGGAGCACAATACGCACTCACAGTCTAAATGCATCTTGAAGTCTGAATGTGTGTCTTTGTGTGAACAGGCTTCAGAAAGAGCGGAAGAGTGAAAGAGAGTGATCGTACATCAGCTGTCGGCCGAACATCTTTGTGCTGCCACTATTATCTGCCCGAGGTACCGAAAAAAAAAATCATAAATAAAGAGGAGAAATCTTAAAGATAACGTGCAGCTGTCTGGATGGAGACACATAAAGGGTTTAAACTGCATACTCGGACAAATGGTCAGCGTTGAGTAAGCTATATTTGGAATTGAGTGAGTGAGTGAGTGAGTAAGAAAAAGAGAAATGTGAGTAACTGTGAATGAGAGAGAAAAAAAGAAGGAAAGAAAAAAGAAAGAAAAAAAGAAAAAATTGTGAGTGAGAGAAAGAGTGAGAATACTGTGAGTGAGGAGTAAGAGAGAGACAGAAAGAGAGTGAGAGAGAGAAAATGTGAGTGAGTGACAAAGAGAGACAATGTGAAAGAGAGCAAGAGTGAGTGAGAGTGAGTCAAGGATAGAGAGCGAGAAACAGTAAGAGAAAGAGAAAGTGAGTAACAGTGAGTGTGAGAGAGAGAGAGAGAGAGAGAGAGAGAGAGAGAAAGTAAAGAAAGAAAGAAAATAAAGAAAGAGTGAGTGGGTGAGAGAATGAAAGAAAGAGGAGTGAGAGAAGGAGAGACAGAAAAAGGGTGAGTGAGTGAGTGAGCGAGTGAGTGTGAGAAAGAAACAAAAAATTTGAATAAAGAACGAGATAGAGTGAGTGAGAAAAAAAAAGTGGGAGAGAGAGAGAGAGAGAGAGAGAGAGAGAGAGAGAAAGAGAGAGAGAGAGATTCATGTGTTTTGGCTACGCATGCTGAACTTTTCCAGAGCCTAAAATTAAAATTGGTTTTTAAAACGCTCTCTAATTATGGAGTAGAGGATGATGCACTATTTCTGGGACCCAAAGCCATAAACGCCCTTCTACATACAAAAACACACGCACACGCACACACACACACACACACACACACACACACACACACACAGAGAAAATACCAGTGAGCACAAAAATACACCAGTTGTAAATTGGGCATTGAGCATTTTGACTTAGTAGTACTAGTAGTAGTATTTAGTATTTCTGATGTTAGTTCGTTAATACGTTTATTCTGAATTCTTTCTAAATGTGGGATGAGTCTGTGAGCAGTGTGTCCCACCCTAGACCCCCGTCTGGGAACGCTGTGTGCTGTCATCATCTGACCCACATTGATCCGGATTTGAAAGCTCTGGATTATTTACAGGTCAGCGACGAAAAGAAAACAACAAACAAGTGTTGCTCTGTCGTGAAGATTACTGCACGTGTTCTTGATGGTTTTAAAACACACACACACACACACGCACGCTACAGACTGTAAATGTGTTTTACAGATGACATGTTTCTTTATCATCCCGACATATTTCTATCCAACATCATCCATCTCAGAGATAATTTCAGTCTTTTTAACACTTTTTGACCCATGCGTTATTTTATCTGCGGTGAAATGAAACCTGATCAACCGTAAAGAAAGAGAGAGAGCGAGAAAGAGTGAGCGAGAGAAAGAGAAAGTGAGTAACAGTGAGTGAGAGAGAGAGAAAGAAGGAAATAAAGAAAGAAAGTCCACACAAAGTCTAGACCAGGCCTCACATTTGGTTCTTCCTCTGCCCATGGAGCAAGAAAGAGTGAGAGAAAGCGAAAGTGAGTAACAGATAGTGAGAGAGAAAGAAAGAAAGAAAGAAAGTCCACACAAAATCTAGAACAGGGAAGGGTGAAAGAGAGGGATGGAAGAAGGAAGGAAGCAATGAATGGAGGATAAAGGAAGGAAGGAGAAAAGAAGGGAGCAATGCAAACATGGGATGAAGGGTGGATGGATGGAAGAGGGATGGAAGAGAGAGTGGGGGAGAGAAAAGGGAAGCAAAGAATGAATAAAGGAAGAGATGATTGGGAATAGAAGAAAGAAAAAAAGGAATTAAGAGAGCGAAAAGAGAAAAGCAAGAGAGAAAAGGAAAGAAGGTAGGGATAACGAGAGGAAAAGAAAAAAGAAAAGAAGACATTGACCAAGGAAGGAGCTAGAAAAAAAAGGAATATAGAGGGAAGGAAGGAAGGAAGGACAGAAACAATTAATGAAGAACAAAGAAAGATACGGTTGAAGGAAGAGAAGAAAGAAAAGAAGAGAGGGAGTGGGAGAAAAAAGGAAGGGGATAAGGAGAGAGAAGGTAGCAAGGAACAATGAAATTAAGCAAGAAATGAAGAGAGGGAGGGAAGGAAGGAAGAAAAAGACAGAGGGAAGCTTAGACGGAGTGAAAAATGCCAAGAGATAGTGGGAAGGAGGGAGGAAAAGAAAAAGGCCCATTGGAAGAAGGAAGGAAATAAGAGAAGTGAGATATAGAGAGAAGGAAGAGAGGAAGAAAAGATGAGATGATGAATGATAAAAAACAAACAAACAAACAAAAAATATTGTTTAAGAAAAGGAAAAGTGTGATGTTTCTCTAATAAACCATAAAATCATGGTATATGTAGTTTTTAGATATTTAGCCCAAAAATTAGTAAAAAAAAAAATTATAAAAAGACAGCAAATGTCAGTGGACATATTGTAAAAAAACAAACAGCAACTTGAACATTAATGTGATAAAACTGTCACTTGCTGTCAAGTGTTATTTGCTGTAAAAGCCCAGGGGTGTGTCCCGCCTTTGGACCTCGTGACCCAGAAACGAAAAAGCAGTTGGATGGATTGAGAAGAACTATCACATCAATGGTTCCGACAGGAAGTCCAAACAGTCGTAAAAAAAAAAAAAGCGTGCATCTATGGGAAATATGTTGAAAGCAGCGCTGTGAGGAACAAGAGGAAACGCAGAAAAACAATTCTGCGTAAGCAAAAAGAAAAAAAAAAAAACCCAGAGGGGGACGAAGGAACGGAGAAAACGAAAGTTCAGCAATTCTTGGAGTCAGTTAAGACAAGTGGAGTGAAAGGAAAAACTATCCAAACAGAGATTCCCACTGTGCATCTCTCCCTGGTTCTCACACTCGGGTTCTCCTGCTCTCACGTTTGGCTGAATGATGTGGACGAGGGGTCAGTGTGTGTGTGTGTGTGTGTGTGTGGCAGGGGCAGGTGTGATGGGTTAGGCCGCTGGTGTCCGATGTCCCAGTGTGTTTGTTTTTTTGATTTATTGTGGAGAACACGTGCGCTTCTTCCCCTCCCTTCCCATCCTTCTGCTCTCAACGCCATTTCCCACAAAAATAAACTTTCCTGGAATGTTGGCGTTCCAACGACGCCCCTCCATACAATTCCCCGGATGTCTGTCAGGAAGGTTTCTCAAAACACGCTCTCCTCATCAAACTCTGACCCGAGTGACAGACGCGTCTCCTCGGATGCAGGAACACACACTCTTCACTACTGGAACAGGCATCAGATTATAATCATCGGGAAGCTGGAATTGATGGCATCTGAAAACGGCTTTAAAAAAAGACCAACACACACGCACACACGCACGCACACATGGTCATCGTGGTTAGTGGTTTGTATAAACATGCAATGGATGGATGGAAGGAAGCAATGAAGGGAGGAAGAAAGGGAGGAAGGAAGGGAGGGAGGAGGAGGAGGTTTGGATGGATGGAGGAGAAGGAAGGAACAAAAATGAAATAAGAAAAAAAAAGAAAGAAACAAAGAAGGCACAACAGAAAGAAAGAATGAAAGAGAAGAAAGAAAGAACAAAAGAAAGAAAGAAAGAAAAAAAGAGAAGGAAATAAGAATGAAAGAAAGAAAGAAAGAAAGAAAGAAAGAAAGAAAGAAAGAAAGAAAGAAAGAAAGAAAGAAAGAAAGAAAGAAAGAAAGAAAGAAAGAAAGAAAGGGGCGGAGGAAGGTTGGGTAGGAAGAAAGAAAAAAGGAAGAGAGGGATGGATGGATGGATGGATGGATGGATGGATGGATGGAGAAAATCGAGAGAAAGGGTAGAAATTGTCAGAGAGAAGGAGTGAGTAGGAAGAATGACAAGGAAGAAAGAAAGCAATGATTGAAAGGATGAAGAAATGGTGGGTGAATGGGTGGCTGTCAATGAAAAGAGAGAGAGGACAGGAAAGAAGATAATGGAAGGAAGAAGGAACAAAGAGGAGATGGAAATTGCAGAAAAAAGAAAGAAAAGGAGTAGTAAATGTAAGATAGAGAGAGAGAGAGAGAGAGAGAGAGAGAGAGAGAAGTTAGAGCAGGAGAAGATAATGTAGTCAATGAATAGGAATAACAATGGAGGGACAAAATAATAATAGAACGAAAGAAAAAAGGGAGGGAGGAAGAAAGAAAGGAGGGGGGGGTGTGCAAGCAAGTAAGAAAAGGAAGAAAAAAGCAACAACTGAAAGAAGGAAGAAATGGTGAGAGAGTGTCAATGAAGAGAGGGATAGATATATGGATGGATGGATGGATTAAGAGAAGAGAAAGAAGGGAAGAAAGAACAAATGAAAAGAAAATGAAAGCAAGCGAGGGAGGGAGTCAATGAATAGGAGGGTGGATGAAGGAAAAGAAAATAAAAGAAAGAAGGGAAGAAGGAACTGAGAAAGGGGAGGGTTGAATGAAGAAAAGTGAGGGAGAGAGAAAGCGAGGAAGGAGGGCTGAGTGGGAAGAAAGAAAAATGGAAAAGAGGGATGGATGGATAAAGAAAAGAGGGAGAAAGAGTAGAGCTGGAAACAGAAAGAGTGAGGAAGGGAGTAAAAAAGTTATAAAGAAAGCTGTGATTGAAAGGATGGATGGCTGAGGAGGAGAAAGAAGGCAAGAAGGAACAAATGAAAAGAAAATTGGAAGGAAGGATTAGGGAAATTGAAAGAAGAGATGGTGAGAATAAAAAGGAGGAGTGTAGGAAATATAGAGAAAGAGAGTGAGAGATAGAGAGCAAAAAAATTAAAGAAAGAAAGCAACAAAAACATAGAAGGAAGGGAGGCAGAGAGTCGATAAATAGGAGGATGGATGAAAGAAAGAAAGAAAGAAAGAAAGAGAGAACTGAGGGAGGGATGGACTGTTACTACACAATGAGGGGCACATATTCCATTCTACTGTTTCCTCCCTTTCTCCATAATTCTGATGTATATACAGTATATATTTATTTATATATTTTTTTACATTTGAAATTGAAAAATGAATGTTTACACATGGTTGAGTGACTGAGTTCACGTTACACGAGTCTTTTAGCGTTCACACTTAGATAAACAACCACTCAGCATTACTTGTCCTCTGTCTGGTAATTTATACTTTCCCGTTCTTTTCCCTCGCTCCTTCTCTTTATCAGCTGGCTCACTGTGCTCTCCACATAATTAGCTGTAAACAGAGCGCCCTTCTCCCCCACATCTGGAAAGGGTTTGGGCACGGCGGCTTCCTACCAGCACAGCTAAATATTTAGCTTCACATTCACTGTGTGTGGATCAACTCCTGATTGAACGCTGCAGAGAGAATAAATGTGCCTGCGCCCTACTGTATATACTGTACTGTACTGTACGCGCCGCATCGCAGATTAACAGGGAGAAAGAAACGAAAAATGAGAGAGAGAGAGAGAGGAATATAAAGAGAGAAACAGAGGGAAAGAGAAACAGAGAAAGAGAGGGAGTTTGTGAGAGAGAAAAGCAGAGAGTGAGAGAGAGTGGGAGAAAGAGAGGAATATAAAGAGAAAAACAGAGGGAAAGAGAAACAGAGATAGAGAGGGAGTGTGTGAGAGAGAAAAGCAGAGAGTGAGAGAGCGAGAGAGAGAGAGGGAGAGAGTGTGAGAGAAAGAGAGGAATATAAAGAGAAAAACAGAGGGAAAGAGAAACAGAGAAAGAGAGGGAGTGTGTGAGAGGGAAAAGCAGAGAGAGAGAGGGCAAAACAGGAAAACAGAAAATAACAGGTAGAAAGAAAGAGAGAGACAGAGAGAGAGAGAGAATAAGAATAAGAGAGGGGAGAGGGAGAGAGTGATAGAGAAAGGGAGATAAGCAGAAGAGAAAGCGGGAGAGAGTGAGAAAGAGAGAAATGGAGAGAGTGAGAGAGAGAGAGAGAGAGAGAGACATAAATCTAAGACGTTATCTATTATGGTATTAAATGTCTATTATGTTGCAACTATGACATTCTTGCAATTAAAATAAAAACAAAATAAATACAAAGCAAAATGTAGCTGTAGGCAGCAATTGCGGGATTCAAGCTTTTAATGATTCACCTTTTTTGTATTTATTGATAAATATATTTATTGACAATCGGGACTAAAGTTGCACATTCTTGGGGGTGACTTTGCTTATCTTATTCTTTTTTTAAATGAGACACGGACCCCAGAATTGCCCCCTCGTTTGGATGGGTTAACACACAGACTCTTTTAATAGACTATACACTATCCAATAGTCAGACAGACGTTTCCACATTTGACGTCTAAATTATGATTTGTGATATTTCGATATTTCGTAATTTTTAACCCTGACTTGCAACGTCACTTCAATTATTGTGACTGGTTAAGCGGACACGCCCTGTTATGGCTGCGATAGAATAAGTAACACGAAAATGTCAATTTGAAAATGTTACAATCACAACACATTTGTGTTAAACAAACTTACGAACGAGAACTGTTGCTCTCAATAGTTGCTTCATTGTGGAAACAAAGATTTGCATTCAATTGCTTGTTGTGGTAAATTATGATGAACGTGCACAATTTTTGATGGAAAATGTAAAACTTCTATATTTCTGTCACACAGTTGACTGACTTAATTGTGTTTGTGCTTGTCATCTGCCCACTGCTCCGGGTTTGTATGTGTCACATACACTGTTTGTGTAACTAATCACTGGATGGGTTAATGCAAAGCAGAATTTTGATACGTCCCTAGTGGCCATTTTGAGAAACTCACTCACAAAACAAAAACATTGAATTTCGGTTTTTAGGGTTGGAAAAAATGTAAATAATGGATTGTGATGTAAAACCCCGACCCCCGGATGTCTTTTGAGAAGAATTGATGCTACACTATGGCCAAAATTAATGTAAAAAATTCCTGGGGATTCAGTCTTTTTTATTTTGTCATATTGTGTTTTGTAATCTTGGATTGTGTATTATATTGTATTTTGCGATATACAGTATATACGCAAATATAACCACCTCCCCTGATATTTCTATTTTTTTTTATTAACGTTTTTTGTTCAATTACGTTATAATTCTCATAAACATACTATCTTTCTCTATTTAACAAACCTAACTTGTGACTCGTATCATTTTGATATCGTTTTACTTGAATAATAGATAACAAAAAGTCAATTCTTGTGGTCAGGACTTCATTTCCCAAGATCCTTTGCTCTCCAGTCAGACTCTGCACATGCACCGAGCGTTTTGATTGTGTCTGTTCCTTGCATATTTTTTAACTCCTTGCCCCTGTTCTTCACTTTCGACTGTTTCGACTCTTTCTGCAATGACATATTGGACTTGTTTGTAGCCGGTTGCGCTAAGCTAAGCTAAGCAGTCGTGGTTTGTAGTCTCTGTTTGTTGTAATATAAATTATTGTACTGTATTTAGTTTAATCTTACTTTTTCCAGTGTTATTTTGTCTCTGTAAAGTGTCGCAGCATCTCTAATGTTTCTTTATTTCTGTTATTGAGCCAATAAAAGCTTCTACTGTCTGCAATTCTGCCTAATATCCCAGACAAATTGCACTCCGGAGCCAATAAATTATGAAAACATGCAACGCCATATTTTTTTTCATCACGGCTATTTATAACAGAGCTACTTCTAATCAAGTTAGGCTAATGGCTGAGGGCATTCCCTGTCCACTCCTGTCAGATTAGGGTTTGCCATCTGCTTATCTAACCTAATCAGAGGAGGAATGCCAGATGTTTGGTGGCGGGCCTGCAGCAGGTCAGGAAGATAACCCTGTTAAATGTCTGACCTTAAAAATCACACCCTGACCTCCAGGCTTTACACTGTTTGGCCAGGCAGAACCAAGCTTCTATTAAGAGTTATGTACATCTACTGGATTTTATAAATATTCTAAAAGCCAAACCTATCTTCTCTGGGCCACAATTGGCACCAATCACAGAGCGGGACACATACACTCTTGTGCAGTGGCATACTTGAGTAAATGAGCTTTGCTACTTTACTTGAGTATTATTTTTGCCACTTGAACTAAAAATAGACTCTCTACTTGACTACATTTGTGATTGAGCATCTTGTCTCTTTTCACATTTGAGTTTGACTAAGACTGAAATTTTGTTCTTTATTTGTCTATTTTGTTCTGCCTTTTATGAAACATTGTTAAAGAGATAATAGAAATAGAAGAAAAAAAAATAAAAAGTTTCTTGTTTTTCACATTTTTTGATGGTTTTTGAGCCTCGGTACGAGTAAAACACTAAATCAATTTAAAATCTTGGATTTGGTGACTGTACCCTTGTAATCGAGTAATTTTTACAGTAAGGTAACCGTACTTTTACTCAAGTCTTTTTGGAATTGGTGACTTAACCTTTATAATCAAGGATTTTTTACAGTAGGGTATCTGTACTTTTACTCAAGTTTTCTTGGAATTGGTGACTTGACTCTTGTAATCAAGTAATTTTTACAGTAAGAGATCTGTACTTTTACTCGATTTTTCGAGTAAAAGTACGGATAGTAAATAAAAGGTACTTTTTTTACTCAAGTATTAATTTTTTACTCAAGAGTAATATATACTCAAATAATACTTGTCAGACTACGTATAGCCTCCATTTCTCCTGTGTCTGCACAGGCTTCCCGACAGGTTCCAATGGAACATTTCACAACCCGACTTCATATTAAAGTTCAAAACCACTCAATTCTCCCACAGCAGAAGTGCTGAGGCGAGCGCTTTTTTGCCCCAACGCCGCTCATTTTCTCTTCGGGGGGCCGGAGATTACGAGGACTTCAGCTCCGACACACAAAGCCTTGTAAAAGTGCGTCACGGTGCGCCTTCCACGTCTAGAAAACAAATAAACCACGTTAAGAGGTGAAAAGCCTCACGAGAGTGTGTCTCCAGCAGCTCCGACGTCTGCCACCCAGCCCTCGTTTTCCCCCTCACTATATCGTTTTTTTTTTCCCTCACTCCATTTCCTCTGGTTTCTCCGAGGCAATGTGTTGAGCAGATGTGAATGGTTATTAGCAGAACCACTAGCGTCTTTAAATGGAGTCCAGCTACCCCGGGCCTCCTCTTCCTCAGGGTCCAATCCCCGCTCTTCATTCTTCTCTTCCAGGCGTGTTCACAGCAGTCGCACTGTTTTGAATGTTTATGTTTATACAACAACCTTGCACAGGCAAGTCCGGCCCCTGCGGAAAGGGCAACAGCAAGGCACCATGGGAAGGTAAAAGAGTTCTGGGGCTAAAACTTCTCCAGCCAACCCGGGTTTCAATCCCACACTTCCACGGCGTTCCTTGTGTGGAAGTCATTGGCTGGGCGTCAACTGAGACGTCAAGTTTTAGACAAAAAAATCGCACGGCGCTGGATTAAACAAATAAGCGCAGCTCCAGACTGATCTCCCTCGTCTCTTGCGGGATTAAGTACATACTTTGACCAATAGCGCAGCTAAGAACAGTCCTTGAAAATAAACTCTGACATGAGGCTCAGTTACACAGCAGATACAGCCACGTCGAGTCTTTCTTATCATGCTAGGAAAACACTGATATTAAGGGGGAAAAAAGACAAAAAATGAAATCAGAACCTTTTAAGAGATGTTTTAGTGATTTGTTACTGCAAACTTCACGGAATTTGCAAGCATTGTCTTGAACGATCAATCGTTAGGCACAATTCCTTTTGGATTTTCCTTTTTCCTGTATTTATTTAATGCACCGGAAAAATACAAGTATGTAATACAATTTAACTTCATACAGTTCTCATACGAAGAAACTTTTTTTAAGTGACATTTACTGCTGAAATGAATACAACTAAATTACAGTAAGAATTATAAGAAGAATTCTATGTTGCTTGAGTTTTTCAGTGTTTATGTACTGGCCATTTTACGATTTATTTTGACTTCATATTGACCATTTTATGTTTTATTTCCTCCTATACTTATACTTGCACAGTTTGTTATATTTATTTGATTGTTTTTTAACTGGACACGTTGCATATTCCTGTACAGTACTTTTCTACTAGTGAACTTTTTCTAGTGAAAAGTAAATTGCATACATGTTACATTATATTTCTTTTTATATTTCTAAAAGTTAGGTTAATATGCAGTATTGCATTTCTAACTTGTTTAATCTAGTGAGTTTCCAAAAATGTGCAATTCTTTTTCTTATTTACGCGTGTCACGATCATTTTAATTGCACACATTTAAAGCCAATGTCACGTTTTTGAGTTGGAATGTATGGTTTTAAGCAAATGTAAGTCGCTTTGGATAAAAGCGTCTGCCAAATGACTGTAAAGTAAAGTAAATACCTGTACTGTATATTGAAAATGAGTTGGAGAACAGCTAGTAGATGCTAACGTGACTCAGTCGTCCTTTTCCACCTCATTCTACGCAGAGCATCTTCCACCCTGATTCATTATCTCATCCACCCAAACAACCATCCCTCCATCACCCCACTATACATCCATCCATCCATCCACTCAACCATACCATCTAACCATGCAACCTGCACACCCAATCGACAACACATCCATCAATCCATCATCAATCTATTTATCCATTCCCCCACCCATATATTTTGTCAGTGGCATTTTTCTTGCATTCTTGTTATTGTATCTTGTGGTATATTTAAATTGTTTCTTGTCTTCTATATTTTGGACCATATTTTAATATATTGTAGTTATTTATATTGGTTATTCAGTGCATATATTTTACCATTATCTCATCTTTCTTTTTGCACCAAATGGATTAGCAATACTAATTCCATTGTAACCCTGTGATACAATGACAACACAACTATTTTATGCTATTCTATTCTATTCTTTTCTACCCTATCCACCCATCCATCCATACATCCATATAAGTAATAACGCTCAGAATTAAAGGAACACCAACAAACTCTACTTCTTCTCGAATCCCGAACAAAATCTAGAAAAAAGACTGCACTTGAAGTGACTCTATGTGGTACTATACACAACATGACACTGTGTGCTACATAGCCAAGGTGTTATTTATATTATACATTGGACATTTTCTTCTATAATTCCGCATGGCGACTTTGCGTTGGTGTGGAACTAAGAAAAGCGCCACATAAATAAACTTGAAACAGAACAAATATGTTAAACCTGAGACCAGCTGCAACGTAGATCTGCACATCTGCACAACAGAAACGCGCACTGTGTGTAAAAGCACTCACAGGGAGACGGTTTTGTCCGGCAGCATCCCGACCTCAGGACTCTCCGTCAGGTCCTTCCCGCTGCAGCTGACTTTCCTCCGGTCCCCGGGCGGAGGAGGATGCGCTTTGCCTCGGTCCTCCGCGCAGCTGCAGCCGCTGGAGAGAAGCTCCGGACAGCCCGCGGAGACTCTGCGCAGCGACAACAAGAGCAGCACGCGGAGCCACAACGGGATGCGGAGCCCGGGTCTCGACATGATCCCCCCGCGCTCTCTCCTGTGCCGCCCCGGGTCAGCCCATGACATCCGAGCGGTGCAAGCGAACGGCGATTACAAGCCGCATCTGCTTCTTCCTCTTCCTTGTTTAGTCAGTGGTCAAGCTCCTTCACTTAAGATGACAGCGCGCTTGTCCTTTATACAACACATTATAACAATTCCATCCGGTGCATGTTGCGCGTTCCATAGACTTTAATCTGCGTCGCGTAGAATTTTCACCACCGCTTTTCCAAAGACAATTTAATCCGTGACGTTTGTTGCTTCCCAAAAGATTCCCAAAAGCAGCTGTTGTCCATTACAAGAGCCCGAGAGCGTTGGTGTGAAGAAAACTAAAAAGTCTTTGGGTTTAAAACGCTCCACAACACAGTGAAGATGCCCGTGTGCTGCGCGTCTGTGGGGGAGACTGTGAGTAACGGTCCCTTTCTGAACTTCTCCGGGATTCTGGCGCTTTCCTCAGCTGTCCTGTCACACTCGCACTCCGTCCCGGCACATTCCACTCCTCCAGACGCGCGGTCCTAGCGCGCAAGACTTACTGACACTCCCCACAATGCTTGGAGTATGGAAGAAGATTAGTGCCAAACGTACATTTCTAAGAAACTAGCGTAAATGCTTCACATTTAAGTTTTTTTTTCCGCTTGCAATTACGTTTGGTTTTTCATTTTTCGCTTGCAATCTTCACGTTTTCGTTGGAAACCTATTTTTTTCCTCTTCAGATTTTTCCGTTAGTTTTTAACTTTAACATTTAAAAGCAGCGCAGTTACTGCTTAGAAAGTCGTCTCTTAGAAAGTTTCGGCTCTCTTAAATTAGTCAAGAATTTCCCTCATGGATGAATAAAGTAAATGCCTATACCTAGCTACATAGTACCCTAACTTCTGGCACAAGCTTCACGTGGGGGGAGACACTTACTCTGATTGGCTGGTGAGAATGTGATTGGCAGCTGCTTGACCAGGATGAGGAGTTTAGGGCGCTTAAACATTCAGAAAGATGTAAATTTCATACATCGTCAGAGTATTAATCTTTTTGTAGTGATGAGTCCTGGTACGGAGTATGGAGCAGGAAAGCTAGATTACATTTAATGACAAAACTAACAGAACTTACAAAGAAACTCGAGAACATGATGAAGACGAGAACATCCATGTGCAATGACAACGACTGACAAAGATGATGGCACAGGTGAAGACGTAAACACACACAAATCAAGAACAGGTGAAACTAATAACATATGATGACATAGCCGGACGCAAAGGCTCCTGGGAATTGGAGTTCATGAACGTGACAATAACATGCATTCAACCCAAAAAATAATATTAAAGAGAACACTATTTAGACCAGGGGTGGGCAAACTTTTTTTTGTCTCCGGGCCACATTGAATTTTAACATTTGATATGCTGAATTGATGGCATCAAAGCAGATTGATGGTGTGCTTTCGCAACCTCACCTCATTAGAGAAAAAATACACATATTTCCTCCATATCCCAAGATATGCTTTAGTTACAAATGAAAATAAAGAAAATGTACAGCAAAATATCTGTCTTTGGTAAAAAAAAAAAAATCGGACTTTCGTTTCATTTTTACAAGTTTGGTGGGCCGGATTAAAACGTTTAACGCCCCTTGGTTTGCCCATGCCTAATCTGACATTAATTAACAGAATTATGGGCTCTAATTAGAAAACACTGGGCAAAAAGTTTCAGGACAAAACATCTGAAAAAAACTTTGAAACGCAAAACTGCCGTGGATGGCAAACAATCGTAAACATGTCGTGAAGCCCACCTTTAGATCCAGGATGCGCATTACACTGGAGAAGCTGGTCACTGCCCCTGGAGGCCTTGACAAGCAAATGGGGACTCTGGAGCAATAATCAAGACACATCAGGCCAAGCAATGTTTTTCAAATCTTCAATTCTCAAACTTGTAGTAAGCCTATGTAAATTGAAGCCTCAGTTTCCTATTCTTAGCTGACAGGAGAGGCACCCGGTGTGGTCTTCTGCTGCTGTGGCCCATTCAAGTTTTGACGTATGGTTCATGGAGAAATCTTCTGCAGATCTCAGTTGTAATCTGTGATTGTTGGAGTCACTGCCTCTCTATAAGCTCACATCAGCTACTACTCCGGGTTTGTGTGTGTTCACTTTTCTGTGTATTTCAATATGGTTCGCCATATTGACAATCTCACTCACTTTACTTTAAAGTCACTTAAATCACCTTTCTTCCTCATTTTAATGCCCAAGATAGAAAGATGGTAATTTGCTCTCGAATTGTGGGAGGGACTGCTTTTTAATACTCTCTAATTGATCAGCTGCCTCGTGTGGAGGAGTTCAAGAATTTTGGAGTCTTGTTTACAAGTCATAGTAAAAAGAAATGATCGGTTTATTGTGATAAAGATAAAAGCAAAGCTGAAAAGCAACTAACAAAGATTTTATTGCAACAAAACAACAAATCCCATTATGCATTGCACATACACTTACATATTACCATATTTACTTGAATAAAGACACACTGCGAATGGATATAAGCATCCTTCTGATTTTCCATGCACAAAATAAAAGTTTGATTAGTAGGCAAACATAAGCACCTCCTTACTTTCTTGATGTTCTGACTTTCCAGAAAATGAACAAAACATCTAAACCTAACTTGGTCTTTTTACTTAAACAATGGATAGAAATAACAACAATTAGATATTATTTCTAAACATAGCAGAGTATATCTCCAGTAGGGGGTGCTATAAACAGTGAATTTTACTTTACGTTATTGTATTTAATTTGCTTTTATTTTTTCCAGTGTTTAAACGGAATAGAATAAACGGAAACACTGTTGGCGCGGGTGTGCGTCTATATAATGTAAAACAATTATTCAAGTATATATAAAACTATATATATATTAACAATATAAAAAAAACACGAGTCACAAGTTAGGTTTGTTAAATAAAGAAATAATTGAATTGAATTGAATTGAAAAATCCTTTATTAGTCCCACAGCGGGGAAATTTCACGTCACAACAGCAACAACAAATCCAAGCAAATAAATAAACAAACATCACCATAACGCACTGCACACATCATAATAAACAAACTAACACAGACCATAAATGAACCTGCCCGTCATAAGCATAGTTCCAGTCACCAGTTTAAATTTAAGTTCAAATTGTAGAGTCTAATCGCAGCAGGTAGGAAAGATCTGCGATATCTCTCCTTCACACAGCGGGGGTGAATCAGTCTGCCACTGAAGCTGCTCTCCAGAGCAGACAGTGAGTCCACCAGTGGGTGAGAGTCCAGGTCCAGGATGGATGATAGTTTATCCAGGACCCTTCTCTCACCCACCTCCTGCACTGTGTCCAGAGTGCAGCCCAGGACAGAGCTGGACTTTTTGATGATCCTGTCCAGTCTCTTCCTGTCTTTGCCTGAGATGCTGCTGCTCCAGCAGACCACACCGTACAGGATTGCTGATGCCACCACAGAGTCATAGAAGATCTTCAGGAGTGACCCTCTCACTCCAAAAGACCGCAGTCTCCTCAGGAGGTAGAGTCTGCTCTGACCCTTCCTGTCCAGTGCGTCTGTGTTGTGAGTCCAGTCCAGTTTGTTGTTCAGATGCACACCCAGGTATTTATAAGACTCCACTCTCTCAATGTCCATTCCCTGGATGTGCATCGGTGGGATGACAGTAGACTGTCGCCGGCGAAAATCCACCACCATCTCCTTAGTTTTCCCTGCGTTGATCAGGAGGTGGTTCCGCCGACACCAGTCCACAAAGTCCTGAGTGAGTCCTCTAGAATAGTATTCTAAGAGAATATTAAAGTATTTAAACCAGATACATTAATAAAAAATGTTTTTTTGAATTTTCATTTTGGGCCTGAAAAATCAGGAGGAACACCGATGAACAATGGACTTTTTTCTTTTTTTAACTGACTCTTTTTCCTAAATTTTGAACACAGATGAACATGGAATGGACATTTTTCTTCTTAAAGGCTATTTTTCCCCCCTAATTATGCATATCGACTTTACATTGGTCTGGAACTAAGAAAAGCTATATATAAATAAACTTGAACTTAAACTTGAACTATTGAGAAGCAGCTCTTTATGGAATCTACAAAACAGAATATATTACAAAAAAAAAGCTTCAGAAGAATCAAAATACACCATAGACAGACGCAAATGTTTATACATATATTAGTTCTAAAAGTCCTGGCAAATTCAGTTTATTGTAATAATATTTTCTTTCCTTTTTCAGCTGCTACCGAAATTCTTCATGAATTTCGAATAGAACAAAATGCTTCCCTCAGCATAACGTTTCTAACATAGAAAAGCTGTTTAAACACAAAGAACGAGTTGAATGAAACAGACAGGACCAACTGATGCTTATGGCTGTTAAACTCAGTACAAACAATTTTAATTTGCTTAGATTTTGGATAAACTTATCTCAACTTGTGTTGGTAGAAATGTGCCAGTTGTGTGTTTTGTTTTAAGAATGAAATATATATAATACATCATACTACTATTACTACTACTACTACTTCCCTGTCACAAATATATATATATATATATATATATATATATATATATATATATATATAAATATATAATCACAAATATATATATTATACGCAGCATCATGACTATTAAAATGAATACATATTTAAGTACAGTATATACAGTAGTTTACATAATAATAATATTATTAATAATAATGGTAATATTTGTATATATTTTTTATAACACACTTTTCATAAACAATATAAAAAAAATTCATTTGAAAAAATATTCTTATCATAAATATTCATGCATACATACAGACTGTTTAGGTACAGATCAGGGAAGCCAAAGTACGCAGTGAAATGAAGCACATATTCACGCAAATATAAGCACCCATTTTTTCCCCCAATTTTAGCGGCTCAAACATTTCGCAAGTGCTTATACTCCTCGATTTCAAATATTTGGTACAATATTTGACTACAAATTACTAATAAGACTACAACCTACGACTGCTTAGCTTAGCGCAAACAGCTACAAACGAGTCCAATGTGTCATCGCAGAAAGAGTCGAAACAGTTAAAAATGAAGAACACGGGCAAGTAAAATAAAATCTAAGGAACAGACACAATCAAAACACTGGGTCGCTGCACAGGAGATAATAATCTTTCCTCTTCACACGGTGTCGGATTGAAAACAGGCCTGAGCTTGAAACAATTGCTCTGCGCATGTGCGAGTCTGACTGGAGAGCAAAGTCAGACTCGCACATGCGCAGAGCGTCTGGTGACATGGTGTGAGGACAATAACCTGGAACTCAACACCAGGAAAACAAAAGAGGTCATTGTGGATTTCAGGCGAGCTGGGAAAAACAATCACACTCCCATTCACATTAATGGTTCGGTGGTTGAAAGAGTTCCCAGCTTTAAGTTTCTTGGAATCCACATCTCAGAGGATCTCACCTGGACATTGAACACTTCTATCCTGATCAGGAAGGCACAACAACGCCTGTATTTTCTGAGACGACTCAAAAAGTCTCATCTGTCTGTCAGGATACTGAAGAACTTTTACCGCTGCACCATCGAGAGCATCTTGACAAACTGCATCTCAGTGTGGCACAACAGCTGTACAGTCGCAGACCGAAAGGCTCTTCAGAGGGTCGTGAAAACAGCCCAGAGAGTCATCGGATCTCAACTTCCCGCCCTGGAGGACATTCACAAAACTCTGTGTCTTCACAAGGCAAAGAGAATCATCAAAGATCCGTCTCACCCCAACCACAGACTCTTTACTCTTCTCCCATCAGGGAAACGCTACCGCTGTCTGAGAGCCCGCACAAACAGGCTCAGGAACAGTTTTTACCCGACAGCTGTTTCTGCATTAAACAGCAGTTGAACAGCCTGTACTTCACTGCACTGCCACTTCTTTTTTCTACTTGCACTGTTACAATTGTTGCACAGTTCATGGCACGTTTTTGTATACTTGGTTAGCCACTTTTGGCACACTCTGCTTCCTATTCACTTGTATATAATCCAACCACTGTATATTCCCATGCACCTGTATATTTCTCATTACTGCACTGTCTACTTCCTTGAACCTTTATATTTCCATATCCTATATTTATTTATATCTCATTTGTAAATATACCTTATATGCACTTCTGGTTAGATGCTAACTGCATTTCATTGTCTCTGTACGTGTACTTTGCACAATGACAATAAAGTTGAATCTAATCTAATCTAATCAAAGGATCTTGGGAAATGAAGTCCTGACCACTAGACTCGACTTTTTGTTATCTATTATTCAAAATGATACGATAGTAAAAAGATATCAAAATGATACGAGTCGCATGTTAGGCTTGTTAATTAAAGAAAAAAATTGTATTTTTAAGAGAATATTAACGTAATTGAATCAGAAACGTTAATGAAAAACATTTTTTGTTTAACATTTTTTATTTTGTACCTGATCAATTATATTGCAGGTTTCATTTTCCTGGGACTTGGCCTCCGTGCAAACCGAGCAAGCAACCCAACGCTAGCTAAATAAACCGTGAGAGGCTTCGGCTTCAGCTTCTCAATGAAGCCAAACGTTTGCATCCGGTGATTCAGAAGTAAAAGTGACGAAAGAAAATGCCACTGCGTGCGAAACCAGGTTTTGTTTTAGCTGTACTTAATACTGTGCCACGCAATAAGCATCCGTGGGAAACGCGATTCCGATGGCTTCCGGAAACAGGGAAAAGTGCTCCGACCAAGATCCCGTGTTCTCCTCAGCGCTCAATCCTCCTCATCTGGTGCATAGTTTCCATTTAAAATGTCACATCTCAAACGGCACTTTACATCAAATTGTACCTAATGGCATCCAGACAAACTTTTATGTCTTTCCAACATTCTGGCGCTCACTTTTACTCGCTCTCGTATTCCCCCGTCGCTCGGCTTTTTAGGCTCGTATCGCCGAGCGGGCAATATCTCTTTCCCCACGTCAACATCTGGACTCCATTCCAGGTGAAAAAGAAAACAGGGAACAGGAGAAGAGAAGTGGGCCCCAGACTGAAGTGAGAGTAATATACGGAAAACAAAACAATCGCGTGGAATGAGAGAAGTGCCTAGACTCTAGACTAGAGAGCGAGGGAAAGAAAGTGTGTGTGTTTGACCAAATGGCCACTAGGGGTCGTGTCGGTATTTTGTACTCAATTTAATAAATCTAGTGAAGTGACACACACAAAGCCGGAGCAGTGGGCAGCCTTAAGTCATGTTGTGGGGGCCTTAGCAACTTGAATAATGAATAATTTTTAAAATAATTTTTTAAGTAAAACGACATGGAAGTGTTACGAGTCACAAGTTAGGTTTGTTAAATACGGAAAAAATTGTATATTAACAAGAAAAGTAACGTAGTTTAGCCAGATTTAAAAAAAAAATTTTTTTTTATTCATTAATATAAAATTGGGGGAATTTTTATTTTGTGCCTGAAAAATTAGGGGGAGGGGGGTGCTTATTTTCGCTGGGTAATTACATTCATATCAATACGCTTTTTAATTTGATCATGTGTCTTGATCTAAGACCTTAGCAACAACTTGAATGATGTACAATTATGGGTTCCAATCACTAGAACAAATATATTTTTGTTAATTATTTGTTAAGTAAAACGACATGGAAGTGATATGAGTCACAAGTTAGGTTTTGTTAAATAAAGAAAGAATTGTATTTCAAAGAGAAAGTTAACAGAATTTAGCCATAATAAAATTAAAGGACCACCAGAGAAGGTTGTGTTAGTTAGGGCATCCACCGTAAAAAAATGTGCCTAAACAACTCTGGAAGTCATTCACAAGTCGCTTAACTGTGACGAACCCTGATGGGAAAAGCCGAAAGAGGAAAAGTACGAGATGAGGAAGAACACACAACACCAAAGGAAATGATGTCATTGTTATTTCTCACCGATCTCGCTCTAATGAGGTCACGATCTGACGCCACTCCAATCTAATGTATAGATACGTATGCAGCCAGAAGATATTTATATTATATTTATTTCAATATATTTAATATATATTTGTCTTTTATTTTTCTATTTGATCTCAAAGTTATTCCGATATGCAGATTGAGTGAGTGTGTAAAGTAGGCCTGTGTCGGGACCCCCTGCTGTCAGCCCCCTGATTATGTCATTTCTTGATTTTTTACCATATCTTTGTGTTATCTATTTACTTGTTAATCAATTAGAATAGACAGTATTAGTGTAATTAGCAATCTTCCGTTCACATTCTCTGCCGCATTCTCTCTCTCTCTCTCTCTCTCTCTCTCTCTCTCTCTCTCTCTCTCTATCTCTCTCTCACGCTCTAATTTTCTTTCCCTCTCTCACGCATCCCCTTCTTCTAACACACTTACACACACACATAGACACACACACTTGCAGCATTGACTTACATTCAAAACAATACGTTCCCTCATCCCAGAAACCCGCCACCCCCATTATAACCACCAAAATTCTACTGTAACCTAGTAAAATCCCACAATGACCCCACAACAATATAAACGGCTGCGCACACACACACACACACACACACACACACACACACCACACACACACATAAACTCTCTTTCTCCTAATTTTTCTCAGAAGATATAGCTACTTTACTTAACTTTACTTCACTTTACTTTACAGTCTTTTATCCAAAGCAACTTGAAAAAAAGTAGCAAGTGAAGCAATTTGTCTAAAATAGGCTACAGTAGATATTATCATCATACAGTTGTATAGCCTTTCATAAAGTAATTTATTTGAAACATGAACAACATAAATCATATGCAACTTATGTAATACACGTCAGCCAATTACAAAAGCAAAAAAAAAAGTCAAGGATATGTTTTTCAAATTTGTTGGAAAAATCTGATGTATTCTTTCCTAGATGTATTTAATTTCCCATTGTGCGTGAGTGAAGAAAAGTAAGCTATGAACACAAAGACCTGCTTGTCTACATAGAACTCCTTAAAAAAAAGCAATCTTCACATACAAAGTCCCTTATTTAAATACAAAGTACATAATACATTTATATTTTCATATCCCCCCCCCCTAATTGTAATATTATTAATATCTCGAGCATCTAATATCAAGCTACAAATCAAGTGCTTCAAGTGCAAAATAAAATATAAACGTAACAAGTTCTGAGTAATGAGGATGTCTACATATCTCAAGATGTTGAGAAGAAGGGAAAATTTGGCTAGTGTGAAAATGTTCTCTCTCGTGTAGTTTTGGTTGGGCGACACAACGATGCTTTCGTTTCTCGTTATACTCTTAACCAATCAGAAGAGGAGGCGGAGTCAGTGATGAGGAGACATCTGGTATCTTTCTCGTGCGTGTTTCTCACAGAACATTTCATCTTGCACCCAGAAGTGGCCGCGCATTTTCAGGTTGAGCCCACATTCCGTGCAGGTGTAGCACTCAGGATGACGGAAATGATCATCGGTAACCTTTACAGCCTGAGTACTGAAAGAAAAATAGCACTTCAGCTCACCTACTCACCTATTTCTTAACCAGCTTCTCATACAAAAAGTCGTTTTAAAACAAAGCTAAATAAAGTATCTTACACAATATCAGTCCCACATTTTTCACACTTGTGGTATTTGTGTACGCCAGCTTGTGATGGCTTGGGAGGACTTGGTGATAGCTTGCTTGGAAACCGAATGGTGGCCTCTGCAAGTAGAGTAAAGTGCGTAACGAAGGATGGTTAAATGCACTGTAATGTGTAAGAAGTGTGTCTGACCTTTCTCATCCGCTTCCAGAACTTCCTGCAGCATTTTAAAAGTGTTGGACTGGCGAGGAGCCACCCGAGACTCTTTGTTTTCCTGAATCATCTTGTACACCTCGGAGTCTCTGTCGAATCTCTGCATTGCTAAGTCACAACTGCAAAAAAAAACAAAAAAAGAACAAGTTATCATTTTGGCTACTTTGCAAGTAAACCCGAAGATGTAATGAGCATCAGTTCAACTATAACCTGTATGTTCTTTGTTAAACTGCTCTATCCATTTCCAAACCCAGAACTTTGCTTGGTTAATCACAAAGGGAACAAGTTGGGTTGAGTAAATGAGTTGGGTTGAGTAAATGTTAGGCGTGGAATTGCCTAGGGTGTGAGATTGCTTTGGAAAAGCTGTGTAAAGGAAGCACACAAGTTTATTAAAAATATCTTCCTGGATGAACCTTGTATGTTAACTTCACATCAAGATCTGCTCAACAACCTTAGATACGAGACTTGGTGGACACCACCATGGTACACCAAAGATAATGGATATCCCATTAAAGACGGTTTAACCCCTCTACATAAGGCCAGATTATAATACCGCAAATCTCCAAAATCTACAAGGGAGGAAGAATTTTGCATATCTAGCACCAGAACTATGGAATGCTCTGGCTAGCACAATTCGAGAATCAGTCTTTTTAAGTCTAGACTGAAGTCATGGTTGAATGTATAACCTGTAATAATAACAACATACCGAATAAGTTAATATAATTGTATAGAAAGGCTGCCTACTCTAGGTGCTCGGAACCGAATTGCAGCTGCACCTCCTAAAACTGTCAAAATCAAACAATTATGGCACTCCATGTTTTCCTATTGCTGTGATTATTCTACACTTCACTCCTCTCCTGAGTGCTGAGTGCCGTACGATCGCCTGGAGGAGTGGAGGTGCCACCAGATGGACATGACATTTATTGACCACTCGGGATGATGGGATCTCCTAGGAGCTTCGGGTTCATCTTTTCTATGATGCCCCCTGGACCTCTGTAGCCCCGCTTTTAACAAGGAGAAATGGAAAAATCTTTCCCCACTCAGGAGGGAGACATCTTCCGGAACCATTGTCAAAATGGTGTGGAACAACCAACACACTGATTTTGTAGTGTTAGAATGCCAGAGGGGACTGGCACCAGTGAGCCAGGTTCTCCACAGGGCTTTTTTTTTTACTTCGCACTCGGTTAGAGAGGTCTTTTAACCTGGCCACTGTTGCATATGTGCTTGCTCACCAGTGTTGTGCAAGTTACTTCGAAATTGTAATATGTTACATATTACTTATTACTGTTTGTAAAAAGTAATAAGTTACATTACAATATTACTTTCTCAGAAATGTAATATATTACATTACTTTTGTATTACTTTTAAGTTACTTTCACCAAAATAACTACAGAAGTAGAAATTAACGTCCTAAAATAACAAAATTTACCTTTTACTTGTACAGTAATTTATGTTACAACCAGTGGAAGATATAGAGTTATGTAGCGTAATGACTGTGGCCTCTCCAAGCTACAAATATCAATATACATAATATATAATTGTAGGGTGACCATATATTTTGATTTCCAAAAAAAGAGGACAATCAGCGTGGCCTCGAGACAAATTCAGACAGGCTTCTCGGAGGCTGATGAACATGCTTTAATGTGCCTCAATGTTGCTATACATACATAAACTATAACTTAGTTAAAATAATCACTTAACTTAAAAAAATCAGTAAAAACCTAAAAAGGTAACTATTTTAGTCAGACTTTTTTGAATAATGAAAATGGTTTTTAAAAATGTGATTGTTTTTTAAAAAAAAAATAATAATACAAGATAAAAGTCAACTCATTGTTTCAAAACGATACGCGCAATTTCATTCTCAAATACTTTCTCATATAATTTAAAGCACGGGTTGTTAACCTACGTATATTAGCCCACATCCGTGTATTAGTCGTTTGAAGAATAGGGAAAAACATTATCGTGAATCTAATCAGAGCCACAGCCGTCAGCCGCTAGCTCAGAGCACAGAGCTCAGAGCCAATCACTGCACACCTCGAACTCAGAGCGTTACAAAATACAACGCTCCACCAGCGAAAGGCGGAACGAATGACTTGCGTGTCTATTTGCGAACAGGAAATATTAAATGTTTGATTTACAGTCTTGAAAGTGAAAGATTTGATGTAACGCAACCGTTACTTGCATGTAACAAGTAATATATTACTGAAAATACTAAAAGTAATAAGTTACACTACCGCGTTACAGCAAAAAGTAATATATTAGTGTAATATGTTACTTTTGTAACGCGTTACTCCCAACACTGTTGCTCACTAGTCATAGTAAAATCATAGCCATTTAACACCAACAACAAATGAATAAAATGCAACAATCTTCTGTTTTTTAATTTTCACACTTACGCTTTACGACAGTTGAAATTGTGAAAAGCGCCTTACAAATGCACTGAACTTGAAACCGCATTATCAATACAAACATGAACAGGTGTTGATTCATTAAGGAATTGATCCAGAATTCCGAGGATGCATACCACCAGTTATCCTTGGTTGGGACAAAAGAGGGCAAGGGCAAACACCGGGTGGTTTGGAAAACTGACTACGTACCTGACAGGTAGACCCCAGTTTGTGGGACTAGGGGACTGAGGTCAAATATTGAGGTCAGAATGTGAGCATCTCTGGAGACTTAGCTCTCCCTTTCCATCTTTATGCATCGAACTTACAAACAAACTAAAAAGTCTTGACACATGCAAAGGTTTGTGGACAACACTGCTACCTTGAATTTTATTGGGAAAGGGCAGATGGAGGACTACAGAAACCTAATCTGGGACTTTGCTGCGTGGTGCAATCTCAACCAGATGGTAATTGACCACAGAGAAGCATGTAACTAGCTGCAAGGATGGTGTTGAGCTTGTTAAAACATTTAGACCAATGAGAGCTACTGGAGACAAAAACGGACTAGACTGCCAACATACTGTAGATACCCTATACAGCAAGAATCATAAGTTTGGAAGCAATGTGTGGATCTTTGCCCAAGGCGCTTCACACAGACACACACACACCTGGGTGTAAAGTATGTCAAAAGCTGTGGAAATGGTTGGGCAGGAGTGGCTGCAGAATTCACAAGACTTGAGTTGCCACTGAATGTCAAGGTGATCCCTGTAAAATTACCTCTGCCTATTTCTGATCAGCTGAGAACATTTGGAACAGTTGCTCAACAGTATGACAGCTTAGGCCACGTATGAAGAGAAGAGCATCAAAGAACTGAGTCTTTGCTGACTCGTACACTTCTATCTGGTTAAGCCAAAGGTGACCGTCCTAAAACATCATGGCTGACATCACTGCTCCCAGAGCGTGTGGAGGTACCTTTGTCAAAGCAACAGAAGCACACAGTTCCTTTAAAGACTCTGGGTGTGCACTTCCTTGAGCATAAATTCCTACAGTAGGTATGCACTAATCTCGTTCAACCCCGCTTTACTTGCCAGAAAGCAACTGAATGGAGGACTGAGGTATGCTATACATAGGTGTCATGGTCAGGGATTTCAAATCTAGCTTTGCATGCCGTCCAACTAGGAGCATATGTTGGAAAAACAGGCCCTTCCATGTTTGCATCAGTTTCTCATGCATGTCGGAGAAGAAAGGAACTGGTGGGAACCAATCATTCAACCATGATTGGCCGGGGTAGAGTTACTTGGTCCAAAACAATGTTCAGGACAGTGGACGAACTTCTAGCGTGAAAGAAAACCAGTATTTTATGCATTTCTAAGGATGCACCTTTTTTTGGAAAACGAAATATAAACAGGTAACACCTTTAGTCAAATAAATAAAAAGGGGGGGGGTAGTTTGGAATTAAGAACATTTATTTAAAATGAAAAGCATGATGTATGCAACATAATACAGAATAATAATTACAGAAAATGTAAACAGTGACAGTACAAGTTTTGTTTTTCACTGTTGTAAACTGCCACTTTGGACACCAAGTCACAAGGGGCATTAATAAACATATTTGCTATTTAGTGCATAATATTTGAATAAACTAGCAACATGTTTCTCTCTTGCAAGAGTTCTCTGCAGCATGAGTTGTGTTGGATTAGAAACGAACTCCTTGTACTTGTCGTTGTGTTGAGATTTTACGAACGATAAGATTCTACTGTTGGAGTCAGACTTCCCATCACTACAGCAGAGGACTGTGATTAACCCTTTATACGCTGCTCAAACATAGACATTTCTCACTTCCAGTATCGGTGGACTTTTAACGAGTATGAGTACTTTAAAAGATGTCGATATTGGTGCATCCCTATGTATTTCTGTATTTTATATGGTTACATATGATTAGCTCATCAAAAACGCTGGACACGATGCTTGTGACCATTTGATGGCGACAGGAAGCTACTGTAAACATGGAAACTTGCAGATGCTGTTCAAAAGTCGCTTACTATGCTAGTTTTTTTTTTCTTGTAGACACACAAGGTTCTTACCTAAACACTTTAAAGAACATTTGGGCGTAATTAGAGCAGAACCTGAGTCAGACTATTTCAAACACAACACACACAGACAGAATTTGCAAAAAAAAAAAAAAAAAAACAATACAAATGATTGCAGCCTACACAACAGATGCAGACATGCAAACAACATACAGAAAATTGGGAAACGTGAACCCACATGAAAACTCAAATAGACAAAGGGTAAACATACAGCACACACACACACACACACACACACACACACACACACACACACAGATATGTACATAGTTGCGTGCTGGTGTTCACTGTGTAAATTATCAGATGTGTAAATGTGTGAACTATGGAACTTGTTTAATGTTTAGCCCAGTGAGACATGATCAAACCAGTACAGTATATCAAATTGGATGGCATAAAACAATAAATTGATGACAACAATCGCAATAAAAGGTACCAAAAAATAAAATAATTATACAAAACAATGTACCATAATCAAAAAGGATTCAAAAAGTTATTTTAAAATGTCAGATGTCAAAACCAATCCAATCAGAATTGTCGGGCGTGTTAAATGTCTTCAGCCTGTCACAGGGATTTATTGAGTATCTAGGTGTGGATGTGAAAAGAATCCTGCATTTCAGGATGTGGTAGATGACGTTTGGTGGAGCGAGTGCTTGCAATCGGTGTAGAGAACAGTTTGGATCTGTATGTCCTGTAATATAGTTACAGCAAGTACAATGATCCTCACAGACCTTTGCAATAACTCGCTACAAATTGAATCCAGACAGCAACTCTGATTTACCCAGAGGCCTTTCAGATGGATTCATGAACGTCTGACAGATGTTTTATGGATCCATCCCCCTACTCCAGGTCTGAAGAGATATTACCCCACAGGGGACCAAAGACCACTGAACCCGCACAATCTTCCAGAGGCAAAACAGTTGGCCATGCGCATGTGTATGTCAGTTAAAAGTCCTTAATTCAAGTACGGATGTAAGAAGAAGAAGAGAGAAGAGAAAAGCAACTGACAACTGCATCAACACGAAGTCAAAGTGCTCAGATTACGCGTGATCAGCTAGTCAAGGTCTTTTCAGTCTAAAAGGGAAATCGGAAAACGTCAGAACCTACCTCGCGAGTCAACAAAGGCCGTCTGTCTTTCACTCATCCAGCTGGTGTTGGAACAACAGACTCTGCAGTCACACACATGCTCTTCTACATCGCCCATGAACACACCTCTCTCGCTCCAGCTCAGCAAGACATGGGAAAGCCCAGCGCTGAAAGGTGCAAGCTTGTGTTATGAAACTACAGATGGGAGGGGCTAAAATGTCTGCGAGTGATCTTATTGGCAGGAGAAGGAGGCGGGATAACAGTGGATGGGGGCATTATGGGACATATTACAATCTAGTGGTTAAGATTGGTCTCCTAGAACCAAACACAGTACGAAGTGAGAACAATAGACACGAGACTGTTTAGATAATGTGTGTGAGATTGTAGGAATCTCAGGAAACACTGCGGGAAGCTGAGGAACGTTCACTTTAATTCAGTTCCTGTTGTTTCTTTACAGTGGGACACTCCTACATCTAGATGTCTTAGTCAGTGTGTGTCTCGTCACTTTCTGTATTGTCTTTGTGTCCTGTGGTTGCACTCGTTTTTTACCCTGTTTTTGTTTTTTACACCCTACTTGTATGTAGCACCAGGGTCCTGAAGAAAAATTGCATCGTTTCGCGCTGTATTGCTCTGCTGTTTCTGCTTGAAATAACAATAAAGCTTTTTTTGACTTGACTTTGACTTTCAAGTAGGGCTGGGCGATTAATCGGAAAATAATCAAAATCCATTTCAATTAGTTAGAATGATAATTGTTCAATATTTTCCAGGTTGATTATTTCATGCAACGGTGTTTAACAGAGTTGAACTTTCATTACAACAATTTGTTTGCATTTCAATATTTGTTTACAGAAAATGCAAGAAATGCACAGGATACCTCTTATTATAAATTATATCTAATTAGAAATAATAAGACCTATTATATATAGAAGAGAACTACTCATTGTCTTCGTCATGTGAAAAATGTAAACTTTGATAAAGTTTTTTTACTTTTTTTTAACAAAGTGATTGTGTGATTTAGGCGCTGTGTGCTTTAATTTCAGCTGTTGATCATCAATAAATATTTCATACATTTTTTGTACGCAATGCACAATTAATTAAAAAAATAAAATAATAAATAAAATAATCGTTCAATAATTGTAATCTGGCTAAAATGTTCAATTATTCGCACTACTTTCAAGTTTGAAGGTCTTTGAAGGTGGTTCTAGCTACTTTTAAATTTAACTTTGTCCTAAAGAATCATTGACTATATCTCTATAACAATTTGTCCAGTTGTCAAAACCAAACCCTACTGTAACCCTAACATGCTTCGCCGGTTCAAATCCCGTTGCACTATTGAGTGTCCACTGACCACCACATGACCCCCAACACCAATTTAGGCTGCCCACTGCTCCGGGTTTGTGTGTGTGTGTGTGTGTGTGTGTGTGTGTGTAACTGCACTAGATGGTTAAATGCAGGGCGAAATTTTGAAACTGCCCCTAGTGGCCATATTGACAAACTCACTCACTAAATTAAACTTTTGGACCCTCTGGTTGGCATCTACAAGTCTCTGTTTATTTAGTCAAATCATGTGCGTATATTAAGAATTTAAATTTTAAAGTTTTTTGTTTAACTAGTATTGAGAAAGCATTGTGATGCTTTTGATACAGTTATCTTGCTCCCGGTCATTTCATGATTTTCCCAGAATCCTTGATATCCTGTTTTCACATGTTTAATTGAGTTCAGTGGCCTAGTCTTCCTTACTACGGTCAATCAAATTTTTTTCTTGGTTTATTATTCTTGGTTTTTTTTTTTTTTCATTTTTCAATCCAGAATGGCAGTGTGATGTAAAAAGACTAATTATTTAGTTTTTATATCTACCTGGAATGAAGTGCAACACCACGCCAGCAGAGGGAGTGCTCACCCAAGCTCTACCTCACGCCTCACTCTCGCCCTCAGTTTGGCGGTGATATTAGGAGTGGTCTGACAGAGACATGATCTTGGCATAGTCATCGCTATAGTGTGTCTTCATGACCTTCTTGCCACGCCAGTGGTACCCAGACAAATGAATGTCTGTGTTAACGAAAATTCTTAGCCACAAAACGCATCTCCGAGAAAATTTCGTCCTGTGTTACAAAATTTTTTCGAGATACGAAAAGAGCGCATCTTTTTCTTACCGCTACCTTGCAGGGAGATGAGAGAGTCCAGCTGTGTAAAAAACAGTTGTATAATCTTCACGCACGTCAAATATACAAAAAACAACAAAAGTGACTTTTGTGCTGCTCACAGGAGACTACAGTAATGGAATAATGCTTTATTTATAAATAAACAACGTTACTTTTTTTAATGACAAGTATTCTAACGTAATTACTTTTTCCTTCTTTACAACGCCGTTATAGTTACTGACAAAAATGCTCCATTACTACAATTGCAGTCACCAAAGCGGTTTTCGTCTGAGCACAGTCTTTTCCTCTGGTGTGTGCGTTCGTGGGGCGGACCTTAACTGGTGATTGGTTGTGTTTGTGCATGTGGTGCGACTGAAAGCGTGATGATTGGCTTAGATTAAATGTCCATCATTTACCACCCGGAAGTATTGTGTTTGGTCACATACAAGTGCTCGCCCAGCAGGAGTCAGCGATGAACTGAAGAGATGGAGTTTCATTTTACTATAGTTTATATAGTTTAATAGTTTATATTTAGACTTATTTTGGCCAGTTGTAGTCTGTGCAATAAATATTAAAAGTTCTAAGGCATCTATTGTGTTTTATTATTCACTACTTATTATAAACTACGGTTCTCGTCATGTAATTATTTTGTAAGTCGTGATACTGTATTTAGACTCCGCCTTGTCTTGAATGTCCTTTTGAATCCGTTAGACATTGTTGGGGTTGCACCAGCCTATAAGACATTATCTAGGTATTCAGGGCCTTGCTGGATAATTTCAAGTTCAAGTTCATTTATATAGCGCTTTTCCTAGTCCCAGACCAATGCAAAGTCTCTAAACCAACGCAAAGTTGATAAGGATATTCTCGAGTTTCCTACACTTGCTTGTGAAAGTTGCATATAAGTAGGAATGAGTAGAACTACTTTCAGATGTTGTGAAACCGAAAGGTTTAGTTGATGAACACTCGACATAATTGCAGCTATTTTTCCACTCACTCACTGCGTTCAGACAGTCTAAGACTGGAAAAGGCGCTTTATATGGAAGCTGAACTTGACAGAGAAAAGAACTTTGAGAACCAGCTTTTTACATTTCATCACATGTAAAATACTGTTTAGAAGCTTTTAAAAAACAACTTTTACTGAAGTCTTCTTCGAGTTGATGACTCGTAAACTTGTAGTGGAGTACATTTTACAGTAAAGTACTAATCTCAAGGTAAAATACTTTTATCAAGGTACTTTACACCTCTGCCCTTTTTTGGCTTTTAGTCTGCACTCCCATATCCACCATTAGTATTTGAGTCACATATTTAATTTAGAAAAACATTTTTCATTAGTCTGACCCACTTTGCATATCCAGTTATTGCGGTAAATGTATAATTTTTATTTTAAAGAGAAAATACAAATTACTTATCCGAAGACTTTTTCCCTCTAACCAGTAAAGTTCAAGTTCAAGTTTATTTATATAGTGCTTTTCTTATATCTAGACCAACACAAGGTCAACTCATAAAATAACAACTGCTCATCAGAACTTATAAACACAACATTATTTCGTGTACAGTTTTGCAAATGGTGTAGAAAAATAGATGGATGGATGGAAAATAAAATTTTTTTCTAAAACGTGCATCTTTCCCTAAAACCTTGGAGACAGGATCTTTTGAGCATTGGAGCGGACCTGTTTGAAAAGACAGGTGTTTGTACCTGGGCTGGACGGGGATGTGTTCTGAGTTTAATCCAGGCACGGGAGGCAGTGTGGACAGCGGGTTACCACAAGAATCCACCGATGCAAATTCCTACAAGACACAAAACAGGGATTAGAAGACACAAAACGTGTGAGCACGTGCATGCGTGAAAAGATCTGGTCTTGTCGAGACAAGTGTTTGCTTGTGTGTCCATGACTAAACTAACTAAAAGAGAAAAACACGTGTATTTTAAATGTATTTTAAATGTTCAAATTGAGGCAAATACAGTATTATTAAGGCAGCAGAAACATCATCATACAGTTGTGGGGTTCAATGTGTTCAGCTAATTCTCAGGTAATCAGATTATTTATGAGAAAAGTTACATATTTGACGTTTTGATGTCACAAGGTAAATAAACAATAAGTAATGTAAATGGATGATTAATGTAAACGATGGTTTGAGCATTTTATGATGTATATGAGTAATTATTTACATATTAATATGCAGTACATACAGAATATACAGTATATATATATATATAAAAAAAATCATATAAAAATATAATTATAGAATGACATGTGTCATTTACATACCAGTACAGTACATGCAGTATATATAAATATATATATATATATATATATATAATATATATATTATAAAATGACTTATAGTCCATTTACATACCATTTTGTTAATACATTTCACATATTTTGCTATTAATCAATTGTGCAAAATGATGTACATCCAATATAATGTCATCTTTTAGTGATTTAAACAACATGAATACTGGGACACATATTTAACCCGGTAATTTCCACTAAAGTCAGCATCTTTGTCAGTGGTTACATTTATTTTGATTTCAGAGACTCCATAGTTTCATATGAAAGGATCGAAAGGATGAAAAACAACGGACTAGTTTCATAAACAGAACTTAATGCAATACCTTCATGAGGTAAGCACAACTAAGTCAAAGTTGTTTTAACGGAAAAATATATCTTATGAATAACATTGTTTTACCCACTAAAGAGAAAAAAAGAAAGAGGGACAAAGAGAGAAGAGAAATAAGTAGAAACAACGTCGACCACTAGAGGGAGACAAACACCAATACAATTCAAAACGACATTTTAATAACATACTGACCACGGGAGAAAGTCCAACCAGCAAACCACACACACACACCACACACACACCACACACACACACACACACACACACACACACACACACACACACACACACACACACACACACACACACACACACACACACACACACACACACACACACACACACTTTGGAGGTTTTAACTTTACCCAAATGACTAAATTAAAACCGTACAGAATCTAATTGGACGCAAATCTGCCATTCTTTGCTTTTGATTATAAAACTTGTTTCTGACTTTTCAAGGTCGTAGTTAAGCATGCGGGGAAAAAAACCCCAACCAACCCCTAAAATATGTAAAATCAAAAGCACATCTCTGGCCAGAAGAAGAGAATCCGGCCAGGAATGTAGACAAACCCAAGCAAAACCAGAATGAGGGAAACAAACAGCCTCAGAAATGGAAACAGGCAGAGTCGTTTTAAACACGGCGTGGCACTGCCGGCGTATTAATCCACATAAATTAAACTATATTGCGAGTGATGGAATTCTGCGAGTCTGCTTATGTGTTTGACCATTTATAGAGCTGGCAAATGGCTTTGTTTTCATATAAGTAAATTCCCTTTTTGCCCTCTGAACTGAAGGATGTGAGACTTGTTTATCTTGGAGCGAGGGAATGAAAAGGAAAAGGAAGAAAGCCCGTGTGCATTTGTAACTATTGACTGAGTAAGACAGACATCGACTTTGACTGTCAGAAGCTTAGTAGATTTGAGTATGTTTAATAGTGTGGTCTTCTGAAATACATGTCAAACTTGGAGACACAGAAAGTCTGAATAAGACTTGTTCTAGATTCTTAAATTGCTCATTTACGGAACATTTGGGCCTTTTGGTTGCAGAAGTTGTGATGCTTTTAATTATTCACATGTTTTAATGTTAATTACAGTGGTACCCCGACTTACGAATGTCATAGATACCAATAATCTGTGATTTAGTAACCACACCGCAAAAAATTTAATCTTGAAATCACACAATAAATGTCATTTCTTTTCATACAAGATAAATTAGCTATCTTAGAATTGAGAGTTAAAGATTCATTTGCTTTTTTCAACAGAATAGGTCTAGTTTCAAGTCGTCTTACCAAGAAAAAAATTTCCCACCCCATTGGTTATTTTAGATAATTTAACTCAATAAGTCTTTTTTTACTCATTTAGTTTTTTATTTTCTTAATTTTTCATGTGCATAATTTGCAGTGCAAACCGAAATATTTTTGCTATACGAAAGAAGAGTCTTTTTCTTACCACTACCATGCATGAAGATGAGAGAGTCCAGATGTGGATATAACAGTTAATCTTCTTTGCAAGTCAAAAAAAAAAAAAAAAAACGACAAACGCATTAGTTCATTTCAGAGATCTTGCTTTCAAAATATAAAATAAGCGTATATACGTCCGGAATGGCAATGTTTTTTTCTCTCCCGAAGAACTGACGTTGTGTAAATCCCTGAGATTTCCGTAATTACGTTAGGGATTAATTTTGTAAATCGGGGTACCACTGTAATATTCTTAAGCTACTAACCAGTAGAATCAGAGTGCATTTGGCATGTCGCAACAGTTTCTTTAAAAAATTGTGTTTCAAATTCACGTCTGCAACATTTTACAGACGCAAAGTTGAAAAAACTCTAGACTCGGGAACCAAGCATCACCAATTGTACAACCAACATACACACACACACACACACACACACATACACACAGAGAACTATCACCTAAGGTACGCAAATATACACAACCAAACGACACAAAGGGAGCAGGTGAACCAAATCCATAATAATAAAGGATCAAACTGCAAACATAACGGTAAGACGAGAGAACAAAAACTTGACACGTGCAAAAGGTACAAGCAAAAACCAAAGACCTTAATCAGACACTGGGATCGTGATAGTGAAGTGAGTCTGTCAATATGGCCACTAGAACCTCATCACGCATAAACCCGGAGCAGTGGGCAGCCTTAGGTCTAAAATATAGCTTATCAAGTGGAACTGCACTCACAGAAACGCTGTGATCTAAGAGACTGTGTGTGTGAGTAAGGGGCTAAGCGAGGACCTCCGGGACCACGGGACAAAGAGACTTCCACCGCGTCAGGCGTCTCACATGACCTGCGAGTCAAACCTCGACACACAGTGGCACCGCCTGTGATGGGAAATACAAAAGTGTTTTTGAACTTAAAAAATTTTGGGGAGACTTAAAAACAGTTTTTGTTTTTTTTTACGTAAAACCTAAGTAAAAGTACTGGTTTGATAACTACTTGTTGGAAGTAAAAAAAGTAAATGTAATGCAAGAGGGAAAAAATGTCTAAATTGGCTATATTGTTATATTAAATTTGTCTGTGTATAATAACATTGAACATGAATTCATTTTATTACAATGCAAACACAATTAAGAACCATATTTGCGCGCTACTAAACATTAGCATGTGTTTCAGAGTGTAAAACATGATGAGTAGTATTGTAATGGTGAAAATAGTCACACGTCAGAAGCTTTTCATCAACGATCTTTATTGGAGTGATGTAACACAATAACATCATTTAAGCTCAGAACACGGGTCAAATTCACCAATATGTTTTGATCAGTTTGTTCATACGTTACGTTCTTCGAGCCGTTTTACTGGCTGATGCGTTGTGACTTTGCGTTGGTTTCGAAATAAGAAAAGCGCTTTATAAATATATTGTGAGGACACAGCGAATGGGTAATAAAATAAAAAAAACGATTATTTCAAACTGTCATAAGCTGCACATCGAGTTTAAAGTGAAGAGACTAATACACATGTACATATGTACATATGTACTGTTTTTGTGGAATTACTTGCCTGGCAATTTTAGGCATCATATTTTGCAGGGTTCACATGTTGGTTATTACTGCATGCCATTATTGAAAATAGAAAGTGATTATAAATGCTAAATTATAAACAGTTTTTGGACACTTTTGTTAAATAAAAAACGTATCCTCTCCATATATAATTTTTTTTTATTATTTTTATTTATTTTTATCTTTATCATTCATCTTTTATTGAAAAAAAATCTCGTCTCGTTCTCGTGAACCCAGAATCTTGTCTCATCTCACCCCTCGTAACCGAATGTCGCAATTTATCTGGATGTTTATCTTTTTTTTTAGATCAATGAAAACACAGGAAATAAAACTATCCCAAAATTAAATAGGAGTAACTATTTTATATTTGCATAAAAATGTAAGATGTAAAAAGTAGAAAATACAATTCAATAATCAAGTAAACTATATGTAAAAAAGCCAAAGTCCTTTTTGGTACAAAATACAAAGTATTTTCACTTTGTTACTGACACTTCTGTGAATTGGATATATAATTATGCCCGCTCTGTGCACCGGCCTGTAGTTTGATCATGATTTTGACTGATGGAATTATTAAAGTCCAACTTGAATACACTTATACAGCATTATAAATAAATCTGATTGAATTATTAAAGTCCAATTTGCATTTGCGGCACAACCACAACTCGGTTTCATAACAGACATATTTTTCTAATTTTATTGCCGCAACCTTTCTACCTGATTATTCTTGACTTCATGTAGTATTCCTACAAAAATAATTTTGAATTTTCCATAAATCAGCACCAGTGTCTGGCTGGTCCATCATATTCGGCATTTGGCACGGCATGAGTGTTGTGCTTGTTATAGCTGAAGAAAACTACAGTTACTGTAAAAGCAGGGTATGCTTCATTCCTAATGGCATGTTATTAATGTGCACAGTATATAATTATTGAACAATTTTATTATATTATTTATTTTTCATATATTTCCTCTGAATTTGAAAATGTCCTGCTCTGTGATTGGTTGGCCACCTGTGTTTCCCACCTCTGACACGTAGTGAGCAGAAAAAGAAAAGATGGATGGATAGATGGATGAAATGTGAAAATATGACAATCACATGACTCTATTTGTCCTTAAAAAAAGTAATTGTTCAATGAGAATTCCAAGACCTTTTATAATCATTAGCTGTGTAATGAACTCCCATTACTCCCTTAGTTCTTCCCATTCTCTGCCAGACAACTGAACATGAGAAAAAGATGAAGTGGACATATGGCAGGGGCCACACAATGACTGCGTCTGTAATGAAGAACTGGACCTTGTATAAAAAAGCAGCAAGGAGGAATGGAGAGTTTGGGTGAAAGAGAGAGGGGATGGCTTTGGCTCTCCTCGGCCAACCAGAGCCGGACACAAGAACACTTCTGTACCTCAGTGAGGTGAGAAAACCAATACCACACACCGACATTCTGCATCAGAGCCGCTTTTGTGCCCTGCATTTTTCTCAGGACACCCTACACCCCCTTAAGTACAACTACTGTATCGTTCCTTCCCTCTTTTCCTTACACAACCAATATATGAAGAAAAAAAAACTCAACAAAATCTGCAGTATTCAGTTAATAAATGAAAAAATGCACAATATGTTTAAACACAGCAAAACACTGCCATTTTATTCTCTGTCACTGATCTGCGATAATCTTTTGGATTATAAAAAAAAGTGCGTGTTGTTACTCTAAAGAAGCTTTTATACATGATCTAACTCAAATTTTCTCCCTAGCCATCAGTGAAATGTAAAATGCTTGCTTTGATTTAAATTAAAAGCAAGTCTTGTAGAGTAAATACATTTATTAAAGTAATGTAAAAATGTGGTTTGGAGCCGGAGATGTTAATGAGAAGACCTTGTTTCTTGGATTGGCCAATGAGAATTGGCAAATGAGTCAATGAGAAGCTTGCATGTGCTGTACGCAATTTTCGAACTCTTTTAAACTTTAAAATAATTCATAAACACAATTAAATGATGTTGCTTCGTTTTAAGAAGGAGCAATTGAAGCGATTTGTCTTAAAAAGAGACGATAGATGTTTAAATAAGGTAATTATGTAAATAACCATCAATGTGTCTCGTTATGTGAGCAGAGACTTGGCTGCAATTCTGTTTGCCATTCACATAATGGGAGGCGCAGTTGCTGCCTGTCTGTTAAATGAACCAACAGAGTAGATTTTCCGCTGATTGGAGTCTCTTTAAAAAGCAACGTATTTGAATAAGTTGTTGTTCCACATCATTACACCTCAGTGGTCAAGACTGTTCATGGGTTTCTGTTCAGATTTTATGATACAACGTTAGATGCTCTTATACACAGTATTATTATTTAAATTCAATGGTCAGTGCACAAACCCCAATTAACAAAGGATGTGACTTAATGCATATATTAGTTAATCAACCCTTCTGAAGAGAAAATATTAGGAAAAAGTAATATAAAACTGATATTTGTGTTGGAAAATCCTGCAAATCCTTATCCTTAGGGCTTCCAATCTCTTTAGTTTCCGCTTTCTTCAAACAAGCTATTAAGTTCAAGTTCAAGTTCTGAGCATTTGTAAGGCGCTTTTCACAGTTTTAACCGTCTCAAAGTGCACAATTTTGACACATAAGGCCCTTTCACACAGAAATGCCAGTAAAATACCAGTAAAGTCGTTCTGCTTTTTTTCCTGCAAAGACTGTTCACACAAGCGTTGCCATTCCTGCATTTTTACGGATAACAAGCTTTCACACGGCGGTTTCAAAATCCGGTACTTTCGGTGACATCATCAACTGGCGACACGCTTTAAACAGCTGCGCCTTTGTAAACATGAATAACGTGGGTAATTGTTTCATAAGAGACGGCGTCACTAACTGTTCCTTTAATGTGGTGACAAATGTTTTCATCCGCCCGTATTATTATAGGTGCTTTGATTTCGGTGTCATTTCAGTTGGACGACTTTTCCGACTGTGATTTCTGTAAACAGCGACGAGTGAATGTTTTGTGACATCATCAACCGGCAGAACCTTTTGAACGGCTAGACCCGCGAAAGCGCGAAATGACCGCGCAAAAATACGAACACGTGACCCACGCCAGAATGTTCAGATTGGCTCAGAGCAGTGGGTGACGTCAGCGCGCTCGGAACTTCGGCGCGCTTTCCCGGAAATGTTCCGTTTCGCTTTCACACAGAGGAGAATACCGGCTAGGTACCGGGTACGTTACTACTATCCGTTCCGGAAGATTTCCGGAACGAATTTTCCGGCATTTGTCTGTTCACACATACGTGTGTGCAGGATAAATACCGGTATTTTTCCGGGAATGTCAGTATGTGTGAAAGGGCCTATAGACTACTTTAATAACCTTTCGAAGGGGTTGCATTCAAGAGCTCCGTAAATTCAAGCATGTAACTGTGGATTCGACGCGTAAAGGCGCACCCAAGTACAGTATCAAAATGTTTAAAATGTTCTTGCTCATGCTTGATGACTCGAGAATGTTCATCAAGCATTCTGCACTAGGATTCCGTACATTTCCCTGCACATTCCCTCCAGTTTTCTTCTTACATCTACATGGCTATCCAGTGGGTAAGTCAGTATTTGGCTTGCCAGGGGAACACTTGATCTCCATCATAAATTACACAGCAGGACTTTGGTTGCGGGTGATTGTGAAATGGGGTTGGCTTTGGACCCATTTGAACGTACTAGACCACTTTTGACAGTTTAATAATATTGAATCCAAGTTCCCAAACATTCTCAGCTGTAGATGGTGTACAGGTTTTCATATCTAGGGTTGAAAAATTTCTGCAATGTCTATAGACATTTTGGAGCTCCTTGTAATCACTCGGTTTAATCGCTGTCGGTTTTAATACCTTTGGTTTCTAATGGGCTCTTCAAGAAATTGTGGTTATTGTGATCCAACATTGCTAAAAGAACTGTGCTTCTAATTGAGCATAACAAAATGGTTTAAAGGCTACATCTAGGTACCGAGGGCGAACAAGCAATCTTTTACCTAAGAGTGCTACTGTATATCAAACCCTGCACAAGATCCCACAAGTTTTCCATAGTGGAGGACCATTTATGATTGTCCCAAAAAAAAAAATAATCGAGGGTATTTACTTAATCCTAGATCCTAGATATTTACTTACTCCTGTACTGATACTATGAATGTGCCCAACACAGCCTTGAGAGCGAAATGGAACAACTATGATGAATTCGGACACTGGTCTGGGTTTCAAGTATGCATGCCAACTTTCTCAAACTGTTAAACAAGTGGCTTATGTCATTGGTTCAGGTGATCAGGTAATCAAAACTGACAGCCGTGCAACAGTTGCGTATTTCAATTGGATAACAGAAGAATGCTTTGGCTGCAAGTCACAGCTTGCAGTCAACCCCTGTTGTATAATACGCAGATGCAAAGATCTTGAGAAAGAAAAACACATTCCAAGTATTTCAGCACTACTTGAGTATCAACATTGCGGCAAATATTAATGTTTTCTCAACAAAAAACATTAAAAAAGATATTTGCAATACCCTGGGCAAAACCACACATTAGGTTTATTGATTGTTGGGATTAATTGTTGAGATGGTTGAAAACCAAAAGTGTCAAAATATTACGTAGATGTACATGATAAAAGTCCATGAGACCATGCTCCTGGTGTTCTGATGACTCAGGTGATCTAAGAAAAGATGTCCATTCTTTTTCTTTCAGTGTTTGTCGTCTGAAAGTGGACCCATGTCAAGAACCACAAGTGAAAGAAGTTATTTGTTGGCTGTGGTTCTTCACAATCTTCAAGGCCTTGGTCCAATCAGTGTTTACTATAGATTGACTCCAGGTAGGTGAGCTCAGTGCAGATGGTACGTGTACGTTTAAATGACGGCAACAAATTCCGGACTCCTCTGTTCAGCTTGCAACTGTTCCCAAAACAGCAGGTCTTGTTCTTGTCGGGCGATCCTTGTGTAGGAAGAACTTAGTATCTTGAAGTATAATGCCTTGATGGAGACACTGCCATTACTTTTTTTTTACCAGAGCGTTAAAGAGGCCACACAGTTGTGTGTATAGTGAATACCACTGGGGAATACAACAATATACAATAGTGAGGGGATCCAGTGCCGACTGTGAGGAAGGGAGGTGTTTCCCAAACATCCAGTGACAAAAAGACTGGCTCAGTTCCAGGACCTCCTTCTTTGAGTAGTGGCAAGCAGTAAAGACCTCTACTTAATTTTTAAAACAGGGGACTGGAATAAAGAGTGACGGCCTAAAACACATGGGGGTTATTGACTGTTTCATGGAAAGGTTGACTATTGGGAACACCAATTTCAGGGTTAGGGTTAGGAGTTAGGGTTAGGGTTAGGGTAAGGGGTTAGTTACATTTCAAGAAGCGACCTGTGATGCAATTTGGTCATCCTGAGCTGGAAATACGACAGCGGTAGGCCCAAGTTTGCTTCTTGGGCTTATGGAGAGAGCTAGTGTCTTGGCCGCTACATGTAGGTAGAGCTCGTGATCATCTCTAGTGACTGTCTTGGTTCAAGTTTACTTTTAACTTTGACCACACTCTACAAGAGGTAAATGTCTTTTCGCTTTTACTCTTTGCATTTTTGTGCATTTTGGGGAGTTGTCGTCCAGTTGTAGGGAACTTTGACCAAGAGGTTGCCCGTTCGAATCCCACTCCAGCAGGATGGTTAAATGCCATATTGACAATCTCACTCACTTTCACTTTCTTTTACTTTCAGATATAAGACCAGAATGTCCATTTGTTTGTCGTGTACGTAGGTTTATTACATCAATGCCACAAAAGAGTGACAGAAAATATTGGCTATTTGCTATCCTCTGTCCCACGGTAGTTAGTTTTGTACAAAAGCCTGGATTTATATTACATTTAGTAGCCGTTAATTCTCTATAACTCTCAGTATGGAGAAGTCGTAACAGAATCTAAAAGCAAAAAACCCAAATCTAGCTATAAACAGAAACATTTTGATAATGTCAAATCAGTTAGTTGGTTTAAATCAAACACGAAGAAAGGATAAAAGCACCACTTAAAGCATTTTCTATTAACTACTTCCAGGTTGCACAGCCATTAGAATGACCTTTTTAAAGTTTACAGTTTCATTAATGTAGACTTTGCAAATGCTACCCATTAAACAGCCATTCTATTGGAAGGATTCTATAAATAGCAGGTATAAAGGCAAATCCTGAAAGCAAAATAATCTCAACAAGTACCAGATTTTATCCCGAGGTAATCTACAGACAGATAGTAAGGTAGGCACATTTAAAGAATACAGAGGAAACATAGACTTAGTATGTGAACGGAAATTACTCTACACGGTTCAATATTTATAGTTTATAAGAGAATAAAGAAAATGAAGGCTTTCTGAAACCTACTGTCCTGTTATTTACAACAGAATTGCCCCGACACATAAGTGTACAATGTATGAACAAATATAATTTAATATGGTGAAGATGGCTTCTCCTGTTTCAGTTGAAGGTTCTTACTCTCAAAGTCTGTCTAGTTATATGTGTTTTTACCTGAGGCAGGAGTCTGTGGACATTCTTCTCCTCTGACGGCAAGCAATGGAACTCCAAGCTTAACAGAAACAGACTAAGTAAGCATATTCCCCAAAATCATGTGCAAATATTGCCTTCATCTTTGCAATGTTGAAAGCTAGGGCAGATAAATAATGTAGCATTTTTACCAAATGGCAACGTATTGACCTTCAAGTTTTGCTCCCAATATGACGCAATCCTAACACCTTACCTTCGGTTGATAGGTGAGTCTCTTCCTGATTTGATATCAAAAAATGTTGGTGAATCCTGGTTCTGGTCTGGATCTGGGGATAGGGAAGTCGGACTGGAGATGTAGTTTCTGTAGTTCTGGTTTTCATCTGGAATGATCTGCACAGCTTCCTAGAAATGAGAAGGTAGAAGAATTAGTCCATTTATGAAGAAACTAAACTGTGTAAGAAAGAGGTTAAAAAAAAAAAGTACTGTCAATTCTGAGTTTCTTAATGTCTCCGTTACAAACAAAACGGCAAGTGAACCTGATTCACATCTGCATTTTTCTGTAGGCCAATTAGACGACTCGATTTAATTGCAAAGTTTGACATATTGTGACAGTCGAGATGTGGCAAGGGCAATTAACTTCTCATTGCCTGATATCAGGACTGACTTCATGCAGGTCAGAGGTGGCCAACCCGTGGCTCTTGAGCCTCATGCGGCTCTTTAACTAGTTTCATGCGGCTCTTCAGAAGCTTTCACGTGACATGAGTCCAATATGCACACAATGTTAACTGTTGAAAAATAACTAATATCATCATGTTGGTGTGGTTATTGTCCTTAAATCTGGCTGAGCTGAGGTCTGTGTGTATGCGTGCATACAAGATTAAGGAATGGGATGATGTTTATGTGTGACCGTGTGTATGATGTGGCTCTTTGCGGCTCTTTGTGGCTCTAACACAGAAAAAATGTGGCTCTTAGTGTCTGACTGTTTGGCCACCCCTGATGTAGGTAATCAAGACTGCTAATAGTGTGCTAGTTCACTGCAATCTATGTGACAGGTCTGTATCACTGTATCTGGCAGTGACAACCTCTAATCAGACAACAAAGAAATCGAATTGCAGCACTTAATCCCTAGTAAGATCACGACAATAGTGCCAAGGTGAAGACACCACATCCAATGCAGGGGGGTGAGTTTCCTATCTAGAGACCATATTAAAATAGTGATGTTTAACTCGTTAAATTGCTCATTTAATTCTTCTAGTGAAGTTACATGCGCACACCTTGTGACCACACACCAACCTTTAGCTTTAAGTCATGAAGTCAGGGAGCATGTGGGGTTCAGAGACTTGCCCAAGAATACTCAGATGTGGAACCCACTGGACTGGGACTTGTGTGGCAGGTTCACTAAATGATATCACTAAAGCCTGTTGGCATCCCTCTGTGCTCTCTTTGAGAGGGTTGGGGTCATATCAGTTTATGGAGGTCCACTTCATTGTGTGGATGTACACTTCACAAAGTTGTGGCCTAGAGGTAAGAAGCAGGTTTGAATCCCAGTCCGATAGGTCTTCCAACTGAGTATCCTTAAATGCTGCCCACTGCTCAGGGTTTGTGTGTATCTTCACTGGGTGGTCAAATAAAAGATCCAATATTCAAAATAATCCATTCTGGCCATGTCGATGAACCCACTCACTCAATTTACTTCAGTTTACTTACCGAAGCAAAGTGTAAAAAAAGCTAAGTTCAAAGCGAAGCACAAATTTGACACTAATTGACAAACCCTGCACACTTCACTTTATAGCTTTAAGAAGTACCTATTTCAGACATCAGAAGACTACATGGAATGGTTTGGACAACTAAGAGAATAACTTCTTCCTACCCTCTCAAATATCAGATATATCCACCTGGACCCCTCACATAAGTACTGTTCATTATTTGAACTTGTACTGTCAGGCCGATTCCTGAACTGCATGACAGCAAAACACAAAAACAGTTTATTCTACCAGACAGGCTACCTCGTGAACAGTAAATGCTCATCCTACTGTATAATAATAAATGTGCAATTTTAAATGTGTTAGGTGTTAGACAGTACTAACCCTACTGTGGTACATTAATTCATCCACTATACACTGCCTGGCCAAAAGAAATATGTACAAGCTATACTACACTATAGCTCAAATTGAATTTTGAATTCCAACATTCTAGAATAGGTGTGCTAAATAAAATTTTCTTGGTTATAGAATAAAAACACTGACCTGGAAGTGTCCAACCAGCTGTTCTGTCAGCCCATTGGTCTGGCTAGGAGTGGGAGCAGGCCTGAGTAGAAAGAGACACTTCAGTGTTGTGTAGCTGTGTTGTATGTAGTATGTACTCGTTTAGCTGTGATTTTCTTGCTGGTTAAACCCAGAAAAGTCATGTCATCAGCGAACTTGACAAAGTGGTTTGAGTCGTGAGTCAGCACAGAGAACATCTGTAGACTGAGAACACAGCCCTGTGGAGAACCCATGTTCAGGATGGTGGGGCTGGAGGTACCAATCTCTCCCAGTCAGAACAATTGAGGATACAGTTGTAGAGAAAGGTGTTCAGGTACTCGCTCATCTTATCTTCTGAATCGTGTAGAATTGCGCTTGGTGAAGTCTGTATATGACTGTCTTTATTGACAAGGTGTCAGGAAGTAGGAATAATCGGCAGTTACATCAGAAGAACAGCACTATCCAAAGAAATTTTGAAGACACCAGGCCAGAAATGTGTTTAGGATCAGGAGTTATTCTGAGTATCTGGCATCGCAATTACAGATAGAGTTGTTGAGTACATGACCTGGATGACTTGCTGCATGCAAGCATGTTCTGAAAGTGGCCATGGATTCTATAGACGTAAATGCGTCTTACCTCCTTGCAGCCAGTTTGATTCTAGCTGCTCTTGGAATCCCTTTATCACCAGCTCTGAAATCTGAGCATCTGTATTTCAACTGTAAACCCAACGTTTCTGCCTATATCCATAGTTCCAGGTGCTGGGATAGTCTTAGTAGCATTTTCAGTGCACTTGCTAGAAGAGTATTTAGAAGTTGTTTTTTGTGTAAAATGTTTAAATGATCTATTCCAATGTTCTTCCATCATTTATCTCCCTCAAGGATGACATTTTGGAAAGGCAGCTGTGTCGCAAATCTATCCAAAAATTGCTTTATACTGTACAGTAGCTGTCCAGAAATGTAATTTTAAAGCATTGTAAGTGAAAATATTTGGTTAACTAGTCGCGGGAAAATAGTAATAACAGATAACCCAAGACAAGAGCAAGTCTGTACCTTTCAATCAGCAGCTGTAGTTGTGATGTGCACTGCTTGATCTTATGCTGTGCCTCAGCATTGAGCATAGTGTGTGTAACATGTCCGTTAATCTCCATAATGATGTCACCAGGCTGAAGACACCCCACGTCTGCCTTACTTCCGGAGTTAACCTTGGGACAAACAGACAAATGCTTTACTGGAGCTGATCAATCTTCAATTCAAGTCTGAATTCTCTCAAATCAATCACTTTTTTCACATTTTTCTCTCTGAACGTGGAGAAGACGAAGGAGATTGTGGTTGACTTCAGGAGAGTGCACTCTCAGCAGGCTCCTCTGACCATCAACGGTGCGACCGTGGAAAGAGTGAGTAGCACTAAGTTCCTGGGTGTGCACATCACCGAAGATCTCTCCTGGACTTCCAGGAGACAATGGCAAATTGACAATAAAGCTGACTTTGACTTGACTTGACTTCTTTTTACTTCCAGTTTTGGAGGCAAACGACATACTGTACATGAAAACATTACCAGAACGTTTAAATACTAATTGGAAGAACAAAAAACAAAAAAATTGTTGTGTAAATTGTTGTGCCTCTTCATTTGGTTCTCGTTAGCTAATTATGTTCACCTGTGCTCTCATTATTCCTCATTATTTCATTCCTCACACCTGTGTTTGATCACAGTCTCTAACTTGTTTGACAATTTTAAGCCTCAGATTGCTCTTCATAGGTTCTTTGTGGAAGTTTGGTTAAGCTACTCTAATTGGTCCATGTTCTCTCTAGAAAAGTATTTTTTTATTCGAAAAGCAATTTGTTTTTTTCTTCCTGAACACCCTAATATTAACACTAATATTCTAACGGTTATTGTTCTCTTTTGGCTACCATGTTGGCTACCGACTAACCAATAGCACAGGTTTGCTTAATATGCTCCGCCCTAAAACAATCTACACAGACTTCATGGAAATCCTTCTCTTAGATGGGACAGTTGAATGATAACATATGGTAACATAGAATGTGTAGCAGATTGAAGCTTTCACATACTCCACACATTTCAGTCACAGCAGCATTTTCTAAAAGAAAAGATAAGGACCAAAGCGCTATAAACGCTTGCATTGCATCATTGCATGGCATCGACTGGGACTAATAAGATAAATAGCCACTTAAGGCCAAATCTTGGTTAAACAAAGAGCAGCATGGATGTCTTTTGGAAGAAAAATACAAACCTTTCTTACACGACTTTTAAAGTTTGATCATATTTAGAGTTTGCTTTAAATAGCCGAGGGCACTGCGACTTATACAGTCATTGTTTTCTATAATAAAATGACCGCATCAACAGAGTAATGTATAATCACATTAATGATCAGATGAATTACCTTAGAAACAGTAATGGCCTTCTTAAAGTCCCGCCCACCGGAGATTCTGAAGCCCCATGGAGAAGGTCCAAGCAAACTGACTGGAAATGGCATCATGCGTCTAAAAAGCCGTTCACTGTTGAGAATACTACTGTGGGAGGAGGAAAGATTGACTTAAAAATAATAGAGACAAGTTTGTATGCAGTTTGAACATCTCAGAGACATACTAATGGCAAACTACTATTTTTTTCGAGACACATTTTATCGGTTTTATCAAGACTGACTCCCAGATACAACAGGAACAATTATGCATAGGAGTGAGAGTGTGTCTGTGTGTCCTGCTCAGTGATTGGTTCTACATGATTGGACTAGAACCAGACATGCTGGGATTGGCTCCAGCTCTGCATGGCCCAGCAATGGAAAAAGTTTTTTGAAAAAGGATAAATTAATGGATAGACTTGTATTAAACATGTTGCCAACAACACCAAATAAAGAAAAAAATGAAATGAAATGTATTCAAATGTTTAAATTAATGTAATCTTGTATTCATCTATTTTTAAATATGCATTTGTGTTTATGTTTATTATCAAACAGGTAATTGGTTCTAATGGTTTTTCCTTCCTCAAAATATGTAAGACACGTTTGCTGTTATGTAATATTAAAACAACAATGTAATTATTCCCACTGAAATTGATACAAAATTGATAAAAAAGCAATTTTTGCAATCTCAAGTTATCAATTCAGTTATGACAATGAGTCATGTCGTATTTAACTTGGATCTATGCATCTCTGATACAAAAATAATAAATATTTTTGTGATTATTTGTCATGAGTCTTCTTCATAAAAAACAACACCAAAATAGCCAAAGCAAGAATTTGACCTCATTTACAACACAAACATAGTAGAACTTAATTACGACCGTGGATGCCAGATAACCGCTTGGTTTCGCTCCAATAAAAGCAAAGCAGCCCATCATTATCTCGCAGACAATATGGTGAGAAAATACATTAATAACTGGGGCCTTTACAGTTAGTATTTCAAATCATCAAAAAGCTAATTGTCGGCTTTCTCTGTTGCAATCAGTTCAAATTATTTTTAACATTTATTCTTAAAGTGAATTGAGTTTGTCAATACGAGGATCCACATTATTATTTACGGTGAACATGCATACCCATATACAATGATAACTCACTTTACAAATGTCTCAATTAACAGAATTATGACTTTTACCAAGCATGTCGTCGAGAAAATATTTGTCTCTGTATTTAAAATGATCCATGTTTGAGTGCAACCAACCGTTGTGTTATTTTGCAAAAACACACAGACCATACAGAGAGAAGATGTTTTAATGTGCTTATTCCGCACAAAAGTACAACCCAGGACTTGAGTAAAAGTCATGAAGTATCAAATTTAAGTTCAACAAAATTCACGTTGATTTCACATGATTTACTTCATAAATTGAAATTTTACTTGTCAACTAACATCCAGTACCTTCAGCACCCTGCAGATGGTGATATCGCCTCGTCCGCCAAAGAAATAAACCGCGGTAGAAATATATGCCAGCTGCACACGCACATCACAATATAAAGAGTAACAATACATGTCACACACACACAGACACACAATCACACACACATACACATGCACACACGTTTAAAAATAATTACTTTAAACTAATGTCTGATAATTATCAGGAGCAAATCATAATTTGTTCCAAACCAGAACAGCTATAAATATTTCAAGTACTGGGTTGCACTGTATCAGATGGAAACAATGCAGCGTGTAAATCATGCTTTTCATCCACTGATTGCTCTTCCTGTCGTAAATCGCTCCGCTAGCGAACTTATTTTGCCAGAGAGACTGTTGACAAAGACTTGGACTACTGGAATAATGACCAGACAAGCGAGACATTTACAGATTAATAATTAAATTCCTCACATATTATTCTCACAAAGCTAAATCCAGATATTAATACCAACATTTTTTTTAAACACACAGGAGGAAGATCGTTTGCATATTTCACACCCAAACTCTGGAATGTTCTGCCTTGTATAATTAGATATTCAGAACAGTAAATCAAATTTCAGATTTGAAACCATCTCCACAACGCAGCAAAGAAACCGTATGACTATGGACAACAAAAAACGTATAGAACATTGTAAAATCGCACGTTAACAGCCCAAATAAAATGTCTGAAAGTAATTCAAGTGCCAGCGGAGACTGGCACCAGTTGAGCCTTGTTCTTCCAAAGATCATTTTTTTTCTCTCTCACTGACTTTTTTTGCGTTTTGTGTTCCTAGCCCTTGTTGCAGATTTGTTTGCTCATTGGTTCATTTCTGGTTATAGAATAGAATAGATTAGAATGCCTTTATTGTCGTTGCAACACATGGTTACAATGAAATTGTGAACACTACTCCATTTGTTGCAACATTAGGAAAAATAACACACAAAATAAAAATGAAAAAATACAGAAATACACACATTGAATAAGATAAAATAATAAATAGAGACTAGTATAAAAAGAGGGCAAAAAAGTACCCCAAATCTTACAATAAATATGTGAAGACTATAAATATATAAGACAATAATGATATATATAATAATAGACAGTCCTTAACATACACACAATTTCACCCGCCGACCAAATAGAGTAAAATTCTTGCACACCCTCCCTCCAAAAATGTATTTCTGCTTGTTGTGCTGTAATAGCAGATATAAGAGATAATATAGAATCGGCAGGATGAATAGTGTTGCTTCTTCAGTCGATTGAAATGTTACAGACTAAACTGTAAAGTAGTATAGTAGTGGCAGTTGTACCACATGTACTAGGAATTGAGGCTGCCCACTGCTCCAGGTTTGTGCGTTTTCACTTTACTAGTCCCTTATTGGCCATATTGACAAACCCAATCACTCATTGTCACTAAACCCCTTTTTCTTTCATTCGTTAATTTGTTAGACACCACCATATCTGATCTTGTCTTGGTTATCTTAGGCCTTGTTGTTACTTTTTGTTATGTAAAGAGCTCAAATTTTCCATAATAATGTGCAAGGTTATCCAACAGTTTTCACAGACCTTTTATGTGGGAAAATGAGAAAGAATTGGTACGCCTTACGATCCAGAAAATACAATTTATATAAAGCTCACGTGGGGAATGTCGATGAGATCTGGAGGAGTGTGACCATCACAGCACCATGTTCAACTATAATGGTGGTCCTCATTTCACATTCTTACATGACACCCCGGGCTGGAGGTGTGTGGTAGATCTGGTGATTATCCACAGGGTTTTAATTCTCCGAATCAGAATTAAAGGCAAAATTACATCCATTCAAACCACTTTTTTCCTCTCAGAATCTGAATTAAAGACAAGAATAACATTGCTTCAAACTATTTTGAAGTTCTAATGGTTGAATGTCCTTGCCACATGTCAAGTAATGACTGCGATTTATGATTGCCCAGTGGATGATCAACTAACTTGACAAATCTTGTGAAGAAGCGTGAGAACAAAGATATCAATTAGATTATACATATTCTGTCCGATTAACAGGAAAATGAACAGGTTGATATTCTCTGACTAGAATATTCTCTGAGCAATCGTGTGTAGAGATTAAAAAAAAAAAAAACTTACAGAAGGTTCCTTCAGTCACGATATTTAGTTCACATAATATTCCTGGAGATTCCACTGTCACTTAACATCACAATTTAAGTAGAACCTGAATGTGCTAATCCCATAAGCATCGTTGCTTGGATGGTATGTACTGTACTGCCTGCACTTGAACTTTTCAAGTGTAATTTGTGTGTGTGTGTGTGTGTGTGTGTGTGTGTGTGTGTGTGTGTGTGTGTGTGTGTGTGTGTGTGTGTGTGGTGTGTGTGTGTGTGTGTGTGTGTGGTGTGTGTGTGTGTGTGTGTGTGTGTGCGTGTAACATACTGAACTGACGTTAATTAGCTTTGCCGATCATGATTTGCAAACTTAAATCACTACTTGACATTACCACGACATTAAGATCCGCAATAAGTTGAATATTTTTGGGGAAAACAATGCAAACACTTACATTGATGTCGTTTCCAAGCTGACGTGATTGACAGGTGTATTTACGACTGTGGCAAAATCACTCCCGTCGCTTTTTCTCGAAAAACACTTGATTTTAAATCACTTTACAGCACCGGTGCTCAAATTCCCGTGTCCTGTCTCTGTCTTCCAAGGGCTAACGTGCAGATGTTTTACGCGCTCTACTTTCCACACATTCCATGTGATTCTGTCAAAATGAAGCCGAAAGGATGGCACGCGAGAGTAACAAATAAAGTGCGGTTGGTGGGCGGGGCCACAACGCGACGTGAAAGCTGAAACGTTTCAACGAATCCTGACGTTTGTGCGCCACCTGCTGTTAGTGATTCTGTTTTTAATTGGCAATTTGTACCGAAGACATTCAGTACGGTTATGAATTGTATATATTTATGCAATGAATATTTATTTGCACTATAATATATGCTCCATAAATACAATACAAATTTAATTAAAATATTAAAAATAATAAAAACAGAAGGGTTATAAATTCTGTAGTTATAATAAGTTCAATTTACCGTCGTGTATATTTTAATTATTATATTTATAGAAAGTAGATAAAGTTGAAGCACAATAAAACAATTAAATACAATCTTCACTTTCAATGAAGCTTTAATTAACACAAACATGTCGATGCAACGTGTGCGTATATGTCACCTTTATTATAATAATCAAGTATACAAGTGTGTTGATGTTGTTACTGTCTAAATATTATAATTGTGCAAAACTGTAAATTAACAAAAACAAAACACTTTACTAACAAAATCATTACTTGATTTTTTCTGATATTTCTAAATATAATACATATATAATGATTTTCATCAAGTAATTCTATTATTATTTTTATTATTAATATTATAGAATTTTTACTAGTTATAATATTTATATATAATATTTAGTTTTTGCAAAAAGAAATATTTTTGCTGGTTGTTAGGAACAATTCTAGAGCCTAAATCTGATTTTAGGAAACAAAAGAGAATGTAAGAACAAGTAAAACTTGATCTACAGTAGTACAGCCAGTCTGTGTATTTACATTAATGAGTAGATATAGTTATTTTATTGCTACAAGAATGCAAGAACAAGTTTGTGAAAACTCTTAAACAGGTGCCACATAGTTTCCAGGGAAGGTTCCGAAACACTGAGTCCTTTCAGAAGCACCTGAGAAGAGCAAATATAAGTCACACAACAGACATCATAAAACATTTACACAAAACACAGACATCATCTCATCAGCATGAAGTACCTACAAACCAGCCGTCATCACACTGTTCCACGACCTGCACGATGTCGCCCTCGTTCAGCTCCAGCTCGTCCTTGTTCTGGGGTTTGTAGCTGTAAACCGCTTTATAGCTGAAGGAACCAGACAACAATGCAGATATAATATACAAATATACAAATGTAATCAGTGTGGTCATCTTAAAATTCTTCCTTTAAAATTTGTTAGATATTTGTTAGGAAGAACAGCTAACACTTTTTGTAAGTTGATGATTAGCATTGCGCAAATGTTTGTGCTTAAGTAATAGCAGAAGTAATAAAGTAACAAGTAAGAAAGACAGCAACAGTAGAAAAAAATGGCCAAGAGAAAAACATCAACAGTAAACAAACTGGAAAAAGAAAAACATCAACAGTAAACAAAACTGTGCAAACGAAAAACACTAACAGTAAACAAACTGTGCTAAAGGAAAAGCATCAACAGTAAACAAACTGTGCAAAAGGAGAAACACCAACTGTAAACAAATTGTGCAAAAGAAAAAGCATCAACAGTAAACAAACTGTGCAAAAAGGAAAAACATAAACATTAAACAAATTGTGACAAAAGAAAAAACAACACAAAAAAATGTAGTGAAAGCTTAAGCATATTAGTAGTGCAAAATCCTACAGCAACAAATTGTGACAATCGTGTGCTATATTGTGTACGTATTCTTATAGCAGGAAGAACTTACTGTTGTTTCGGCCCGATTGAGGAAACTACAGACTGAGACTGGCCAGAAGAAGACGACTTTGGTTTGGTACCATTCTGAAAAAGAGATTACATAATATATATTGTATATAGTACAGTAGACTCCTGTAAATTGGGATACATCGGGACATTTTGCTCCAATAAAGCAGCACAAATTTGCCTTGTGAGATGAGATTTGGACTGGGATTTTTTCCAATTAAGTGTCTGCTCTCTTTAACCACAATTAAGCGGAATCTACTGTGTATATATGAATGTGTGTGTGCGTGTGTGTGTGTTTAGTGTATATGCTACTTTGGTCTCTGTCTACAAACCTGCGTTGTGTTTGGTGAGCTCATGGTGGGATTAGTGGATGAGGGAGAAGATCTGTCTGTGGCGCTCTGAGGGTGAGATGATCTACTCCACATGCTCAAAGCTGAGGAGGACGATGGTGAAAAGCAGAAGTGGTTAGAGTGTGAGGAGCAGGTCTTGCCGGGTGAGGTCTGTGAGGAGGGGGACGTGGGGGAGACTTCAGGCTCCGGGCTGATGGAGGCGAAGGAGGAATAATCATCCGTAGATTTGGTGCGGGGCATTTTGTTGACCTGGACGTAGTTCTCCGGGAAGATTCCCTTGCGTGCGGTGCCAGAGATCCGACCTTCTAGCCAGTGACTGTCCACACGCCTGATGATGGATATCACCTCGCCCTGCGGAAGACACCTGCTTCAGTAACACTGACGAAAAAACAATCAATAAAACTGAAAAAATAAACATTGGACTCTGAGCATAGAGGTAATATTTACAATACTTAATATTAAACGAATGAACAATATTAAATGAACAATAATAAATGAATAACATTATCTAAAAGTTTAAAAATGTATTTATTACGTTAATGGTGTATATTGTAACTATACATAAAGTTCCTAAAGCAATATGTTGTTATGATTGGAGGTTGAGGATGACGGCAGAGTTTGTAAAACTGAGGGTGTAATGGCAAACTGAGAAGATCCAAATCACTGAAGAACATCCAAAAAACTACAGAAGAAGAAGAAGAAGACACCTCAAGAGACATACAGTATGAACCACACGGACGTGGTTTCTCACGCAGCTAACCACCCTTGGCCCTCTCCTTAAGTAAGAGCACCTCACTGATGAGGTCCACCTGTGGACGAGGGTGATTAGCTGCAGGTGCGTAATCAGTCCCGCCCACCAGGTGAGCCGAGCCGCAGGATCGTAACATTTAAAATACTTTGTGCTATTTTACGTTATATATCTGTTTTTTATATATATATAAATATATTATATATATATAAAGTTTACATACCCAAAATGTATTTAATTTACATTTTATAATTAATAATAAATAATTTATAAATGTACCGTAAATTTACCCAAATATAAGCAACCCCCTTGATTTTTTTAGGCACAAAATAAAAATTTCTGGCTTTTTACTTATTTTTTAAGTATAAAATTATTGCTCCTGACTTGATATATGGAAAAATGGATATTTGAAATGTGTGCATATTTGAAATATGCACATATAAGCACCTGCCACGTTATTGAGCATCTGAAATGGGAAAAAGGGTGATAATATTTGCATAAATACGTGAGTTTTTAATAATTTAATAATAAATATGTATTATGTTTTATCTTCTTCCACGGAGCAACTGTAAATAAAGCAAAGCAATTTCCCTCTGGAATGAATACATTTAGCCCAGTGTTTGCTATTTGTCAATCTTAAAGCAAGAGAAATATGGCGGCACCTTTTTAAACGCCAGCTCCACCGGCAGCTCCGCAGTGAAGTTGAACAGAGCTTTGGCCTCACCGTACTCCAACAACGTTGTGGTGGGCGACTTCACTGGGTTTGGCTTCTCTGACGGAGGAACGATCTTAAAAACATTATTAAAAAAAAACAAGATTACTGGAACATGTGGTCTTGAATTTGATTCACAGCACAATGGCTGATTATTTACCTCCACATAGCTATTGGGAAAGATGCCCACTCTCCCATGATGCTCCCCTTCAGACCAGTTAGCGTCCACCTGCCGATGTATGTACACTATCTCCCCCTTCTGGAGGGTCAGCTCCCTGCCACAGAAACAACAAACAACTGTACAAAACCATGCTATTCGAGGTTGCTCTTATAATATTTTACTTACTTTGCCGACTGAGCTTGAAAATTAAACTTTGCTCTTGCTGCTGTCATCTATGCAGACATACAAATCATCGATAAATGTACTTTACATTCAATTTATGTAATGAAACAAAAATATACGTATTGTGATTATATATATACATATACACTATATGTGTGTATGTGTGTTTAATACCTTCCTGTCTTTCTTGGATGAAACATTTATTTCGGGGGAAATTGAATCTGCAAGTGGAACCAAACAGAAAAATATAAGTCAGCTGCATCCACATTATACATCCTTCAAACTTTCAAGTTATTATTATCGAGCCATAATAATAAATTAATAGTATTTAATAAAAAATGTAAAAAAGTACAAAGACAAACTATTGTCTGTTTTAACAGCAAATTTTTTTTAAATAAAAATCTGAAGTGTATTGCAAAAACAAAACAAAAATACCAAGAACTCTTAAATAAATTAAATGAAAACAATTCAATTTGAGGATGAAAAATAAGTAGATTGCAGAAAAGACTGCCAACTGCTCCGGGTTTGCCCACTGCCCACATGACTCTTCAACAAAGTCTCTTTACTTTACTTTCTTAGCTATTTTCCTTATTCAAATTACGTGAATATTCTCTTAAAAATGATATTTTTTTCCTTATTTAACAAACCTAAATTGTGACTCATAACATTTTAATATCTTTTTACTTGAATAATATAATAAAAAAAAGTCGGTATTTTTTTTTAAAGTACCAACTCCCTGAATTCTTTCCGCCTTTCCAGCTGCCAGAGGCCGTTTCCACTTCGAGCTGTTTCTTTACCCATGAAGACGATTGTAGCGAAGAATTATTTTCCCCTGCACAGCAAACCAAGCGTTTTGATTGTATTTGTTACCTGCTATCGACTTACTGCCCGTGTTCTTCGTTTTTCGAGTGTTTTACGGCGCTTTTGAACTTTATTTCCATATATAATGGCGCCATCTGTTCCAATAATAATTATTTTCTGTTCTTGCACGTTATTTAGCTCCGTGAGTAACATTTATTTTTGCTATTGAGCTTATAAAAACGTTTTAGTTGAAAATAAAAAAATAATAAAAAAAACATTATAAACTGAATAAATATAAGTGCTAATTTTTCCATTTCAAGTGATGAGCAATAACAAATATTCATTTGCCGATTATTAGCACCCCCCAAGTGAAAATCTGTTCTTATATTCGCATAAATACGGTAATTTCTTAATCGTTTGCGCTGATTAGATCACGGAACAATCACCCGCATAAAAGTGAGCTGGTGATGAACGTACTGTATAGTAATAAAGAAGCTAAATCCAGATTCCTACCGTTCACAGCCATGACGCTTGTGGTTGTGCGCTGGTTCGAAGGTGAGATGGAGACTGTAGGAGAGCTGGCAGGGAAAGACAACACAAATCAAATCAATTACTGATACTGTACGTTGATTATCAATCATAAATGATACATAATCATTGGGCCATAAATATGCTGCAAACTTCATTCTATTTTCCTAAACCTTTCTAGATGTGGGCAACCTTTTTATTTATATTTTTTTTTTAGATGAGAGATGCTAAGGTGGATGTTATAATCCATCACCATACCAGGAATAGAATGTCAATAATCAATGAACATAATCTGTTAGGGCAATTAGGCTTAAAAATATCATTTGTAATTGTTTGCTAGAATTTAGTGACCATATTTTAGTCATAGCACAGTGACAATTTTTTTAAATAATTATTAATTATGTATTAATTACAACTTAGTTTGAATTATTTATTTATTACTAACCCTGTCCCACATTCGGGCTCAGAGTTGCTAGGACTGGCTCCGGGACCCAGAAATGGAAAAGTGATTACGCTCCCCAGTCTATTTCTGACCTGAGATGGTGTGTAGGCCAATCGAATTAGACCGCACAATTATGTGACCACCATAATCCATAATGTTTATGTGACAATAATAACGTTTTTTATCATGTCACGGCATACTACTTCACAGCAAATGTTGTCTACAAAGACATTCAAACACTTCATAAAATTACTATCTACATTAAAAAAAAAATATCAGAATCAGAATGGCCAAGTTGTAAATTACAACAATTGAGTGTGGTCTGACTCTGTCATTTTCTCCTCCTTTTTTTTTTTTTTTACATATTTTAACATAAATATATGGATAAAGAAAATATAAGGAATAAAAGTGATACACATATATGTGAATATAAAGAAAACAGTGACATGACATGAAATAAACATAAATAACATTAATTGCACATGTATTGCTCATTTTTGCAGCAGTGTTGCAATGGAAAAAAGTGTCATACTATTGAAAACGCAACAGTTTCTGTATCAAAACCTTTTTTTTTATATATATATATTTTATTTTTTATATACAAACAATATATTTTACACTTTTTTTTACAGTGGAGATATAAAAGATACTATGTATTTTTGACAAGCATCTGCGCAACTCATTTCCAAACAACTATTTTTATCAGTATAATTCATCTGTAAAAACTTGCTTTTTTCATGCGAATTAAGTGTTAGTGTTAGACCATAGATTAAAAAGAAGTACTTTAAGTTTCCTAATATAGTGTTCAGCGCTTAGACACACAGGGTAAAAAAAAAAAAAAAAAAAAA
>CM051498.1:17233513-17403303 GCA_028031935.1 Paedocypris micromegethes | reverse complement strand
AAAAAAAAAAAAAAAAAAAAGAGTTCAGCATTCCTCCTGATCACATAAAAACAGGCACATGTACAGTACAGAAGCTCAGCAGGAGATGAAGAATGTGGCCAAAGGGTCAACAATTAACCAATCAGACGGAAAGGCGTGTCAGGTGACCTCAATAACAACCAATACCAAACAAGCCACAGAGACAAATACTGTATTCTGGCTCTAAAATCTTTATCTGCGCTTCCTGGTATTAGGAATTCCAGCTCCATTCACCACATTATAAACGTCTGCATTACTGTACATTAAACAAGTCGTTAAAAACATACCTTCTGTCTTGCTTTTTCACTTCTCTTCTTGTGTTGTGGAAGTTCTCCTGAAAGTGGAAAGCAGAGTGTCATTAACTTCTGACTGGTACAGTATAAACGTACAGTACAGTGTCATCGAGAGATCAACGTGAGCGTTTTTGAGCAACTCAAATTTCAGACTTCAGGAGGCGTTTTCTTAGTTTTACTCCTCTGGGTCCTAAACACCTACACCGACCCATGACTCTTTAGCATCAAAGTGCTAATATGACCTGACAGGTACGGAATGCAGCTTTAAAAAGACCAGTTGGGTTCTTACTCTTCTTTATAAAAAAGAAAAACCTGCCACATAGGGAAATATGAACCGTAGATCAAGTAGATGAAAGGTTTTGATATAACAATATGAAAGGTAACAATATAAATCGTAACAGTTTCACAACGAGTCAGCAAACTTCAACTTAACTTTCCTAGTTGGCTTGACAAGACGTGACTTGACTAGATTAGCTTGACTTGACTTTGAGTAGACATGACGGCAAAACTACGTCAACCAGCGTGAGGAACCAGCAGAGGCCGTGAGAAACCAGGGTTAAAAAGGTTGAAGAAGGTCACGAGAGAGACTGGTGAGGAATTTGAACCAATAATGCAGAAAATAAAAGGAAAATGTGTCTTCGGCAGAGGTGTAAAAGGTAGCTCAAAACTGTGCTGGAGTAGAAGTATGAATACCTTACTGTACAAATGACTGCAGTACAAGTTTACTTGTTAAATTTACTTGTACTGAATTTATGCTCAAAAACACCAAGAAATGTGAAAAACAAGCCTAATATAGAAATGAAATTTAACACCTCAATGTTGCAAAATGGCAGAAAAAAATCAATAAAAAAAACAAGGAAATGTCAGAGAAAGAGAGAGATGAGAGAGAGAGAGAGAGAGAGAGAGAGAGAGAGAGAGAGAGAGAGAAAATAAACACACAAGAGACAAGAGAATAAAATAGAAATAGACAGAAAGAGAGAGAGATGATAGAATGAAATAAAGAGAAATACAAAGAAATCGAGACAAGAGAGAGAGAGACAGAGAGAGATTGAAATAGAGAGAGAGAGACAGAGAGAGAGAGAGAGAGAGACAAAGAGAGAGCAAGAGACAGAGAGAGAGAGAGAGAGAAAGAGAGAGAGAGCAAGAAAGAGATAGATAGAGAGAGAAAAACAAAGAAAGCGAGAGAGAGAGAGAGAGAGAGAGAGAGAGAGAGAGAAAAAGGAGACAGATACTTAATCACAAATGTAGTCAAGTAGAGAGTAAAAGTTGCTAATTTTTTTGATACTCAGTACAGTACCAAAAACACTTAAGTAAAGTAACGGTGCATTTACTCCAGTACATTACTCCACTGGTGATGGGCACTGTCAAAGTACCAGTCTGCGTCCTGTGTGTGGTGTAGTCAGTACCTCACCCCTGCCTCTCCTCTTCTGGGACAGTGTCTTCTCCAGGCCACAAATGTCCAAATCCAGCTCGGCCTGAAAGCGGTTCAGCTCAGATACCAGCGTGTCCTACACAATGGACGCAGCAAACGTTCCATTATTTGTCTTCATGAGACAAACTCGGGTTTCTCAATTTCATTTTTAATGTTTTTAATTCAAATTGCGTTCTGGAACATGAGGCTTATCATTTTACTGAAAACACTAGAAAACGTGGTTTGTTTGCCACAACAGCAAACTCACCTCGAGAGAGAGAGATTCAGGTTTCACTGGAGTCTGGGAGGGATGGAGAGATGACACAGGAGAAAAGAGGAAGAGAGAGGAAAAAACATATATAGAGAGATAGAGACAGTGAGAGAGAGAAGATAGAGATGAGAGAAAAAAGATAGAGACAGAAGAAACAGAGAAAGAAAGAAAAAAAAAAAGAGAGCGAGATAGGAACAAAAGACAGAGAGACAAGAGAAGGAATTCAGGAGAGAGAGAAAGATGAGAAAGAGAGAGTGAGACGAGAATAGGAGTGAGGAAGAGAGACACACACAAACACAAGAGATGAGAGAATAAAATAGAAATAGACAGATAAACAGAGAGAAACAGGGAGAAGGAAATAGAAATACAGAGAGAGAGAGAGAGAGAGATACAGAGAGAGATACAGAGAGAGAGAGAGAGAGAGAGAGAGAGATACAGAGAGANNNNGAGAGAGAGAGAGAGAGAGAGAGAGAGAGAGTATTATAATACAATTGGTTAAGCACTTGTGGTTAACAGGTTATTATACATGTCACAAGACGCCGCAGCACGAAGACGGAACAAAAGACTTGATTATGAGGCAGTGAAGCGTAAGACAGTGAACTTCACAACACTGAACATCACAGCTGATCCAGTCTAAAGTACATGCAAAAAATAACACGCCAGGGTTTGTTGTCTTACATTTTAAAGATTTTTTCAAACAAACCATAGTGTATAAAAAATGAAATCGTTATTACGCAGTAAATGTGTTTATAACAGCAGTAATTATTAAGCCGAGGTTAATTGTGGATGGATATGTTCTATTTTCTATATATATATATATATATATAGATTTCTATATATATATATATATATATATATATATATTTAATAAACAGATTTTTTTATCTTTTGCGATAAACAAGAGTTCTAAAATTCCTTGCTTCTCGACGCACAACAACGGCAGAAAAAAGCACAGACAGTGTTTTCCTCGGTGGGCAGATGTTAAGCAGCTGGAGTTATGGAGGCATCACATCTCACCTGGTTAGCTCTCTCCACCACCTCCACCTCTTCTCTCTCCAAGTCCAAAATGCCGTTTAGTTGAGACGTCTTCCTTGTTTCACTGTGGCCAGCCCTACAGAACCACACACACACACACACACACACACACGTCGGCTCTTGTGGAAACACATCCCATCCTGCCTTGCTTTTCTCCGTCTCTTCGCTCACCAGTCGGAGAAGGATCTGTTGTCCGTCACTTGGTTGTGCTGTTCAGATCCATTAGGCGGAGATGATGACGGCTTTGCTAAAAGTGGATTATTTCAGAATCAGACGGTCCCGTGCTAACTACTCTAAAGGTGTGTGTGCAACAGGTCTACACCTGTGGAACTTACTTGTCTGCCAGTCGAGTTCAGGATCTACAAGTGAACACAATAGAACAGCTTTACACTAACTCTACTCACCTCAACATATAATAATAATATAATAATAATAATAATAATGAGTATTTGTAAGGCGCTTTTCACAGTTTTAACTGTCTCAAAGCGCACATGTAAATATGTAAGGGAAATGTTGCTTTTTATTCAATTTGTCATCTGGGTTGTTGGTGTTAACTAAGTGGCTGCGGTTATGACAAGACAAAGACATGACTTAACATGAGAAAATACTACCTACATTTATGTATTCCTTTCTGTGCACTCATTTCACTTGCCAACCATTATGTGACTAATGTGTACACAATGATTATCTTGAAAAAAATTCAATAAAAAGAAAAAAAATAATAACAATAATACTGTATTTATGCAAATATAAGCACCCATTTTTTTATGTTTTTCAATTTTAGCGGCCCAAAAACTTGGGGGCTTAAAACTTTCTTTTAATAATGTTTCTGAAGGCAGACGTGCAGGTAAGCTTTTATTAGCTCAGTAACAGAAAGAAAGAAACATTAGAAACTAATTGTAGAAACCACAGTCTTGAAGAAACTAAATACAATCATTAATATTCAGTGATGGGAAAAACAGCATTGTAAATAAACTGCGTTACTATTTTCAGTAAGTAGTAATCGAGCACAATTACTTTTTTCTCCAATACAACTCTGTTATCGTTACTGACAAAAATGCTGCGTTACTATAAGTCACCAAAGTGATTTTTGTCCGAGCAGTGTCTGTACCATTTTTCCCTCTTGTGTAATCTTTTACCACCCAGAAGTATTGCGTTTGGTCACATACAAGCACTCGCCCAGCAGGAGTCAGCAATGAGCTGAACAGATGAGCCATGGAGTAGTGAGTGTACAATTTTGTTATTTTTATTTCAATTTGGTACATTTTGGTATCTATTGTGTTTTATTATGCATTATACTAAGGTGAATATTTACAGTATTAATTTGAATTTGACAGGCATCTCTCACACTGTCCCACAACAATATAAAATTGTGTAGATTAATGTACAGTGCTTTATAATTAATATTTATTTTATTTAGTGTCCATTTCATTAATTTAACATATTTAATATTGACAGCAGCCAAGTAAATTTACAAATAATAAAAAACAATTAGTCTAGTTAAAACGCAATAGTTATTTTCCCTGGTACTTTTACAAAAGGACGTCATTTTTGACCCTTAAATGTGTAATGGGTTATGAATTAAACTTCTACTTTTTCTTAAATAGTAGTAAATAGTAACTGTAACTACGTAATTACTTTTTTAAAGAAACATTCCCAACACTGTTAATATTTGAACAGACAGATCATATTGTATCCTGTAGATCTGTGCTAACGGCTAACAGCTAGCGCCTGAAAACAAGTAAATAAGAACGCAAAAGCTTCGGAGCAGAAAGAAAACAGTTCAAAACTAAGAACACCAGACTCAAACACAATCAAATTGCTCTGTCTGCTACACAGAGAAAACCATGACTGTTGTAATATTTATGTATTATATAACAAAAACCAGCTCAGTCAGCTTTAGTCCAGCGTGTAAAGTCTCATGGAAGCCTAAAGTCGCTGAGTGAGCAGTGAAGGATTATGGGAGGTGTAGTTCAAATCGCTAGAATAGATTACTTTTCACTATTTTTAAGTCAATTGAAGTGTCACGAGTCACAAGTTAGGTTTGTTAAATAAAGAAAAAAAAATAGCATTTTAAAGCCAAAATTAAAGTAATTTAGCCAGAAATCTTTTTTTTTTGTGCCTGAAAAATCAGGGGGGTGCTTATATTTGAGTAAATACGGCAGATTTAACTAGTGATACAACTAGTGAATATTTCATTTTTAACACTTAAAAACAGTGTGTAGACTGAGAGAAGGGAGGAACGTGTACCCTCTGGTCTCTTGTGAATTTGTCTGAACATGCTTCTGTACCAATCCTTGGGCCTGTGTACACTCTGAAGAACACGGAAAATAGGAACACGCACGCACACACACACACACACACACACACGCACACACACACAATGATAAAAAACACGAGTAGGCAGAGTTGTTTATCACAATCTTTACTACATATAAAATGTGAACAAAAATATGAAAGCAAGTAAAGTGTGACGTTATATTTATACAGCTTTTTTGCCTTCTATATTTTATATTGCAACTATTTATATTGGTTTGTTCAGACTGCATATTTATTAATTTCCTGTGACCGTGAGATACAATGACAATAAAGGCTTTCTATTCTATTCTATGTACATGTGAAGAAGTGATGTAAAAATAGAAACTGGGTAGTGAGGAAACTCACGGGTCGTGATGCGATTGGCGCGCTCAAGTCATCCACGAGACCTAGTGTAGAAGATTTGATCAGTCTGTGTGTGTGTGTGTGTGTGTGTGTGTGTGTGTGTGAAATTTAATGTAAGTCAGAATGTAACACTTACTCTTCTGAGTGAGGACATTGTAAGAACCAACACTGTTCTGAAAGTCACCACCACCTTTGTCTTCAGTTATCTAAAGAAAAAATAAACATTTAAAATATTAATAATGTATTATATTTATTATAAATACTAATATTTTACTTTAACAAATAACAGGTAACAGTTTGCTAGGATATCTAATAAAGCTTTGTTAATTTTGTTTGTCTGTTTAGAAGCACTTAGAAATACTTTTAAAATACTTATATACTACCTTGTTACCTGTTATACATTAAATACAATATATACTTATATACATCCTGTTACCTGTTATTTGTTTTAAAAATATAGTATTACTATATAGTAATATAATTACTAAATATTAGTAATTAGTAATATAGTTATATATATATATACTATTAGTAATATAATTTTTAATTTTGTAATATATTTTATTGTAATAAATTTTTTAATTTTGTAATATATATAATTGGTATATAATTGGTGGAGATAGATAGATAGTAAATTATTATGGCTTTTTTTTTTTTGTTTAAAACTATATTTGTCCTTGAAAAATCAGTTTGATGCAACAGTATATTTTGACCAGTGGAGGGCAGAATAACGTAAGTTTTGAGACTGTCTTGTGTAAAATTAGATCAAAACAAAGATAAAAAAAATGTTTAATTATTATTGTATTATAAGTTATAATACTTATTATCAGTTAATAGTATAATCAATTATTGTTATTTTTGTACAGTAAAAAATGATTAATAATGTGAAATGTTGAAAGTACTTGCCTTGTGTTGCAAGCCCACCTGGTCCGGCCTGCGGTGATATGGACTGGAGGGGGGAGTCGGAAGTCCAGGAGATATTTCCACCACCTCCTGATTGATAAGATGCTGCTGTGATTGACCATCTTGAGCTGAGAAAACCTCCATTCTTTTCTGTGAGATAAAAACCAAAATGATTGCAGCAGAATAAATAGAATGTCGAAAGTCAATAAGTCGTTTTTCAAGATATATTAAGAAACTAGTCTGTGAGAAGTATTTTATAATACCTTTCATACAAGAGTCACACAATAGTCATATTGTTAGAACAAATAAAATATTAAATGTTTAAAAAGAAATGAGGCTGCCCACTGCTCCTAGATTGTTCTGATAGGTTAAATGCAGAGATTAATTTCCACATTGAGGGACTGATAAATGGTTTAGTTATTAATAATAATAATAATAATAATAATAATGTTATTATTATTATTATTATTATACTATATACTATACTTATACTATAGATAGATATGATCCTGACCTTTCTCTCACACCCTGACATTGTGAAGGGAATAATGAGCTTTGTGTGAAGGTCAGGCTCCATGGGAAGATATCAGTGGCCTCAGAGAGTGAAGCTCTGTCTGGTTAAGTCGTGAAAATGTCTCAGGAGTCTTCTCATGTAAATCCAGGAGCAGCCGGTGAATAGTGCTCTTTCTCTCCTTCTGCTTTGTGGAAGAATGTTTAAACTCGGGAACATTTCTCGGGTTGAAGAGTCCAGCCGAGCTAAGAAGCTAGCGCTAATGAATACACCATTTGAGGCTTTGAAAAGAACTAGAAGCAGAAAGTCGATTTCAATGTGGACAAGATGTCATACTGTGAACAGCAAACTCGTCTAAACTATCGTTGGAAAGCAAAACTCTGGATGAAATGCAAAAGAGCTTGAGAATTGTTTCTACAATTGGGCGTTTGTTTGCGGCAATGCGAGACGTTTCGTTTGCAATTGATTTTCCGATGTTTGAGAACTCAATTAAACTGCATGCAGATGTGTAAAGAGTAAATGAAACCCATACTTGAGTAAATATTACTCCATTACAAGTCACCAATTCCAACGAGACTTGAGTGAAAGTCATAAAGTATCCAATTTTAAAAGAACTTGAGTATTTGACTCTTACTAAATTTGGGCTCAAAAACCACCAAAAAAAGTGAAAAAGCATAAACTCTTTATTTACGTTTTATTTCCTAATATAGAAAATAAATTGAACACCTCAATCATTCAAAATGGCAGAACAAATAGACACAAAAAGAACAATAAGTCATTCTCAGTCAAACTCAAATGTGCATATAATATACATTCGAATGTAGTGGAGTAAATATATTCAATCAAAAATGTAGTCAAGTAGAGAGTAAGTCAATTTTCAAGCACTTTGCACCACTTTGTTTGAATAACAAAGTTTCCAAACACCTCACTTTTAACTTTACCGTTTATCTTTTTTTGTTATTAAAAGTTGTGGTTTTGTAATTAACACATTCTTTGATTGTATTCATTTAATATTTTAGGTTATTAGCCTTAATTTAACCAGATTTTTAAAAAAAAACAACTAATAAAAAAGGAGACCTGGTAAAGAGGTCAGCAGCATACAGTACTTCATAAATGAATTTTGGATAATAAAGATAGATAAATATCTGACTATATACAATGTCTATCTGTCTATGATATATTGATACATATACAATGTGGATTACATATGTACTGTGAACATAAGAACGTCTCCACGATACATGTATAATCCACATTGTATTGTACAGTATATCTGATTAAATGAAGGTTAATAAACTGAAATATTAAAATAAGACAATTAAAGAAAACCACAACTTTCAATAATAAAAAAGAAAAATGATAAAGTAAATAAATAAACTTAAAAATGAACGTTATACGTAGATATATACTGCAAGCAATAAATTAAAAATGAAACAATAATTTGAGTATTGCAAATAATGTGCAGAGCCTGAACAATGTAACAATTTAAAAACACAAAATGTAAAAACACATGCAGGGTAAATGGAGGAAAGAACGAAAGGCTTTAAATGAAACAAGCTCAAAAATCCCAAGGTCTGAATGAAGAATATTCCAGATGTTGCGGTAAAACTGAATGCTCGCTTCCCCGTTCCGGTCCGAACTCTTATATTGGTAAATTCTAGCTTTTTTGAAAGCACATGTGAAAGACACTTTTGGCTCGGAAAATGAACCATCAAAAGCCAATAACTCATGCACAGTTCTAAGAAATGTAGATTGAGATCTTTTTCCGTATTATTGCTGCTGTTTGCTGAGGGTTTCTGTGGAACTTTAGTATATTTTTGTGTTTTTATCGTCTTCGGAATCAGCTCAATCATGTAACAACACACAACTTTTTTTACAGATTTACAGAAGTCTCTTAGTAGGAACAAAGAGTTTCAATGAATTTGCTCTGGCTCTAACTTGTTTAGTTGCATTAAAAAAAAGTATGTATGTGTGTTAATGCTGTATATTTTTTTTTTTCATAAGGTGTTTTTAATATTTTTTATATAAGATATGTAACGTGGTTTAATAAAGTAATAAATACAAATAAAGTAAACATTTATACTGAATACAGCTTAAACTCACTATTTTTTACACAGGTAATTTATTACTTTTTATTAATTTGATAAAAAGAAAAAGAACTAGACATTAAAACCAGCTGCTATATATTAAATGCAAAATAGTGATGAGAGGTTCAATTCTTCTAAATCTTAACTCAGATCTTTAACTCTTGATTCATTCACTGCTGTCGCTCGTTCCTCCCGAGTCCCGGGATATAAAACATTTGTTCAGCTTCAAACTTTCGGCCCTTTACAAAAGAACAGGGACACTTATATTAAAGTCTGTACAGTAAGTCATTTGTGCTTTAAACCGTATTGACACGAATAGAAGCATCCGCTAATAGAAGCAACCCTAACCCTAACCCTACAATTGGAAAAAGGAGTGCTTACTGTATTTCTATATACATTACCTGACATTTTAAAGACAAAAGAGTGCAGATGGACATACAACAAAACGAGTGCGAGTGCAAGTTTCTGCATGATTTCCTCATGCTTGCGAGGGTTTCTTCTGGGTCTCCGTTTTCCTCCCACATTTTCACAGCTGAGTGTCCTAGAGCTACAGTATGGCTTATGGCTGCCCACTGCTCCGGGTTTGTGTGTGTGCATCTTCACTGGATGATTAAACACAGAGCAAAATTTATATACGGTCCCTAACCTGAACTGACCAGACACTTCTTCTCACTTATCTCAGACTGGTTTAATGGTTCTTCATGTCGTCATATAAAGTTGCACTTTGTCTTTGTGTTTCATGATGGTCTTCCTTCTTTCATAACTACTGAAAGATCTAGTTGCTCATGAGCTAAATATTAGATTTTGAAATATGCCTGAGATGAGCGAGTGACTCATGAAGAAGCGTTTTCACGAAACATTTTAACAGATAACTTGACCTTGTATGATAGTCTTGGAAATTTGAACAGCTTTTCTATAATATCCCATTCCCAGAAGCTTTCCCAAGTTAGCGTTGTGGTCTTTTGGCAGCAGTAACAAGCTTATCACTGTAGGTCACCATGCAGGGAATTTCAAAATGTCAGTCTCTACAGCAGTTTCAGTTCTCCGGAGTGGACATTTCAAGATGTCGGACCTGACAGCTCAGCCTGGATAACAAATATCCCACTATTCTCTGGAAACAAGTGGAACAAACCTTGATTCAGGTCCAAAATGGACACTATACGTACACTAAGACTCAACACTAAGGTGAGCAAAGGCTTTTTTTTTTCAGAATTGAGTTGTTCTCGCTGGCTGAGAACAATGTCCTTATGACGGTACAACCCAAATCTCCATTGGGTCAGAAGATAAGTAGATAAATACGTAGACGCCTTGATCTCTCACAGTTGTGGCCTATTGGTAAGAGAGTTGGACTCGTGACTAAAATGCTCGATCCCAGTCCTCTAGGTTCAACTTTCACTTTCACTTTCCCTTTTCACAGAATAGATTTGCATCCACAAACCTTGGTGGCAGCGTATGGAGACGGTTCTAAACACACGCCCGACATGTAACGACTGTCACCGAAACAGGAAGAAGGACCCACATGCACAGACTAGGCGAGGCACACAAGGGGTTAACTGTTCAAAAAAGGTGGTTTATTCCAAAGAACGTGGTCAGTCAGGCAGAGGTCGACACACCGGGTCCAAAGACATGCACTAGGCTAGACTGGATACGAGAATAAACAAGAGCAAGGCAAGAACGACAGGTGAACAAAACAAATACATGACCTGATTACACAAACTGAATACAGCTGAAACTAATGAAAAAACGCAATAGGAAATAAACGAGAAACAGCTGGGCAGGAAACACAGAAGCGGCCAATCACCACGAGAACCCGGAAGTAACAAAAACAGCTTGGAAGAATAAATTTGCACACGTGCGATACACAATTGCGTCAGGTTCTGGACACCTCAGGAAGTAAAAACGAATAGTTCTATCTACCTTAGAATGTACATTTTAACAGTGTTAATTAGACAATCACATGGAGAATGTAAAGAATAAAGTTTAATGAAGTTTAAACATTTTCAACGAATGTTCCCAACATGTACAATTTGCATGACAGTAAATATAATTCCTGCTCAGTGACTTTAGTGTAGTTTTCATATTGAGGAATTTTATCTAGAAAATCACGTGTATAAAACCTGATGAACGCAAGTAGTTCGACGTGCTCGCTTAATGTGAAGTCAGGAAACCTAGCGTTTCTATCCTAATTATTATAAAATAAATAAACATATATTTAATCGCTTAAAGGATATTAAAAGAATACTTGCCGTCCTTGCACAAGTGTATGTATTTTTAAGGCGCAATGTAGGAAATTCTCCTGTGTAGAACTAAATTTTAGAACACCGGAAGTAAAATCACCCAAACTCACGACGATGTCAAAATAAAAGTTTGCCTCTGCAATGAGTCAAATAAATTACGAACTTCAAAAAGTCCCTTTTGAGCCCAACGACAAAAAATGGCAGAAAGATAGAATGAAAGAATGTGAGTGAGTTGGTCAATATGACCATAGGGACCATTTCGTTTGCTCTGCATTTGACCATCCAGCTCATTTAACACGTTCTCCTGTTCTTCATTCTAACAATCTTCTGAGAAACAGCCTGAATCACTTGATACTAGAAAGTTATGAAGGACCAAAATTGTGAGGCCAGAAATAATTGTTTAGCTTCTATCGCAAAGCAAACACTAGGAAAGACTCCAAACTAGTTTACCTAGCATGACTGGAAGTGTTGGGCTTCTCTCGAGTGTGTTGCTCTTGGCCTCCTGGTAAACTCAAGCAGACACCAAACAAGGCTCTGCTGTGTGTCTGTTTAGAATATTTTGTTACTTCATGATGCGCTCATTCATCAGCCGGCACTCTATCTTTTCACCATGTATGGACCTCCGTCCTGCTTGGAAGATGGAAAAGGTTCAACTATGTGTTTTTAAAGGATTCCACCTTTTCCTAGCTGCTAAAAGCAACTGTGGCGGAGTGGCATCACAACACAAGGAGCCCATTCCTGACTAAGTGGGTGGGTTTCTTCCAGGTCTGTCCAAAATACATTTTTAAGCAACGTGCGATATAAGTGAGAGTGTGAATGTGTGTCAGTCCTTCTCTGTGATTGGCTGATCACCAAATGAGGGTGTGTCATGCCTTCAAGCCCAGAGTTGCTGGGATTGGCTCCAACTGTCGAAATTTTAAATGAACCCTATTTTTTTCTCTTGTTAACTTAACTTTTTTTTTTTTTTTGGCTTGATCATCAATCTGTATATGTTGCAATTGCATAATTCCAAATCTAGTTTTTATTGCACCTTCTGCATGCTTTCTTATCAAAATAAAATAGAATAGAATGCCTTTATTGTCATTGCATCACACGATGACAATAAAATGAAGAATTATTGATGCACATCATGCATATTACTCATCTCTGTATGATTCCAAGAATCTGTATATTTCTATACATCCCTATTTACTACATTATGTCTTATATTTATTGCATAACTATAAATATAGCCCAAATGCACTTCTGATTAGTTGCTAACGTAATTTCATTGTATCTTTGTACTTTGCACAATGACAAAAAAAAGTTACATCAAATCAAATCAGTACAGTTTTTGAATTAAACTGTAAATGTAAAAAATTAAAAAAATTTTAAATGTAAAAGCATTAAGCGTAATATTTTAAGGTGTATATTAGGATTACCATTTTTACTAGCCCAAAATAAGGGACACATACTGAAGGGGGCGTGGTGATTTAAGTGGGCGGGGCGACATCACTTTGTGATACAGTGATGGCAATGTAAAAGATGTTTTCAATGTAAAAAAGTATGAACATTGAAACATTCAAATGAACTGGCTTTAATTAAACTACAGTCTTTCACTTAGAACAGACGTCTCTAATGATAGATACTATATTTGGCTAAAAAGTTTGTCATTTTTTGCAGTAACAACTATCCAATCATGGAAACGGCACATGCATAAAATAGTTACAAACATTAGCTTGTAAAGTTTTTATATAGCCTATTTCTAATATAAAAATAAAAGAAAGTTAGGATGCCTCCCATCCGCACCTATCTTTTTGGCACTTAATCACTTAATCAAACGTAGAAAAGGAGCATCTTCATAAAATGCGTGAGGGATGATTTACCTGAGACGATGAAAAATACGGGACAAAACCCGTCTTGATTCCAAACAAAACATGTAATTACAATCTGAAATACGGGACAATTCCGTACTTCAAGGGACGGGTGTCAAGCATATATACATTACTTTTCATATTTTTAATATAAAGTTTGGTTTATAAAGTGTGTGCAAATCTTCATTCAGGTCGGAAATTTTCCACGTTGCTCATCATTCACAATTCTGGTTATTACATAACGTTACTACCATTCTACAACTTAGTTTTTATTTCTTCTTAATCACTGCTTTGAACTCTCTGACAAATCTTACAAAAACGCTCTTAGTCTCTCGACCAGTGTGAGGATAAATGATCCAAATCGTACACAGGAAGAAGTGGAGAAGCCCAGCGCTGTTGAACAGTAAAGCTCATGCTAACACAATGTCAGGTAGAAGAATCAACTCACCATTTCTCACCAACGTGTGATGCTTTCCCAGTTGTTGAATTGAAAATGGAAAAGCCTTTTGACCTCAACCCGAGTTCCCTCTCTTATCAAACGCCCTCGCTATTGATTTCCTTTTCCACATCAATTTATTCTCCTGCTTTTGCCAGTTGCCTCAGCCAGTTTGCTTCAGCTAGTCTTTTTGACCGGCACACACACCCTCTCTCTCTCTCTCTCTCTCTCTCTCTCTCTCACACACACACACACACACACACACTCCCTGATTAACAAGGGTTACCATGGAAGCACACAGTATGAACACCGAGCCCTGCCTTGCTTTGCTCACATACACTAAAGAGAACTTGAATAGCGCTTAAACCTTGTGTGACTCACACTCTTGTGTACAGTACTCTACACAATATTGTTGCTAGTTTGGGTCGTGTAGCACCTGTTGTTGATACAATGTAAAGTAGGTAAAGTAATATTATGGCAATAGTGGAAAAGGTCAATATTTCATTTATTTACATTTTATAACAGTCTAGAACTCTAGATAAATAATAAGGTAATAATAATGTGTGTTCTACCTTGTGATTGGTTGGCCACCAGTTGAGGGGGTGTGTCCCGAGTTACCGGATTGGCTCCAGCTCCCCGCCACCCAGAAAAAGACAAGTGGTTCAGAAAATGTCTGGACACTGGTTTAACCTAAAGATACAATTTGGCTTTACAATTTCACTATTAAATGACAAAAACATTGGTTTACGTTTTGCTGTTCTTCATTTAGCCATGTGAGAATGACTTTTTGCTAATATATATTGGATATTTTAACAAGTCGGAAACGCGTTTTGTTATTTTGATACAAGTACTGTATGGTAAACCAAAAATTTACCACATAAATATTCCATTTGAATGCTTAGGTCAGATTCATGTAAGCATCATTTTTAATAATATGATATTCTAAGTATATACATTTATACAAATACCGGATTACAGTAATGCTGTCTGACAGTTCCTTATAATCAGTAATGCACAGTAATAATACAATAACCACGACTAACTGAACCATGAACGTTGCGTAACCAGATACGTAACAAGAAACTAAGTTCACAGCAGCAATAAAAGTTTACGCTTGACAACGATATTCAAACTCCATGGACTATTAGAGACGTTAAAATCCATCATCAAAATTACAATCAATAAACAGTGCTAATGTGGACGCTTAAAAAAAGCCAATAAAAACAAACATTTTAACGAAACTAACTGGTAGTTTGGTTCACGCCGACTTCTCCCGGGCGTGATGAAAGAAGAGAAGGGAAAAGTTCAGTCTGCTGGGAGGGTATTTGTAATTTACTGTTATTCTATGACTCAGCCGCGGCCTGTGTGTGTGTGTGTGTGGCTTCTATCATTAAATTCCAAAAGTGCTGTAAAAGTCCAAAAGTCCAAATCTCTGTAATAGTTTCCATCCCACATAGACTTCACCTGGATCTAATAGAACATTTACAGTCAAGCACATGGAAAATACAGCTTGGTCTAAGACATAACTAAGGTTTCTTCTTGTTATAGATATTTCTATACAATCATGTTGTAGGAAAAGGTGTGTCATGTCTCTGATCTTGATGTATGATGTTAACCCCCCGTGCTGGTCCTGTGATTCAGCGTTGGGCTTTGCTTTGTTCACCTGCTCAGCTTGTGTGGAACTGTCTTTCCTCGCCACTCTTGTTATCCGGTTAAGCTGACGATTACCGTAGTTGTTTTCCACATCGCGTCATTCTACCTTTATAAACTCCATCATTGTTTGCTGTCTAGTGTCAGACGGTCTTGTCTTGTGGTGTCCGGTGGGCGACTGTAAAGTTCCTATTCTGACGCCTCTGCTTTTTGTCTGAATCTTTCCTCTTTCTGTTCATCATGGTGACAGGCTTCTCCGCTTGATGAGTTGACACCACCTTTTTTTTTTTAAATCGTGTTTTCTTTGGACATTAATGAACCGTAGGTTGTTGAGAAGGACAGAAAAACAAAAAGGTTGTCAATATGGACACTAGGGACCATTTCGCAATTGTGTTTAAACCATCCAATGGAGCGGTGTTCATTTTGTTGACGAAATATATTTTTTAAGACGTCATCGTCTTCGTCAGCAACTTTTTCCCTGAGGAAAACAAAACAAAAACTATAAAAACTCCCGCTCATGGACACACATTTTAACTACATTTATTTACACTTTCGTCAACAAATAAAAACTAAACAAAAATGCATTTTGTGACACTGCCCAATCATAATTCGAGCTTGTGGAGAAAGGCGACTGCAAAATTAAAGAGAACCAATCAGGAGTCTTTCAAGTCAAGTCAAGTCAAGTTGGTTTTTATTGTCATTCTACTACATGTGTGGACATACAGTAGAACGAAATTTCGTGTCTCACAGGACCACGGTGCTACAAACAACTAAATCTAAAAAAAGTACACATACACAAACAAACTGTACAAAGACTTAAATAATACTGTGCAAAAGTAATGCTCAGAGGGAGTTATTCTTAGGAGACTGAAAGATATATTTTTATATAAAGTGTCTGGTGTGCATAAAGTGGGATGAGTGCACATTTAAAAACAGATAAAAACAGATAGACTAGCGGAGACTGGAGTCTAGAGCTCTCACAGCCTGAGGAAAGAAGCTGTTTAGCAGTCTGGTGGACCGAGCTTTGATGCTGCGGTATCTTCTGCCTGATGGCATCAGCTGAAAGAGGTTGTGGGTGGGGTGGGTGGGGTCCTTCACGATGCTGGAAGCCTTGCTGGAGCATCGATCTCGGAAAATGTCCAGGATGGAGGGGAGAGGGGCGCCGATGATCTTTGCGGCGGTGTTCACTGTCTGTTGTAGGGTCTTGCGGTCGGCTTCACTGCAGTTCCCATACCAGACAGTGATGCAGGTGGTCAGCACACTCTCAATGGTGCCCCTGTAAAATGTGGTGAGAATCGGTGGGGGGGGACTTGCCCGTTTTAGCCGGCGAAGGAAGTGTAAGCGCTGTTGTCCCTTCTTGTTGAGCGACGTGACGTTGTTGGTCCACGTGAGATGTGCACCCCCAGGAATTTGGTGCTGCAGACTATCTTCACGGGTGAGCCGTCGATGGTCAGTGGGAGGTGGTCACCAGAGTTTCGCCTGAAGTCTATCACAACCTCTTTCGTCTTACTCACATTCAGGGACAGGTTGTTAGCGCCACACCATTTCGCCAGCAGTTTCACTTCCTCTCTGTATTGCGTTTCATCGCTGTTTCTGATGAGGCCTACCACGGTCGTGTCATCAGCAAACTTGATGATGTGGTTGGAGCTTGACTTGGCGGTGCAGTCGTGGGTCAGCAGCGTGAAGAGCAGCGGGCTGAGCACACAGCCCTGGGGGGCACCTGTGCTCAGCGTGGTAGTGCTGGAGGTGTTACGGCCGACACGCACTGACTGGGGTCTTGCGGTTAGGAAGTCCAGGATCCAAACCAGGATTTATTTTATTGTATTTGATTTTCTCTTTGTTGTGGTTTCATTTATGAGAATACATTTATTTAATTTAAAATAAGTAAGATCTGTGTATATATTTTAAATGTTTATAGTTAACTTCGTATTCAGATTTCTTAGACATAGCAACTTTAGCACTAATTTAGCACAAATATATAGCACTAATTTAGTCGACTAAAATTAGACTAAAACAAAAAAATTAAGATGACTAATTTGGGACTAAAACAAAACTGAGTTTAAGTCAAAAGACTATGACCATAACAAAAATAAAAATCTTTAGACCAAAACTTAAAATCTTTAAAATTAACACTGCAAGGAGACACACTCACAGTGAAGTGCCCCGAGTGGCACCCCGAGGAACCACTCAAAGCAGAACCATCCAGAGAGTTTCGAAAATTAAACCTCTTTGACCCAAATCCAATTCTCTACCCTACCACTGGACCACGACTACTAGAAAGGGGGCTACTATCCTTTAGTTACACGAACAACATTGGTTTTTCATTTGGGACACATGGATAGGGAGATTACTCACTACCCACAGCTCCCGGTTGGCATTTGAGGTTCAGTGGTTCAGTGTTCCTCTTGCCCAAAGACACTTAGCTAGACCAGACCTAGGGGGAATCAAACCTGCAACCTCACCACCAACACAAGTCCATGAGCAGGTTTTAAGCTCACGCCACACAAGGACTTGTTTGGGCCCAACTGCGACATGCACATTGTTTCCTGGCAAAAATAGGCTTCTTTAACAAAACATCAAAAATGTTAAAAAGGTTCAAGAAACTTCTCAAAAATGCAAATACGGTTAATCTCATCCAGATTATAAAATGAGAAACAAACAAAAATACTTCAGCTTCAGCATGAAAGAAAACCAAATGAACCAAACAATTAAACTAGATAGCTTGAGAACTAGAGAACAACAAAGAAATAAGCAGTACTTCACCCAGGAAGATCATCATCTGTCACTTGAAGACTAGCAAAAACCAAGCACTGAGGAAAAACATACTCCTAAACACAGTCTTGACGAGTTACACCTGATTCAAATGACTTGAAACAAACTAGGACAAGTGACCTCTAGAGTCCCGGAGACATATTACACCGAGAGCAGATGCTGAGAGATGGTAGTCAAGAGGTAGAGCTTCTATTGACCCTGGGCTGGTGGTAATCCACCTGCTTCATCACCCTGACCCTTCATGGCATGTAGGTTGAAGAAGGCCTGTCCAGAGGTCTTGAAGGCACAGTGTCATGCTAAAGTCAATCTAGAAAGTGCATACAGGGCATTTAGATGGTCCCTTTGGTATTGGGATTGTCTCATAGCTGGAGATGCTAGCACAGTTGTGGGTAGTGAGTACCAGATGCCTGTCAGGGTGTAGGTTTCAAGTCTTCTACTGTAGTGCACTTTACCAATGCCAATGCAGGTCAACCCTGCCAATGCCATTGGTTTGACACCAAGTACTTTACGCCCCGCAGGACACAACATCCGGAACCATCTTCACCGATGACTTTGTAATGTTGGCATGCCAGAGGAGACCGGCACCAGAGAGTCTGGTTTTTTCCTCTCACTTTTTCTCTCACATCTAGCTTGCTCTACTGGTCTTAAAATATTAAGAGAGAGAAAGAGAGACTTTATTGTCATTGTGTTTCACACAACGAAATTTGTTTTCGCAATACAAGGCCAGCAGCAATACAATAAACATTAAAAATATAAAAAGATGTAGAGGAAAAATAAGTAAAATAAAATAAAAAAGCACTTGTGGAATCGAATACACATGAAATGTACGGTAGATACAGTGTGCAAATAACTGAGTGCAAACATGCTTTTTAGTTAACCCTCCACAAAAGAGGGTTGAAAAAAAAAACTGTTCTTTAATCTGTTTCTGCGTGTTCTGATTGTTCTGATCTTTTTGAGGGAATATTGAGTCCAGTAACACCAGAAAGCGAAAAAGGATATTTGCGTTTTCATCCTTCAGATAATCCAAAGCTCATCCAGTGCCTATGTCCCCCAGTATTTGAGCACCAGCAACAAAAACTCTTCAGCAAAGGGGCAGTTGAGCTGGTGGTAGGAAGGAAGGCTGGATGGAAAAATCACTGGATGGAAAAAAAAGAAAAGCACAATTTCAACGTGGTCACGAATTAGCAAGCCATTAGGCAACTCTCAGCGAGAGAAAGACAAACCCCGGGAAAGCTGGTGCCAGTTTCCTCTGACATTCTAACTTTACAAAGTCTTTTGTGCTCCGGTAGTTCTGCTGGTCAAATAGATGCTGTTCCTTTAAGAGTGAAGACAACACAGTCCCTTCAACTGAACTTATCACCTCCTTTCCTCCATCCTCACATGGGTTTTGCACAATCACGCTTATTACTTCACATTTTGGAATTAATTTCTGTTTCTAATAACCTTAAGTTATATTCCCAACACCTTTGTCTGTAACCCTGTGTATTCCCTGCAGTTCTGTACACTGTAAATTGTGTATATTTCATTGTAACTGGTTTTAACATTAACTACCACTGTACTGTATATTTTGTTTAATGATCATTTGCAACTCTTATCTCTGTTGCACTTTATGACAATAAAGTAGAAACCACTCCATCATAGTTCATTTTAAAGCATCACATAAATATTAGCTAAATCATAGCATAGCATAATAAGGCAAGTATACATTAAAATTTTCATTAATAGAATAATGACTCTGATAAACGCATTTTTTACTTTGGTGTGACAAATTCAGAGTAAACTTTTTCACATTAACAAATATGATTTTTTTTATAGTTTTGTTATGGGAGCCTAAATGTACATTTCCATGTCTAAATACAGTTTATAATCTAAGTTAATTAAATAATTTGAATCTGTCAAATCTGCTAAACTACATTAGTTTAACAAAAACACGAAATTATGAATTCATGTTTGGTTGGGACATACATAATGGGAATAAAATTTAAATCACAAAAAAAAATTAATTTTTAGAGTAAATCTTGTGATTATAAACCATAAATTGGACTCACTAAGTCCTGTCCAAATACATTATTATTTATTTTCATTCATATAATATTAAGCATTATTAATACCTAATAATAAAATTTATAATATTAATACAATTGCTATAATTTGAATTTATTATTATTATATAATTTATCATTAAAATAAAATTATTATCTTCAGAATAAAAATGGGATTAATATTAGTGAGTTTTTGTATTTCTAAGCTCACTCTTGTATTTGAATATTTGCAATTTTAAAAACTCTCGGCTAAAATTCTGAATAGTAGTTGATATTATCTGATTATGCAGTGCGGAACAATTGAGTCATATTTAGTACAATACTGACACCTGGCGGTGAGGCTTGAGACGAGCATCACCGCTCTTGAGAATCATGGTGTGAGCAAGGCATTCGAGCCACTCGTGCTTGCGTGGGTTTCCTCCGGGTCTCCGGTTTTCTCCAACGGTGCAAAAATACACTTTTTGGAGACTTGAATTATCTGGACAATTCTTTTTTTCTGGGAAACTTAATTGGCCATGATATTTTACACTAAATAGAGATTTTTCCAAGTAGACAATACTGCTGTAACACGGAACGTCCTGAAACAACAAATGTCAAGTGAAATTTTCTTATTTTAAGAACACAACGTTTCTCAATTTCAGAAACTAGCTATTTTTAATATTAAAGCGAATATGAACAAGAACTGAAATGCACAAACAAATCTACTGTGTAACAAGATTTTTTGTCTTGTTTTAATCTGTCTTACCAAGTAAAATGTTGTCACCCCATTGGCAGATAGTTTTTCTTGATTACATTTTTTTTTGTACTCATTTAGTTTTTTTATTTTCTTATTATTTCACGTGGATATTTTTGGAGTGCGCTTAAGGCTAAACACACTTTTGGCCAAACACACTGATGGTAAATGAAGAACTGGTGGAACTTGTCAAGACAAAAACAAAGAGACTGACAGTTATTTTATGGAATGTAGTCTGGGTACACGTGACAACAAAAACAATTGGAACACACACACATCACACACACACACACACACACACACACACACACACAACTTTAACTATTGTGAACGTATCCAATATGACACAGTTTATGTCAGTTGAAGAAATCAGTTTTAGTTGCTGCGTATTTTTGTAAAGTTCAATTATATAGCTTTTTTCTTAGTTTAAGACCAACGCAAAGTCACTAAAAGTTGTGATCTCTGTGTTTTCCTGTGTCATATCTCTGGACAATTGATCTACAACTAACTAGAAGAAGAGCTGAGGAGCACAAGTTGTCTGTAGTTGTTGTTGTTAACTAGTCCTCAACACTGTGTTGTAGATTCGTATCTTGCATACTTTCTGCTATCTCCTAATCTCCAAACAACAAGAGTGTTTTTAAATCGGATGTTTTATACTTTTATAACGCTCCAACACTGCATTTTTTCTGCAAACTGTATGAATCACTTAAATTATTGCATTGTGTTGAATGCTTTTTATTGTAATTACGTACAAATGTGGAAAAATTGTATGCAAACGTGTACATTTTTAAATGTGTGCTGCTGCCCTTGATCTCAATGGGTTTTTTACCTGTTTAAATAGAGGTTATATATACAAGTCTTTAACACTTTCAACTGGTTACTTTAACTAGTAACTAGTGACTTTCTGGTTCACTGACATTTATCCTTATTTTACTGTATTTTTTATTGCATTTGTATCTTTTTTTGTTTGTATTTTTTTTAGTTTTGTATTTTATTCAGATTTTTCTCTAGTTTTGACAGTAGTTTATTATATTATGTACCTTTTATCTTCTTTTTTTATTATATTTCTTGCTTTAGTATGCATCCCCCTCCCCCCAAAACTGCCTCCTTTGTTAAAATGCTGGACAAATACCCATGAATGTGACATAAAAAAAGTTATTTGAATTACAATTTTGTTCCTCAACTTCAGCTTTTTTACAGCCTTTAAACGGCAGCCATCTTTCAAGCGTCCTCGTTTTAGCACCATTTAGAATAAAAATGTTGATCCATTTCCTGGGCATCTTTGTTTTTTTTTTATACCTTTCCTCAATTTTTTAAAACTGTTCCTGGAATTTAGCCTTTCATTGAATTTATTGTTCAGCAATTATCATTCATCACTTTCAAACGACTTCTCTTCTTTAGCTACGTCTTGAGACTTCAACTTCAACTTTATTTTGAAAAAAATCCCCTTCAAATCAAGTTGGCCCGTACGCAAACAACAAAACCGTCAGAAGAATAAAAGACACAAGATGTAAAAACAAATATTAAACACATGTAAAACAGTAACATCTCAAACTGGGTTAAAACGCCAGCAGAGTCTTACGCAGAGATTTAAAAACCGTAAGTGAGTCTATGTACCTGCCTAATAAGTATCGGCAACTCAATCCAGGACTGAGAAAGCTCGCTCACCTCTAAGTTTCCTCTTAGTCTTGGGGATGACTTAGGGATGACCTGAGGCAGGAGGAGCTCAGACTGATAATGAAGACACTTAAAAAGTATAACCATTTAAAAATACTTTCACCTTCATCTACAGAATGTTTTTTTTTGCCTTTTCCTCATTTCTGTTCGGGTCCGCTTTTATCTTGTCTGAATGTATTGTACAGAACATGTGTTCATCTCTCACGTAAAACTAAGAGCCACACACAGACTTCCTGTCTGGAATCGGCGCTAAACGTTGACGGCACAGGGGACACGATCCGAAGAGATGATAAATCCTCACGGCGCAGAGGAAACAGAAGGACGAGTGTCCGCAGCTCAGACGAGTGTTTGCCGCCTCAGTGACGCACACCACACACTCCTCAACGCCAACATCTACAACACAATAGAGAACAGCAATCAATAATGCTGGATGGATGGATGGACAAACAGACAGATACATAGACAGGTGGATAGATAGATAGATGGATGGATGGATAGATGTACAAACGGACAGACACAGTACATGGACAGATGGATGGATGGATGAATGGACAAACTGACAGATACAAAAACAGATGGATGGATGGATGGATGGACAAACTGACAAGATACATGGATGGATGGATGGATGGATGGACTAACGGACAGTCATACAAAAACAGGTAGATGGTTCAAAATGGACAAACTGAAAAAATACATGAAGGGATGGACAAACGGACAGATACATAGACAGGTAGATAAATAGATAGATGGATGAATGGATGGATGGATGGGTGGACAATCGGATAGATCCTGGTGGACAATTGGTGGGCCCTAACCTTAACCCTAGGCAGACCAACAGCGAGAAAGATAGATGGATGGATAAATGGTTGGTTGGATGGATGGATGGACAATTGGATAGATGGACAGACAGACAGACAAACAGAGAGAGAGAGAGACAGACAGATAGATGGAGGGATAAATGGTTGGATGGATGGAAAATTACAATTAGATAGATGGACAGACAGGCAGACAGACAGACAGACAGAGATGGATGGATGGATGGATGGATGGATGGATGGATGGATGGATGGATGGATGGATGGATAGATAGATAGATAGATAGATAGATAGATAGATAGATGTTGTTTCAATGGTTGGATGAATGGAAAATTACAATTAGATAGATGGACAGACAGGCAGACAGACAGACAGACAGAGATGGATGGATGGATGGATAGATAGATAGATCATGTTGTTTTCATGTTCGAACTCGCCAAAATCTTCGCCTAATCCACCCCGCCAGTTTTGCTTTGCTTTTGTTTTGCTTTGCTTTTGTTTTGCTTTACAAAAACAAAAAAAATGTCCAAACTTACCCCCGTTGTCCAAGTTGCGTTGACGATACGGAGGCGTGTTGGTGTTTGTTGGTGCGGTCACTAGTTCCTGATCATCGTTATCGTCCGTGGAGACTTTATGTTTGAGAGCAGAACACGTCCGGCGAGTACGGAACAAACCGTTCCGTCTGGAGCCTAGAGGTCAAGAATCACAACAAGGGTCAGCGAATGTACGGCCTAGTGACCCTGGCACAGCACAAGAGGGCGTCACCTAAGATCCGCACCGCTGTGGTTTGCCCGTAGACGTCCACCATCGCCCACAGCGGCAAGTCCACGTCCAGAGGGCCAGCCAGAGCCAACGTCACCGAGTCCCGCCCCCGAACGCAGAGGCAGCCACGCCTGTCCACCCAGAAGTCCAGCTCCGCCCCCGGCTGGCAGAGGCTCTCCGGGACCATCATCACACAGTAGGGCAGAGACTGGGTGAGGAGGGGAATGGCCAGCGGAGGTAAAGCCGTCTGCTGTGGCTTGACATGGCCGAAGCCGACCCTCAGCGCCCCCTGCCAGCGCCCCCCGCCCCGCTCCACACGCAGACGCACCCTCTCTCCGGCCTCCACCGCCCGCCTGCTGAACACCAGACCGTGACAGTACCCCCCGCCATCACGGGTGGCCACTCGACCGCCCTCGCTCAGCGTGATGAGAGACCCCGTGACCTGCAGGTCAAACGTGATGGGCTTCAGACAGCGGCTCGTGTGACAAATGCAGCGCGGCGACGACTCTGGAGGTCAGAGGAAGGGTCAGCAAGGTCAGCTTCGGACGTTGTTATGTAATTTTTTTCCACGGGGAATTTATTTATGTAATTTTTTTGCCGTTTCTGATTAGTGAGCTGTGACATATGATACTCGTTGACTGGCAAATGACCGATTGTAAATTAATTACGGGCAGTAGTGTGTTTCGACATTTATGGTACAACAGGATATCCCGGGCATCGTAAACACATAAAACGTGCCGTTTCTTTGAACACTGTCATTTCCAAAGTTGCATTAGTGTTTTATTAGCAAACTATGTTGGTGTTGTTTGCAAAAAAATATATATATATATATACACACACACACATACTGTACATTATATATATATTTTTTTTATCTATATATATATACACACACACACACCTATATATATATACACGCACACATATGTATAGAATTGATCAATTCCCAACAGTAAACAAAAATATATATATCTCACTACACCTCAGATAGTTGACACGAAATCAGACATTATTAACACACTATGTAATATTTGACTAAAATAAAATGAATAAAAAAAACTAAATAAATACATGACAAATCATTTTTAATAATAATAAAATTGTAAATCAAGCAGCACAATATAATTGCTAAAAGTGTTAAGATTATTTAATTGAAATAGTTTTTAATGATTATATTATAATTATATTATGTGATGATATTATAATTAAAAGAGAAGAGCGTTACCTTTTGTCTTGAAAGCCATTCTCTTGACTTCTCCTCTTCTGAGCTGCAGAAACACTTTCTCGCCTGTGGAATTCACCAGCAGAATGAAACTTTCAACCTTCTTTCGTTTACACTCACATTTCTTTTTTGTAAGCACAACTGGGCGTGGCCTATAACTGAGCAGGTTTGCCAGTCACCTGAACAGATATAAACATCATGTAGAAATATTCAAACCGCCAAGTAATTACAACTAACTGTGGGTCATTACAGGCAACAAATAAAAAAATAATAAAACAGTAGCTGTGAAAATTATAATGACTTTTTATTGTTTTATTTGGTTATTTAACACAAATCTGTTAAGGAAACAAATGTGTATATCATACTTTATTAAAGTAATCTGCTAAAACATTAATCACCACAATCGCAATCACAATCACAATTATTTTAAATAACATATTGAAGTTTTTCTATCTAAAATTTACCATTGTGAAATATGAACATGCTGCCATAAAAAAACGAAAACCTTGTGGAGATAAAAGATTTGTTTTAGAGCAAATGTTTAATGAATGAAAGTTATCAACCATTTAAAAAGTATTCTTAGACTCATAATGACTTAATCTCTTTAAGAATGTTTTACACTTATGAAAATGTCGAACTGTTCGGTTTTGCATCAGCCATTGATAACACTAAACATCAAAGTTTGATTAATAGAATTGATCAATTCTCAACTAAATACGGTAAATAGTTTTTTGTAAAATAAATAAAAAAAAGACGACAATGCCCAGCAGCACGGAGCAGTGGGTAGCGTAGATTTAGTGTAATTTACTGTTCTGTGAATGCTGAACATTCTAGAGATTTGGTGCCACAATGCAAAGTATTTTGTTCCTGTATAATGTTCTTTTCTGGGTATTAATAGCTGCCTGAAGGTAGGAAATGGGTGGAGAACGAGCTGAAATAGCAGAAGACTGAGACAATGTCTGTGGGACGAAGTGAAGAAAATGAAGCATTACATCAATGTTTTAAAATGGCAGAAAGTCAGTCTCAGTAGAACTCAAATGTGCAAAACACTGTGATTTAGCTGATAAACAGCATTCAGTACCTTCAGCATCCTGCAGATGGCGATATCACCTCATCCGCACAAGAAATCAACCGTGGTAGAAAAAGATGCCGACTTGTCGCGCACAATCACAGTGTAACGAGTAACGGTAAGTGTCTGTCCAAATGTAGTGGAGTAAAAAGACAGATACTCAATCACAAATGTAGTCAAGTAGAGAGTAAAAGTTGCGCATACATTTGATACTCAGCATGGGTGCAAAGCAGCCAAAAATACTTAAGAGTACTGAAACTAAAAAGTTATGAAGTAGATTTTCTCAAGTACTTTACACCAACACCACCTATCATTTTACCATAACCTGGATTATGGCTATGACCAGCAAGTAAACCACTAATTAACAATGGATAAGAAAACTTAATTTTCTTAAAAGGAGAATAAAATCAACACAAGGAGCGTTGTAATTGTCTTTAGTGCGTCTGTATACAGGGTTCTTACGGGTGCTTGAAATCCTTGAAAAAACTTGAATTTTAAATGAAGTGCTTGAAATTTTAATTTTATTTCTACAGTGGAATAAATCTGAAGTGCTCGTCCTCAGGCCCAGATCTGTGTCTGGTTTCTCGCTTTTGATTCACAGATTCCAAGAGTGAGACAGACAGACAGACAGATAAATAGTTTAAGAAAAAACAGCCCGTGATCACTATGATCCAGATCTGAATAAAAGTGCAAAAAGTGTGACTCTTTGCTAAAAATGGAGAAGAGTGTCTAATTTCTTATTTTAAATGGTTAGAATACAAAATGTACCTATAATGTAAGTAAGGTCTACTGAAATGTAATGTCCAATGTTTTTCGGATAAAAAAAATAAGCGGATACCCGGATAAAACCCACGCAATTATGTGTAGAACGTGAGTCCTACTCACTACACTTTGAGCGTTGATTCACCATGCGATACAGTTACACATTGACATATGTGTATGGTTTCTTGCCAAGCATTGGCTATAGTAATCGTTCAATTTTTTATTACGCTGTTTTTTTTTTTACGTTTGTTTCATTCATATTCTTTCAAGCTGCTTTGAGACTGTCTTCAAAGTTACTCTTGAAGCTCATATCTATCAGCAGATGTTCTCTTTTTGCTTGTTATTGCAGTTTTTTTTTTTTTTCACATTAGGACATCAACATCAGCGTGTTTTTGCCTTTGTTTTGGTTCTTTATCTTCCTAGTTTGTGTCAAACACGTCTGTGCAGCTTTACTGTCAAAGTGAAAGTGAAAGTACAGGCTTACTTTGCATGTTTGTTTTTCATTCTTGTCTTATCTTTTACAGTCATTACAATTGTCCCTTCATATGTTTATCATTAAAAATTGACTAAAGAATAGGCATAAAGACACACCAAAAATGCTAAATACAAAATCAAGAATATGCTGCATTTAGATTTAGATAGACATTTGCTGATAATGTGGTGTTTTTTTTTTTCATATACTTTAAACTATACAGTAATTTTATTATAACAATAGTGTACATTTTTATGTTGCCAATAAAAACCGAAATAATTTTTCAAAAACCAACCAAGGAAAAACATTTTGATTTAAAAAACATTTTCAAATGCCTCATTGTCTGCTTTTAACTTTTACTGAAGTGTTTCAGACTGAAATAAAGTGTGTTTGTGTGTCATGCATGTGCAATGTGTGTGTTTTGATTTTTTCTTTTACTTTTTTAAATACTGCACTGCCTAAATTTTTAAATACCGTAGTTTAACTATTTTTTGTAAACACAAACACTTGAATCAGTCTCCCCCTATAGACTGACTTAAGCTAATGCATTCATTATAGTTTTGTATTGTAAAATATTGTTTTTAACTTATGAAGTTGTTTGCTTTTTTCTTAACAATTATATTTTTATTTCATTTACTGAAGAAACTATGAAGCTATCAAAATAAAAATTTCAACATTTAGAAAAAAAATAACATCTATAAAAGTTGGAGGAATAGAAAAACAAACAAAACATTATAGTTTCTGGTCTGAATCATAAAATAACAATAAAAATACAAAAACACCCGAGAAAAACCTTTGCCATTGTATTGTCGTAAAAGCATACATAGAATATGATTTATTTTCAAAAAATAATGTGAGAAATTCCTACTGCTGGGGACAAAAAAAAAAAAAAAACAGCAATCATCAACAGAAATCCATTGTAAACACATTTCAGAGATGGAAGGTAAAAATGACTCCATTTGCTGCTCCACTTCACAACCACGACAGGCTTTCCATTAAAAAGCGACTTATTCTCCACCAGACCTTTTAAAAAATTATTAATCAATGACAGCCAATCAAAGGCCGTAGCGGTGAGCCCACCAATGAGAAGCTCGGGCACGTTGAGAGCTCTGACCAGTCAAGACCATCCATTCTAATCCAACTATTAAGAAAGTGGCGGAGAGACCCAAGGTGGCTCTTACTTATGACCGGCTGGCGAGGAACCACCACCACTACAGATTCATCGCCCAAACCAGGATCCACCATGGACTAGATCCACAGCTCGAGGCTTTTCCAATGGAAGGACTAAACTGACTTGGATATTGTCCTGAACTGACCATCCAAAGCCAAGACTAGACACAACCAGCAAGGTCAGAAAGGTCTTTGGCTGGTTCCGATGGATTCTTCGTTTCTGTTCAACAACAGCTTCCCCTCCGACCTCAAAGCCCCCGTGTGCCAATACTCCCTCCACAACTCCTTTTACAAACTCAGCCCGGGCTCTCTCAACTCCCAGCTCCAGGCTGGCACCCCGCATGGCATCAGTGACATCCTGAGTCGCTCCATGGTGGGCGGGCAAGGAACCCCGGCGCTGCTGACAGGCTACCCCCCTCACATGGGCGGCTTTGGGGGCACGGTGACCAGCCCAGGCTTATATTACAACCGGGATTTTGCCCCCTCGGGATTGGGCGGCTTTGCCAAGACCAGTGTTGAATCGTGTCTTAAAGGTAAAAGCAACGGCTACTGGGCTGACGGAGGCTACGAGTGGAGAAGACAACCCAGTGCCAACAGTAAGTCCAGCTTTGATGATCCCGAATACGAAAGTGTTTGCAGCTCCAATTTGACTCCTCGTCTGTTGAATCCGTCATTCGTAAGAGTGTCCGTCTTCTGTGTGACTCGTGTAACACGGCGAATGTTCTCACCACAAATGATGATCACACGGACTCTAGAACTGCCCGTCTACCATTGTGTTTAGTGGAAGGAAAATTGCCCGTATTCCGTGTGACTCTTCCGAATGTTCTCTTCGCAGATGCTGTGCACACGGACACGTCGGGAAAGAAGAAGCACACTAGACCCACCTTCAGTGGGCACCAGATCTTCGCTCTGGAGAAGACCTTTGAGCAGACCAAGTACCTGGCCGGTCCAGAGAGAGCCAGACTGGCCTATTCCCTGGGCATGACCGAGTCGCAAGTCAAAGTAAGTTGAAGACAAAATCACGTGGAGAAAGTTGGGACGCCCTAAGACTTTTTCGCCTCAGGTTTGGTTCCAGAACCGCCGCACAAAATGGCGGAAGAAGAGCGCCAGTGAGCCCAGCTCCACCCAGAGCTCACAGCAGGAGAGCGGAGACGCCACTGATAATGAGGTGGAGGACGAGGAGTACAACAAGCCCCTGGACCCCGACACAGACGACGAGAAGATCCGACAGCTGCTGCGCAAACACCGCCGAGCCTTCTCGGTTCTGCGCCTGGTCTAGAACCTCATTCGTTCTCCACCACTGGGACAGTTCCTTCTGGTAATAATCGATTGTGTCTTGTTTTAAGGTTTTCCCAATGTTGATTGTTTTTTTTTTTTTTCCAATGAATGTGCATACATTTGAAATTCAACTAAACAATCAACTGTAAAGGATAGTGTATGTGTTTATTAATCTCAATAAAATGATTTACAAAAAAGTATGTTGTTTTTCAGTTTATTTTAACTTTTCCTTTAGACTTTTAACTAGCTTCAAGCCATAATTGGTCAATGTCATGTTTCGGCTTCATAATGTCACATAATTCCGGCTTGATTGGGATGTTGCTTTGTGGAAGCGAAGTGGTTATTATTTTTTGTAAAAATTAACACACAAACACTTGAATCAGTCTCCCCCTATAGACTGTTTTAAGCTAACGCATTCATTACTGTTTTTCTGAAAATATGTCATTATTGACAATATTTTTTTACTTCATTTACTGAAGAAACTATGAAGCTATCGATATAAATCTTTCTAAATTTAGATGTTGGAGGAATACAAAAACAAACAAAACATGATAGTTTCGGGTGAGGAAAAACCTTAGCAATTTTATTGTCGTAAAAACATACATAAAATATGATTTAAATTTTACAAATGATTTACAATTTAAATTTGAAATTCTATATGATTTACAAAAAAGTTTTTTTTTAATTTTTCCATTGGACTTTTAACTAGCTTTAACCCGCGACTGGTCAATTCCATGTTTCGGCTTTTGAATATGTCACAGAATTCCGGCTTAATTGGGATGTGGGTTGTGGGAGCTAAGTGTTTTTCGGTTGGGACTAATGGCTCCTCAGAGAGCGGCGCTCTACAGGGAAACATTCATCTAAAACGGGATGTAAATGAGACGCCAGATGGTGGGAGGATTCCGGAGAGTTCCGCATCTGTGCTTGTCATGGACATTTCAATTGTGAAGCCTTCTAGACTCTTCTAAAGGGCTTGATAATGACTTCATTTGATCAATTAGTGTACCACTGACAACTAAACAAGAATAGGCATGTATTTAGAGTGAATAGAGATGCACACACACACACACACACACACACACACACACACACACACACACACACAGAACTAGGATTACCAGTTAAATTAACAAATTGCTATTTTAATAGTTTAGGCCAGAAAAAAAAGGTCACTTCCTGACAATTTCAAAAAAAATATACAGTACTCTACGTAGAAAATATTCTTGTGCGACTTCTCGATTGCACTTTTCGGATCCCTGATTTGATTCTAGATACTAAGCCAACATCCCAGAAGTCAAAACAATCAAAAACATTATTAAAGAAAAGACTACACAAAACATTTATTTTAAAAAAAGAAATACATTATAGACATAATTGCTGCTTGTAAAAGTCATTTGCTCTCTTTTTTGCGTGGAAGTTGTTCGTGCATTCAATGAATATTTAGATTTTTGTAAAGAAAATAATATCCAATAATTCTGTTATACATTTTAAATGAACTATTAATAAAATAACAAAAATAATTCATCACTAGCTCAAATCACAGATTTACTAAATCATTTACACACTAAAAATGAAATTAATGAATAGATCACATGTAAACACGTTTAAAATATGTATTTCTAAATATGATTTATAAAAATGTACAATTTACAAATATTTTTTTAAAACCATCTGTACATACATTCAGGGCAATTCTTGAAACAGAGGGGAAAAAACAATATATATACACTATAATAAACTTTTATTTATGAGACAGAAAATACACAAAAATACACCCCACAATACTTTTTTATTCCTTATATACACTTACACCATCGTTCAATTATTATATAAAAATGATATAAGAATAATTCAATCAATGCCTAAAATACATTCAGGGTATTTTTAAAAAAGAAATATTTAACAACTTGCATTTATGACACAGAAGATACAGTCAAACGCAGCAATTATAACAAGACATTATTTGACATAATAATCCGTTCACCCATTTTACATCGATATTTAATACCCAATATTTCCGTACTTTTGCAGTTTATAAGGTAAAATATTGCTATAGACTAGATTTTAACCGAGATTCTAGGCTCAACCATTAGGGACACAATTAAAAGACAATTTTGTTTCCGTTCCATAATTTGTTTAGTACAAAATGAACCAGTCCAGGGATTCAGGAGTTCTCTTCAAAAATAGATATAGGGTCTTTTTCGAATCATATTTTCAGCCAATTGACTAAAATGTTTGGGTGTAAAGTAAAAAAAAAATACAGTAAACATAGTGGTGTAACTATATTTTTACTCTAGGGAAGTTCCGATCCGATAATCCTAATCAGATTGAGAAATGTGTATTTACAAACATTTACAACATATAGCTGTACAAAAAAAAAATGTGTGTGTGTGTGTGTGTATCTATATATATGTATATACTATATATATATATACTTTTTTTTATAAGTGTGTATATATATATATATCCTGTATATATTATATATAATTATGTAATACAAAGAGAGAAATAGAGAGAGAGAGAGAGAGAGAGAGAGAGGAGAGAGGGAGAGAGGGAGAGAGAGAGAGAGAGAGAGAGAGAGAGAGAGAGAGAGAGAGAGAGAGAGAGAGAGAGAGAGAAAGAGAGAGAAAATCTCTTGGAAAAAAACTTATAAAAGCTTGAGTGATTTTCCCATCCTTGAGAATCACTGTGACAATTGCGATTAGTTTCTTTGAGGTGTGGGTGTGGCCAAATCTCCAGTACGCACCTAGACCTCTCAAAGACCATTTGCGGGGGCGCTACTGTAATTTATCCCGTATTTCCGCAAATATAAACAATAAGAATTGCATAAGAACACACCCCTTTGAAAAACAGATATTTATGCAAATCAGATAAATATGCAAAAAAAGTTTTTGAGCGTGTAAAATCGGGGGGAAAAGGGGTGCTTATATTCGTGCAAGTACGGTAATCTTAACTCTCAACAGGCTGATATCCAACATTCTCATGGAAAGTTTTAATGAGTTTGATCCACCACTGACTTTTTACCATTAGATCAAACTTCACGAGCAGACGCGGATCACGACTCGGATCGGAAAATCCCATAATCACACTGCACACGTATGTTTGTTCAGTAATCCATGATTTGAGGTGAATTTTTACGGGAAAACGTGGAAGAGGAAGAAGAGACGTGCTTGATATTGACAGTAAATTAAGTTTAAAACGAAAAGTGAATAAATCGATAGTCCCATTAAATTGTTGCAATTCAACAGACGCTCATGACGAGATGCTACATTTGACATTTATAATTTAAAACATAATTTAGAACATTTTTAACTTGAATGGTTTACCATTGGAAACTAAATGAAAAAAGTAAAAAAAAAAAAGAAATAACCAGTGTCGAAACTTTAAAACAGCTAGAGAAACGGAGCACGACGTTGGAAAGGAAGTCAGACATAAATCTGATTTAGAATGCTAAACGCGGCGCTCTAAACGACACATACATCTCCATCGATTTTAGTGTTTGTTTTTCACAATATTACAAATCCTAAATGACACGCGGCCTGGTATCGAGCGCCGGCGTGAAGCGATGCCCCCGAGAACTGTAAATTATCTTGACTCCACCATGAATCAACTACAACAACTCCATTATTGGCAGGTGGTCCATATGTTCCAACCTGCCGTGTAAATCACACGCGGGAGTATCCGGATTACACACGTTAAATCCATAAACCTTAAGGAAAATGCTTTGTAGTGATTGGACATGAGAAATAATAATATCATAAAACGTGAGAACAATAAAACTCAAAGAAACAAACAAGGCACCCATACAGTCCCACCGCCAAACGTATTTACAACACAAAACTTCCAATAAAAGACTTGGAATCCCAGCCGAGACACGCCAACAAACTTTCGCTGATCATCATAAAGCCGTAAAAAATAAAAATAAATTTAAAAAATGACACGCAGACTGGAATTATTAAAGGTACCGTGGACATTAGGATTCCGCTTGTCTTGAGAGTTGTAATTAAAAGTCTACGGTTCTTCTCGCGCAGGGAGATTTCCATTATTCACGGCGTCTAATAGATGTTTAATTCATCGCTCACTGTCCTGCACATGTTCCATCGATCGCAGCGTCCTGACTAACAACCCCGCAGAGAAAAGCGTGATGAAGCTGAATACGGTGACGCTCAGAGTTGCTGAGACCAGTGTAAATACGCTGCGAAATGCCGATGAAACTTTACGTTTTTGCATGTTTTCGACAGAAAAGTTTGCTTTTGGGTCAAAACGCACACATTTCAGTAGAAACAAAAAAGAATAATGTCTATAATCCAGCGATAATGTCATAAACTCCCTTTAGAACGAGTAAAACAAGACGAAACGTTTTATGGTTTTCAAACGGAACCACATCTTACGGTCACGTTCTGTGTGCAAAGGCTTTGCGTTGGGCCCTCAGGGTATTGCTGGTGGTCTTCTCTTCACAGGATCCGAGTGCGTCTCAAGCGGCAGCGTCGAGAAGCTTTTGGTTGAACACAAAACTTGGTGTAAACTTGACCTTGAGAGGGAAAGCCAAAGTCTCAACCACCACAAACAGCCTAGAAAAGACGGTTAAAATCAGGCGTGACGTCATAAAAAATGAATTTAAATTTCATGATATATTATACTGTATAAATGTAAAAATATTATATCAACACACAAAATCTGTGGCACCTGCAGGTCTGAGATTCAAACCTGCTACTTTTAAGCATATTAAGCAATTAACAAAGCATTTAAGCAATGCTAGTAATTTCAGCATTGTTAAATTACATTTCTTGTATTTAAATAATGTGTTAAAACTAGAGTAGGTGACTTGAATAAGAGCAAATGCAAAAATGAAAAAATTAATCCCTAAATTATTAATAATACAGTAGAGTCAAACTAACAGATACAGCGGGTTACAGTGGTTTAATTAATCTTACTTAATCTATCTGTTTAAAATGACATTTAGAAAAAACAAAAAACCCAACTCATTCCCATCTAGTCCATTCAATTCCAATCCAAAATGCTATCCATTCCATGTTTTAATTTCACTAACTACTTCATACATTTTATAAATATAAATTTGAATATAAATGTACATTTCGGTCTATAAATCTTGCATAATCTATAAATCCAGAAGCATCCTGTTACTTATTCATTACAAAGTAACTAAGCGTAAAAAAACACTGTCCAAAGGCAAATAAATAAAGCCCCTGTATATACAGAACGCCATTAGAGATTTAAACAGTTTGCTTAAAAAAGCTACTTTCGAAATGTAGCAATGTAAGAAAAAAAATGTATCCACATGAAAAAATAAGAAAATTAAAAACAAAAGGCGCAAAAAAAAACTCACATCAAGTACAATTATCTGCTAATGGGGTGAGAAAAGTAGTTGATAAGACGACTTGAAAGTAGTCCTGTTCTCTCGAAACAAGCTAATTAATCTTTCACTCTTAATTCTAAGATAGTTCAAAATAAGATTAGTGAACCGAGTAGAATACAGTGGATCAAGAAATCAATTGTTTATTAAGAATAATCGTTTAAAACTAAAATATATTGTTGTATACATTAAAATTTTAGTGGTGATATACAGAGTGAAAAATAATTTAATTCCAAAAAGCATGCAGTTTTTTTTTTAAGTTAAGAGTTGGTCAATATAATTTTAGAGGGTTGTACTTTTTCGTACATGAAGTGTACTCGTTCGTCAAGTGAGAACAAATGTAAAGATGAGATGCATTTCAGTTGTTGGTGTAAAATTAACGAATGAACTTAGTGATTAATTTAATTTCTGTATTTCTTTTCTAAAATTCAAAAAAGGTCTTAAAAATAAATGCATTGGTGACTATAAAGAGAATCAGACAAAAAAATTAAATTGTGAAGCTAAAAAAAAAAAAAGGAATTCTATTCTTGAGATTCTGAACCAGTATTTTGTTGGAATTTTCCACTTTTTTGTTTGTTTTTGTTGGTTGTCAAGGTGATTCAGTAAAATGTAAAAGGATGTAAGAGAATAGGTGACTATAAGCAATGCTTCAGCCTATTCCTGTATTTTGGTTCAATATGTCATGTAGGGTCTACTTGTGAGTTTTGACCAAACAACAAAATTGAAATGTATCATATAAGGCAAAAAAAACAAGATTGAGTGTCTAATGTCGAGACTTCATGGCTTTTCAAGACTACATTTTTGCAGTGTAAGTGCCACTTCAACAGCTACTCTGGGATTCGAATCTACAACCTTCCGGTCACAACTCCAACTCTCAACACTGCTCTAAAGACGCCAATATGGGCCAACAATGGAGTAGAGAAGTGTGATGTATGCGGTGCTAACAAATGAACAGCTTTCACCTCCACACAGGCTCGCAAACGGAGAACTAAAGAGAGATCCATCAAACACACGGAGCTGCTAATGAAATCATTACACGAGGACAGAAAACTGCTAATGTCCGTGCGGCCTTAAGCACACGGCGTCTGTAATCTCCTTTACAGCTGGAGATTTATAGCCGTGTAAAACAGCGTGTAAAGAGTCATTTTAAACCAGTGTTTTGTATTAACTGACTCCACCGACAGAGAAATGTGACTCGGGTCAATTAAACTAAAATAAAATGAAACCAAAGCAGCTCCAGGATCCTCACCGCCAGATTCCGCCAGCGCTCCTTTAATGTGCAACGCTTTTCAGAGAGAAGAATAAGAACACGGGCTGAAAGAGAGAGAGAGAACAGACGGTGTTAGTGCTCGGTGACGGACACGGTGAAGGTGGACGTGCACCTTGTGGTCGCCCATGCAGATGTTGTGTCCTAGTGTGTTGTACACCACGCTGGATTCGCCCTGCTCCTTTACGAAAACAAAAAAATTACATTTTTTAGGTGAATTATATGAAAAAACGTTATGTATACAGTGGTACCTCCACTTATGAATACCTCTGTTAACAAATATTTGCAAAGGGCGTCATTGAGAAAACATTGTCACTTTGCAATTATTTCACTATAGGATAGGCCAAATATTGTAGCGACAAGAATGTTAAGCAAGTTTTTTACTTACCACTAATATGCAGGGAGATCTTGTGAGTGACACATGCAATATTCCAGACGTGTAAAACAGTTATTTTATTCTTCACACACGTTAGTAAACGAAAAAAAAAACACTTTTTTAGAAGTAACACGGTTACAGACATATTACTTCCGGAACCGCTGACGCTTCACGCAGGACCTTGCTTTTTATTACAGTTATTACGATGTTTTGTCATATTATTAATTTTTTTTTTTTTAAAGTCGAGACAGATTAGCGCATTTACATGCAAAATGCGTCCCATTTTACGAAAATTCCGTTTTACAAAACTGCTGTGGGCATGAATTAATTTAGTAAAGAGAGGTACCACTGTACTGTAAAAACAGATATAAATGCTGTATTTGAGAAGGAGACGCACGCGGTGAATGACGTCCCGTGCGGCGTGTGACATCAGAATGCGGTCGCACCAGGCGGGGCATCGCGTGTTCATGTAGCGTGTGGGTTTAGTGCAGTCTTCACTGTATGGGTAACTGAAACGGTAAATCACATACATCTGCATGTTATTATCTTCACAATATTTACCGGTTCATGATTCACATATCTTACTTTTACTTGAATGTTGCGTTTGTCCTCTTTACCGTATTTTTAGGCTATAAGGTGCACGTAAAATTTACTTTAACTTAAAATGTGAAAAAAATATGCGCATTAAATGTGAAAAATAGATTTGGAAATTGATTTTACTCATAGGTGCGCCTTTAATCAGACAAATACGGCTATTTTTTTTTTTTTTATTTAATTGTCTTTTTTTTTTTTAATCTTTATGAAATAATGTGCAATAACAAAGTTATTTTTTGTTGTTTATAAAATGAAGTTTTTTTTTATTATTTAAAATTCTTTTCTCATTCTTATAGTTCATTTGAATTATGAAATTAGAGCGTCTCACCTTGGAGGAAACAGAATTTCTTCTTCTGTGATGACATCATGAAACGCAGACATTTCTTTATCGTATTTCATTAGCTAAAGAAGAAAAAAAGAAAACCAATTAACGCTGCGCCGCACTTTTCACCAGAATAAACAGAAAATTACTCCAAACCTCTTTTCCATTGTTCTCCCTGAACACGGCCTCGTGCAAGTATGCAAATAATTTGGTCTCGATGTGAAGAAGGACCTGATGGCGTGAAACCACAAAGAAATAAAACTAAGGATGGACTTTTGAAAAGAAAACAAATAGATTTCAAAACAGGAGTAAAGAGAACGATGAACAAAGAACAGAAAGAAAAATAAAGAAGAGTGGTGAAGAGAATGACAGAGGTTAATGCAGGTCACACAGTATTTAAAACTAGCAGAGTAAATCCAACTTTGCTGGCACAAAAAAAAATAAATTAACGTCATCCGGAACAATCTTAAAGCAAGCTAGCATTTTCCAGACGGGCGAAAAGTCAATATCAAGCCTCCAAGATTAATAAATCTTGTGGGACAGCTCGCTGGACGTTTCTGAACACTCTCAGAAAAACCAAGATATTAATCATCGCCTGGAAGGTCTGGTGGTTCGAGAACTTAGCAGGCTAATCCACGCGCTACCTGACTATTAAATGTGTATTTGGCAAAAAGTAAAGAATTATAATATTTGACTACACATGTTTCCCTCAAATCATGATTTTCAAGTTTTTTTTAAATTTAAACCATACATTCAAAATTAATGCATTATTCATTACTTAGTAATTACATTATACAGTATTAAATACAAGCTTACATCAGTTATGGTAATTTCCGAAAATGTGCAGCAAATTTTGAGATTTATTGTGAGATCAATGTAAATACTTTCCAAACATCGGTACAATATAAATTAGAATATTACATAAATAGCATCACTAGCATTCAATACTATTTATATTAAATAAATCTAGAAAATTTAACTATTAGAAACTGTATTAAAGTATTGCATTATTCACTCGTATTAATAACATTATACGGTATTAAACACAAACGTACATCAGTTATAGTAATTTACAAAAATGTGAAACAAATTTTGCGATGTTGTTTTCTAGAGATGAAACATTGTCCTACAATAAAACCGTATTTGTTTTTGTTTAAAAAAATTATTACTAGTACTATTATCTATACCAATGCCAACTACAAATTACTTGTAGATGCTTTTTTGTTCAAAATTATGAGTGTACTTCTGGGGAATTGTGTTAAAACATGAGTGTACTTCTGGGGAATTGTGTTAAAACAAATCAAGGTTTGGCAAATATGTATTGTGGATTTGGCTCTTTTTTTCTAATTGTCAGCTTTAAGATCTGTTAACATTTGTATTTACAAGAAACACTGTGTGCACAACTAAACACTGTAAGTCAAGTAACAAAATGTGTCGCTGAGAAAATGTCGTCCCAAGTTTTGAAATACTTTCGTTATACGAAAGGAGCGCGTGGAGGACATTAGGAGGAGCATGTAGGGAGACGAGGCTCCTGACGTATAAAAAACAGTGGTTTAATCTTCAAGCACTCCAAATAAACAAAAAACAAAGTTCTTTTCAGAGATCTTGAAGGGATTGGCATGAAATAATTAAAAGATAGTGGTAACCGTTAGCATTATATACTGTACCTTTATAAACACCTGCCAAAAGGCAAACTAAACAACTGCTATGTAACATGTTCTTAATTACACTTATTACCAATATGTTATCATTTATAAAAAAAATTGTGTGAATTTACGAAGTCATGGCATGGATTAAACCGATTACATGTAAAATTTGGCTCAGCTAACGACATTTTCGCCAAACTTAATTGAATAAATTAATTTCGTAAGTCGGAGTACCACTGTACATAAAATAAAATAACCAAAACCGGTCAGAAATTCTACTACTGACATTAAAAACATTTATCAAGTTGTAAAAGGTATTGTTAAGTGAAATAACCTTGTGGTCATTGTCTTTTTCTTCACAGATGATTTTTTCCAGCTCGTTGCTGCTGCCTTTCTTCACTCTCTGGATATCAGCCGACACTGACACGTTCTGCAGACAAACAGCACAGCACTTTAGTTCTGCCACCGATGCTTAAAACTAAATTTATCAATTAAATATGTTGTTTGAGGCTTCATAATTATTAAACACCCGAATCTAAATACAAAAGAATAAGAATGGAAATTAAGTTTTGACGTTCTGATGGCATAGAATGGTAAATTTACTTTGAGAAAAGGTGAACCATTCTTAAACTTGAAAATTAAAAAATAAATTATATTTATTGTTATTTAGAATCACTTTCGCGTCACTTTGATTTAAGGTGGAAAACTAGATTTCAAAACACTCGGTTTTGTTGTCATTTCTGATTGGTCAGCAAGTCGAAAACACCAGACTCAACCACTTTGATTGGCTAATAGGCATAAAAACCTCTTTGATTGGTTTGAAAATTAGGGTTGATTGTGCAGCCATCGCTCAGACTGTAATTTCTCCTGCGTGGAAAGCAGAAATCAAATCTACCTGAAGCAAACTGAGCGTGTCGAGACGGAAATTAAAATCTCCGAAAAGGAAAAAAGGCGCTGGACTGTCGCTGCTCCCCGTGATCCTGTCAGGACAAAAGCACAGATGAGTTGGGAGAAGGATGGATTGTTATTCCTCCAGTGGAATCATTGAGGATGACGCACCGGTTGATGACGTGGCGGAGAGCGTTCCTGCGGTTATCGGAGTAAACGGACGGACTGGAGTTGCAGGCCACGAGGTTGGAGGCGTCATGGAAGAGATGAACGTTCACCAGGTCAAAGTCTCTGCACACGAGCAACCACAGATCACACAACACACATCAAACATCGTCAAACTAAATCATCTACCATATCCATCTATCTATACATCCATCCATCTATCTATCTATGTATCTATCTATCTATCTATCTATCTATCTATCCACCCATTCATCCATCCATCCATCCATCCATCCATCTACCATATCCATCCATCCATCCATCCATCCATCCATCTAAACATATACTGTATAGTATTATTTGTTGGAGTGGTTAAAATGGGACTATCGGTGCTGTTAGTCTTCGTGATTGATGTGGGGCATTAGTGACGGAGTTAAATCTGAGATCATTTTAATCGTCACTCAGTCCTACAAGGTTTTAAAGTTCAGTTGTACGGGAGCCTCGTGTCAGACATCAATAAGACATCACATGCGCCTTAAGACAGAATCAATACAAAAATACACAAAAAGCAGTAAAACCACAAGATATTCAGATAATAAGAGAGAGAACATACTGATCGTGGATGAGCCATCGTGTCCTCATGTAGCCTTTCCTCGACCACTTGAACTATAGTACAACACAATGAACACATACACAAAAACAATTATAAAATAATATTATTATAATTAATCTAGTAAACACACACAATCACTAAATACAAAATGAGATAAAATAAACAAAATCAAGGCTTCAATTATTTCATTTTAGTTCATATATAGTATCATCATAATAGCTGAATACCATCTTTACGCGAATAATTAGATTGTTTAACAAACGTAACTTGTGACTAGGGGTGGGCGGTAAACCGGTATTAATGTTATTTCTGCAATATCGTGGATATCATCACACAGTCATGTATTGCATTTTTTATACATGTATATAAACACTTTAATACAGTATAACACGTTTGTATCGTTACAACCTTTAATGACGACGTGAGAAAGCGCTCTAACAGACTGAATTAAAAAGAGAGCTTGTTTCTGCACGTTCAGATTCAGTCTCACGCTCCGTCGCCACATAAAAGTGATTTGATTTGATAAAAATGGCAGATGTTTATCCAGGTTATCCCCTGCATTTAATTTCTTTAAAGTTACAATACAGTTTATTGTGTACAATTAATGTAATTAAGGTCTACTAAAATGTTATGTCCACCCCTCAGACCATTGGCCTTATGACATAGAACTTTCACACTAAATAACGAAAACATAAATATAGCTGCAAGCAGAAATGGCGTAGTGACAATTTATGATTTGTAATAAAACTTGTGCACCAAATAATGTGAACACCTCCAAAAGAAGATTTTACTGTAGACAAGTATATAATGAAAATATAAAGTACAATACTAACGTGTTTCTGAAAGTAAGCCAAATTCTTTTGAATAACGGAATAATATTTGAACTCCATAAATATTGCACAGTAGTTAATATGACGATAGTATGTTTAATATATATATTTAGCACTCACGTCCGGCCAGAAGTTTTTGGGGAATTTTTCTTTTTCTATTGTAGTTACTCCTTCCAAAGAACCGACATACTTGTTACGACCTGAGATGCTCTTAAATTCGTTCACTAAAAATTGGGAAAAAAAGATTAAATGGAAAAAAACACTTTAAAATGTACACAAAAACACACACACACACACACCCACACACACACAATCATGCTTGACATTAATTGAATGTATATATAAATAAATATATATATGTGTTACCATTTATGTAGATGAGAGAAACACATTTGTTTTTTCAAAAAGTGCTTTGAAATAGCTTTTTCTTACCATTGAAGTCATACTGTCGGATATTTTTCAGTGACTTGTGGATGAAATACATGTTTCCTAGAGCCTAAAACAAAAAATTAAAAGATAATGAGGAATTCAACTCATCAAATTCAGGAATGAGATCACGAGCAAACATGAGTGAGGAGCTTTAATTTAGGAAACAAATAATCAGACAATATTTCATCTTCCTACAATCGAATTCCAAAGTTGTGTGTGTACATGTATGTATATTAGTAGTATGTTGATAACGCAGCTTATCACCTGAAAAAAAAAACATTATTCATAAATAGGCGGTAGGCGGCATGCAAAAACAAACAAGTCTCCTTGTTCACCAATCATTCTAGAAATCTCTAGACTCGGGAAGCAAACATCACTAATGTACAACACTTAACATGAAGAGTTAAAGACAGGGAAAGCCGCTTTAAACACAAGACTAAATCAACAGTAAACAGGAAAGCGTGTGACCAGAATCAAAACTAATGAATATTCAGCTCCAAACGTAGCGAATAGTTGGTGGAACAGCCCCACAACTTCAAAACAGTATATGGAGCGTTTGAGTTGTATGGAAAAATACTTTTCCTAAATGTCTTCTGTCAAATTACCGCAACAAATGTAACGTGCAAAATGTAGTATTTATCAAGTATGTATCAAAAAGATTTTTTTGACCGTAAAACCTCTAATTGAATGCCACCTCTAATAGAGCCCCCCCATGACGGAAGAGTTGAAAATAAGACCGCATTGGCGTTCTATTAATATATGGTATTATTAATATTATTATTACATTATAGTGTCATTCGTGTTTTAAAAATTGCAGAAAAATGTTCTAATGCAAAAAACGAAGAAATATCACAAGGCAAATGATTTTATCACTGAAGGAGCAATTGCTAATTCTCAAAACCTTCGCTATTGAAATTAATTGCCAATTTCTGCTATTTTTTAAAGATCCTCTGGAGTATAAAACAATAAACATCAACAATCCGAAGAAACATCCCTAACTGCACTGACAAAATCATATTATTTAAAAGTATATATTTTTTTCTTTTTTCACAAATTATTCGAGCGGGTTCGTCTCTAAGCAAATGATGTTTTTTGCATCATGACGAAGAACCTGATTGGAATGGATCCCACGCGTTTCTGCTCATTTGTCTCACATCATCAGTATTGATTTGCAATTAGTTTTCTGAGAGCTGTGAATCATTGCTCGCCAGGCAAAAGACACTGCGTGTGCAAATGCAGGAAGCGTCCGGCAGACTCATCATACAAATGGTATTTAGATCATAAAAATAATGAAAAAGAATCACCGTTGAGTCAATACAATTTTATTAAATGCTGTACTGGGCTGATTGATGAAAGCGCGGGTGGCGTCAAGTGCATGACGATTGCTCTTTAAATCATGCTAAAAACAGGCAAAACGGGGGATTTGGGTGAAAAATGTGTTCGACTTTAAAATTCCCAATTAATTGATTGTAAATCTGCCAGACTTAATTAAAAAGTCAATTGTGGAATGAATTGATGTACTTAACGGGAAAAACACCAAATCTTTCCACCAAAACCGAACCCAAACCTTTTTGTATTCTGAGATAAGGGGTGAAAAATCAATAGTTTTAATCTGGAGTTAAACGTATGGACTCGGTCGGCTGCCTGGACACTCCCATGCATTAACCCAGTCCATCAAAACAGACCGAATGTGTTGTGCGTGCACACACACACACACACACTGTCATTTGGAGGGGAGTTTTTAATCCCTACAATTTAGTAAATATATACTAATAAAATTACTTCTATGAAATCAGTTTCCTTTTCACAGGTCTATGGGCAAAATACCAAAGATTCTGACATTATATGATAAAATAGATCAATAGAAAAAAAGAGAGGCTGATCGTCAGAATTAATTTCGTTGACTAAATATTTTCCCCTGACGGAAATGAAACGAGAACTATATAAAAACTCCGGCTCAGTGACGACAACTTTAACAAAATGTATTGACACGTTCATCAACAAAATAAAGACTAAACAAAAATGCCTTTCGTGACGACGTCCAATCATAATCTGAGATTGTGAAGAAAGGCGGGTGCAAACACAAAGAGAACCAATCAGGACACGGAGCCTTCAGTGGGGCAGGAAAAGCTCAATGAGCTATAGAGGAGCACTAGCTTCTTCCAAAACGTCTACTAGCCGTCAGATATATGGATTCATTTTACATTCAACGCGATCTGTACGCTGTGTGGAGCAACAATCACGGGCAAAAATACAACAAACCTGGAGCGCCATCTGCAGATGAAACTTCTTTTGTCACCGCACAACCATTTGTTACTTATAATTTATTTATTTTACAGTATTTAATTTCCTCTTTGTTGAGATTTGATTGATGAGAATACATGTATTTGGACTGAAAGAAAAGTTCACAAAAATAAGTTCAAGAAAAATAAATGTTTATCCAAATAAGTAAGATCTTGGTATATATTATATATGTTCACAGTTAACTACTTGTTCAGATTCCTTAGACATAGCAACTTTAGTAAACATTTAGAATATATAGCCCTTTTATTTTCATTGACTAAATCTATACTGTAATTTTGTCCACTAAAATGATGTGGTATTTAGTCGACTAAAATTAGACTAAAACTAAAACAAATTAAGATAACTAATTGAGATTAGGATGGACTTACACCTGCATGGGGAACGAAAAAAATCTGCAGATGGCGCTTCAGGTGTGTTTTATTTTTGCCCGTGATGGTTGCTCCACTGCATTAATGCTGTACTATACTAATGGTGTACGCTCGCTGACGTCGACCCGCACTTCCTGGTCAATCACTGTCAATCCCATTCTCACCAGCCAATCAGATGACAAGTGTCATCCCCATGTGAAATTTGTGCCAGTACAAACGGAAAAAAAAAATGAAACTAACGAAAAAATCTGAAGCGAAAAAAAAAAACCATGAAGATTNAAAAAAAAAAAAAAAAAAACAAAGAAACGTAAAAGTGAAGCATTTTCGTATTATTGCAACTAATCTGATTCCAAAGAAGCGAAGCAAAGCATCTGCTCCCATAAAGCGGGATGAGTGAAAATTTTGTGAAAGCGCCAACCCAAAGATCTGTGAGTTGTTTTAAAGGCAAACCAAAAAAATTCAAAACCTCTGATTCATGACATAGTTAACTATTACATGGTTAAGTGTTAAATTTGTAAAAAGTCTGAACCTAACGGGAATGCATACGTAGCGAAAGACTAAGTAGGAGGCTTTTGTATAGGATCAGCAACTATAAATGTGTGTATTTGTGCAGTGTATACTTCATACTGTTTATGAATATGTTACAAAATATTGTATTTGATCTATATAACATTTATAACAATACGAATATAAGAACATCCTGACATTTCAGAAAAAAAAACCCTACAATTTCTGGCTAAATGCTTTTCTTAAAATACTTTTTTTAACAAACCGAACATGTGACTCGTATCACTTTGATGTCGTATATCTTGAATAATAGATTAAAAATATATATATTCTAGAGATCAGAACTTCACCACACAGAAACCTGGTCACCTCCCATGAGCCTTTGCGCTCTAGCACAACACAGCACAGCCATTTACAGCCAAAGTAAAAAGAAATTTGACTTGAAAAAAATCTGGAAAAATCTTGACTTTGAAATAAAGGCGCTTATATTTTTGCTTAAATCTACATATGTAAGCACCTCCCAAGTTTGCGTAAATGGTTGATCGATTCAGAACAGTAATATGCATACAATATATAAAAACCTAGTGGGAAAATTGGTCAAAGACGAGTGGCTAAAGATTACGGCGAGATCTTACGTGTATAGAAGGTAATATAGCTGTTGTTAATACCAGCTCTCGTTTAAATCAGAGGCACGATCTACGTTTTGCTGACACGCTGAAACTTGCCTTGCAAGATGAATGTGAAATTCCAACCTGAGCTAGAAATAAACAGAGCCACCATTCTTGTAGATTTCCCATTTATTTTGTCGGTATTTTGCATGAGAAACATTCCCATCACCTCAAAAGGAGAAAGAAAACCTATCATCATTAACCTTTATTATTACCTTAGTTTAGCTTGAACCCTTATTAATTAATAATCATAATCATAATTGTAAGTAAAATAATTTAACATATTAGCTCTGTTAACGCATAAGTCTATTGTATGATATACAATGCATAAAAACGTATCATTCAACAAATCATTTTGATGGTCTTGATCTTTATTGATTTGTTGACGCAAATAAGGCATCAATAAAACAAACATGCTAAAAAAAACTTTAAACAAGCATTTTAATTTAAATGAGTGCTTATTAGGGTTGAGTTTTATTTGATTTTATATTCTAAAATTCTCTTCTAAAATATACTTCTCTTTTAATCACAATAATATTGCAATTACCAATAAAAGAAATGTATGTATGTATGCAAGTATGGTGTGTCTCATCATACAATCCATGTTTTAAAATGGCTATAAATGCAAGCCAAACGTACAAAATAAAAGATATTATATATATATTTAAATCCTTTCCTACAACTGGCCTTTCCTAACAAATAGATATAAAAATTCAACTGCCACACAAGACACAGTCTGAACTGGAGAGATAACGCCACCTAGTGACAAGACGAGCTAAAAACAATCACACAAAACCCCATCACTCACCGTGAAACTGTCCACAGCTTTGAAATGGTTGTCTACATAAACACACACTCGGTCAAAGTCGGCCATCTCAGAGCTGGATTCAATGGAGCTGCAGAGAAACAGAAAGGTTCAAATCAGTCTGAATGGAGAAACAATCCACAAAAATACACGTTTAAAATTAAAAACTGTAAAATCGTACAAACCCTCACCTGAAAAAGTTCTCGGCGTGGATCATATTCACCATGTAGTCTTTTCCCCCGACTTCTTGAAAATGCAAAGCCACAAAACACGGTTTGTGCTTGTTCACCGTCTAAAGACAAGAATTAAGTTAAAAGTTTTATTTAAACCTTAATTTTATTTATTTTTATATTTTCATAAATAATATAAATGACCATGACTTCATAATTCGTAACGGCATTATAATTAGGGAATAATCCCAATTATTCAATAGCAATAATTGTGACGATAAAACGTGGGTCTGCAGTCAAAGCAAATGTTATATATTGTGTAATATATTAGTTTCAATATTTTTCAAATATTTTATTAGTATTTATATTTAACATTAGTTGCTAGCTAGTATTATTTTAATCTGCATTTGAACTCAATTGATCGCTTGTTTTAATGTGTGTTTATTTTCTGACAATAAATCACAAAATAATTGTATTGTAGCAATAATTAATAAACATTTATTTAGATGTTAAAATTACAGTTAAAACTGACAAAAATTAAGTTTCTACATTTATCGAGATCAAAATTGTTTTTAAATGATTCATGAAATTATCATGAAACTACTATTATTACCAAAGTTTGTAGGATATAAAGTAAACATTTGCACCATTCTGTTCATCTTAAAAGACGTAAAAAAAGAACATATTGTATTGAGAAAAAAACATCATACATCATAAAATGAACAGAATGGTGCAAATGTTTACTTTATATCTTACAAAACTTTGGCAATAATAATAATAATAATAAATCCACAAAACGAGCTAAAAACCGGATTCTGAAGGGACGAAAATTTCATCGTCTATTTTAAAAGCTGATTGTAGAAAAAGCGAAAATGATGTAGGTGACGGTGATCTCATAAAGGGGCAAAGGTCTTTCCCGGAGGTTTTGTCACTTTACAGCCTGTTCAGACAAATAAAGGCGTGAATATGACTTTCCACCACACGTGACTTACCATAAAGAACTCCCTCAGCCAATCTTTCTCAATCTCTCCTACCTGAACACAATCAGAAAAGGACATATTACGTCAAAACATTCCTCGCACAAGTTTACATTTAGTAATGCTATTTTACATTAATGTGTATAAGGAGAGATATTGCAGATCTTTGCTACCTGCTGCTATTAGACTCCACAATTTATGTTGTGCAGCACTTTTTATTTATGTGTTTGTTCATTGTGATGTGTGTGGTGTGTTATGGTTATTTTTGTTTATAGTGTGTGCAGTGTTATTTATGTTCATGTTAAGGCATGATTATTTGCTTATTTACTCTTCTATTTACATATAATTAAATCTGCTAATGTGATACGCAATTTCCCCGCTGTGGGACAACTATAGACTTTTCATTTAATTTAATTTAATTTCAATTCAATTAAAAATTCATTTAATTTCAATTCAAAATAAGTTTGCAGGCCATCATCTTGGGCTTGAACGATTCATAAATTATATAATTTTCCAAAACAACCAAAAAAAACATTATGCTCATATTCACGTAAATACGCTATCCTATCTTGTTGGATCCTGATTAGAGTCAGTTAATAATGTCTTTCTTTAAACACACACACACACACAGAGCCTCAACTTTGCTCACACTTACAATTTCAATTCAAAACTTAAACATACATTCACAGAGTAACACACACACACACACACACACACGCACACACGCACACACACACACGCACNNNNACACACACACACACACACACACACACACACACACACACACACACACACACACACACACACACACCAAAAAGAAAACACACACTTTCATGAACTCAAACTCACACACTTAAATCAAAACAAAAAACTTTTAACTGACATTATTGCCATGATTTTTGTTCTACTTCTTTTAAATATTTGAGAGGGTTTCATTTTTATGGGGAAGAAAATATGTGCTATTAAAAAGTTAACTTATTCTGGAATAATATTCCAGATTGTTTTAATCTGTACATCTGTACTTCATCATTGAGAAGGTGGGCTTGTTACAATTTCAACAAGTCCAAACAACTGTCAGTCTTCAGACATTCTCTGTAAATTGTAGAGATGGTTGTGTGTGAAAGCAGTGGAACTTCCTTTCCCTTAGAACCGGTCGCTAATGGTGATTGACATCATTCCTATTACTTTAGCAGTAACCTATAGTAAACAGGGGTAGACAATAAGGGACATTTTCCACTGGCCCGACTATCAAAACCACTGGCCCAGGTTGACGCGTTGTGTATTGATCCTAATAATCACAAAATAAACAAAAAACTGTTTGCTTGAACAACATGAAAATCATTTGTTTAATGTAGGTTTAGTGCAAAGTGCAGAAAAACTAAACAAAAACAGAACACGTGCAATTCTCTGCCTATTCTTTTCATATTTTCTTTTGCTTTCCCTCAATTCCTCTCCTGATTTTATTTTCTTCTTTCCTGAAACATGTCACCTAGCTCAGTGGCGCCCATTGGAAAATATTTCTGGGTCTTGGGCCCAATACCGCACTTTTGTTTTGTTTTTTACTTTATACGGTCAGTTAGATGCTTCTATCCAAAGCAACTTTCATGTCATTAAAAATGTGTTAAAATGTGTAATAATTGTACACTTTTTACAGGAAATCGAACCCATGATCTGGTGTTTCCAACCCCAGCTCTACTGACTGAGAATTATTCTGCAACCAATCTTATAGTTTGCAATTTTTAAGTGTTTTGGGCGGTTTTGTCATATAGTTCCCCTGCAGTGTCTGGTTTGCTCTGTTCAGAATGAATCAGTATCAGTTGAAAAACATCAATAATAAAAGAAAGTTTATAGTCAAAGTGCAATTGATGTTACATATAAATAGAGAAGCATCACAGCAGTGACTAATCACTAAAGTGTAAATATAAGTGGTGTTTTTAAATAACTGGAAATACAAATGTATATTTCAATTTATCATTTCATTTAAACTATCTCCCAAAATGTCTGGATATTTTTATTAAAGATCATCAAACAAATTATTTCAAACATGTGTTTAGACGTTTGAAATCTTAGACAAACAGATCACTTCCTGTGATGAGGCTGCGTCTGAATGTGACGGACATCACGAGTCAGATACTCTGTTCTTCGTGTAATATTCATGTTATTAGTTTGGCCATTGTATTATGGTTTAATAATAAAGTGTGTCGTTATTGCACAGTCGTGAAAAGCGTAAAGAAAGCCGCGTTAGCGTTTCGTGATTTAACAAACTTATCTTTTAACAAATTATCGCCGCCATTTTTCACCCGCGCTGCTTTATTTAATCTCGTTTTTCATTCTTGATGCCAAGACTCAACGAGATTATTCGCGAGGAACTTGCTACTTGTGTATACTATATATGCCGCTGCGGCGCGCACGCGCACACCCGCGGTACTCCGCACTTCCGCAGGAGTGAGCACTGAGCGCGGCGTTGGAGGCGGAGCACCAAAAACTCGGTGCACTGCACATTAGTCTAAGACTGTCGGGATCACATAACGTTTACACAATTCGCGGTAGTTAGCGAGCTAAACAGAAATGCAGATAAATAATGAGAAATTTTATTTTTTTTATCGAGTCATTTCTACTGGCCCGGTTGGTTTTAAAAGTGCGTCCGGGCCACCGGGCCATTTATATTGTCGACCCCAGGTAAAGGGGATTTGTTTTGTTAATGTTATATCCTCATTATATATTTAAAAAAAATTAGATGACAAAAAAAAAACATTGCACCAACAGTACAATTTCTACCAATACCAGTTTTGACTACAATTATACATTTTTGACTCGTCTCTAACCCAATAACAAACTTTGGCTTTTTGTTGTGCTCTAGAAATAAGAACAAAAAAAAGATAAAATTTCCAGAAACAGAGAATTGTTCCCCTGTTCACTTCTATCCGCACAAGGACAGGTGACCAGAACGATGTCTGGTTCTAGATTTTTGGATTTAGATTTTCAGTCTCTTGGTCACCCACCCCGCATCTTCAAAAAAAAAAAAAAAAAATCTCTGCAACTTTTGCATCCTATGAAGTGGGATTTCTCTGGAAATGTATTTTGCTTCCGTAATCCCTCAAAGAAAAGTTTACGTAACTTTGGACAAAAGCATCTGCCAAATGGAAGATAATAAAAGAGAAAAGTTAATATAGTAAAGTATGTAAACTAATGTATATTATTAGTACAGTACTCACTGTTACCTAGAAATTTAGATTAAGCTAATTTGATCTACGTATAGTTGTAGCAAATACACATTTTCTGCCATTACTTACAGATGCTTTGTGTTGAACTAGTACATGAGACTGAAAGACATTGACATTGAACAAGGTGCAAATAACTTTGGTCTAGCCGAGTTTTGCACTAGAAGTCTTCTAGACAATAACTTGTATGGTAGTTTGGAATATTAGCATTGAGTAGCAGATTATATTCTCTCTTTAAATAATCTATTATGTATTGAGATATACTACTATATATTGACTATTCCATATTAAGAATAGATTATAAAATAGGATTATATTAGTTGAGAATAGACTAAAGACAATTATCTTTAATCGCACAATAAGCAATGTTTTGGATTTTTTGTGACAATTTTCTAATTGCACAAAAAAACAATTGTCGCACATTTGCGTTAACGCCATCACTAAATATTAGTCAATGTCAGATAATTTACATAATTAACCACAACACCATTGGTAAATTTCAGTTGTTATTTGCATAGTTGTACTGAATTAGCATTTTACAAATAAACTAAAATAACAACATATTCAAATTAATTAATGTCACAACCTTTAAATCTCACCTTAGTACTATAAAAGTAAAGCGTGGTGAAAGTTTGAAACTGGTTTTGGTTGAGACACATACCCGTAATCCCGCAGAAGATTTGAATACATTTGCGAGGTAAATATTCAGCATTTGGTCATTAAAAACAGAAACACGATCGTCTCACTCTAAAACTCTCTTTTTCTTCTATTGACTTGCATTGTCACTGGCGGAATAAATGACATTTTGATTTTAACTTTTCCAAAAGGTTGATTTGAGCAGCAAAGTTGACGATGCGTAACTTGGTTTTTGTTATAATAAACCCTTAAAATGTTGACATGAAACGCGTGCTTCAGCTTCTAATACATGCAAAAACACAACCGACACACAAAAGTGCTTGAACTGGACGAAACAATTGCTGCGGGATTAAAGTTTGGCATTAGAAACGAGTTTTACATTTCTCAGGTTCGCTTTTCAAAAACTGGCGGGAGCGTGAGGGTCGATTCAGCGCTCGTGCAGAAGCCGTGACGCGGCTCCCTGTGACGGGGAGCAAATCTCACTTTAGCCCGAGGATTCCGGAGCTGCGCGGAGGCCCACGGAACAAAACTACTCCGAACTCTCTAAGTAAAGCACGAATGTCTTAAGAGAAAACAAAGCACAACGAGACGCAATTCAAGAAACGCAAGACGTCGCACTTCTGCACGGAAAACTCTAGACAGCAAAAATAAAGAAGAAAGAAGAATTACAATAGGTGGAGACGGTCAAACGCAAAAACAACGAGCGACATGTAAATGCGAATAAAAACACAGCCAAATAACGCGGGAACGCCTTTCAAAAACGTGTTTGTTGCAGTTTGGCCGAAATTAAAAGCGCGACAAACACACACACAGGCCCGTTAAATCTCAGCTAGGTAAGTAACGTCTACACCGAGCTTGCCCGAGCACATTTATTCAACTAAAAAGTTTGGAAATTCAACTTACGTTGTCAAAAAGAGATCCGACGTTTGCCGTCACCAGCAAGACATCCGTGCGTTTCTCCATGATCAGAAAAGTCCAACCTGACGAATTAAATGCCAGTCGTGGTTCTTTGGTTGAGGAGCAACACAGAGCTTAAAGATAAGATTAGAAAAGTCTGTCTCTATCTCTCTGTCTCAACTCAGCCCGTGAGCATTTCTGGTCCTCCAGGAAACATTCACGCCATGGGTGTGTGTGTGTGTGTGTGTGTGTGTGTGTGTGTGTGACTCCAGGGTTTCTCCTCCCGCGCGTGTGTGCGTGTGTGTGTGTGAGGTAACAGAACTCGATCTCGCCCGTCAGTGAATCATCTCGACATGTGTGTGTAAACACAAGATCATCGCCGAACCGAGTCGAGCTCGAGACGCTGTCAGTGTTGTCACACGTGAAGCTCCTCCCCGCACACGTGCTGCTACACAAACCGGAAGCGTCGAAGTTTCCGAAGGTGAGACTGAGATGCTAAAGTCGATCTGAGAAGAACTATTTGCAGTTTCGGGCCCAAATGTGAGGTTTGGTCGTGAATCCCACCTATTCTGCAACTTTAAATCGTCCGTGCTTTTAAACACTCTTGATTTACCTGAACTGGGTGTGTAGAACGCTTAAGATTAAAAGGTTTGCTTTAACGATCCGAGATAATCGTGCCTGTACAACAGCAGTTTGCATTTGTTTTACATGAAATCATGAACAAATAAAATTCCGTCAGAGTGAAGGTAAAGCCTATAATAAGAATGCAATACACACAACATTTTTAGTTACTCTGATACATTATACACTTGCCCTATGGGTAAACCTACTTATAGTACCTACTTTTCCTACTTAAACATAATTTAAGCTTTTCTCTAGTCGTATTTTTGAGCTTACACTATTGTTTTGTTTAAGTAAAACTAACTTAGCTTTTACATTTAAAAATTACTGTACTTATTTGGACGTAAAACTATTTTATTTGACTAGCTGTTGGATGTGTAGTTTGTGATCAGTGGATTTTTTTCAAAGCTTTGTATTGTCAAAACATTTTAATAAAAAAATATTAGGTCAAATTAAAATAGCTGGCAGTCTAAATTTTAAATGCCAGATATGAGACGGTCGAATAGTTTGTATGTTTACACCACAAGATGGCGTAATTTGTCTTTAGATTGGTAGGTTGCAGGCAGCTGAACTCGCAGCAGAACATCCTACAGTTTATTTCTGGGAAAAAAACATACTTAAAGATTTTCTCACGCATGTACATAAATTGGCCAGAAGAAGGATATTGATGGCTAGTAGTATAAACACCCACAATGCACATTTTGTTACATTTTTATTTTGTGTGTTTTTCCTGATGTTGCACTAAACGGAGTAGTGTTCCTAATTTCATTGTAACCATGTGTCGCAATGACAATAAAGGCATTCTATTCTATTCTATTCTATTCTATTCTATTCTATTCTATTTTCACCATTTTAACTCCTTGCTCCTTTCCACAGATACCAGTCTGAATTCCACTCCAGACCATTTCCACTGGCCACCTGAGGTGACACAACACCAGCTTCCTGTCGATAATCACTCACAAAACTTATGCTGTCAAACATGAATCCTCTGTGTCTAGCCACACCGTTTGGCTAAGTATTGCTGATATGTTATTGACTTACCTCACAACACAGTGAGATGTGGCAGACCCTAGTAGTTATATTGGTAAAGCCCACATACTCACTTTGTTATCAACACATGAGTCAGTATTGGCTTGACATTTTTGAACACTTCTTTTGCCTCCAATTGCCCTTTATATTTGCCTTGCCAAGTACTTTGATTTGGGGTTTGGTAAACTTTTAATTTTGGATTTGGGGGAGGATCATGAGATTTCTCAAAGACAGATTCTGCTTGGGTTTTACATAAACATCTCAGACAAAAGTTGTGGCCTTTTGGGAATCAATCTACATGACAGTGCACAAGCAAAGAACTCCTCAATGTTCAAGCTCGAAATAATATCCCATGTTGACTTCCAACCGATTCCTGTCAAGATGCACAGCAAAGTTATATTTTCTATAATAATTTTTGTGGAATTTTGTGACCCAATGCAAGGTTGTGTTAGAAGCCGTGGTGTAAAATACTTGAGTAAATGGACTTTGTTATTTTACTTTTGTGTGTTTTTTGGCTACTTTGTTTTGGTTACTTTTGCTACATGTAATGAGTATTAAAATACTTTTGCTCTCTACTTGAGCATATTTTTGATTGAGTATCTGTCTCTTTACTCCCCTACTTTGATTGGACACTTGCAGTTACTCATTACTTTGTGATTATGCACGAAAGTTCGGCATCTTTTTCCACCGTGGTTATTTTCTTGAGCGGACGAGGCTGTATCACCATCTGCAGGATGCTGAAGGTACTGGATGCTATTTATGAGCTAGTTGCTCATTTTTCACACTTGAGTTTGACTGAGACCGACTCAGTTCTCAAGTTCTTTTTTTAATCTTTTCTTGTTCTGCCCTTTTGAAACAAAAAAATAAAATAAAGAGTTTCTTGTTTTTCACATTTCTTGGTGTTTTTTGAGCCTAGATTCAGTAAAATATGAAAGTTATTATAAAATTAAGTACGACTTTTACTCAAGTCTTCCGGGAATAGGTAACTTGTAATGGGGTAATTTTTATATTAAGGTATCCATACTTTTACCCAAGTACTTTGTTTTGTATTGTTTTCAGTTATTAACAGTGTTGTGCAAGTTACTTCGAAATTGTAATACGTACATTACACATTGTTACTATTTGTAAAATGTTGTAAAAAAGTTATATTACAACATTTCTGTCTCATACTTGTAATATGTTTCAATTCTGTATTACCGGTACCATTAGGTTGCTTTCACCAAAATAACTACAGAAGTATAAATTAACATCCTAAAATAACAAAATTTACCTTTTACTTGTATTTTATTATACATTCAATAGAAGAGAATGTTATGTAGCCTAATGATTGTGGAATATCCAAGCTAGCAACCAATAACAATATTTGGCAAAGTGTTAAAAGTATGGTAGACATTTCTGGCAACATCTGTGAATAACTTGGGTAGACACAACAGGACTATGTAAACTTCAGTGCCGTTTTATTATTTTGAATGACTTACTACACAATACTGTCTTACTTTCTGGCCATAAAGTGCAGAGGCCGTTTCTCTTTCCAGGTCTAGCGGTCAGATGGCACCGTTCCAGGTGTTTTTCTAAATTGTCAGTGCTGTTTTTTGATGTCGATTATTCTTTTGCGATTACACAGAGGTTGCATTTCACCACAATGCGTTACAGCAAAAATATATTATTGTAATCTATTACTTTTGCTATGCGTTACTCCAAACACTTCACCTTACACCTCTGATTAGAAGATCCAGGAGGGTCTGTGTGAGACCACAACAGTTTCTAGAACTAGTCGTGTGAGTGAAGAACTAGTAGTCAGTGAGGATCACTACGGTTCGAGTTCAAGTTTACTTATATAGTGCTTTTCTTGGTCCCAGACCAACGCAGGGCCGCTATGCGTAATTAGGGAAAAAAAGAATCGTATCCTCCGTAGTTACTTGGACTGGTGACTGAGTGTAATTGAACGATGGAGTCTGGCTCAAGTGTCTCTTCACTTTGAACCATCACCTCTAGTTCTCTAACAAGTGCCTGGTTATAATAGTTCTAAGGTTTCTCTTTGAAGTGACCCCTATGCTGTCACTGCTAACCTTTAAATGTGAGACCAAACTGATCTCAGAACAGACATGTTTGAAACCATGATGAAAGGGTTTAGATCAAAAGAGCTCCAATACCAGAGAGGTGGACTCTGAACGATAACACCTCAGATGATTGGCTACTGAGTGGTCCAGTGGCCCCCTACTGACAGTCAAGTGCATTTAAACGTCAACGCCGATGACTTCCAATCCAGAACTTTTCAACTTTCATAGCCACAACTAAGAAGTCCAGCAGGTAAGGGTGATGGATGCATTTTCATGTTGTATAAAGTAATAAGGATTGGTTATTTTTCATAAAATAAGCTAAACTTAAGTGTAACAATTAGTTTATTACTGTGTAATAACGTATTTAACAATAAATAATAATTGGTATTTCCCAGGACCCTAATCATAATGGGACCTTTAATCGGGACCTTTAATTATTTTTGTAAATATAATGTGAAATGTTGGATAAATGGAATAGTTCCAATGTAACATTTCAAAAGTTTGCCAGATTTACATATTTAACATTTTGTTTTTGTATTTGTAGTTAAACAAAAATAAAGAATATAAAATTTTGTGTTCAATAGGTACCTTCCTACAAAAGAACACATTTACATTTTAATTGTTATTCTAATCATTAATACTACGATTATTATTTTAATAATTTGTACCACAGCAAAGCGTGAATGTACAGTGCTGAGGAAAAAAAAATTAAGAAATCCAGAAAGTGCTAAATACTGTAATACTAAAATATGTAAATTAAAACAAGACAAACAAACAGTGAGAACATAAAAGTTAATGAAATGTGAATGTGCAAAGTGTAAAAAGTGTTTTATGCAGCTTTACAAGTCTGAAAGATATAATTGATGCTATGTTTTTTTCTCTCTCAATAAAGTTGGTTCAAATCAACCATAATAATGTGGATTCTACAAAAGTTACAGGCGGGTGCGCAAAGCCTCCCTGCACAGATCAATCTCTTCATCAGCAGGAACAAGGAAGACATCTCCAACACACTGCCTGCTAACATCCTCACACCAGACAGAATTCCAGACTTTTTTTTCCCTCCAAAATTAACCAGGAATTGTCTCACGGAACGCAATGAAAAAGATTCACGATGCTTGGATGAAGACAAAACAATTCCTCACCCTGGAAGTCGGTCTTCACCAGCACATCCCAATGCTCAGCCAAATCTGAGCAAACCTAAAGGCCTTCTGAAAAGAGGGAAAACAATTCCATATTCACTGGCGTGCTTTGAGTCTGATTATTTGGAAAGTCCGAACACGAAACGCAAAGAATCGTTGTTTCATTCAACCATTACTACTTATAAGGTTGAGCAACGGGGTGCGTTTCATTCCCAAACATCAGCTGAACCAGAACTTTAAACACTTTAAACCTTTCTGGATCACTGAGTCACTTTTTTTTTTTACTTTTTTGTATTTTACTCACTTTTTGTATTTTTACGTTTTCTACGTTATTTTATTGTATTTCTATCTTGAAAATTGTGTATTTTTATTCATATATCATATTTTATCTATATTATATCTATCACCCCCATCCCTATGTTTAAATGCTGGAACAATCAAAAACACATTTAACTACATGTTGTATCGAAGAAAACTTGAATTTGAATTTGAACTCATATCTGTGAGGCCAGTCTGTTTGCATGAAAGTCCAATGATTTATTGATAGAACAATGACAAAAGATCCAAGAAATGAATTTGTATTTAAATTACTGTATTTATTCAAATATAAGCATCCCATGATTTTTCAGGCACAAAAAAACTACACCTCCCAGAACTCTTAGCAGCTCTTAGGCCCTTCCACACCACACTAAAGCTGCATCTTTGTCGGACATGAGCATCAGAACACCATTGGTTTGCTCTGTGCCACAGACAGATCGGTTTGCTTGTGTTTGCTCGCGGGATTTGAGGTGTTCTTCCTTTTGAACTGTTTTCTGCTTCGCGTACTTACAAACTTGCTAGCTGTTAGCCGTTAGCGTGGATTTACCGGATGCAAAATGGTGTCTGTTCAAAATAATAATCATTATATTTAGTTTAATCTTACTTCTTCCAGTGTTATTTTTTCCCTGTTAAGTGTCGCAACGTGTCTAAGTTGCTTTATTTCTGTTATGGAGCCAATAAAAGCTTATATGCACTGTCTGCCTTCTGAACCATTATTTAAAGAAAGAAGAAGAGGACACATCTCTGCATAAAGACTGCATAAAGACGACTTGTTTCTGTTTGTTTGCGATTGCTTCAGACTCGAAATAAGGAAAACTGGGCACCTATATTTGTACGCTTATTGAAATTGGCAATTATAAGCAATTACCTTAAGGTGATAAATATTATTTCATTTGATCCTCTATTAATTGGCTTGATCAGAAAAGACGTTGAAAGCCATCTGAGACTATTAACTATAAAAATCCGTTAATTAAAATGAAAAGTTACCTGTATTATCCACAGCACCAAGAGCTTTTCAACTCATGTCAAGGACAATATTTCTGTCACGTTTCACACTAACGGTGACGAGCGTGAGTGACGTAGACTTTGGACACACTGGGTGACGGTGAAACAAGGGGGTTTAATGAATACAGACACAATCCAGGAACGAGGAGGGAAACAACGAAGAGACGAGGAGACGAGAAGACGAGGCTTGGAAAGGGACTCATGAATCAGAAGATCCAGAGATAACGTGCTGACTGGAACAGTCCGTGGAAATGTGGTCTCTTAGACAACTACGGGATCACTCGGATACTGGTAGGTCACGGAGGGTCTAGAAGTTCACACGAGGAAGTGCTGACGACAACAGACAAAGGGAGACACACTGAGGGGAACTAAATAGTACAGATAATCAACGAATAACTCAAAACAGGTGTGCACGACAAACGAGACGATGAAACAAGGGGTGGAGTCCGGGTTAGCAGGGCAGACGGAGTGTGACAATTTCGTACCTACTGGAGGCTTTGGACCTAAAATGATTATGCGATCACGCCGATCAGTGCCAATGAGCTTTGGTGTGATTATTTGCGAAGAAAAGAAACTAAAATAATGCCAGTCTTTCTGATATTGGATCTCTAGGAAAGATCCTACCCTTTGGATTTGGAATGATATTTAGACAGCATTACTTGAAAGGATCTTCTTACAAGTCACCTAGAACCCAAAAACCAGTTGGTAGCATTAAACTGAAATCCAGCGGTGCCCCCGCCCCAGCCCTCTGCAATTTCTTACAAACGTACAAATTAGGTGGATGGTGTTCTGGATGTGTCCTACCGAGAGAAGGCCCAGGTGAAGATCCAGGACATGCTCAGTGTCACCTAGTGGTGGGGAGCTGCATTGTGGTTCTGCGGCCCTCACGGCCCAAAGTCACAAAACTGACATTTTTCTTGTCGACCACTAGGTGGTGCTCGAGGGCCAACAATGGGCTGCGGCCCTATGGTTAAGAATCACTGCTCTGTGGTCATCCTTTCATTTGACCTTTAATTGTCCCGGAATGGAGAATTTTATAGCGAATTTTATACTGCGGTAGTTGTGGTCTAGTGGTAGAGGACTACGGTTTAGGCTGCCCGCTGCTCCATGTTTGTGTGTGTTCACTTTGCTGGATGAGTTAAATGCAGAGCACAATTTCGATATGGTTTGCCATTTTGACAGTCTCACTTCACTTTACTTTACTTTTTACTTTACTTTACCTTACATGCCACTCATTCAAACAGTAGAGTGTATGGAGTGGAGTGAACAGAAACAAACACCCAAACCTGAACCAGATCGGGTTCAGTACCTCTGCACCACTATGCCATAACTGCTTCATACTTGTATCAAAAATATTATTGAATTCAAAGGAGTTTTGAACAAACGCAGCTCACCAGAAGAATATTTGGCGTACTGATGGCCATTACTCCAGGACTGGGCTGCATCCAACAATCCTTGTTAAAAGAACAACCCTTATCCACTTCAATTAGCCCCGGAGGGCAGATGAAGCATGACTTCATCTCACAATCAGGAAAAGGAGAGAGATTTAGTGATCACAACTATAATTTTGTTGACCTCACTCGTCTTTTTAATGCATGTCAAATGCTCTTCTCCTTAATAGCCAGTGACTTATGGCTGGAGGTGTGAGGTGGGGGAGGTGGCGGTGGAGGCAGAAGGTACATGCTAAGTGCTAGAATTAGTGCGATTTCATTGAACTTGAGCGTAGAGGTTGGAAACCGAGGCTAACCGTTCTAGTTGGTTTTTTTTTTTGATAGATTTTAATTATATGGGGAACATTTTTTATTTTGCAGATGGATCTTATTGAAAATGTTTAGTTTTTGAATGATAATTAATCGAAAGGTAAAAATAGTTTATTTTTAACCAGTATAAATATTGTAATTTATAAATATAAATAAGGCCTTTCTTTACTGGAAACAATTACAGCCAAATCAACTAATCACACATTTCCAAGCCCCGCTTTCTCAGTTGGAAGTTTTAACAAATTCCCAAATCATCAATATATTGTATTTATATATTAATTAACTTACTTCAAAATATTGAAACAAAAAAAAACGTTTTCATACTATTTCGTAAATAATTGCGTTATATAGCTAAACCCTAAAGATGTTTATTATAAACTGAGATTAAATGCTATTTTAATAATGTTATTGTTAATTGTATTATTATTATTATTATTATTATTATTTATATTATTATTATTATTATTATTTATTTATTATTGTTATTATTATTATATTATTAATATATAATAATTTATAATAAAGGAAAGTTTTTGTCTGCATGTATGAAGTATTAAATCTAACATATTTTAGCCTCTCAATACTGTGAAAATAGTCATTTAAAGTAATGTACAATATAAACATATTTTATAAAAGTATTTTGAAAAAAAAAAACAAGTAATAAAAAGCACATGAAGCATTTAAGCAATTTTGACACAATGCAATTTCCAGTCACGCATAAGTGATATCTCTTTTATTGTTTAATGAATTAACAACATTTTGACAGAGTAAATCTGTTAGAAAAATTCTTCTGGTAAGCGAAAAAAAAAGAAACATTTTCAGTTTCATTGCATTCTAAGGAATTACAGTTTTATATACAGTTTGTTATCAGAATTTGAAAAATAAAGATTTTATGCGATCTTAATACATTTATTTATTTTTTAATAAAGCGTGTGGCTTCATAAATGAAAGAGTCTATTCTAAAGATGAGCGAGAACGTTTCTCTTATGCTCCTGATTTTACAGCAATTAGCAATAATACATCATAACCAATTCTGCTCCTCCATATTAGCAGGACAATTACTTCATTCCTATTCAGGATGCGTCCTGGTTCACGCAGGCCATATTTAAATGCGACTTGTGGGGATTTTTATTCCCCGTTTTACAATATGTTCTTTTCTTGACGCTTGGCAAATTGTGCTAAAAGAGCATTGAAGGTTTTCACATCACAATGTCCAGATTTCAACCATATGATGTTCTCGTGGCCAATCTCATGGGTCCAAAAACATTCCGAGGACTTGGAGTCTAGACAAATGCCGAGGTGTGAGAGTGTGAATGTGTGTGTCGCTCTGTGATTGGCTGGCCACTTTTCCAGGGTGTGTGAGTCCCCGCCTTCAGGCCTAGAGTTGCTGGGATTGACTCCAGCTCCCCGTGAGCCAGAAATGGAAAAGTGGTTCAGAAGAAAAACGTTACACACACACCATTTGAAACAGAGAAACATCCCTTACATACCGTATTTACGAGATTATAAGCACAACATAATTTTTTTTGTTTTTTACTTTTCCGGTTCAATTACGTTAATATTCTCCAAAACATACTATTTATTCTTTATTTAACCAACCTAACTTGTGACTCGCATCATTTTGATATCGTTTTACTTGAATGAGACATAACAAAAAGTCGATTCTAGTGGTCAGGACTTTATTTCCCAAGAGTCTTTGCACCAGTCCGAACATGCGCAAAGCAACTGCGTGAGGCCCGTCGAGCTCCGTTTATCCAACACTGTGAAGTGAATCGAAGCAAAGGAATTATTATCCCCTGTTTAGCAGACCGAGCGTTTTGATTGTGTCTGTTCCTTGATTTTTTACTTCTTGCTCCTGTTCTTCATTTTCAACTGTTTAGACTCTTTCTGCGATGACACATTGGACCCTTTTGTTAGCGCTAGGCTAAGCTAACCGGTTGTGGTTTGTAGTTTCTGTTTGTTGTAATATTACTGATAGTATTTAGCTTAATCTTAAAAAGAGACTGCTTCCAGTCTCTGTTAAGTGCTGCGGCGTGTCTAATGTTTCTTTATTTCTGTTATTGAGCCAATAAAAGCTTCTACTGCAGCACGTCTGCCTACGGACCATTGTTTAACATTAAAATGTTAAAATGTGTGCATAAAGACGGCGTGTTTCTGTTTATTTGTGATTGCCCCTGACTTAAAATACGGAAAAATAGGGGCTTATATTTACGCGCATATTTGAAATCTGCTATTATAAGCACCCCCCGAGTTTTTGAGCTCGAAAATTCAGAAAAATTGTGCTTATATTTGCGTAAATACGATATATACAGTGTGTTGATACGGGACAATATAGTAGACTTTTTTTATATATATATATTATCTTATATCTTAGAAAGCTAGGAAACGGACAAGGAGATAATCTAAATGTAAAAAAAAAAAAGCCAGCATGAATGAATTCAGAAGAGTCGGCCGGCTGGTTTTCAGCGAGTGATGTGGGTGTAGTTTTCTCATTACACAGACACTTGTGCATCTTATTTGCTCAGGAGTCCTGCGAGCGTGAAGATGCGGAGAAGCCTTTGCCATGCTAAACAGTGACACTCTAAATGGCCTTCCAACCACCAGCTTTTGTCTTGTGAAGAGGACCAGCTTCGCAACTTCAAAGGTGAAAATTCTGTCAAGACGAGCGGAACAAAACAACTTTATCCACCGGCTGCTTTTGAAGTCAGGTCGCACGCCGTCCTACACGCAAACACAATATTAACATTTCATCAGCCTCATATTCAAGACATTTACTTTCCATATTTTTATAATCAGCTGTTCATGGTTCACAAAATTCACTTTAATGGAAGTTAAACAGAGAAAAGTGGCACGCTTATAGAAAACATAGTATAACACGCAGTATTGCTTATGTACATGTTACAAACATAATATAATACAAGCATGTTACAAAATAATATAAAAGCACGGCTACAATATGAAATAATTAAAAGCAGAGTGATGTCTGAGACTGACAGGAAAATATTACTGAAAAATCCGTGGCCTCAAAATTCAAGATATTTTCTTTCCATGTTTTATAGTCAGCAAGATGTCACGTTCACAAAACTCACTTTAATGAAAGTTCAATAGAGAAAAGTGGAACGTTTATAGAAAACACTTTTTTGTATAAAACGCAATATTGCTTATATACATGTACATATAAGCATAAGTAATATAAAAGCATAGCAACAATATAAACTAATAAAAATAATAAAAGCAGAGTGATATCTGAGGCTGACAGGAAAAGATTACTGAGAAATACGTGTTGTCAAAAAGTTTGATATCTCAGCATGATTTTTGATAAAAAAAAAAACGGTTTCATCATCTTTTTAAAAAGTGGATAAATGTGATTGAGCAGAATAGTTTTAATCAATTGAAACAAACTACGTGTATAGAATTTATTTTTGATGTTGGACTAATTGTTTAATGTACAATGGTGCCATTTTAAAATGTTCTCCCTATATCTCACACAAACACACACACACAATGTGCATAAGTGTAAAATATTACCAACTTTTTGGTATGTACACACTTGTGTTACACTGTAGTGTCAGTATAAAGTTGGGAACCTTGCAAGTGATTCTTCCTCAATTTAAATTGAACTTAAAATATTTATGAATTTAAAATGCTTATTTAAATAATCAGACACATTGGCAGTAACCGGGTAAATGCAACATGATAGAGACTTGTGATTATTTTAGTATCAATCACATAAAATGTTCTATTTTAGAACAATATAGAAGAACTTCTCTACAGCTTCAATTCTTTTATTTTTCAGTTTGTTGCTCTTCAACCTACAATTTATTATAAATAAGTTGAAATTCAGTGCTACATTATTATATCATTAAAATTAATCATTGATAAATAGGCGAAGGCAAACAATGTAATTAACTTTTAAAACATTTAAATGAATTAAGAATACATTTAAATTAATTATGAACACATTTAAATATAGCTTATATATATTCTAAATGTTGTTAATACTGAAGCATTTAATTGTATTCATAAATGATAGTAAAATAATAAACAACTTTACAGAAAAATTACTTTATGTTAATGTGTGTGAGTATATAAAGCATTATATAAAATAATACGAGTCTTTGGTAAATGTCTGAGTGTGCGTGTGTGTTATTTGAAACAGAAATATGTGATAAAGCATTGATATTTTTACAAATTTACACAGACGATGGACATCATTCATTGCTTTAGATTGACCCTTATTTCACAATAATTATCATATGGCAGATAAAATTAAGTTGCAAAAACAAAGGAAAGTTTTGTGTGTGTGTGTGTGTGTGTGTGTGTGTGTGTGTGTGTTCATACTTAGTTATACATTTATAAAAGTATGCAGTAAAAGTAAAGCACTTTTATTTCGCACTTACTCAAAAAAAACAAACAAACTAGTTCACTAATCACTACAGTTTAAACGTAGCATTAGTGTTACAATATATTCATCAGCACCCTGACAACAAAACAGTTATTCTATGAATAACAAATAAACAGTTATTTATTTGTTTATTTACATTATTATTTTAAAAACCAACACCAAAACGTACACAAATGCGGTCAATTGCACGGTCCCCCAACAATCTACAAATTAAAGTCTGCAAAGTAAAAGCCAGACGTAACGTGTGTGAGTATATAAAACATTATATAACATAATACTAGTTTTTGGTAAATGTCTGCGTGTGTGTGTGTGTGTGTGCGTGCGTCTGTGTAAGATTTTTTTTTTATTTGAAACAGAAATCTGTGATAAAGCATCGATAATTTTACACATTTACACAGAGGATGGACAGAATCATCCATTGCTTTAGAGTGACCCTGATTTCACAATAATTATCATTTGTCAGATTAAATTAAGTTGCAATAACAAAGGAAAGTGTGTGTGTGTGTGTTTGTAATTAGTTATACATTTATAAAAGTAAAGCACTTTTAGTTTGCACTTACTCATGAAAACAAACTAGTTCACTACAGTTTAAACGCAGCGCTAGTTTCGTATGTAAATAAGCTCCCTGACAACATAAGTTATTCTATGAATAACAAATAAACAGTTATTTATGTACATTACTGATTAAAAACAACAAAGTCAAAACCAGACGTAATGTGTGTGAAAATATATGACATTATATAACATAATACTAGTCTTCTGTAAATGTGTGCGTGCGTGTGTGTAAGACAAGATTATTTTTTTTATTTGAAACAGAAATCTGTGATAAAGCACTGATAATTTTACTGTGGACATCAATCATTGCTTTAGATTGACCCTTATTTCACAATAATTATTATGTGGCAGATACAATTATGTCGCAAAAACAAAGAAAAGGTGTGTGTGTGTGTGTGTGTGTGTGTGTGTGTGTGTGTGTACTTAATTATACATTTATAAAAGTACGCAGTAAAAGTAAAACACTTTTATTTTGCACTACGTAGTCATGAAAACAAACTAGTTCAGTTAGTTTTATATATTCATCAGCACCCTGACAACAAAACAGTTATCCTATGAATGACAAAAAACAGTTATGTATGTATTTACATTATTATATAAAAACGACACCAAAACGGCCCCAAACGCGGTCAATTCCACGTTCCCCCAACAACCTACAAAATAAAAGTCTGCAGAGTGAAAGTCAGCCGTACCGTGGAGTCAGGCGGGCAGGAGCGCGGGGTGCAGGGCAGCGCTCTCCTCCTCCAGCAGCGCTCTGGGGACCCCGGGCATCATGGTGGGGGTAGGCTTGATGGGCAGGGGGAAGGTGGGCACACCCTGAGCGCCCGGGTGGTGGTGGTGGTGCTGGTGGTGGTGGTGGTACAGGCCCTTCACGGCCAGGCTGAAAGGCGGGTAGTCCGACTCGGAGAGCACGCTGACATGCGGCCACACCGAATTCACCACGGGGTATCGCAGGTGATGCATGACCGAGGCGATGGGCAGACCAGCCACGCCCTTATAGTCCCGGCCAATCAGGCTCTCGATGGCGAAGGGATGCTTGAAGCCTCCGGACTGTCTCTGGAAGCTCTGGAAGTGTGAGAAGCTGATGGGGCTGTGGCTGGGGTGCTGGTGGGACGGGGGCACGGGGTGGGGCGCTTGGCCGTGGTAGGGGTGGAGCAGTGGGACGTTCTTGCACGCCTGCAGGAGCTTGAAGCGCTTTCGGCGGCGCAGGAAGCTTCCGTTCTCGAACATGTCTCCGCAGTCGGGGTGCAGGGCCCAGAAGCTGCCCTTGCCCGGCTGGTCGGGTCGGCGGGGGATCTTGATGAAGCAGTCGTTGAAGGAGAGGTTGTGGCGGAGCGAGTTCTGCCAGCGCTGGGTGTTCTCGCGATAGTAGGGGAAGCGCTCCATGATGAACTTGTAGATGTCGCTGAGCGGGAGCATCTTCTCCGAGGAGCTCTGGATGGCCATGGCGGTCAGGGAGATGTAGGAGTAGGGGGGCTTCTGGTCGCTGTAGGAGTTCTTGCCTGGCCGAGGCATTACGCCTGGATGTTCTGTTGCTCTGTGGGGATTGTCGTTCAGTCTGAAGCTGCGACGCACATCTTCTGAGTTCGATGGCAATTTTTGGTCCAAAGCGGCTCCTGAAATCCCAAGTTGTGTTTAGAAAAAGCAGAATGACAACTAGGTTACCTTTCTAAAGGAACTCCTCGAGCTCCTTCATCTCAGAAGTTCCCTGGGAGATGCTCGCACCATCCGAGACTGGCAGAGGTCCGGACCCCCTGTTAGTTGCGTTTTATAATGATGACATTGGATGAATAAGGAGTAAATATGGGCAGGGTCATATGCGCTTTCTCCTCATCTGTACCAATCACAGGCAAAGAGGAGCAGATCACTAATGAGCCTGAACTTGAGAAGCCAGAAGGAGAGAAAAAAGGGAGGTTTTTTGTTTTTCATTTATGATAGTGCGCTTTATTCAGCGTCTGTTAGAACGCACAAAAACGCATTAACTTTATTATCAGTTGTTTTTGGCCAATAAAAACATGTAATAGAGAAAAAATATGTGATGAAAATGCAATAACTTTATGGTGTTTCTTTGGCCAGTGGAATAAAAAACATGTCATGGAGATAAAAAAAAAAACAATATATTACAGACTATATAGTGTTCGTCGCGTGACAGACGCTTTTATTGTAGCAAAAATAAAAGTTTTGTATGAACGTTACGTGCACGCGCGCGTGACCTCTCTGCGTTTGTATTTGTTTATTTGTTGTATTTAAATGACTTAAAACCACAATGCAGCTGTTCTGGTAATGCTACGACACTGTCCGATAATTCTAACGTTGTTAAAACGAACAAAAACGACAATCACGTAGTTGTTGATCGCGCGCGCGTACGTAATCAAACAGCGCGTGATCGCTTTCACTTATATATAAAAATTGCGACTAACTTTCTTCCCCACAAACTAACTCATGATAAGGTTTTAACTTAACAGATACGACAAAAGCGCCACTGCTCTCGTGCGGCCAGATGTGAAGTCACGTGACGCCGCCGCGCGCTTACCTGGGGTCCCGGCGGGTCGCGAATACATTACATTAATTAAGTCTTCCGTGATTTACCTTCTCCAACGAGATCATTAAAGACTCAGTGATCATTTTCGTGATGAATATTCAAAACGCCATCAATTAATTAGCCAACATTTCGATCTCATTATCTTCCCGGAGAACTCCGGTGTTCCTTTAATTTAAAAGGTCAATGTTGAGCAAGTAGCATACATATTTTACAAGCGGCACTTAGCACTATTATCTCCCGAGCATAATGTCGCTCGAGTTCCGGTGACCGCTAATGAACGACGTGCTGTGCTTATAATAAACTCCTCAAGCGTTCGAGTCCCGCGCGCGCGCGCACGCTCGCGTCCCCGAAGAGGCACGCGCGCACTCGCACACGCGCCTCTTGTTGTCTAGATCAATATTAAACCTGCTCCCACAAAGCACTGCGTTAAATAGGCATCATGCTGGGACGAATAAGAAAATAATTAGACAGTTTTCATTGCCTGCAACTCCTGGACGATTAAGAACTTGTAAAGTGCACCTTCTGGGCATACGGAACATATGCCGGAATTAGCTTTAATTGACTAATTACATAAATTACTCATTAATTTTACAGCACATCAATTATGTGTGTGCGCGAGCGTGTGTGTAATAATATTACGTTTTGCCTGATATTAAACCGTTAAGGATTATACTTATGTATACGTACATACATAATCAATAACGCATAAAATGTATAGATTAACGGCCAGATGCACGTGTGCGCATGCGTGCGCGTTTCAATAAACACTGTGTGAAATTAGAAGGTGACGGGTTTGAATAAGAGGAATTATTTTGTTTGTTTTTTTCCAAGTAATGATGAAAGCCCCGCCACCCCCCAACCCCCAGCATTATTATAGAAGAAATGGAGAAAACTCCAATCGTGATGATGATAATAATGATGCTCAGTCCTAAGTGAACACACAATTTTGCCGCAAGGACAAAGGATTTAAATCAATTAGAGTGAGTGGTCCTGATGGTCCTGATGGGAGTGATGCTTTAGCACCAGTGAGAGACTCCGGGGTCATCAGATGATTTACTATCCCTCCAGGTGTTTAGCCCCTTAATCTCTTCAAATAGCATAAAAATACATGAAAAATAAACAGCTTTTCAGTCAAACCTGCTGACTCAACCAAGTGTGAAATAGTCTGCAGAAGGGGAAGAGAATTACTTCATGAAAAATCTCAGAAAGTATGAAAAAGGAACTTTTTTGTGTAACCTCAAATGTATTGTCATTTTTGCTGTATTTTTTGAAGAAAAAGTAATATACTGTACTTATAATACTGTATTCGAGAAGTGTGTGTGTGTGTGTGTGTGTGTGTGTGTGTGTGTGTGCGCGTGTGTATAGATTAGGTAGATTAGGTATATACACACATAATTTAGTCTTAGGTTTAAGTTATAATCGAGTCTTAATTGTAGATGCATTTTAGATAAACTTTATTTTATTTTAGAAAAAAGTTTATAAAAGTATATGAAAACGTATAAGAAATATAAATAAAAAGCAAGTATCAAAAGTATTCAATTACAATTAATCAATTACAATTAATTGCACAACAAGCTTCATTGGTATTTGACAATGCGTTGTGATTATACTGTGTTATAGTTGCTTTTATAATAATGTTGATTTATTTATTTTTTTTGTTTTAATATTTTACATTTTTTTGTGTCTTTCAAAAATGACAATTGATTGAAAAAAGATGCTTTCTTGAAATTCATGTTCATGAATTCTGGAAGATATAGCTTTTACATTATGTTATTATTTTTATATAATCTATCTATCTTTAGATTTTTTTTTCCTTTAGATTAGTATTTCTGTCTGTTTGTCTGTCTGTCTGTCTGTCTATCTATCTATCTATCTATCTATCTATCTATCTATCTATCTATCTGTCTGTCTGTCTGTCTGTCTGTCTGTCTATGTGTATTTGTATCTATCTATCTATCTATCTATCTATCTATCTGTCTGTCTGTCTGTCTGTCTGTCTGTCTGTCTGTCTGTCTGTCTCTGTTGTCTGTCTGTCTGTCTGATCTGTCTGTCTGATCTGTCTGTCTATGTGTATTTGTATCTATCTGTCTGTCTGTCTGTCTGTCTGTCTAGGTGCATTTGTTTGTATCTATCTATCTATCTATCTATCATCTATCTATCTATCTATCTATCTATCATCTATCTATCTATCTATCTATCTATCTATCTATTCTATCTATCTATCTATCTATCCATCCATCCATCCATCCATCCATCCATCCATCCATCCATCCATCCATCCACCCATCCACCCATCTATCTGTTCATATCATAATATTTTTGTATTATTTTAGAACATGTTTTAATACTCTTTTTAAATGACACTGACATGATCAGTAGATGTGTGTAGTGTTCTAGGTGCTAAACTATCTTCCCCGGCACAGAAGGGTTGCTGGCGCTGGAGCGTGTGGTGTCTCGGGGTTGGAGCGGCTGTTTCCTGTCAGAGGGGCGTCAGACGTGCTGGTGGGCAGAAGACATTGCCCTCCGCTTCAATCACAGCCCTAATGCCCCTCGCAACAGCCACGGATCTGATTTTCATAAAGTCGTTCCTCTCTCATCCCCACACCGGGATATGTGTAAAATAAATGATGTATGTAGCTGTAGGGGAAACGAACTACCTTGGCTTCCAAGGAACATTGAACATTAGATCCTCTTCTGGCGAATAAATAAGCATTAAACCCAACGGCTGCCTTGGTGTCGGTGCTGTGCGCATATTTCCCCTGGAAAAGAGACAGGCTATTAGAGAGTTAATATAAAAGAAATCTCCACTGGTCGACTGGCGGGAAGAGGCCGGCGGCTGTGTAGCGCCCTGTTGGGTTGCTAATGATCTACACCGCCTCAAATGAAGCCGTCATATGCATGTCATTTGCAGTATGTATATATTTATATATTATCTTCTAATTGTGTTTGGGAAGAGAACAAAGCCACGAGCGAAGCATTTAGGACCATCTCAAATGCCTCGTGATGGGATAAATAACTAATTGTGTGTGTGTGTGTGTGTGTGTGTGTGTGTGTGTGTGTGTGTGTGTGTGTGTGTGTGTGTGTGTGTGTGCATGTGTGAATAAAGGACAACGTTATACACAACCTACCACAAATTACATGAAATTGAAGTGTTTAAGAGATTAAGTCTTGGGGAATTACACACACATCGATAACGTTTGACATGATCGATTTGGATAAGCGTGTTTGTATGTGTAGGAGCCACTGACAAACCATTTTGTGTTGCTGAATATATTAGGTAGAAAAATGTAAAAAATAAAATTCAATTAAATTCAGCTTTATTTAAAGAGCATCTTAAAAGCAACAAAAGTTGGCCAAAGTGCTGCACACGACCAATAAATCAAACGTATATTTGATATAAAAAACAATGGTAAATCAATAAAAAACAATAAACGGTAATCTAGTGTCAATATATTGTCAGTATACTGTAAAATTATTTTTATGTCCCGTATTCCAGCTAATTGTTTGTTATGCGATAAAACAGTATCTTGCTGTAAAATACTATGTAAAATATCCTTGCAAATTTAGAAAGTATTTGACAACATTTCGCATTTATAGTGGCTTGCAAAAGTATTCCTACCCCTTGAACTTTTACACAATTTCGCACATTATAACCACAAGCATGAATATGTCTTGTTGAACTTACATTTAAGTTGTTTTGCTTTGGGTTTTTTTTTTTTAATAAATGATTTAACTTATGTAAAATATTCTTTCTATATTCCTTTTGCAATATGTGCAGAAATGTTGAGGGGTTAATTAACACTTTTGCAAGACACTGTGTTTATATATAATGCTTATTATGTAAATTATACCCACATACGTATATATTTTCACTGTCAGCTGTATTTTTGCTGCATATTGTATGATGTATAAAAACTGTATATTTACTGTCAGTTGTAGTTTCCAAAGAATATTTATAAACCATAAAATTATGATTTCCTGCCAATTTTACCAGCTAATTTACAACAAAAGTCTGTTTTGTCCGTTTTACAAAATGTACTGAAATGTAAAGGGTTAGTGACAAACATTTATCATTTTAGACATATATAAATGTGTGTGTGTGTGTGTGTAGGTGTGTGTGTATGTGTGTGTGACTGTGTGTACATAAAGTTTTTAAGTTGTGTTGTTGCATCTTTAGCGTTACATGCTACAATACACAACTGGCACTAAAGGCTACAAGAACATCAAATCTTGTTATTGTTCGTATAATCTAAATTTCAAAACGCCATAAAAACAAAGAGAGGGCAGATATTAGCGTTTCTGGGGTTGGAAGCTAACCATGGTCCAGTAATTAGCATGTGCAAGCGATGTGTTGGTTAGCAGTTCTCGTGCTGAGGAGTTGATGAACTGTGCTAGAGATAAAACCCCGGAGCCACACACAAATAAATCTGTCATTTCAGACGTTATCATATTCATGAGCTTGTGAGAGAGAGAGAGAGAGAGAGAGAGAGAGAGAGAGAGAGAGAGCATTTGGTAAAGAAATATTTGTCAAACGTCTGTACGCTTGCTGTTTGCTTATGCTAGGCCTGTAAATAATTACCCGTTCTAATTATGGCCTAAAGTTAGTAAGTTCTCCAAATGATTTTCTGATGAGCACTGCCCTAGGAAGCGGGTTCCGCGGCCAACGGACTGGGATTGAGAGAAGGAGCTAATACATTTCCTCTAAATCCCATGGGCAACTACGACGTCTGTAAAAGATTCGTGCAGAGAATAACGTCTCTGGCCTACAGGAGGCGATACACGGCGAGTCGCTCAATTGAGTCGAGTGTGAAGGCAATAGACATGAAGAGAAACCCTACGTTTTTGACATCCAAGAGCTTCATTGGTTAGTGAGAAAATCGTAAAACTCGAAGAAACTTGACGAAAGTGGTTGCATGTTAACAGAATTGTGCCTTCAAATGTAAAATTCTAATAACGAACGAAAATGCTTCATATTCACGTTTTTTTTTATTATTATTGTTGGCTTGCAATTACGCTTGTTAGGGTTTTTTTTTCTTGCAATCTTCAGTGTTTGTTTGAAACTTTTTTTTTTGTTTGAAACTTTTTTTTTACATGGGGGCGGCCCTTACTCTGATTGGCTGGTGAGATTGTCTGTGCATGTTTGTAGTGCAATGACGCAATATCAGCAGAGAAACTTCTTTATTCTTCAGCGTGATGATGTAGTAACGTTCATTTCCATTTTTTCGATCAAAATGACAAATCATGACCAGATTAACAGTGATGATCGTTTCAGAGCGAACGTTTTTTTTTTTTTAGCAGCTAAAAAAATAAATGAGACATGGGACAACCATTTGGTATGGTGGACAACCAAGCACCAATAACTAATAAAAAGTGGTAAAAAACGAAACCATTCGCAGAGCAGAACAAACCATCAGACACATTCAAATCTTCAATTTGAACGCAAGCATGAGGAGAACATACAAACTCAGTCTCAAACTGGACCTTATTGTAAGTCAACAGCAGTGTTTGGTAAATTACTTTTAAAAATTAATTAATTACTGTTAATGGAATGGAATGAAATTAATAACTTAGTTACTCGAAAAGTAACTTAACTTTAACTCATTAAGCGAGCATGTCGAACTACTTGCGTTCATCAGCTTTTATACACATTTTTTCCAGATAAAATTCCTGAATATGAAAACTACACTCTCAGTTTAAGATTACAGAGCATGCAAATAGTACATTTTGTGAACATTTGTTGAAAAAACCCTTTACTGCATTTTGTATCACATTGTATCACTTTGTTTATTGTCAGATTACAGGGCCTTAAATTAAAATTCTGTTTCACAAAACTTGATAAATTCAAACATACACTTGTAATACATTATTTAATCACCAGGTGGCAGCAATTAACTGCTTCATTGCTTTTATCATTGAAAATTTAACCCTTCGTTTATTACACATTGTATTTTCTGGTGATACGTTTAAAATAATGTTTAAAATGAAAATATATAATAAAAATGTATTTATTTATTTTTTGTTCGTTTTTTTAAATATTTTTATTAGAAATATTACGTTGAATCGAAAAAAAAAATGTTTTAAGCTTACCGTCTGGAAGCCAGCCGTAAAGGGACTTCACCAAACTTTATTCTTTATATTCTTCATTTCATTTTACTATGATTGTCTAATTACCACTGTTACATTCTAAGACATATAGAACTATCCGTTTTAACTGTGGCCAGAACCTGACGTAATTGTATATCGCGCGTGCACAAAGCGCAATGTAGGAAATTCTCACGTGTAGGACAGAATTTTAGAGCAGCGGCGCCATGGCGAGTGCTGTGTGCGCCTTGTAGCATGTCGCATCAAACTTTTACCCCCCACGGACGCGCTCAGTCTGTCGACCAAACTTGCTCAGACTTGCATTATGTCAGCTCGTGCTTTGCCACCCCATTTGCTGGAGCCGTACCGCTGTGCGCGCAGACAGACTTATCAATCAAACGCCGCTTGATGGATTCTTCCGAGCGACGTAACAATCGCCTTCAGAGTCTCGAAGCGCGTTTTTTCCTTTGACATAAGGGTATGCAAAGAGTGTAAATGGATGAACGGTTGATTGATTCTCGCCGGCGAAGTTGTTGACAGCAGGAAATGTGTTTTGCATTGACTGTGTTTGCATGAGAATTTGCACGGGGCATGAGTTATTGAGTAGGAGTTTTGGTCCTGAGGCTATTCTACATAATGATGGCGGATCGGAAGAGCTGGAATTCCGTGTTTAACAGCCGTTACCTGTGGAGACAAAGAGTGCCAACAGAACAAAGCTTTATATTTAGACTTGTCTTGCTTTTCGTCTTTAGACCGTCTTGACGTCACCGATTCATTTTTTATACGTACATATTTTTAGGGAGTTTTTTATCCCAGTGACCCAGAAATTGAGCAAGTGGTCGAAAATTGATGGACCTTCGCACTCTCACTTTTCAATAAAATCTAATTTTTCCACGTTTTAAGGATTTTATGCGGGAATTGGAAATCTGGAAGAAACCCACACACACATAGGGGAACATGCAAACTTCATACAGAAGGAGCCGGAAAATGTGGTTCTTGCCGCGAGGGGAAAGCGCTACCCACTGCGCCACCTCGCCGCATAAATGTACATGTTTTTTCAATTATTCAAATTTGATTTTATTTTGACATGTATATTTATAAACAGATCATATAACTATATTGCGCGGAATGAAGAAGCGACGGCAAAGATTCTTCACTCACTTTTGTGTGACGTTGTCCGAGCAATACTTTTATGCGATTAACTTCACACATGGTATGATGTTTTAATTCTTCGGTGGTTATGAAATGTGTTTTTTTGTAATTTAGCTAACAATATTTAAACCAAAAATTATTGGATATTGAGGTGTAAAATGTAAATTGATGTAAACTCAACACTAAATAAACACAATATAATTTAGTATTAGTCATCTTCTACCGCTTCATCCTTTACAGGGTCGCGGGGAGCTGGCGCCTATCTCAGCGTCTTAGGGCCGGAGGCGGGATACACACTCTGGATTGGTGGCCAACCATTCGCAGAGCGGGACACACAGACAAACACATTCACACACTCACTCATACCTATGTGGTCAATTTTCCAATTCCAATTCGCCTGAAACGCATGTTTTTTTTGGACTGTGGGAGGAAACCGGAGAACCCGGAGAAAACCCACGCAAGCACGGGGAGAACATGCAAACTCCACACAGAACGACCCCGACCGGCCTCCAACTCACACCTCGAGTGTCAAACGGTGTTTTCATCTTGCTGTGAGGCGACAGCGCTAACCACTGCGCCACCGTGCTGCCCTTATAATTTAGTATCATTTTTCAATTTGCAATATGTTATTTGTTTTTTAACCCTCCGAGATAGTGTCGCACTTTTTTCAAGATAAAACACATGAAAAAGTCAATTTTGGTCTGACATATAAGTGTTATACATCATTTGAAAATTTGAAGTACCCATTATTTAGGTTACACTCTTAATAAAAAAAGGACGTGTTTTTATGTAAAAATAATAATAATAATATAATAATAATATTTATATGATAATAATAATAATACAACTAAAACATGAAGCACGTCGTGCCTTCTCTTTGTCAGCTGAAAACGAACTGTAACTAAATAAATACTAGTAACATAAAACATGAAACATGTCTACATAAAGCGTAAAATGTCTGTTTTTAAGTATGAGTGTAAGTGGAAGTTTATCTAATCCTAATGAATCTAAAGCTGCAGGCTTGTTGAACAGAGATTTGATCCGACTGAGAATTCTGACGAGCAAGTTATTTGCAGTTGAAAAGGAACTGCGTCTGTAAAAAGGTAAAAGCAGATCGAGTCTCATATGCAGTTTCTGAAGAGGAATTTTAATAAAACCATTCAAGAACATTCAAAACACCGCTGACAGAGATGCGATAGATGAGACAAGCAAGTATCTGTCCTTACACACTTAGCGCCTAAATGGCAGCAGGTGAAAACAATCACTTTGAGCTGCTGATTGTAATGAGCCACACCTGGTGACACCAGGGTCTATATTCATTGCACCGAAAGTGAAAAAGCTGCAATTGTGATATCATACGAAATAATTTACGCAAATAAGCATTTAAAATGAATTGCGTGTGAACTTTGACAGCTCTAATTTACATGTAACTTACATATAATGCTATTTGCAAAAACATTATAGCACAAAACTGCAAAGCAACGTAGCACAATTAAAGTTAAAAGTTCCATTAAAGACCATCGGCTCAGGCACAATGAACAATGAACTACTTTTATTTGTATAACCCATCTATTATCAGAGGTAAATAATTCTCTGTCAGACGATTAAAAAATCTCAACTATTGAAAGCCAACATAAACGTTGTGAACAAAAAAAAGCAGGGCTGATTCAAAAGTGTAATTTTTTATGCGCTATACTGCTCCCCTGGTGGTTGGATAGGAGAGTGCGCAGACACAGTTAAATAAAGTGAAGTAAAGTGAGGGGAGCGTGTCAATATGGCCACTAGGGAACGGTACTTTGCATTAAACCATCCAGTGAAGTGAAACACACAAACCCGAGGCAGTGGGCAGCATCAAGCCATGGAACATTGTGGACCGGGCTTCCAGTTCCTCCCACCGACTCAGTGTTTCATACTTTGGATTTTTGGAGGTTGTTTTCCCACAATGTCCTCCATCATTTTGGTGGACAACCTCAACGTATGTGTTCTACTCAGTGTTGGGAGTAACGCGTTACAAAAGTAACATATTACACTAATATATTACTTTTTGCTGTAACGCGGTAGTGTAACTTATTACTTTTAGTATTTTCAGTAATATATTACTCGTTACATGCAAGTAACGCTTGCGTTACATCAAATATTTCACTTTCAGACAGTAAATCAAACATTTAACATTTCATGTTCGCAAATAGACACGCAAGTCATTCGTTCCGCCTTTCGCTGGTGGAGCGTTGTATTTTGTAACGCTCAGAGTTCGAGGTGTGCAGTGATTGGCTCTGAGCTCGAGATGTGCTCTGAGCGATTGGCTGTGCTCTGAGCTAGCGGCTGACAGCTGTGGCTCTGATTGGCGGCTGTGCACGGGCCAGAGTCGCGCACTCGCGCCTCGCGGCACATTTGAACATTTAATAAACAACAGCCGAAGGTACATTCGCGAGATGGTCTTATGCGCATTGTTTCAGTTTTGTAAAAAACAAGAACATTGCGGTGAAATGCAACCGCTGAATTGTCGGCATCAAAAAAACAGCTATTTAAAAAAAAACGTCGAACTGCCATTAGATCGCTCGACGTGGGAAGAGAAAGAAAACAGCAACGAAAGTGTTCTCTGCCTTTATGACCAGAAAGCAGGACAGTATTGTGTGGTGAGTCATTCAAAATGAATAAAACGCACTGAAGTTTACATAGTCCTGTTGTGTCTGGTATCAGATATACCCAAGTTATTCACTGATGTTGGAGGAAAATCGCTTTGTCTACAATACTTTTAACACTTTTTAAATAATTATTAGTGTTGACAAGCGTCTTTTCCCCAGACATCCGGGCGGATTTTATAAATTCACGATAATGTCCGGTTTTCCCTATTCTTCAAACGACTAATACACGTGTACGCAGATTCACAACCCGTGCTTTAAATTATATGAGAAAGTAATATTTGAGAATGAAATTGCGCGTATCGTTTTGAAACAATGGGCCGACTTTTTTCTTGTATTATTATTTTTTTTTTAAAAACAATCACATTTTAAAAAACATTTTTCATTATTCAAAAAATTATGACAAAATAGTTACCTATTTAGGTTTTTACTGATTTTTTTTTTAAGTTAAGTGATTATTTTTACTAAGTTATAGTTTAGCAACATTGAAGCACATTAAAGCATGTTCATCAGCCTCGAGAAGCCTGTCTGAATTTGTCTCGAGGCCGCGCTGATTGTCCTCTTTTTTGGAAAACAAAATATATGGTCACCCTACAATTATAGATTATGTATATTGTTATTTGTAGCTTGGAGAGGCCACAGTCATTACGCTACATAACTCTATGTCTTCCACTGGTTGTAACATAAATTACTGTACAAGTAAAAAGTACATTTTGTTATTTTAGACGTTAATTTCTACTTCTGTAGTTATTTTGGTGAAAGTAACTTAAAAGTAATACAAAAGTAATGTAATATATTACATTTCTGAGAAAGTAATATTGTAATGTAACTTATTACTTTTTACAAACAGTAATAAGTAATATGTAACATATTACAATTTCAAAGTAACTTGCACAACACTGGTTCTACTTCATCCCATAAAACATTGAGGAGGACTTAGTTTTGCCTGAGTGTCTTCTGTCACGTTTCAGGGAGGAACAGGAGCTCAGACCCAAAAGCAAGATGCTTTTAATTGTAAAACAAATAACCAGAGACTATGCTAAATTCAACAGCCACGGATACCAATCCTGACACCAACAGACTTACGTGACATATAGTGATAAACTCACGACTAACACGGAAAATACATGGTTTAAATACTGAAGCTATAATGAAACAATTTAGAGAACAGGTAACAGGACTTCAAAAATCGGTGAAAAATTAGTGGGGAGTTGTAGTCCTTTAGGCTGTAGTTCTTTAAGGCTGCCCACTGCTCCGGGGTTGTGTGCGTTCACTTTGCTATGTGTGTGTGTGTGTGTGTGTGTGTGTGTGTGTGTGTGTGTGTGTAAAACATCATTGGATGGGTTAAATGCAGAGCAGAATTTGGACACGGTCCCTAATGGCCATATTGACAAACTCGCTCACTTTCTTTATTTCTGTCGCTCTTACAAATACAGTTGTATAGTATTTGGTTGTCATCTATGTTAGTCACATCAGCGGCATTCTGAAAAAGTGTAACGTGACTTCATTAGACGATTCAAGCGCGTAAAATATGATTAACACTTTAGGAATAAATAAAAACAAACAAATAAAGCATCTTTTGTGATTACAGACTCTTGTTCAATCACATAATAATCATTGTAGGCACGTTTTCCACTGGCAAAGCACACATTCTACTTAAAACATTGCTGCAAAGCTTCATAAAAAAAATCCAACACAACGCCAGAGAAAACAAAAAAACACTAGAGAAAAACAAAACCATTAATTAGGCGAAGCTTTCAAGCATCAATCTCTCTTGCCTGTCAGAGAATTATCATAATTTGGGAATGTGAAGACTCTGTAGAGTAAACAGTTAATTTAGGGAAGTATTAATCAAAAAGTCTCTCTATTCCCCTCTGTGCTCGCACACTTTCAGACGCTTAGCATAAACTTTTCAACGCGCACGGAGTTATTCACATGATAGAGCTGATCGACAACTTTACTCGCTTAAACCAAAGACTGACGCCAAAATGCATTAATTGGTTTCATTGTTTTTCCTATAACAGATGCCGAGATTGAAACATCGCAGCTTGTGGGATTACACAGGTGTGTGTGTGTGTGTGTGTGTGTGTGTGTGTGTTTGCTGTTAGCCGTGTAGGACTAGGATTCCAGATGTTATTCTCTCCTGTGCCGTGTTTAAATGTGTTCGCGCTTCATTAAACATGCATTACCGACTTAATTACAACCGTTTTAAACATCTTGTTGTTTTTTTAGATGTTTCTGGAAGACTTTGGATTGACTACAGACTGCGGGTCTGCGCTGCGAAACCATCAAATTCTGTCTTATTTGTGCATTAAAAATTGAATATACTGTATTGTATTTACGTGAATATAAAAACCCATTTTTTCCAATTTTACCAGCTCAAAAACTTGGGGGGTGCTTATAATCGCGTATTTCAAATATGCACGTTTTTTATTTAAATATGCACGGAAATTTCTTAATAAATATAAGCGCCCATTTTTTTTACATTTTATGTCAGGAGCACTCATAAACATAAAAATTTTAAATAAACATAAATACGTCAATAAAGTGAGTGAGATTGTCAATATGGCGAACTATAGCGAAATCGTGCTCTGCTATTAACTCGACCAGTGAAGTCAACTACACACAGTGAAGTGAACGCACACAAACCCGGAGCAGTGGGCAGCCTAAACTGTGGCACCCGGTGGCATAACAGAAATAAAGAAACATTAGACACGCCGCGACACTTAACAAAGACAAAATAACGCTGGTATAAGTGAGATTAAACTAAATACAATCATTAACATTTGAACAGACACGCCATATTGCATCCTGTAGATTCGTGCTAACGGCTAACAGCTAGCACCTGAAAACAAGTCCATAAGCACGCAAAAGCTTCGGAGCAAAAAGAAAACAGTTCAAAACTAAGAACACCAAAATAAAACACAATCAAATCGCCCTGTCTGCTGCTCAGATAAAAACAAGACTGTTGTAAAATTTACGTCTAACAAAAATCAGCTCAGACAGCTTTAATCCAGTGGAAGCCTAAAGCCTCACTGATTGAGCAGCGAAGAATCATGGGAGCTGTAGTTCCAATCGCTAGAATTATTTTATTAATTAATTTTTATTATTTTTAAGTAAAAAGACATTGAAGGGATACACGAGTCACGAGTTTCCAGAAAATTTTGAATTTGACAGAAAAAAATTTCGTAATTTAGCCAGAAATGAAAAATCAGGGGGGAACTTATATTTGTTTAATTAGAAAAACTTGTTTTTTATTTTTGTATACAGGTTGTTCTTTCCCATTGCAAGTCATTTCAATTGATCAAACATTTGTTCATTCATATGTGTAGCATCCAGACTTTTATTTTGCGGGTCTGATTCAGGGCATTGAGGTCATTTATAACGCGCACAATTTTAACTTGATTGCTTATTGTCAGAATTCGGTTGCATCGACATGTCTTTTGTGAACGTTGCCTCTGTTTTCTTTTGTGTTTTGCGAGTTGTGCGGTTACGTGCCCATCAAACTCATCAACGTTTTCACCTGTCATGTGACCCAGCATCATCATCATGTGACCAAAAGTGACTGTGCGTTTTTTCTGCTACAATGTGTAGTATATGGTCTGAGATTTGGTGGTGGTGGTGGGGGGGGGGGCACACAATTTATTCTCTTGTGTAAATTGCTCTGTAAACAAAATCTCACTGTTGTAAAATAGGAATTCAAACCTTTGGAGTGGTTAGTCTTCACAATTTATTATGAAAATTGAAAACTATTGACATTTAATTTAGAAACTAGCCAGTTAAAATCTAGTAGAAATCATGTCACGTTGCATGCTCACAATTTGTGTTTGAGAATTTACAATGACTTTATAAAAATACAATATACAATAACAGCTGGTTCTTCAGACGCACAACATCACTTTACAGGATACGTTATCTGAACATATCATGAACTTATCATTATAGTATTTGCAAGTGTTAAAAAAAAACATCATATTCGGTTAATTATTTTTGCACTGTATTTATTATTTCATGTATATACTGTACTCTTCTGTGTACGTATATACTTTACTAGTTAATGTAAATACTGAACTTTTCTTAACACTGGAATTGAATGTAAGAACAGAAAAGAAAGAAATTTTGTCCTGCTCTGCACATGTCAATAAACACTTTGACTTGACTTGATATAATACTTGCAAAAAGACGGGAAATACTTGCCAAAACAGGGGAAAAGGCGGAGTCAGACAAAACTCAATTCCTTGTTGTCATTTGCAACTTGGCAAATAAAGTTTCTGATTCTGATATAAATTGTCAGATAACTAGCGCCATCTTGTGTGTAGCTAGAGAAAAGCACAATAATTCTGCAACGTATTTCTATGAAATTAAAAACACTTTATTTTATGAAGAGCTGCACTATATTGTTCTTATCATCGCGAGACTCTGTAATTCCCTTCCTGTTATCAATTTCTGTAAGTATTAAAAGCTGTAAGTTTATTTAAACATATTTGTATGTAGACCTAAATACGTAATTGCTAAGCATAAATGTTTTTGATATAGTTCTGTGAATATTATTCGATGAGCCGTCTGTCTAAAGCACAATTCATTCTATGGAATGAGATTAGTGCCAAAATTACCAAACGTAAATTTTTAATAAACGAACAAAAATGCTTCACCTTTACGTTTGGATTTTTATTATTCGCTTGCAATTGCGTTTGTGTTTTTTTTTTTATTCTTTTTTATTTGTTTTATTTTTTTATTATCATCTTCAGGTTTTCGTTTGCAATTTTTTGTTTCGCTTTTTTACGGAAACGTCCGGGAAAAAATATCGCGATGGTACTTTTATTTTGAATGATCTCCACAGGAAGTTCGTCATTGACTGTTAAACAAACCGCTGGCAACGTAACGTGCGTGACGCTGTCGAGTAGCTACCGGTCACGGTGAAGTGTCAGGTGAACGTTTCAACTTTAACCATCGACTTGTAAAAATATATAAAATAGTTTCGGAAAAGCGGAAAGCGAAACCGAGTCGCTTCTCAAAACGAATCTGTTCTTTATCATCAGTAACACTATTTCATGACAAGGGCGAGTTTGCGAGAAAGAAGATTCTGGAATCTTCCAGGTCACAGTGACTGACCGGCGGCGGCGGCGTCTCGAACACACGCGGCATGAACATCTTCCCTTACTTCTGCCGGGGGCCGGTGGTCCGAGGGTTCGGGCGAGGGAGCAAAGACCTGGGCATCCCGACAGGTCAGCGGAGGAGATTGTCCATTTTTGTCTCTACACACACACACACACACACCAAAAAGGACTAAAAACATGTTTAAGGCAACACGTGATTCAGTGTTAAGGATTGTTTTTTTTTTATGTTTAATCATTCGTTCAGTAACGTGCACTGTTTTTATTAACTCGGTATTTAACTTACTTCAACTTGACTATTTAGTGCTGAATGATGTTGGTGAAATTTAATATGAATACATTTTCCAATAATTTGACTGTCAATATTGTAATAAACCGCAGAAACGAGACTGCAGATTACATTACCTTTTTTACGGCGCTTTGCAAAGTTTGACTTTGAAATTAACGATTAGCTCAAATGACAAGGTGCTAGTGCTGTCACCAGAGCGTCTGCTCTTTCATCAGATTACTTTTACCATGAACTATTGTACACACTGATAAATTTTACCTGCGTTTTTTGTTTTTTTGTTTCAGCCAATTTCCCAGAGTCAGTAGTGGACAGTCTTCCCGCAGACATCAAAACGGGCATCTACTTTGGTTGGGCACGTTTAGATAACGGAGACATTCACAAAATGGTGATGAGCATTGGTTGGAACCCGTACTACAATAACACAAAGAAGTCTATGGTGAGAAAACATTCACGCTCATTTTTGTACCATAATGGGCTGAATTTAATTTTTTGTGATCGTAGGAAGCCCACGTCATCCACAGGTTCAAGGAAGATTTCTATGGCCAGACACTGAGTGTGGCTGTGGTGGGCTACATTCGTCCAGAGAGAGGATTCCAGTCACTCGGTAAGTGGATTATCGGTAAGAACCCGATATTCATCCATATTTTCAATGATCAATATTATCTTTAATCAATATTAGCGAATCCGATCATATTAACTTGGATTCCAAGTTGTGTATTTTTCAACTTGATTTAAAAAACGTTTTTTTTAATTCAAAAAATAAAAATGAAATCAAAATATAAAAGTTAAAAAATACAAGTAAAATTGAAAAATAAATATAAAAAATTAAATTCTTCAAATTTGTGAAGCCCAGCCAAAGGTCCCCCACAAGTGATCATACTTTACTTTACTGTACATACTTCATCTTTACTTCCACTGTGATCAATCAACCAGTTTAAAAGTGTTCCTGCTTCTTGAAACATCTCTATCCCTTTAACGATGACATCACACTTTTACCTTTAGTGTCGGATTTCATTTCATTCAGATTACATACATTTTACACTTGAATATTTAGATATGTAGATGTGCCACTTTTTATCCTGCTTTTAAACACCTGCCGGAAATCCGATGCCTTCCCGTGTTCACAAGAATCAGAGCCGAGCGGGTTCTGCCATTGGATACTGACTTTAATTAATTTGTGATTTATCAGGACCAATCGGGAAATTGAATCTCCAACTAAAAACAGCGAAACCGAATCTCATCTTAAGCAGAATGTTTTACATCAGATTTGAACGTATTCTTTCCTCTGCGTCACAGACGAGCTGATAGCGGCGATCTGCAGTGACATCGAGGAAGCCAAACGGAGGCTAGACCTTCCTGAACACTTGAAAATAAAAGGCGACAACTTCTTCAAGACCTTAGTATCAGCCAATCAGATTCTGAAGGAGGATTCCAAGCTGTAACCTAATTCTCCGTCCTTTTCTCACGTCAGTCGTGTTAATGCAGAACACGTTTGTTCGTTTTTAAAAGGTTAATTTACTCTTGTGGTTCCAGCTCTCCATATCTATGGACTTTTTTTTTTTTTTTAAGGAAAGAATCGAAAGATTTTTTTTTCTCCAATGGAGGATTTCGAGGCTGAATTCAGTGAAACTAATTCCATATATTACATTTTATAAACAGGTTTAAAAACTTGTTTTTTGCTTCTGAGTTTCTCTTCCTTTTATTTCTATATTCGCAGACTTGATACATTATTTTAATCAATTTGAAAGAAGGTGTTTTGGCTGTACGCTTATAATAGAATAACTTTTAGTCCGAGTCGACCTTCAGACGACACTGAAGGACAAATGTAGAGTTTCATGTGTCTCCATGGAATTTTACAAAATGGCAAAAGCAAAGACTGAAATTGACTGTGAATGTTCTTAAACTTGTTTTCTGAAGCAAAAAACAACCGCAGTCTATTTTACAATAAGTTGTCACTTATTCATTATTTAATTTTATAGTTTATTTTCTCTCGTTTTTATTTCTTTTATTTTTAATATCTACTGTATATTTTTTCTTTGAACATGTTGTGGCCCACAACATGTGTCCAAACATAATGTTCACAGTTCTGAAAACATTGGGAATATTTTATCAATAACTTGGCCGTTCAGAATAACTAGAAGTTCAACTGATGTGTCACATTGAAACTCGTGTTTATGAATGTAATGTCTTTTGTCAAACACAGTTCTTGCCTTGAAAAATAAATTGTATTCCATAAAATTATCTACAATAGAAAAAAATGATATCAGTACCTTTTTAAAGAAACAATTAGGCTAAAAAAGCAAGTGCACACACACACACACACACACACACACGCTTTTAAATTAATGTAAAAAATTGCTATTTTTAATGTTCACAGTTCCATTCCAAAAGAGCTTAAATTGAAAAGAACATGCAAACAGGCCAAACAAAACTCCGTCGATCGTTTCAAAAGGATCTTCAAACAACGAAGCTGGAGTGCGTCATAGTGTACAGTTCATCATCGTATTCCAAATCATCATCATCCTCCTCTTCCTCCTCCAATCCATCCTCTTCCAGGAGGTTGTGTTTGGCCTTCTGATACACTACTCCATCTCTTCCCATGTAAACAATATCATCCTCATCCTCTTCCTGCCGGTTTTTATCACAGTACTCGCTCTGGATTCTGTCTCGGAGAGTTGCGGAAGTAAAGCTGTCTTCTAACTTGGAGTAGCCTTTTACCGGGAGTCTGCTTCTGAAATGCAGGAAGAGGAAAACGGCCAGCCACAAGCCAGCCAGCACGACAATCACAGCGAAAACAACGGCCCCTGCGTGAGCAGAAGGCATCGGGTCTTTGTTGAGGAGGTCGTAGTTCAAGCCCAAGACGCATTCATCTGGAAAACAGCGGAAGGTCAGCGACTTTTAGTAGCTTCACACGGACAGGATTTAGCTAAAAGTAGTATAGAGTGTGAACCATTGTATGTAGTAGTACAGAGTGCACAAATTGAAGTTTGTAAGGAATTTTAGCCACGCCCACGCGCCAAAACCATCTGGAGAACAATCAGTATAAGTTTTATTGGCTTTTATAGAAATAAAAAAAAAAACATTCGAGATGCCGTGACACTTAACAGGGACAAAAAAAATACCGGTAACAACGGTAAGAAGTAAGATTAAACTTAATATTTTATATTGCAACAAACAGAGACTACAAACTACGACCACTTAGCTTAGCGCAACCAGCTACAAACGAGTCCAATGTGTCATCGCAGAAAGAGTCGAAGCAGTTGAAAATGAAGAACACGAGCAAGAAGTAAAAAAAAAATCCAAGGAACAGACACAATCAAAACGCTCGGTCTGCTAAACGGGATAATAACCGCTATGATTCTCTTCACACGGCGTCAGATAAACAGAGAGCTTGAAACAATTGCTCTACACATGTGTGGAGTCTGACTGGAGAGCAAAGGATGTTGGGAAATAAAGTCCTGACCAATAGAATCGACTTTAAAAAAAAAAAAGAGTATGTTTAAGAGAGTATTAACGTAATTGAACCAGAAACGTTAAAAAACAAAACCTATTTTTATTTTGTGCCTGAAAAATCAGGGGGGTGCTTATATTCACATAAATACGGTATTTTAGTTTGAAGTCTCACCGTTAATTCTGTCACACTGGCAGCATTCCCAAGGGAAGTAGGACAAGAGCTTCAGTGCGTTTTCCCCACAGCAGGGAAGACACCTCCCGTCCTCTGAGAGGCGCTGTAGAGGCGGGCAGCTGGTGCAGTTGTAGGGTCCCGCACCCTTGCATTCAGCACAAGAGCGGTCACACGGCCAGCAGTTATTATCCTGAGACACCTTTTAAATGATAGGCAAACGACATGTGATGCAAGAAGAGGAACACGCACCGATTTAACACTCCTGTTAGGTTCTTTTTAGAAGAACGTCAGGAATGTACGTGGGTCAGTTTGACCCGGGGGACTTTATTATGCATTTAAGTGTCAGAAACCTAAAAGTTCAGAGTGAGAGAGGAAGAAAGAGAGATAGAGAGTGAGTGAGTGAGTGAGTGAGTGAGTGAGTGAGTGAGTGAGTGAGTGAGTGAGTGAGTGAGTGAGTGAGTGAGTGAGTGAGTGTGAGTGTGAGTGTGTGTGTGTGTGTGTGTGTGTGAGGTGTGTGTGTGTGTGTGGTGTGTGTGTGTGTGTGTGGTGTGTGTGTGAGTGTGGTGTGTGTGTGTGTGTGAGACAGCAGTGTCTCAATGTTGCAAAGAAACAAATCGTATTTGATCTTTCTGACTCTATAGCTTCTACTTTAGGGGTCAAGGGCCAAATTGACCCAAATATCATCATTGTAACAAAAACATGTAGCGTGTGTTACAAATATGTGAACAGAACCATTTTTTGTTTATATGTAGATTATACTAACAAGGCAAGCAGGACAAGTTTAAAAGTGAAAAAATACCTTTTAAGTATTTTTTATACTCTGGTCAATTTGACCTCAACAGTATCTATGTGATATAAATGTAGCGTGGTGTTACACATGTCAACCGAATTGTTACATTTTTTTTATGATGATTACACCAAATAAGCCAAGCAGGAGTGTTTCAAACAAAAGTAATAATTGTAAGTAGTTTAAAAATATTTTTAACCTTTAAAACGAGTAAACTTGACCCAAACTTAGGAGGGTTAAAGCAGCTGGTCTGACCTTGAAGGGGGAATATTGTCCGCTTAGACACAGCGACGAGCAGATTCCCCCAAACTTTTCGAAGCCTTCATAGCAGGACGTGCAGGCTAGAGCTCCGCCCCCTGAGGACACGCAGAAGAGGAAGTGAAGCGGTTGATGAGCATCAGCTGAGCGGCGCCGCATCACCTCCGCACGTCCTGCAGGTGGCGTGGCATTTCCTGCACACTTTGTCCAGAGCGTCGGGGTAGTAGTTTGGTGGGCATGTGACCAGACACTGGCCGGACGCTCTCAGCAGGAAGTAGTTTGTTCCACAGCTGAGACAGAAGAGGCTGTTTCCGGAACATTCTTCACAGGGATGTGTGCAGGCCTCACACGCTCCACTGCTGCTCACGAAGAAGCTGGAATACAGACAGTGTTAGGACACACGTCTCTCTCTCTCTGTTGATCAGTCTATCTATCTTTATGTCAGTCAGTGTTTTTATCTGTGTATGTTTATCTATCTGTCTTTCTTTCTGCCAGGCTATATATCTCGATCTAGCTGTTTGTCCACCCATTCATCCATCCATCTAACTATCTGTCCATCCATCCATCTATCCTTCTAGCAATATGTACATTCATCCATCTAGCTTTCTGTCCCCCCATCCATCCATCCAGCTACTGTATCTGTCCATCCATTCTTCTAGCTATCTGTCCATTTATCCATCTAGCTATCTGTCCACCTATCCATCCTCCATCCTTCTAGCTGTCTGTCCATCCATCTTGCTATCTGTCCACCCATTCATCCATCCAACTATCTGTCCACCCATCCATCCTTCCCTTCTAGCTATATGTCCATCCATCCTTCTAGCTATCTGTCCATACATTAATGTGTCCATCCATCCATCTAGCTTTCCTCCCCCATCTATCATCCATCCATCCAGCTATCTGTCCATCCATCCATCCTTTTAGCTATCTGTCCACCTGTCCATCCTCCATTCTTCTAGCTATTTGTCCACTCATCCATCCATCCATCCTTCTAGCTATCTCTCCATCCATCCATCTAGCTATCTGTTCATACATTAATTTGTCCATCCATCCATCCATCTAGCTTTCTGCCCCCCCATCTATCATCCATCCAGCTATCCGTCCATCCATCCTTCTAGCTATCTGTCCATTTATCCATCTAGCTATCCGTCCACCTATCCACCCTCCATTCTTCTAGCTATCTGTCCACACACCCAACCATCAATCTAGCTATCTGTTCATCCATTCATTTGTCCATCTATGCATCTATATTTCTGCCCCTCATCCATCCATCCATCACTCTAGCTATCTATCCATCCATCCAGCTATCTGTCCATCCATCCTTCTAGCTTTCTGTCCCCCCATCCATCCATCCAGCTACTGTATCTGTCCATCCATTCTTCTAGCTATCTGTCCATTTATCCATCTAGCTATCTGTCCACCTATCCATCCTCCATCCCATCCTTCTAGCTGTCTGTCCATCCATCTTGCTATCTGTCCACCCATTCATCCATCCAACTATCTGTCCACCCATCCATCCTTCCCTTCTAGCTATATGTCCATCCATCCTTCTAGCTATCTGTCCATACATTAATGTGCCCATCCATCCATCTAGCTTTCCTCCCCCCATCTATCATCCATCCATCCAGCTATCTGTCCATCCATCAGTCTTCTCTTCCGGACTCTGACTTGAGCAGACGTGTCTTCTCGCTCTCCGCTCTGCTTTATCTTTAGCAAGCTTTTGTCTACTCCCTTTTTTTTCTGCTTTCGAAGGAAAGATGGAAATTCTAAATTGGTCACTGAGCGCTTTGGACAAGATTTTCACCCAAAAAAAGGAATCACCCGGGGAACCGCTTTGCCCTCAAGGGACACTCGCTGCCGGGTATGTCCGAGACCCATGGGCTAAATGGGGTTTGGTCTGCTTGGAACCGTTGTCCATTGAGGACGTGGAAGATTTATACATCTTTTGGGTACTTTTCATCGGACTGATACTGATTGGAGGTGGTATCGCTCTGGTGTATCAACGGAACAGGAAAGACGCGAGAGGCATTCTGGCTGCCCTGCCGAACGCGGAGTCAAAGAAAAACCTGGAGGTGGTGGTCGTGCGGTCATCGGAGTTACACCAGCGGATGGCTCGAACCGAGGAACTGTCTAAATCCATCTCAGTCCGCGTCGAGAATAGTATGAGATGCATGGATAACATCGAGAAGCAGATTGATCGTCAGCTGGCTTTGGCGATCGGACATTCTGCCAGACTTGAGGAGATGTCCAAGCTGCTCCACATGGAAAGGAACGTGTGCCCTCAGTGACTGTCATGATTGATTATGGATCGGAAATTAATAACGATTCCGAAATTAACGATCTTTTTGGCTGTTTTCTACCCTCCCTTTCTCCTCGGCGCCCCTGAGAACGGATTATCAGCCCGAGGCGCCTCTTCAAGGTCATCCTGGCTTCTGCTATGAGTCCTGACGCCTACACAGACATAACACTGATAACATACACCGTCTGCTCGCCGCTATGAAACTGATCTCTCACCCCCCAAATTCCTGTCGTTTTGAGAAACAAAAAAGTCCACCGGCGTTCCCTGCCGTACCGTGTGAAACTGTGCCCCCTGTCTGTGCGCTTCTGTAACCGTGTGTCTGAAACGCCCTGCTCTCGCTTGTATTTCATAGAAGAATGGCGGCGCTCTGGTACATGTGCTGCGGCCCTCTCTCTTGTGAAATTTCCCCACTGCGGGACTAATAAAGGCTATATTCATTCATTCATTCATCCATCCTTTTAGCTATCTGTCCACCTGTCCATCCTCCATTCTTCTAGCTATTTGTCCACTCATCCATCCATCCTTCTAGCTATCTCTCCATCCATCCATCTAGCTATCTGTTCATACATTAATTTGTCCATCCATCCATCCATCTAGCTTTCTGCCCCCCCATCTATCATCCATCCAGCTATCCGTCCATCCATCCTTCTAGCTATCTGTCCATTTATCCATCTAGCTATCTGTCCACCTATCCACCCTCCATTCTTCTAGCTATCTGTCCACACACCCAACCATCAATCATTCATCCATTCATTTGTCCATCTATGCATCTATATTTCTGCCCCTCATCCATCCATCCATCACTCTAGCTATCTATCCATCCATCCAGCTATCTGTCCATCCATCCTTCTAGCTATCTGTCCACCCATCCATCATTCCAGCTATCTGTCCACTGTACGTATGTATGTTGGTTGATAGTGTGTGTGTGTCTGTGAGATGAGCGTTACCGTGATGGACAGGCGTCTAAGCAGCTGTGTTGGTGCAGGTGAAGATCAGCATTACAGCTCAGACAGTCAGTGCTGTGACGTCCACGACACGAAGAACACTTCACATGGCACCTCACACACTCACGGTCAGCGGCGTTTTCATAGTGACCAGCCGGACAAGTGGAAACACACGTCTGATCTGATGAACAGAAAGCAACCCATTAGATTACAGAATTCTCACCTCGAATAAAAACACTCATGTGTTCAAATCTGTAGATATGTTTAGTTATATACACTAGTCTTCAAAAGTTTGGGGTCAAATCTTCAGGATCTTGGGAATTTCTCGCATGGAATAGCCTTCATTTCTAAGAACAAAGATAAACTGTCAAGTTTCAAATGAAAGTTCTCTCAAAATTTCTGGCCATTTTGAGCGTTTGATTGAGCCACAAATGTGAAGCTCTAGATTCTCAACCTGCTGATAGGAAGGTCAGTTTTATAGCTTCTTCAACCAGATAAACAGTTTCCAGCAGTGCTAACATCATCAAACAAGGGTTTTACAATCATTATCCTTCTGACACAATTAGAAAACGCATTGTACCATTAAAACACTGCAGTGACAGTTGCTGTAAATGAGCCTCTACACACTTATGTAGATATTGTCCCAAAAACAAGACATTTACAGCTAGAATTCACCACATTAGCAATGTATAGAGTGTATTTCTGGTTAGTTTAAAGTTAATTTATTTGACAAAAACATAAGGGCATTTCAAAGTGACCCCAATCTTTTGAACTAAGTTACATTATATTCAGTTGATTCAGGTTAATCAGACCAGGCACTTAATTGTCTTAGTTGTCTTGCACTTAATAGTCTTGCACTTAAACAATTTTCTTAGATAAGCTTAATATTGTTCGCCTATTTAGACACAAAATAACCAAAGAATGTGATAGAATGGGGAAAAAAAAACAACAAAGTAGTTATTATTGTACAGATAAAGTGAAAGACTCTACAACTTAAATTTGAACTGGTGACTGGAACTATGCTTATGACGGGCAGGTTCATTTATGGTCTGTGTTTGTTTGATTGTTTATTATGATGTGTGCAGTGCGTTATGGTGATGTTTGTTTGTTTATGTTTGATGTTTGTTTATTTGTTTATTTATTTGTTGTTGCTGTTGTGACGTGAAATTTCCCCGCTGTGGGACTAATAAAGGATTTTTCAATTCAATTCAATTCAAAAAGTGGGTTTCACATCTGTCTTTTATAGTCTCACACTTGGTTTGTTTTAAGTGAACCAACTCTAAGTTTGCATATATATGCGAATGGTCAGCAAAGCAAAGTTTGTAGACAACAGTAGTTCATCGCCAGACGTGTGTGTTTAAAGAGCATAAAGACATTATCATGTAACATCTCGTCTTATTGCACAGAGCATGAATGGATCAACTGGCTATTTTGACCAAATTGTCCCGATTAACCAGAACAAATTGTCTTTTCCATTAATATTTAATCCTTTCCAAATCCATTTGCTTCATCAGGTATTGTAGGTAAAAATCTTATTCATACTTACGTAGCAAGAAGTGTTTTGGGTGGCAGCTGAGACATCGTTCCCAGCCTTTGCCGGAGCAGCGGAGGCAGCTGGAGTGGCATGTTTCACACTGCCCCGCCTGGTTTCTGAAGGAGTTCTGAGGGCAGATAGTGGAGGAGTAACATTCTCCGTTCCTCTCCATGCTCATGTTCTGGTGGCAGCTGAGGCACGAGGACGGAGGTGGACCTGAACATGTCAGACAGGAGCTGTCACAGTCTACGGGCAAAGAAATATCCATTAGCAGTGTGAGGCTAAACGTACATTTTTACTATTCGCAATATATTAATATTCGCAATTTTATGGAATCAGATTAGTGCCAAAAATATCAAACGTAAATTTCGAATAAACGAACAAAAATGCTTCAAATTTATGCTGGTTTGGATTTTTTTTTTCGCTTCGGATTTTTCGTTCTTTTTTTTTTTTTGGATTTCTGGCCCAAGTTTCTGATTGGCTAGTGAGAATTTTAGATTTGATAATTTTGGCACTAATCTGATTCCATACAATTTAAGTCAAAATCTAAACGTCAATGCAAAAGGTTGTTTTTGTGTTCACTTGAATGTGTAGAAATAGCCAAAGCTCTAATGCAAACAAGAGCTCTAAAGTCACAAGATCTGCCCGCGAGGTCGTAGCTTATCAGGGTGAAAAGGAGGATGTACTACATGGTAGCAATCACTTCTCCATTAATGGTTTGTGAAACTAACTTTCACAGCTAAGACTAGAATTTAACTTTCAAGCTGAGACTAGAATCCTGACTAAACTCAAGCTTTTTCTTCCACCGCTAATCCTAAACTAAACCTAATCACTCATCAAATAGTCTGTCCAATGAAACTAGACAGAACACATTTTTCTATTGTAAGGTTTTGGACAAACTTTTGACTGTTCTTTGGACATTTTCACTTGAGTTAGGGTTAGAATATTCTTGAGACGTTTTTGGGTTAATTCACGTCTTGATGTTTGAAGTCACACACTTAGGGTTAGGGTTAGGAAAGAAATTCCTAGAAAAGAATTGGTGCTTAAGGGGTTATTACCCGAAAAGTTGTGAAGGGATGCTGGGCCTGACTGCAGATAAAACGAGGACCATTTTTAAACTGGCAAACTGTCTTGTGAAAGTCCATAACTAGTCAAACTGTCAAAGTTAACTCAACCCAATTGGTTTTCATTAGGAATGTTGAACAAAACAATTGGTTGCCATCGCCTCATGGATCCACCAATGTGACGTATCCAGTACAAGACCAGGGATGCTGTAACCCTACTTTCAAGCAAAGGTGGTCTGCTAATCATCACTATCTAGATCAGGGGTGTCCAAACTTTTTGATTCGCGGGCCACATTGGGTTCTAACATTTGACAAAGGGGCCGGACCGGGCTCGGGGGGAAAAAATACGCATTTTAGGATATACACATTTTTGTATATAATTTAGTATTTAACATTAAATAGTGTTAATTTCTATTTAAAAATGCATTAAAAACAAAAAAAAAACAGATATAATACTAAAATGCTAATAAAGTGATTTAGCATTTTACTGCTTTTTAAAAAGTGTTCATAAATAAAGTTCAATAAAAACCTTCATAATGGAACATTGAAAAAAAATATATGATTTTGATTACATTTTTTACAAGCTGTGGTGGGCGTGGTGAAACAAACCGTATTCGTTTGAGATCACATGGTGTGTTCACGCGCTGAACCGCTCCGAGAGTATTTGAAAGTTGAGTTAAACTAGGCAAAATAACCGAATCTATGAAAAAAAACGAACTTCCCATCACTATAATGAAGACCTTCTGCGCGAAAACACTGCTGTGTGCTGTGACGGACCAAACGGATTGGTCGAATTTGCCGTAAATTTGCAGTGATTAGATGAAATTGCAAGGTCGCAAATAAATTGTGGAGTTTCGCTGAATTTGCGTGAATTGGCGCGATCGCGAATCCTGAAGGGACTGAATACTGGCCGCGGGCCGGATTACATTCATTTTATGAACCAAGTAACGGGCCGGTCATAATTTGATTAAGGGCCGCATTTGGCCCCCGGGCCGAACTTTGGACATGCCTGATCTAGATAAACCCAGATCAAATCAGCAGATAAGATGATAAAAGGACCCTACCATGACACTCTTTCCCCTTCAGATAAGTGGTTGACGGGCAAGTAGACAAGCACTTCCCATTGTGACGCAGAGCTCTGTGTGACCTGCAGGAGACGCAGTCGTCCTCATCCGGTCCGGTACATCCCGCACAGTCACTGTGACACGGTGCACAGCGCTTCCCTTCCAAGCTTGCGTAATATGCTGTAGGACAGTCGGGGATGCACTGGTCCTCATGCAGGTAGAAGTACGGCGAACATTCTGTAGGGAGAGGCGCGATTGTGAGGACTTAGGTAAGAGTACTTTGTGTAGAAGACTTTAATAAGAGGATGTTATAAAGAAGACTTTAGTAATAGGATTTTCATTAAGTGAACTTTATTAGGAGGACTTTATGAAGAAGACTTCAGTAAGAGGACTTCACATGCCCACCACTTCATTAAGATGACTTTATTGTCAGGGCTTTAGTAAGATGATTTCATTAAGAGAACCTTTTAAGAGCATCTCTCTAGGAGGACTTTATTAAGAAGACTTCGGTAAGAGGACTTCATTAAATGGATTTATTAGGAGGACTTTATTCTGAAGACTTCATTAAGAGGACTTAATCAAGTGGACTTTATTAAGTGGACTTTATTAGGACGACTTTATTCTGAAGACTTTATTAGGAGGACTTTATTAGGAGGACTTTATTCTGAGGACTTTATTAGGAGGACTTTATTCTGAAGACTTCATTAAAAGGACTTTATTAGGAGGACTTTATTCTGAATACTTCATTAAGAGGACTTTATTAAGTGGACTTCATTAGGAGGACCCAAGTGAAGTTATTTTCCGATGCCACTCACCGCTACACTTGTCGAGGCCGTCACACTCTGTGCAACTGTACGGGCAGCGCTTACACAATCCATCCATTACAAAGTGTCTGGAGGGGCAGTGATGAAGACAGCGATGGTTGAAGAGCAGATAACCTTCCTCACAGCTCAGGCAGCGATCGGCTCGCTCTTCACATGAGACACATCCTGCCGCACAGCTGTGGCACGTGCCATCCTCAGGGTACCCACTGCGAGAAAGACAGTTTTAGAGCTACCAGACTTATGCTAATATAAGAACCTAAACATAAACAACCCCCTTCTAACATTTCTGGATAAATACTACTCTTTCTTCTTTTAACAAATTTAACTTGTGACTCCTATCACTTTGATGTTGTTTTACTTGCATAATTTAAAAACAATCTACTCTAGTGATTGGAACTCCACCTTCCAGAAACCTCAGCGAATCCCATGAGCCTTTGCACTCCAATCAGCTCAGCCATTATCAGCCGAAGTCTTTAAAAGAAGGTTGTGATGTATTGTTTTGCCCTGTGCAGCAGACCAAGCGTTTTTATTGTGTTTGTTTTCTCTGGTTTTCACTCCTTGCCTGTGTTCTTTGATTTCGACCAGACGCTGCCCCGACACTTTCTTCTGCTTGTCAAATTCGTTTCTGGCCTTTAGCGCTGAGCCCGCTATTTGGTTTGTGGTTCTGGGGTCACTTTGAAATGCCCTTATTTTTTAAAGAAAAGCTTTTTCGTTAATGAAAAGGAAGCTTTTTCGTTAACCGTTTTTGTTAATGAAAGTAACTTTAACCTAATCAGAAATACACTCTATACATTGCTAATGTGGTGAATAACTATTCTAGCTGTAAATGTCTGGTTTTTGGTGGAATATCTATATGTGTATAGAGGCCCATTTCCAGCAACTGTCACTGCAGTGTTTTAATGGTACAGTGTGTTTGCTAATTGTGTCAGAAGGATAATGGATGATTGTAAAAGTCTTGTTTGAGCTGGAAACTGTTTATCTGGTTAAAGAAGCTCAAGAAACGCTCAAAATGGCCAGAAATAAAGAACTTTCCTGTGAAACTCGACAATCTATCCTTGTTCTTAGAACTGAAGGCTAATCATTGCAAGAAATTGCCAAGAAACTGATTAAACCCCAAACTTTTGAAAAGTAGTGTATGCTTGTCTGCCTCCAGAACCATTATTTAAAGATAAAAAAGGACAGAACGCAAAAGTGCACTGCTGTATAAAGATAACATATTTCCTTTTATTTTGATTGCTCGTGACTTAAAATATGGAAAATTGAGCGCCTATATTTGATGTATGCGCATTTAAGACCCCGCCCGCTAAGATTTTGAGTGTCTAAAATTGGAAAGATCAAATTTAAGTTTATTTATGTAGCACTTTTCTTAGTCCCAGACCAACATAAAGTTACTATGCAGAATTAGGGGGAAAAGAGTCTTTGAAGAAGAAAAATGTCGATTGTTCATCTGTGTTCAAAAACGAGGAAGAAAAGAGTAAATATATATATATATATATATATATATATATATATATATATATATATATATATATATATATATATAGTAAAAATAAAAAGAAATTGGAGTGCTTATATTTGCGTAAATAGGATCTTTTGATTTATTTTGTACACCGATGGATGGTAGTGTAGTTTGTAATAGTTGACCTTTTACAGCTTGGAACACAGCGGCCGTTCTCCAGGTAGAGTTGACCTGTAGCTAGATCTTGGCATTTCTGACACTGGTGGGCATCCTGGCACTTCAAGCATCCGGCCGAACACGGATCACATCGCCCACTGGATTGATTCCCGAAGCTCTCAGGTGGGCAAATGGAATTGCACGTGTGGCCACTGGTGAGGAACATGCCTGTGTGGACATGGAACGTCAACTTAATGTCTCTCTTAGCTTCAGGATGAAGAAAAGCCAACACTCACCTTTTGGACATGAATCACACTGATCTTTTTTGTCCCCTGAACACATCCGACATGAGGAATGGCATGGCTCACACTTGCCTAACCCTACACACACACACACACACACACACACACAATCATCTCTATGAGTCCACAGAAGCCAGCGAAGAGCGAGAGGGTTTTGCGTTATCATTAGGGATATTCTGAAATGATCTGAGGTGGCGGGATCGAATTTTGGGAAATCCAGAGATTGTCCAGTAAAACTCAATTTATGGTCACATTTATTTAAATCAATATTTTTTTGAAATATTTGACTCTCCGATTGCATTTAAAAAGTCTGAAACACTGTGTTTTAAAGTGGAGGAAAAGTAAATCACAAACTGATTTATTCATAGTTAATAAACCAGACACATTAGTAAAAGGGACGTTATTGTGTGACAAATTAATGGCTAAAGTCAAAACGCAACAAAAATATTTGAAACGATACTAAACTAAACGTTTGGAACGAAAGTGTGAAAATTGCAAGCAAAAATTCAAAACAAAACAAAAGAGTGAAGATTGCAAGCGAAAAAACATAATGAAAATGTGAAGCAAGAAGAAATCTGCGTTTGATATTTTTGGCACTAATCTGATTCGTTAATGCATGTGCTTTGTGTGTGTGAAGTTGTTTTGACTGTGTGTGAAAGCACTTTAGTTTGGGGGTTTTTTTTGTGTCCGTGTGTGTGTGACAGCACTTAAGTTTTGTGTTTTTAATTTGTGTGTGTGTGTATATACAGTAAATGAGAAGGTCTTTGACTGTGTGTGTGTGTGTGTGTGTGTGTGTTGCTGAGAACGTTTTTTGACTGGTTGTGTTGGTGGGATGATATTTTAAATGTGTGTGCGTTTGTGTGTGTTTCGATTGATCTGGCTGTCGTATTTAGAATCGTATCAGATAAGCGATACCAACCAGAACATCCCTCATTATCCCCCTTGTTAGGGTTTATAAATACGACAAAACAATTGCACAATTACAATAAGACAAAAATGATCAACACGTCACAATATCATTTCAAATTTAGCAAACACACTTGTCACTGCATCAAACATGTATCTATGAAACAGCTCAGTACTTGTGTGAAAGGTCCCATCAGGACAGGTTGTGTTGTGTTCCACACACTGTCCGTCCTTCAGAAGCAGGTGGTCTTCACAGGAATCACAGTCGTCGTAACTGGGACCAGCACACGAGCCACAGCGGCTGTGACACGCCTCACACTCCTGCCTCCCGTCCCCGTAAAAGCCTGGTGCGCAGACCTCCACACACACGCCATCTGAACACAGACACGGAGATGATCTCCCTCAGAACATCACACACAGAGCCGGGATTCTCACCTGACAGGAAGTGACCGTCCCCGCACAGGAAGCACTCGGACGAGTCGCAGGTCTCACAGTGGTCCTCACAGCGCACACACATCATCGTCTGCTCCTCAAATGTTCCGTCAGGGCAAGTCTTGTGGCAGCTGGTGTCCAGTCTTCAACAGGGGTGTAAAGTACTTCAGCAAATGGACTTTGTTACTTTACTTGAGTATATTGGCTACTTTGTACTTGTACAGAGTGTGAGAAATCTTTACGCGCTTTCTGTTGTATCGGTGAAAAGCTACAAATGCACTGAACTCGAACTTGAAGTATAAGCGACTTTTACTCTCTACTTGACTACTTTTGTGATTGAGTATTTGTACTCTTTACGTCACTACGTTTAAATGAACACTTACTGGTACTTGTTACATTGTGAGGGATAATCTGGAAATATTAATGAGGTGATATCGCCATCTGCAGGATGCTGAAGGTACTGGATGCCATTTATGAGCTAAATCACGTGCAGTTTTTTTGAGTTTGACTGAGACTGACTTGTTGTTCTTTTGGATCTACTTTGTTCTGCCATTTTGAAACATTGAGTTAAATTTAATTTCTCTTCTAGGAAATAAAGCCTCATATAAAAAGAGTTTCTTGTTTATCACATTTTTTGGCCTTTTCCGAGCATTAGTCGTACACTTACGGTAAGTTGTTTTTTTTTTTGTTGAATACTTCAGATTATATTAATAAGGTTTAAATTTATTGTCATTGTGGAAGGTACGTGAACAGAGACAATGAAATGCAGTTTTACGACATTTACTCAAGTCTTCTTAGAATTGGTGACTCGTAATGGAGTAATTTTTACAGTAAGGTACTTTTACTCAAGTATGGTGTTCAGGTACTCCTCTGGTCTACATATATAACTCGTGTGGGTCAGATTAAGTTAAGCGTCAGTGTGGCCTAGTGGTTAAGTTGGGCGAGCCACAATATGATCACTGAGCTTTCGATTTGACCAAAATGCACTAGTTGCCAACTACAAGGCGAAACAAAACTTACTGGTAATAATCTGGCAAGCAAAGTAAGCAGTGCTCTGGATTATCTGGTGGAGAAATCATTTTTTTTCAGTTACGTGTTCCTTCAAGAATGTTTCATCTTAGCGCACTGACCAGCGAGACACTTGAGGCAGCCCTCTTCACACGGAACACACTCTGTGTTGTACGGAGCAGCTACTTCACCTTTCAGAAAGAGAAGAACAATACATTAGTCTTTAACAAATGTGCTTTTTAGGGTCTGACGTTGATACTCAAAATTGGATTGTGACACCAAGTCTCCATATTTTTTTGTAGTTTGCTCATTTTATTGTATTTTTATCTTTTTTCATCTTCATACTTTTATCCTACTGTTATTATGTATTTTATTTGATCTCTTATCTTTTATTGTATCTCTTTTTTGCATGCACCCCCCCCACCTCACGTTTAAATGCTGGACGATTGTGAAATAAATTTAATTGCACATGTTGTACCATGTATAATGTGTACATGTATAACTTTGATTTGATACACTATGTACGTATATATGGACTCCACTTAATTGGACTGCCGGTTAAAGGGGGCAGAGGTTTTATTTGGACAAATCCTAATCATATCCCCAAATTCCAAATCATATAACGCAATATAACAATTGTGGCGCTTTAGTAGGGCAAAACGGTCCCATGTCCCGATGTGTCCCAATTGACAATGGTAGACACACACACACACACACACACACACACATATATATATATATATATATGTGTGTGTGAGTGTGTGTGTGTGTGTATATATATATACACACACACACTCATATACAGATATATACACACACATAAATACAGTCAAGTGTTAATTATAACATATTTCGGGTTAATTGGGGCATACGGTGAACCCTCGCTACTTCGCGGTTCGACCATCGTGGATTCACGACTTCGCAGATTTTTTTATTACGTATGTATAAATTATAAAATAAATATATTGCGGATTTTACGGAAATTTCGAAAATAGCCGTGATATATGAAGACCCCCGCACCGGATAGATGCTGTGCGTTACTGTTTGAAGCTTGAACTATTTGTTGAACTTTCGGTTTAACTCCTGCAATGGCTCCCAAGCGTTCTGCTTCTGCATGGGCTGGTACTGAGCATAAACGCCACCGAAAAATGATGACGATTACTGAGAAGGTGACACTTCTCGATATGTTGAAAGACGACAGAAGTTACACAGCCACAGCCCGCCGTTTTGGAGTGAACGAATCCACAATTTGCTACATTAAGAATGACGAGGCGAACATCAACTTAAGCAAGTCAGCAAAGTGAGTTGTTAAGGCTCGTAATAAAACGATCGTCCGTATGGAAGGTACTTAACATTTGTTCCTGTGTACTGTATGTACATACTGTTTATTGTTGTACTGTGTGGTTTGTTAACAGAAGAATAACAGGAGAATTTTTTAAGAATAATATGTAAAAGGAGTGTCATATTTAAAAGTCTAAGTACATGTTAAATAATTATGTAAATATGGTGTCCCTACTTCGTGGATTTTCAGCTATTGAGGCCGAGTTTGGAACCTACACTATATTACCAGAAGTGTTTGGTTACCCTCACACAGCCAAATGATGAGGTTTTTCAGGAGTTGGGCTTTGCCCCTTAGGTCCAGTGAAAGGAACTTTGAATGCTTCAGGATACCAAAACATTTTGGAAAATTCCATGCTCCTAACCTTGTGGGAACCGTTTGGAGCAGGAGCCCCTTCCTTTTCCAACATGACTGTGCACCAGTGCACAAAGCAAAGTCCATAAAGACATAGATGTCATAGAGTCTGGTGTGGACGAACTTGACTGGCCTGTAGAGAGTCCTGACCTCAACCCTATAGAACTCCTTTGGGATTAGAGCGGAGACTGAGAGCTAGGCCTTCTCGACCAACATCAGCGTCTGACCTCGCTTCTAGAAGAATAGAAAAATTCCTATAAACACACTCCTCAACCTTGTGGACAGCCTTCCCAGAAGAGTTGAAGCTGTAATAGCTGCAAAAGGTGGACCGACGTTATATTGAACCCTATGGATTAGGAATGGGATGGCACTTAATGTAAGTTTATATGTGAGTCAAGGCAGGTGACCAAATACTTTTGGTAATAGAGTGTATCTACCGTGCTAAACAAGGGTTCACTATATTTCAACGCAAGTTTCTGGTAAATACAGCAAAAAAAAAGCTTCAAGCAAGTCGTTGCTTGGTTGTCAAGTCACAAAAAGAAAGTGAAATCCTGCAGACAATCAGGGGCAACCAACCCTCTCCACACTCCAGCCTGGCACACTTGCCCTCAGCGGGATAGAAGGACGGGTGGCAGGACACGCAGTGCACTGGAGACGAGCACACGCTGCAGTTTGGAGGACAGGGATCACAGGTAGCCATCACAGAGTGGAAATGGCCTTCAGGACAGCTTTCACGACACTCTCCTTCAAACAGATAACGCTCGGCTCCAGACTTGTCTGTGGAAGCAACAACACAACGGTCAGGATTACGCTGCAACTTTGGGACTTCCTTCATTAGATACCTTTGCCACAGTGGAGACAGTTGGTAGGACCTTCATCGCCGCATTCCAGGCATGTGTGGTGACAGAAGTGGCATTGCTTGTCCCTCTGGAACTTGCCGAACCCGCAGCGGATCACACACTGGCCTTCGTCCAGCAGCCTGAGAAAAACAAGAGCGCTGAGAGAAACCGCTGATCCAGGTTCCTCTGGGATGGAGATGTTGGTCTGCGGGTCTGACCTGCTGGACAAGCAGCTGGTGCAGTCATCCCTCGCAGGGCCGGTGCACTTCTGGCAAGTAGCAAAACACGCTTGACACTTGCCATGTTTGTCAGAAAAATGACCTGAAAAAAATCCAAATCCAAATGTTGACACTGAAGAACAGGCACGTTTGGTCAGTCTGTCTATCTGCCCATGTTTCTACATCCGTCTGTCTATCTGCTGGTCTGTAAAGGTCTGTCCATCTGTCTGCCCGTCTTTCTAGGTCTGTCTATCTACCGGACTTTCAAGGTATGTCTGCCAACCTGTACGTCTGTCGGTCTATCTGCTGGTCTTTCTAGGTCTGTCCATCTGTATGCATGTCTGTCTGTTCACCTGCTGGTGTTTCTAGGACTGCATGTCTGTCTACCTACCTTCCCGTCTCGTCTTTCTTGGCCTGTCTGTCCATCTGCTGGTCTTTCTAGGTCTGTCTGTCTATCTGCCCATCTTTCTTGGCCTGTCTCTCTGTATGTCTTTCTACATCTGTCTGTCTATCTGCCATTCTTTTTAAGTCGGTCTGTCTGTCTGTCTGTCTTTGTGCTTTTATCTATGACTGTCTTTCTAAGCATTCTATGACTCTCTCGATCTGCCTGTCAATATAGGTCTGTCTATCTGCGTGTCTTTTTTGGTCTGTCTATCTGCCGGTTTTTTGAAGGGAGTCTGTCTACATGCCTGTCTTTCTAGGTCTGTCTGTCCATCTGCTTGTCTGTCAAGGGTTTTATAGGTCTGTCTGTCTATCTATCTGCCAATCTTCCTGGACTGTCTATCTTTCTTGGTCTGTCTCTTTATCTGCCCATCTTTCTAGGTTTGTCTATCTGCCCGTCTTTCTAGGTCTGTCTTTTTGTCTACCTGCCTGTCTTTTTAGGTCTGTCTATCTGCCCATCTTCCTAGGTCTGTCTTTCTACATCTGTCTGTTTGTCTGCTGGTCTTTCTAGGTCTGTCTGCCTGCCTATCTATCTGCCATTGTTTCTAGGTCGGTTAGTCTGTCTTTATGCCTCCTATGACTATCTCTCTATCTGCCTGTGTTCAGTACGTCTGTCTGTCTGTGAGCACACTCTCGGTGTATAGCAGCAATAAAGCTAATGTGCACTACCATAGACCATGGTTTTTGTTGTACTATCATTTTTGTTGGATTTTCTTGTATTGTTTTAAAAACACTACTTGTCTTCCTGGCTGTATTGCTTGTATTTGGATTTAATGCTGATGAAGTGCACAGACAATCGCTCTATGAAAAATTGTGTGTCAACCTGCCTGTCTGTGGTGAAGATGGTGTGTGTGAGAAAGAGAACATGACGTACTCACCTGAGATTGGGCAAACTGAGAGAACAGGAATTTTGCTTAATTGTCAAAAGTTGAAAAATCGTTTTTCAGTAAAAGGAAAAAAAAATGAAAGAAAAGTGAGATCAACTGCAGGTACATTGGTAATCATATTTAGGATTTATGATTTACAGTAATTTCGTTAAGGAGTGTGTGTACAGACACACACACACACAAACAAACAAGATCATAACTTTAGACCACACCTGCCTTCTAGAAGGTTGAGTGATGGGAAATAACAGAAGAATGAATTAAAACATCCTCAGAACAACTACCTCAAGTCGTGCTTTTCGCACATTTATTTCCTAGGCATTATTTACAATGTCTATACAAAAGCCTGTACAAATCTCCATAGGTGTGATTGTAAGTGTGAACATGTGTGACCTGCTCTGTGATTGGTTGGCCATCAATCCAGGGTGTGAATCCCGCCTTCAGGCCCAGAGCTGCTGGGATTGGCTCCAGCTCCATGTGACCCATAAATGGAGTAAGTGGTAGAAAAAAGGACATTTTGCGGCCATTGTGAATGGTAATAATGTAGCACTTTGATATTTAAAATAAGTATTATTATTATTATTATTATTAATATTATTATTATTAAATAGTGCAACATATAAACTATCCTTAGATTTGTTTCTATGTATGTATGCTATAGTACATGCTATGTTATGAGTAGTGTGAGAACAAATTGAAACAAGAAAATTATAATACACTGCATATTATAATTTTAAAAATACTTTGAAACAGCCTTATTATTATGCAAAACACTTTTTTTCTACATATCTTCACAAACATAGAAAACTAACATGTTTTTTCAAACTAAATATTTTTTCCATGCAATATACTTATTCTTAAATCCATTTAATATACATACGTATACGTTTTTGCTATATTTATTTACAATTATATTGACTCTGTTCTTCAGGTCATTACATTTTTCTCTTATGTCTTATTTTATTGAAAAAAAAAATTATTTTGCAATACATTATGTATACAGTGTAATATCATATATGAACTTACATATATTGGAATTATAAATAAATATACTATACAGAATATATGTGTATATACGCACAAGTGTTATCTTTGCTACTGTAAAAATGCAATTACCATGTAATAACCAATAAATGCTGTTGAATAATTTTTGGTTTTCCTACTTTTCCATATCAATATACTGTATCCGTAAAACCGTAATCAAGTGCAGGACTCCAGAAAAGAAGATGAACAGACACAGATGTTCATCGCTGTAAAGCTTTGCTGAATGATTTTATTCATTTCTCAAGTCTTTGACCTCAATCTAACTGGCAGTAAAGGTCCCGACAGAATTTTTTTTTCCTTTTCAATAAATCATTTAATACTAGATAAATGGGAGTCGCTTTCTGAAATTATATTAAAAGTGAATCGAAAGGTCAAAAAAAAAAGGAAAAAAAAAACACATTATCAACAAAACGCTCATTACCATTGAATAACTTTCTCATTTAAAATACAAAAATAGTTTAACACCCTATTCAAAGACTAAAAACCTGCCATTAAAAAAAAAAAAAAGAGATTAGTCACAGCTATTCTAGAAACCGCCGTACGGTAATCGTCTGGGGTCTTCTGAGCAGTGCATCCACAACAACATCTGGGTGAGTCTTGGTACAATTCAAAACCTTTTTAATCCAACATCCATGTATGTACTCGGAAAAGAAAAAAAAAAAAAAGTACGTATGTACCTCAAAACCCCCACCGAGTAACGATTCGCGCCATCTGTTGCTCACACGCTAGAAACTCGATCACCATTGTGCTTGTGTGGAGACGGAAAAAAAAAAAAAAAAAACATATGGTATGATGATTTGAAATCCCAATCTCACTCACTCGCCATGTTGATCTAACCCTGCGTCGGACCCCAAATATAAAACAGTAAAAAAAAAAAAAAAAGAGAGAATTTGGCATCCACGCTTTGGTCACGAAATACTGACGTTACGATGTGTAATCCCAGATCCTGGACAGCATCTCTCAACATACACACACACACACACACACACACACACACACAGATAAAGGTAGGTTTGTTGTAGTTCTGGCATCGAGAAACCCATTCAATGCAGTTCCATATTGCAGGATCTCGACTAGAATATAAATTAGTGGAATGTGAGCAGTAGGTGGGTCGGAGAAGGTGTCTTCAGCCCTTTAGAGAACATGTTCTACAGCACAGCTGCTGCAGAACCTTCCTCTGACACAGATTGTTCTTTTTCACTAGCACGCAGAAACTTCCCTCAGCCCACGATTCTTCATTTGCTTTCCAGAGAGCAGGAAGAAGGGAAGAACAGAGAGCGGTCAGCGAGCAGACCGAGGCCGGCGTCGTCAGATTTACAGAGCGGGTTTGTGTCCCGGGAGATTGTCAGAAGCAGGAAATCCAGCAGTGAATGGAATCCAGGAGGTGAATTTGTGGAAAGAGAGATGATTGGGAGAGGAAAAGGAGAACAAACGTTAAGTAATTGATTGGATAAAACAAAAGAACAGATAATAAGAGTGTGAAATCCACATTTTCCTCCTAAACGTTTAAAAACACGCCGTCGACTTGAAAAGGAATCCGCGTTTCCACCGGAAATAAAATCAGGTGTTCTGGGTAAAGCTCAAGAGGATTCATCCGAGCCAATGGTTGTAATGTGTTATTACATTTATATTATATTATTATTACAGCGGTCCAACGATTAATTTTTTGAACTAATTAGATCACACATTCCCCAAACTAATCACGATTCATCGCACATAAATGACTGAAACCTGTAATATTGAATACTGAGGAGTAATGTGTAAATTAATGTAAACACAACACTAAATAAACACTTGTTTCAATACTGTAATAAAATTAAACTCCATTTGCAATATATTTTCAATAGATTAGATTCAATAGATCTTCCGAGGTCGCACATTTTTCAAGATAAAACACATTAAAAGGACAATTCAATTTTGGCCTTACATACGTGTTATACATCAATTGAAAGTACCTACTTTTTATGTTACACTCTTAACAAAAAACAGGACGTTGTTAGTAAAAAAAAAAAAAACAATAAAACTAAAACGTAAAGTGCGTTTTGCCTTCTCTTTGTCAGTTGAAAACGAACTGTAACTTTTGTAAATACATATCACACAAACATGAAACATGTCTGCATAAATCTTAGAATTTCTGTTTTAAAATTTAAGTGCAAGTAAATACAGTATTGTCTGTTTATCTAATCCGTATGAATCTAAGACTCGTCTCACCTTATTACTGTGTAATGAGCTGAGATGACCACACCAACTTCCCCCATCAAAACGTTAAAAAAGCACGACAGTCTTACACCCGATTCACTGTACATTTATTGCATTTTGAGGATTGTGCTGTACTCTGGTGAAGAAGCGCTTCAGATGCTTTGACAGCGAGGAAGAATTAGACCGACAAGGAGCTTTTTGAACAGAGATTTGATCCGACTGAGAATACTGACGAGCAAGTTATTTGCAGTCGGAAAAAACCTGCGTCTCAAATAATTAACGCCATTAAACAATAAAAATGCATTCCATGTGTTAACACGTTAACTTTAACAGCAAATATAATATAATATATAATAAGGTTATATTATTGCCACCTCACTTATAAGAAAACGTATATTTTATTTATTTATTTTAAATTTATTTTTATTTAGGTGTTTGAATTAACAGGCTGTTTCCATAAAAAAGAAATTTCCAAAAAATTTCACTGGTGATGAATGACGTACTAATTAGGGGCTGAACAATAAACAAAATATAATAAACGATAAATGTAAAAATAAACGATATTATGAGTTTTTATCAGTCGATTTTGCAAATTATCACATATCAATAATTCTGCATTTGTCAAGCTGTTGGCGGATCTCCACTTCTGAATGACAATTGTAATTAATTGTAATTATTAATTTTAACTAACTATTGTCAGAGCATAACAAATACTTTCCAAACAAGTGTTAAATTATTTATTATATTAAACTGTAATATAATAACAGCAAATTGTTAATCTCTTTAAAACTAAATGAACATTAGAGGAATTACACTTTGCATTCTGCGATCGCACCGATGGTCGTCGAGAAACGAAGTAATTACAAAAAACGTTCGTTTCTCTGCGAAGAAATGAGTGCTCTGTCAAGACTGTAAATTAAAGTCTGCAGTTAAGAAATTGTATTATTAAAAAAAATAAAAACACAATGATATTGTGAGAATTATCACTTATACATTTTCACTCCGCCCTAATAATCCCTGAGATTCCCACTCTGCTGGTAACACCACGACTTATTTCCGGGGAAGCACGGCGTACACGAGCATCACGTCACTGTAGAGTGGACATTAGTACATCCATCGACTTGCTATTAAACCGACATTTTAAGATATTAGATTACTGCTACTGTACCCACAATCTAGTGAAAATGAGATTACAAAACTTCAGATTACAATACTAAACACTATGATACATGAATGAACGTAACTCAACTAAAGGAACCACGGCGCTCGAGTTTGCTCACCATCTTTGCAGACAGTGCTGACCACACACACGCCGTTCTCCAGGTTGTAACCGCTCACGCAGCTGCTACAGTTCTTCTCCCCCGGACCCAAGCAGACCACGCAGGTGGGGTCGCACCTGGAAGCGGAAAAGTCGCCGTTGAAAATTCACCGAGGTAAAGTAGTCCCGCACAAACCCTGGCCCATTAGTTTTGGTTTTGCCCACTTATCCAAAAATTCTGCAAAGAAATCTTTCAGTTTCTTGTCAATATTTGGATGGTCAGATGAGTTGGACTCCTTTGACCCAGACATTCGTTTGCCGGTACAATTTGCCTTAATAATCGCCAAAAGGATAATTTTTTCGTTTTTATATTATTTTTTATATTACTTTTATATGGAAAAGTGATGCGCGCCCACTATTCTCGGACTGGCTAACATCTCTCACGTCCACTCGTCACCTGGAAAAATTACGCCACACTTCCTCTGGCAATGCCTCTAAATTTGACAGGATGTGGGAACCTCTTTTCTGGACAGAAAAACGGTCTGAATTTCTTTGAACTGAGGTCCACATGCAACTCATCTAAGTTTGATTGTCTTCTCTGAAGGTTTTTTTTCTTCTTTATTTTATGCTACTGTTTTGTGAAGGGTTGTTTTGTTTGTGTGTTTTGTCTAATGTGGCGTGTAAGTCTGTGTTGCTTTTTCACAATAAAAATAATACTAAAAAAAAAAAAAAAAGTAGTTCCGCACTGACTTCTGACAGGATTTCCGGACGTCGCCGTTGTCTGTTGCGATCTCGGCCAGGTAGTAGCCGCCACTGCAGCTGGAGACGCAGCGCCACTCCTCGAAGTAGAAGCCCGACGCACACTCATTACAAGCCTCCGCACCGGTTCCTAACCACAAACACACAACCACAAGACAGTTAAGGAAAGCAAATACCGTGGTACACAGTAATAAGATTAATCCGCCACGCGAATCCCTGACATTTCCGTGACATCGCCTGGTCAGAAGGAAAATATTCTTGTTTATTTGACGTGCATGAAGAACTGTTTTTTTACACGCCTGGACCTCCCTGCATTCTAGAGGTGAGCAAAAGATGTACTCCTTTCGTATCTCGAAAAAAAATTCGTAACGTCGGACGAAATTTTTTTTGGGCGTGTATTGTAACTTAAAATTTTCGTTAGCTAAGACATTTGGAAGTCTGGGTCCCACTGTAAATGGAAAATATTTTAAGATAAAAGTCTTTTATACGTTCTCTTAGCTTCAATGATTATATTAATGGCAACATGGTCTTTGACAATTTTACACTTCAAAAAGAAGAAACATCTCTATAACAGTCGATAAATAGCAATAAATACACAGCGTTTTAATAGGACTTCTACAACTTAGATAAACTTTCATGTTGATTTCTGTTAAAATTTGTAAAACCTTTTGTGGTAAAACATTCTTAAAAACATTTTCTGTATAAAACTGTCGTCGAATATCATCCAGTTGGTCAGTCAGATTAAAATATGCTTTACAGACAAGGTATTCCCACATCGATCATAGCAGCTGTATGAAATTGAACATGTTGAATACTTTTATGGAGTGCTATTCCAGAAAAATGAACTTTTACGATGTTGTGGGCGTGTTAAACGTGACCATCCAATTACGATGTTGCAAAAGCTATCATTCGCTTTACGTTATTCATTCCGTGTGCTCAGAAATGTTCAACAATCCCAACACGAATCATTAGGCGAGGCAATTGATTGGTCTAAGGCGGGGGTGTCAAACTCATTTCGCATAGGGGGCCACATACGACCTAAGGAGATGTCAGGCGGGCCGGACCATTAAAATTATACCATACTCTGCATTAAATCAAATAATCAAAAATATCATGTATTTTCTTTGTTTTGGTGTAAAGAAGCACAAGAACATTAGGAACATATTGAATTTTAATGAACTATGCTTTTACAAAACATTCCAAGAATTTCCTCATAATTACTTACAAACGTGCAATTTACCTTTATCATTCACATTTAGGCATTGCAACTTATCCCACTGATTGTACAAAGGCACACAACTTAAATTGGTAATGAAAAATATAGTATTGCACTTGAGGCTTTTAAAGAACTGAATTTTAAACCACTTATTTAAAATATAAATTAAATCCCGGCGTACACCTTACAAACTAAAGAGAGTGATATTAAATGTGCAATGAAGAAAGTCACATTCGTAAACTTCATAAATGAAACATGCAATATTTAATTTTAAGGCTTAAATACTGTTTGCATTTACACTCTTTATCTATCTTTCTCCGTTTGGAACATTTTGATTAATGAGGTTGTAGCGGATAACACCTGTTTTCCGTTCTTAACAAGATTCTGTCCGTCTCAGTGATGCAGCGTTCTACTCCCAGGGAAACGCCCCTTAGCGGACAATCAATGAATTGCAGCAAAAAATCTTTTTTTTTTTTGGCGGGCCTGATCTAACCTACTTGCGGGCCGGTTCCTACAGCACAGTGGGCTGTGACGTCAATCAAAGGTGATGGGGAAGAAAAAGAATTATGGTTCTCCTCACGAATTGAGCAAACAAAACACATCTGCGAGTACATCTTGCAATTTCAGACTTTTTCCAGAAGAATTTCAAACTACGTCTAGAAAATGTTCCATGTAATTTAACAACTAAATATGTGAGCAAGCAGAAAAACCAAACCAGCCCAGAGGAGCGTCTACCTGCACAGGTGGCACAAGTGGAGTGGCACTTCTCACATGCGCGTCTGTGCCCGTTGTAATAGGTGCCATGTTCACAGCTCAGCTGGCATTTATTCCCCTGTAGACTAACAGAACAAAGACAGTCAAAAACAGTCATGTAGATGGCTTCATAACCAAACCTTTTACATGACAAATACAGCTGCAAGCAGCCATTGTGGCCTTATCTAGAAATGCATGATGTCCTTGAACCGAACCAGTGATTCATTCCTTAGCTAAATCTTCACTACAGAACGTCCCTCAGCTCAGGTATTTGTACGGTATTTGTACAAATACCTTTGCTCAGGTATTTGTACAGGTATTGTTGATTGTTCTATGATATGAAGGTTTTTTATTATTAGGTAGATAAGATATGCCAGTAATTGCACTGTACTTTCCTTTAGAGGACTAAAAGTCCTCTGTCGCTTTTTAGTGGTAAAGTTCCATGATGTCACAAGTTATACAGTTGAGGACCAAATTATTAGCCAAAACCGTACAAAATGACGGAACTATTTTTACACAATAGTAATTGTTTTAAAAAGAATTTCAAAAGTGCTTTTACGGGGTAAAAAAAAGTTTAACTAGGATGTCTAAAAAAAAAATTAAACTAAATACATTTAAAACAATGACTGTACGGGCTAATAATTTTATCCTCCACTGTATGTAGGCATTTAAGTTAGAACAATGTATATCCCTAAATAAAACAATATGGTTTCATCTTTTTGACCTTGAACCTCTAATCACAATATCAGACAGCATAAATTCAGAATAATTTGATAGACTGGAAACATTTTTTTTGTTGGTTTTTGATCACATTTCAAGATCATTCTGAGAACAGTTCCCCGCACATAAGATTCTGTTTTTCTCTCTCTGTTTTTTCCCTCCTCACCATCAACTCTCAGCACAATCCCTCACTAGAGACCAGTCAATATAGGAGTTTCACAGACATTACGGACTTACCTGAGCCCAGTCTTGCATTCAGTGCAGATACTAGCCGAGATGCATTTCTTGCAATTGTCAACACATTTCTTACACATGCTGGAGCCTGTGAGGAAAGACTTCACTGTAAGGGCCTTGAAGCACATCTATTCAGAAGTTTTTAATCAGAGGAGAAGTGCTTACTGAGATCGAGGTAAAAGCCAACAGTGCAAGAGCTGACGCAACTGTTCGCTCCCTCCACCAAGAACAATCCAGGACGACAAGTCAAGCACTGATCGCTGCGGCTGCCGACACAGGAGTCGCAGAGCGGCGAGCACTTCTTACAGCGCTTCTTATCGTCACGGAAAAAGCTAGAGGGGCACTCAGAAACGCACGTCCTGCCGAGGAGAAAGAAAGAGGAGAATGTCACGCCAACATCGGGAAGACAGATGCCAAAGAGTCGTGGGACAAAATTCCCAGGAGGGTATATGGAGAATAAAGTTGAGGGAAATGAGGCTTTTACAAGCCAACACTTGTCTGAAAGAGTCTGTAAGGTTATAATTCCAGAAGAGACTGGCTCTTGGTTTATTTTTCTCTCACTCAGAGTTTTGATTCCTAGCCAGTGTCGTCTTCCGGTTTACTCAGTCTTTGTCACAGTTATTGTGAATTTACGTTAGGATGGATATGAGAGTAACTTAAACAAGCAATGTTATGGTAATCTGAATTATAAATAGTAATTACGTGAATATAAGCACCCTGCAAATATAAGCTCCCCTCCTGATTTTTCAGACACTAAATATAAATTCAAAAACTTTTTATTTTTTATAACGTTTCTGGTTCAAATACGTTCATTTTCTCTTAAAAATACAAATTTTTCTTTTTTTAAACAAACCTAACTTGTGACTCATTGTCATTTTTACATTGTATTATTTGAATAATAGGTAACAAAACGTCGATTCTAGTGGTCAGGACTTCATTTCCCAAGTTCCTTTGCTCTCCAGTAAATACAGAATTTGAAAAATTATTCAAAAATTATCAAAAATGTTAATGCATTGTCCAGGCCAATCCCTTATGGAATAAAGTTGTCTAATAAAATAAACTGTTTAAATTAAATCGATTATACAACAATATAATATCGTGACACCTTCTTATTCCCCATATTCGATCCCTATAGTTTCACAGCAAATATAATTACATAAGTGGTACATTTCTGAAAACAATGAAATGGTTAGGACTATTGAATAAAATAAGACTACCTGGTGTTGTTCTTAAACTTGAGGAAGTAATGCAGGCAGGTGATGCACTGCTGGGGTCCGGGTCCCTCACATCCATTCTCTCCACACTCAGGGTGGCAGGTGCCTAAAGCAGAACCCTCAGAACCTCACGAGGACTAAATCCCAAGAAGAACTTACCAACATACTCCTCACTGTACTCTTCGTCAGGGTGAGGCTCAGCCAATGAGCGAGGCTTGTCGCTGCGGAAGGAGTACGGATGCACGGAGGTGCCGTAAAGCACCAAAGACCATTCCTTGAGCTTACCTGGAGTAGAAAAATACATCACATCAATGTATTATTAATTATATCACTTAATACTAAGCACCCTTTATTGTTATCATCCAGGAGTGAAGAAATGAACCCATCTAAACCCTAAACCGAACACACACAAGTCTGTAGCGGTCAGCAGACGAGTAGCAAGTCAGGTTCAGAGTTTTGCTCCAGGACACTTCAGTTGTCGAACCTGAAACCCTTGGTTACAAGTTTATGACATCATCACAAGGCCAACTTAGAAAGGAGTAGAAACCCAATTTTGAGTTTCAAATAGTCAACGTCAGTTATTCGGGGCTAATCAGATTAGTGCCAAAAATCTAACGTAATCAAACGTAAATTTTAAAAAAAGAACGAAAATGCTTCACATTTACGTTTGTTTTTTTTTATTTTGCGCTTGAAATTGTCAAGTTTTTGTAGGGCCACCAACACAAGAAAAAAAACGAACGAAAAATCAGAAGCGGAGAAATATAAAGTTTCAAACGAAAACGTGAAGATTGCAAGCAAAAAATAAAAAAAAACAAACGTAACTGAAAGCAAAAAATTAAAACACCAAACGTGAATGTGAAGACGTTTCGGTCGTTGCATAGAAATTTAATGTTTGATATTTTTGGCACTAATCTGATTCCACACACATCGAGACACTAAAGTGCCACCAGACACGCCCCCCTTCCAAACCACCTACCATCACTCCGCTTCCATTGTTAGCCGAAATAAGACGAGAAGAACCCCTTAAAATAATCATTCATTCAATTCAAATAACTTTTGCCAGAAAGGGTGAAATATCTGCGCACTGTTCTGACTAAAATATTTTCTACTTCGGTAGACCGCGCCTATAAGTCAAGCCCCCACTTTGATCCCGAAATTTCCCTCGACTTACAAATATTGTATTTACTCGAGTGTGTTATATTTAAACAGTTTATCTATCTCGTTTTCAACTTTTTTACAGTTTCTTGCCTTCTATATTTTGGACCATATATTTATATTGGTTATTCAGTGTGTATATTTTACCAGTATCTCATCTTGCACCAAACGGAGTAGCAAAACCAATTTCACTGTAACCCTGTGATACAATGACAATAAATTCTCTTCTGGCATGGCATTCCAGGGCTGGTCATAGCCCATACTTTTTTTCCCCGAACAAGGGACATTTTTTTTCTTTAAAGAAAAAAATTTTTTTTTCCCTAATTTGCATAGTGACTTTGTGTCGATCTGGAAGTAAGAAAAACGCTATATAAATAATCTTGAACTTGAACATTCAATTCCATTCTAATATTTCTGAAGAACGGACATGTAGCGTGCCTGAAGTACCTGGTGCTTTCTGGCTTCTAAGCTGTGAAGGAGAGTCCTGAATCTCTAGAGTCCAATCCCCCGCAGCTTTCTCTCCCCAACAGTGGGTGGTCATGAACTCCCAGTTCTTAAACCCTTCCATTGAATGGTCAAACAACCTGTTTTAAGTACAAATCCATCATACAGCAAATATACCCAACTTCAGATCTCATTCCCCTCTGGCAGTATTTTACCTGTTAGCAAGCAGCTGAGACTTGGTGCCTGATGGAGAGGTCAGGTTAATGGACAGGTCTCCTCGCCGTGGGTGCGTGATTGTTATACGAACAACGACGTGCTCGAGATAAATAACATGATGGTTTGCATTGTCTGTGCAGCCAGTTGCCTTGTACACGGAACGCACTACATGCTCCGGACGGATGGTTCTAAAGGAATTGAGACATTTATTGGTCTAAGTTTAAAATAAAAACGATAACAATCACCATTTAGGTTACATAAAACTAGGGTTTGAACAGTACCGTATTTGTTTGTCTGCATTTTCCACACAGATGTGCTGTAAGGGAACCTGTTTCCAGTGCTCTGCTTCTTTCACCATGGCTTCTGCATCCATCAGCCCAAAACCATAAAGGTGGCTCACTGTTGGACAATGTACAAGTCGGATTAAAACAAAAAGATCTACCATATTTATGCAAATATAAACCCTTTTTTCCCCTGAATTTTCGATGCTCAAAAACTTGGGGGGTGCTTATAATAGGCAATTTCAAATATGCACGTAAATATAGGCCCCAATTTTTCTGCATTTCAATTTCAGGAACAATCACAAATAAACAGAAACACGTCTTTATGCAGCGACGTGCATGTTTCAATAACAGAAGTGAAGAAACATTAGAGATGCCGTGACACTTAACAGAGACAAAATAACAATGGAAGTAGTAAGAAGAAGAAGAAGAAGAAGATTAAACTAAATACAGTACAATATTGTATATTACCACGACCAGGTAGCTTAGTTTAGCGCAACCGGCTACAAACTACTACAATGTGTCATTCACAGTCGAAAGAGTCAAAAATTCTGACTGGAGAGCAAAGGATCTTGGGAAATGAAGTCCTGACCACTAGAATCGGTCAGTCATCTTCTACCGCTTCATCCTTTACAGGGTCGCGGGGAGCTGGCGCCTATCTCAGCGTCTTAGGCCGGAGGCGGGGTACACACTCTGGATTGGTGGCCAACCATTCGCAGAGCGGGACACACAGACAAACACATTCACACACTCACTACCTATGTGGTCAATTTTTCCAATTCCAATTAGCCTGAAAAGCATGTTTTTTGGACTGTGGGAGGAAACCGGAGAACCCGGAGGAAACCCACGCAAGCACGGGGAGAACATGCAAACTCCACACAGAACGGCCCCGGCGGCCTTGAACTCACACCTCAAGTGTCAAACGGAACCATCTTGCTGTGAGGCGACAGCGCTAACCACTGCGCCACCGTGCCGCCCACCACTAGAATCGCCTTTTTGTTCAAAATGATACGAGTCACAAGTTAGGTTTGTTAAATAAAGACAAAATCGTATTTTTAAGAGAATTTTTGCGTAATTTAATCATAAACGTTAATTAAAACAATTTAATAAAAAATTTTTATTTTTATTTTATGCATGAAAATTCAGAGGTGTGCTTATATTAGTGGCGCGCTTATATATGGTAAAATACGGTACTTAACATTACTTTGAAAATGTACATTTAAATATGAATGGCTAATGACATTTTTTTTACACTGACTTTCGAATTTTTCTGAATGGTCTGAAAATACTGAATGATGATTCTGACCAATGAGCACACGCATAAGAACAGAACAAAGAATCAATACTAGTACCATTGTAGCCAGCAGCATTGGTTTTCCAGTCCGGGGCATTGAGGTGACCAGCTCGAGAAGTCTTCACAATTATGTGCTGCACATCTCTCCACGTCAACAAAGAACTGAAATATACAAATATTTATAATTTTGATTAAAAAAAACATTTACAGCAGACCATAACGGCCACATTTGACACAAAACATTTAGCCTAACGACATCAGTATGTCTCCCAATCTCTATAGAAGTTTCAATGAAATTGTAAAATGAAAAAAATTTCTTTAGAATTTTCCAAATTTCATCTGAAACACAAGCTAGTTCCTTACTTTGCCTCTAATGCCAGAGCAATGATGCCTGCCGCCATTGGAGCCGAAGCCGATGTTCCAGTATGACTGTCTGTGCAGCGCTGCCTCAGGTCGGTCGTGATCTAAAGGAAATAACGACAAAAAATGAACGGCATTTTAATGGTTTCGAGATTTTAGTAATCATTTGAAAACAGAATATTAACACTGATACCATGAATGGTATTCAAAATAATTATCCAATAATACACAATACACATCTACAGATGGTCAGCTACAGAAATAACAGTGCGCAATTTGTGAATTTTGTAAATGTGAAAATACACACACACTTTAATACTTTACATTTGTAATGGGATCAAAAGACATTTTAATTTTAATGCAGAATGATTAAAATGAACAAAAAAAAAAAACAGATGTTACATTCTGTATGTAATTCAAAGACAGGTTGGGCTGATGTGGACTTTTATTTTGGCAGGTTACTATTAATAAAAATGGCACGGGGAAAAAGAAAACAGAAGAAAATATCTGCTTTCAAATGAAAAATTTAAAATAGAATTTATGAAGAAACAAATTTGAGCTTTCCAAACAGAATTTGAGGTTTTGCAGTTTTACGCTTGTGGAACAATTTAGTCCTGCTACTACTGATTTTCAAACCAGTATAACTTGAGTATTAACTGTGCAGCTCAAATCAAAAGTCATTGTACGGTCGTTTACAAAAAACCTTGAAGATCAACTAGTTTGTATCTTCAGACTGTTACAATTACGACACGTTTCTAACCAAATGAGGATGATCAATTCAGCCAATTAGCCTTCAAGGTACAAAAGTCTGTCTGGTGTCTTACTATTTTGCGGTCATAATTTTCTCCACTGCTATAGGTAGTGGTAAGGGTGGAGGAACACTCTTCTAGGTACCAGGGCTTGCGGCCACTCTCTGCTGTACTACTGATGGATATGGTATAGATGCTGTTAGTGTAGCCGTCACACGAGCAGTGGTCACGACTCCGTCCACCGTTTCCAGAAGCCCAAACGAAGATGGATCCGCGTCCCTTTCTACCCTGTGACGACAACATTTCTTCAGTAAGATATCAATACACAAACTCAAACATGTCAGATCCATAAGAAACGGGCGAGGTTGTTGTATTCACACTTGAGATTGTGTAAGTGAAATGCATTTTATAGCGATAATCCGTTTTTATTGGATATATTTATAATAATTTTATTTTATTTAATAACTCATGTTGTATTTGTCACGCACATAGTGCAGTGTAAAATGCAATTACAACTCTGTGTACGTATAAGAAGTTCAAATGTAGGAAATAAGACCATAAAATAGATATAAAAACAGGAGAGAAATTATGATAGGATTGTACACAACATCTGAAAATGATTTAATTAAACCAAGACACAGATTTTTTTCCTGTACAGGTTTAAATCTGAAATCAAGAATTATATTAATATAATATAAAACGGTTAAGAACTATTTTGTTTTTACTAAAACATAATAAAATTAAAGAAGATTTAAGTGTCATTTTCTTAAAGGGTTAGGGTTTTTCCTAAAAAAATAAATAAATACAATAAAGGAATGATAACCTTCACAAAAGTAGCAAAATGCGCAGTACCAGAAAGAGCGCTTAAAACAATTTTTTTTNNCCCCCGGTAGATAAGATTTTTGATATCTGGGAAAAAATGGTATTGATCCCAAATTTTTGGACATTGGACAATACAAACTGCTCTGGAAGCCTAATTAAGCAGTAAATTTGCGCCACCTGGTGTTCCAGCATCAAATTACATCTAAAAGTAAAAATATGGGAAAACATTTTGAAAATTTTTTTTTTTAAATCTATTAAAAAATCATTAAACATAGCGTGACAGTGGTGTCACGGGTAATTAAACTAGTTGAATTCCATTTTCGCTTATATTTTGGGCTAAAAAACAAAAGATAAAATTTGAGCGGGAAAGTTTAGGACAAAAAAAAGTGCAATTCAGGTAACATGATAGATTTAGTAAATTAAGCATCATTGTTATAAAAGTAATGCACAAATGTTAAATGCAAAAAGTAAAACGGTTCAATTCAAAGTTAATAGGATCACAAATTTTCCATTTTTCCAACATAAGATGTTTTAGCAAAATAAACAGATTTAATAGAAGATCAGTTTCTGCCAAGCTAGATTTGGGAAAAAAGAAGTTATAAATAGGTTTTAAAGAGCCTTTAAAAGCGTTGTGAGGCTGAGTGTAAATCTGTGCTGGATATCAGTGTAAATCTTTTGGATATTTGTGGCTGAAAATGCAGACTTTCAATCAGAATGTTGTAGGTTTGCTCTATGCTTTGTGTGCGTGTACTGTGTATCTATACACCACTCGTTGGATGGGAGTATATAAGTCAATATAAGATGAACTAGAACGTCAATGTGGTTCCAGCCACTTTCACAAAACAAAACTTATGAGCTAAAAAGGTTCTTGACCCGTTACGTCCAAGTCTGCCATTTAACACTGGTCCAGGTCAGACTTGGAGAAGCATTGATCTAGAAGTTTTTGAGAAGCTCTATAACGAAGAGTAAATTGAACGTGATCATTGTAAGCGTTTTACCATTCTGATTCCGTTTTCGAAAGCTTGTCTGGCAAGGGACGCAGGTCCATCTACGGTTTTGCCATCATCGTCCGGACCCCAGCTGGCGCTGTAAATATCAATATGTTGAGGGTTCAGACTAAGAGACTTGGCCTCTACCATGTCCGTCACGTCTCCATCCAGCATGCGGACTCCTGCGGCACAAGTTCGCAAGCACAACACTGAGAATACCAGTCATTGGATGGGACTTTAATATCAGATTACAGTAATTTTCAGACTCTAAGGCACCAAATTCTCAAAAAAAAAAAAAAAAATGTGCATGTGCATTTGACTGTGCACCTAATAATCCATGGGAAAAAAATGTGTGCTTATACGTGAAAAGATAAATATTTGGAAACTGACTTTTATTAATGGTGCACTGTATAGTCTGGAAATATGGTAATCTAGTAGCTGCATGTTATCTCCAATAATCTAGTAGCTAGTAAAACCATTTTACAAATTGTTTAGCGCAGACAACAATGATTTTCTTTTTCAAGCTGATTCTTTTTTCACAAAATCATGTCAGAATCAGCTTTATTGCCCAAATTTTGTTAAAGTTAAGGACTTCGATTTGGTCTTACTCCTATTCAAACTCCACAGTACTATTTATTAAACTATTACTATTACTGTACTATTAAATACCATATTTATGTGAATATAAGCACCCCCCTGATTTTTCAAGCACAAAATACATTTTTTTTATAAATATCTGGCAAAATTACATTAATATTCTCTTTGAAATACTATTCTTTCTTTACTTAACAAACCTAACTTTGACTCTTTATTTAACTGACTCGAATCACTTAAAAACAATAAGAAATAATTCTACATGTTAGCGGCGATCTACCGGATGCAATATGTCTGTTCAAATATTAATGATTGTACTTATTTTAATCTTACTTCATCCACTGTTATTTTGTCCCTGTTGTGGCGTGTCTAATGTTTCTTTATTTGTGTTGTTGAGCTAAAAAAAACTTTATATATGCATGTCTGCCTCCAGAACCATTATTTAAAGAAATGAACGCTTATATTTATTTGAATATTTGAAAACGCAGATTATAATCTCCCAAAAGTTTTTGAGTCACTAAAATTGGGTCTAAAATTAAAAAACCAGGTGCTTATATTTGCGTAAATACAGTATAAAGTCAATCCATGATGTTCGCCATCTACTTTTTCAACAGTTCTTATATGCATAAAGACAACGTACTTCCAACTGTGATGCTCCACGTAAATACAGTACATTAATGTTATATCTGGACGCAATCTATACATCTTTTAAAATTCATTCAGATGAGCACAGCTGAAAAGTAGAATTTAATCATACTCCATAACATAATAGTGAATATTCTCCTCCGAGACTGCAGGTGGAGATGTACAAAACGTATAGATTAGTCAGTTTTGTAAATGAAATATATATTTGCGCTTTGCTTTTCACAGTATTTGTTGTATGTTTTATATTTAAAAGCTTAATTTACATGGAACTGTAAATTCTATTTGACTGTGGAGTAGTTGTTTGGCTCAAAATGAAATCAGTGCGAGCCAAACAAATTCTAAATAGTGCTGAATATTTACACGTCATTTCTAAAATTCTCAACCAGACACCATCAAAAAACGTCTTTTACGTCTTTTTGATCTAAAAAAAAAAAACCTGAGTAAATTGAAGGAACAGCTAATCTGCCACACTCACCCCCAATCTTGGCATTGTAAGCGATGCCCACTGTGCAGTGGGAGTTGTTGGCAGATGCCGCCACTTCGCCGGCGCATCTTGTACCATGTCTGGATGGAACAGATCAGATATATACGTTGTGATTGAAATATGTACATACGCTCTCTTAAACACAAGAGGAAGGAGTATAAACCAGAGTGTGAGACCCTAATGAATAAAGAGTGTCGAACAGGAAACAGCTGCAATTGTATCCACGGAAACCAGAGTTATTTCATAAACAGAACATGAAAAGAACTTGCAATGAAATACATGAACATCAATATTTGGAACCAAATTAAGGTTTGGTTTTCCTTAAACGTTACCCACTTTGCAATTAATGATACGCTTATAATTTGAAAGTGCAAACATTTAATTGGATAAAATCTCCAATTATAACTATAATTCATTTGAATTCAACTTGAACTGATTTGAATCTGTGCAAATTTAAAATGTTTAAACACTTATTCTCCATTAATATGGCTTGTGTAAGTGCATTTTCCTTATATCAAAAAAACTATTTATAAATGTTTCCTTCAAAAAACGTTTTGAAAAAAGAAAAAAACATTTTTATATAAAAAAAAATAGTAGTTTTATACAATATATAATTCATCAATTATGTAATCAGATATTGTGACACTATATCAAATATTGTGAGTTAATATGATATATTTAAAACACACACACACAGTTTTGGGTGATACACAAAAACATTTTTAAAAGAAAAACAAATAATTAATATGGAAAATTATGTCAAATATGTAATATGTAAGCAACCCGTTTAATAATAAAGTAATGCAAATGACATGGCACAACCCAATTAAATGAAGTTTTTCTTTTTTGTAGCCACCATTAATTAGTCCATACTAAGCCTCTTTTTAGGTCTCATTTACATTTATATATTTAGCAGTTCTACATTGGGGGGAATCCAATGCAGAATAACCTACATGCTTTTCAGATTCAGCCAAAGCAAAGCAGTCTCGAGACTTTCATTCTCCAGAACTAACATACGAGGTGTTCTGTGCTCTATAAAGCATGTCTACACTTGAAAAACCAAACCTCACTGTCTGGTCTGGTCTGTAAACTTTATGAATTTCCTCAGGCCGTGGAATACTTCAGTAGAGTATTCCAAGAACTTGCACTGTATTTGAATTTGATGTAATAAAAGGCCACCACACTGACAAAAACGTACAAAGATTATTGAACAATACATATATTGACATTAATGACCATTTCTATTAAATGTCTATATTTATTACAAACTGCAGTTTTTTTAATTGTTTAATTGTTATTGTAAATTAAGTTTAATTGTTTGTTCAGCTGTAGAATTTCAATAAAGAAATTGGAGCAATTCTTGGTCAACAGTGGTGCACCTCAGGGCTCAGTCCTAGGTACCATTCTATTCCAAACCTTCTACTTCTCCAGACTTCCAATCCTTTCCCTCCATACATCAAAACCTGCTCAAGATATCAAAGAATGGCATTTCCATAACTTCCCAAAACTAATTTGGAAATAAACAGAAGTTATTCCAAACTATTGACACTTGCACCATCTCTCCCTGAGTTCAGTTAACAAACCTGGAAGACATAAAAAAAAAAACGAATTCTTTAGGAAATATCTGCAAATATTTCACGCTTCATAAAATCCGCCTACACAGATATTCCGCCACATTCTATCACCTGTATCCACCAGTCCACCAACAACACTGGTTCACCCAATATTCTTTTTTTTGGATCAAGGTATATATTGTGTATAAGTGGTTACTTTTCAGATTTATAATATTGTGCAAGTTCAACACACTTACGAAAAACTAAAATCAAAACCACCAATAAAGTAGTAAAGCCTACTTAACTATATCACAACTAAGTATTTTATTCTACCCAATAACTTTCATTGACGTCCCGATCAGATTTTGCGATCGAATAATTTTAGATATAAACCACCAACCATGACGAGTGACGTAAAACAACGAAATTTCACATCGCGACTGCATCGTGGGAATAATTATTTTACACCGAGTTGAAAGCAACTAAAGAGCTTCTGCATCCGCGTGAATGGACAAATCTGCACCAATCACAGTCCCTGCCATTCATTTATAAAATATTTCATTTGTATCCTAATTTTTAGGCGTTAGTACATGGCTAAAACACATAATATAATCAAATTAGAACATAAAAAAACATGATTCAATTGGCGGTTAAAAAGGCAGTCGATGAAATTTTATCGTCAAACTCTGAATTTGCAAACGGACATGTCCAATTTATGGCAGCAGTCTGTGTACAATTTCTATGCAGTATAAAATTGTCATATAATACGCATTCACACACTGTGTGTGTTTTGTATTTGAATAGAAAAGTACGGTATTACTTTAGTTACATAATTAAAAGAACGTAATTAAATAATTAGTAGTAATTAATAATTAATAATTAAAAAAGTAGTTACATAAAGTACATATTTGTACCGGAAACAATATTAAATTATTCGAATCGGGATCAGACATCCCTATATTTTCCTGGTGGTATAACATTCCATTTTTCCCGAATTGCTGAAATTCCAAATGTAATGGGCCATGTGTCTTTCAGAAACGTTAACTAGTTCCTTGTCAGACAGCAACCTGCTTTCCTTGGGGATCAACACAATATTTTCTGGCAAAACAAAGATGAGTCCATGTTAATTTTGCTCAGCTTGTGTTTTTGTCTTGGATCTTGGCCAAGAACATCATATTTGCCCAGTTTGTAACTCATGGTGTCATGTACATTGACCTTAAACGGACGTGAGGGAGGTTTACAGTTCTTTGGGTGTTGTAATTGAGAACTCGGGGACGAGTTAACAGTATTAAAAAATTGCTATTTAGTCTTTTAAATGGTTCAATATTTGTTCATTTGTTGATTATTGACTACAAAACTACAAAATATAAATGGATCCCAAAAGTAAATAGATTTTTCTACACTAGACAATCTGAGATAAATTTACTTAATCTGCTTCTGAAAGTCTGTAATTCAGAATCTGATTATATTTTGGCCTGCTTCACAAGCATTGCCATCATTGAAAGTCTTGTTATGTGAACCAAAGCTCAATTTGATGTATATTTATTAAAACACGTTGTACTTTTGCCTCCCTTTTCGGACACCAAACAGAGTAGTATTCCCAATTTTGTTGTAACCATGTAATGCAATGACAATAAAGGCATTCTTCTTCTTAAAATAAAAAGTTTACCAAGAATTTACTGTATATTTAAATTTTGTCTTTGGTCAGAACAGCTAAATCTAAATTTGTCTATGCACAAATAGTAAATGAAGGTCAGGTTTTCTGCCCAAACAAAGTGGTCACCACAAAAATCAATTTCAATTGAATTATTCACACAAAACAAACAGGAAAGTCATTTTTACGAAGGATTGATTGTTACACATCACAAATTCAACACGTATTACAGTATAATTTAAAAAGAAAAATGTACAGAATAAATAATTTCACAGAATTATATCATTTCTGGACATAAGATGTTCAAACGTACTTGTTTTCATTACTGGCATCATATCGGGGCATGGGGTCCAAGTCATTGCCATTCACATCATAACTGGCATTGGTATCCTGTAACGTTGATCAAAAGTAAGAAATATAGGTGAGATTTGTGTAATAACATTTAAAAATAAAATGCTGTTACTTTACTTTATTACTCACAGAAAATGACAACATTCTCAAATACAGTTTAGAAGACCTGAGTTCCAGGTCGAGTTAAAGGCTTTTTTTCAAGTTTCCACGATTGTTGAAAAATATGTGCACTTTTAAATATAATTCTTGAAGTTTTTAGTTCTTGGTTCAGGACAGTAGAATGGTTTAGGTTAGATTTCTCTTCCCGTTTATACTTTGTTCATGCAAACAGTCTCTCTACCAATAGTCCAGATTGGTCCAATAATGTGCTTTTTGTTTTAATGAAACATAAAAAAACAAAAGTTCATAAAATGCAATTAATCTCTCCAATTCTAATTGAAAAGAGCAAATAATATTTCCCAATACTCTGATCACATGACTGTTATCGCCTTTCTGTGACAGGGATTCTACTCTGCCCGGATGACACCACAACTTCGAACTTCAAAACACGTAATGACGGAATAGCACAGACGACCATCACGCCTTCAACAGGCTTCAAAAAAATTATCATAAAACAATACAGCTCGGAAAAACCGCTCGAGTTCTCATGAGACTAGCCCATGGATCACACCAATGAACAATAGACATTTTTATTTTTTAACTGACTTTTTCCTAGTATTTGTCTTTTCTTTAAAAGACAATTTTTTCCTAATTCCGGTCTGGAACTAAGAAAAGAGCAGGTTAAGAAAAGAATAGTCAGAGAAAGCGCACTGGAATTTCATGGTATGTACTTTACAAAATTGAAACAAACACTTTCAAACGACTCCAATATGCATCTATTGCAGCCTTATACATTTACAAGCATTGTAAACTGCAATGTGAAAAGCAATTTGAAACTGAAGTAAAGTGTGGCAATTTGTCAATATGGCCACTAGCAACTGTATCGAGATTGTGCTCTGGATTCAACCATCTAGTGAAGTTACACACACACACACACACACACACACACACACACACAAACCCGGAGCAGTGGGCAGGTAAAAGCAGTCAAGTCCGGAGACTTGTGGGGGTCAGTGTCTTGGTATAGGCAAGTTTAAAATCACAAAATCTATTTAATTTGTCAATATATGATCGTTATTATCTGTAGGAGTTGTGTTGTTGATAAAACAGGCTAGGTAAAACAGGTTTTTTTTTGCAAGTTAATTTCCAAAATAATAATTGTACATATTTAACCAATTTACACTGGCGGGCAAAATTAGAGAACAATGTATGAACAACTACACAATTCTGAAATAATGTTATCTTCACTGCTCAACAGTTGAAGGATTATTTGTCCTGTCTATACCGTGCTACCAGAACACTTTTTCCAGAAAATAACTAAGGCATTTCAACAAAAACCTTTATTTTGCAGAAAACACACTGATCAAAATTAGAGAACACTTTCAGATACCCCCCAGTTATTGGTGTTAATCTGCCACCAGGTGTAATTTTCTGCATTATTTGTCAATCCCTATTTAACTGGCAGCCTAACTCCCAGTTTCACTGACTCTACAAGGTGGTGGGCTGTTCAAACGTGACTGAAAGCCTCCGACAGCAGTTTGTCCAGATGAAGGTCAAATGGATGTCTTTATCAGCAATAACAAGACACGTTGGTCGTTCCAAATCTGTGATTTCCAGAATATTGAAACTTTATGACATCACAAACTCATTTAATTCCCCAAAGAAGGCTGGTCATCCACGAAAGACAAAAACAAGAGAGGACAGGATACTGCGGAGGATCTCAATGGGCGATCGTTTCCACACTGCAGCTGGAATTGCTCAGCAGTTCTGCACTGAACATGGTAAAGATCTGTCTCGACATACAGTGTCTCGATGTTAAAGAGCATTTGGACTAAAAGCCCACTTTGCAGTGACCAAACCTTTCATTAGACAATAGAATCAAAAGGCTACACTAAGCTTTGTTGAGGAGCATGTTGTGTGGACAGAGAACTGGTCCAAAGTTCACTTCAGGGATGAAAGTATGTTTAATTTATTTGGCTCTGGTGGGAAATATTATGTTCGGCGACAAACTGGAGAAAGACTGAACCCAAAGAGTGTAAAAAAGTGGGTGAAAGGTGGTGGAGGAAGTGTGATGGTTTGGGGCATGTTTTCTGCAGCAGGTGTTGGGCGTCTTATACAGATACATGGCAGAGTGAAGGCAAATATTAATCAGAACATTCTGAAACAACAAATGATTCTTTCCATGAGTTCATCACCCAATCAGCCCACAGTGTTCATGCAGGACAATGCTCCATGTCACACAGCTACACGGGTAAAGCCGTTCCTTGAAACTGAGAACGTTGAAATAATGTCATGGCCTGCAGAGTCCTGATCTCAAACCAATAGAGAACAGTCATGGCCAAAAAACCCACTACAGTCAGTGAACTGTGGAGGAGACTGAAAGAAGAGTGGACCAACATCCCACCAGAGCAGTGTGAGAGACCAGTGCTGTCCTGTGGCCGCAGATGTGCTGAAGTCCTTCAGAGCAGAGGCCTGCACACTTCCTACTAATTGTTGACTGTTGTAACCTTCAGAATATTTTGTTATAATCTTTTTCCATGCAACAGTCATTGTTGTTCTCTAATTTTGCTCAGTGTGTTTTTTGCAAAATAAAGTTTTTTTTTTAAATGCCTTAGTTATTTTCTGGAAAAAGTGTTCTGGTAGCACGGTATAGACAGGACACTGACTCCTTAAAATTTTGAGCAGTGAAGATAACATTATTTCAGAATTGTGTAGTTGTTTATACTTTGTTCTCTAATTTTGCCCGCCAGTGTATAACCAACAAACGTGCTCTGTACGCCCACAAAATGCCCCGTTTCAGAAAATCATTTGTGACAATAAATCAATATGTTTTTTTATATATTAATTACGAATATATATACACGTTTATTAGAAGAACATATTACATAGAAGCGCACATGTTTTTTATATCTATATTAATCCCGCTGTAATTAAAATATACAATCTAAAACAAAAACCCTTACTTCCTTACACTGAAAACCCTTTATCAATATTAATCTCGCTGCAATATTGGATTTATTCTAGATCTTATTTAATATACATTTATAAAATATTAGTTTATATATTAAGATATTAACAATATACCCATTTTAATATACAAAAATATTAAGCTGAATTGAATACATTTTTTTTATATTATATTACAAAGTTGAATATTAAATAATAAGTTGAATATTCAAATATATAATCTAAAACAAAAACCCTAATTTCCTTACACTGAAAACCAAGTCAAACACACACACACACACACACTTACATAGTTCTGTATGAGATCCGGGTGGTTCCGCTCGATGCCGTCATCCAGAATAGTGACGACGACGTCTTTCCCAGTGTATCCTCGTTTCCAAGCGCCAATGATGTTCATGTCAGACTGACAGTGGTGAATGTTGTCGTTACAGTGCTGCGCAGAAACCAAGACACAAGTCAAACATCTTGCTCACAACACGTCAAAGGTCAAACAAACACATTGGATCGATATGAGAAAGCGAGTGTTACACGTCGTGATGCCGAGTTCAAACGGTTGAAAGAACTTTTGGCCGGCGAGGAATTGATGCGCCGAGGTCAAAGTATCAACGTTAGAAGGTATTAACCATTGACAGAGCAACATGTCTTCTCTTTCTAACGTGGCTGTGCTTTCATTTTGAACATTTGTCAAAGGACAATCCCTGGTTGCAAATACAGATAAATGCATCTAAATCTATTCATGTTGGTGCTTATAAAATAAACAGCAAGTTTGGCTTCAGATTCTCGGTTTTATCTCATGGGAGTGACAGAAAGTTACAAAGAAATATTTAAATATAAAATAATTATAAATAATAATATATAAAACTATTTTCATATACTGACAACTCACGAAAAAAACCCTGACCAATAAACAAATAATAATGCATGTTAAATATTTAGAATGTTATAGGATGTTTGAAAATGTGCTTGTATAGTATATTTCAACATCCGCCACAGATTGGTATGGTTTTTCAGTTGAATTTTGATTGTTAGAACTAAAGAAAATTCCAAAAGAGCGAGCTCAAACATTTTGAATATTACTTGAGACTAGAGCTGCACAATGCTGGATAAAATGAGAATCACGATAGAAATTTCTTTTTCCACAATTCAAGATCACGATTCTGGATATTGTTTTCATTTATATATTTAAACCCTGAAAATCAGGTTGTCAAACCTGCAATATAATAACACATATTACTCTCTGATTTAAATTTAAATAAATGGAATGAAAAATAAATGTAATGTAAAAGTAATGTTGTAAAGACAAAAATAATTATTAAACCTAGTTAAAAAGAAAAAACACACCAATGTACAGTACTATGTAAAGTTGAGGACACAATTATCTCTGTATAAAAGCACTTTTGAAGTACTTATCAAACAATGATTATTTTGTAGGCGGGCTAATAGTTTTGTCCTCAACTGTAGATGTTTGCTGAGTGTCATCTTCAGGTTTGCAACCGCATTAAACACACACACACACACACACACACACACACACACAGTTCAAAATAAAATCCTTTTTCCCGATACTAAAATGTCCGAGTTGATAGCAGACTTACTTTACTGTTGCGTTTCCTCACCCATTATTCCGGTTAATTTTCTGTTTTTTCTTTTTTATCTAGAGGTAATAAGAGCACGTGACCGCCGTGTAAAATCACACGTGGCCCTGAATCCGATGTCTAGAATCGTTTAAATGCTAGATTAAGATTGCAAGAAGGGTAGAATCCAGATCGCCATATTTTAACAATTAATTGTGCAGCTCTAGTTGAGATCAATACAGAACTTCTTTTGTCTGAACTCAAACTAAGAATTTGAGGTTATTCTTCAATGTGGCGTTGAGTCGATCTGATGGCATGACTAGCAACAAAATGTCAATATAAATAGATTCTAAATAGTTTGTTAGTTTTGTTCCCATAGTTTGTTCCATTTATTCCATTTTGGGAATCTTTGGGGTTGTCGAATCGGTGACTTAATTCTGGAATACTCACAATGTACCACATGCTGCTCCATTTGGCGTCATTGAAGTAAATGGAGTTGGTCTGCGCAGACTGTACTGAACCATGGTACGGCACTTTATAATCTCGTTTCCTTCTCCGCTTCACAATTTGCTGTTGAAGCCACTGGACCTGACAGAAGATATAAAACATGTTTAAAACCCAATTTACAAGAATGAAAAACCTTTCGTTTAAAGTTAACTGTGACTTTAATGACTTCAGAAAACCCTAACCCCAACCCCTGACCCCAACCCTACAACTAGGATGAAGATGCTAACAGAAAAAAAAAACATTATAAAATAATGTAAAATAAAATATGTATTTAACAGAAAAGTATGTGTTGCTGGATTGTTTTTTTTTTTTATAGTTTTGTGAGTTGTTATTTTTATCCCTGAATCGTGATGTTTTTCAGTCTTCAGTGTTTTAAATGCAGAGATGGTGCTAGAGATATATGTATGTGACATCCATGTCTGTTAAAATGTAAAAAAAATATATTAATATACATTGATTAACCCATGCAAACGTATTATTAGTACCAAACAGCAATGTCTTATGCCAATAAAATAAATTTAAAAATATTAAGTGCATAAAACCTAATGCTGCAGATGTATTTCTTACTGAAAAAATCCAGTACATTAACACCACTTTGAACATTACATTCATTTAAAAAAAACGAATGCAAACAAAATGCAAAACGATTGAATAATAAATGGTCCATCCATCACTACTGAATTTGTAGATCGCAAGAAAATACATGTCAGCCAATCGTCTATTACCTTTATTAAAATATGTGTTTTAATTGAGAGCAGAGTGTTCGAGTGAACAGTTATTATCCATACATGTTTGTCTCATGTCAGTTGTTATTGCTGCCAAAAAAAAAAAAAAGAAAAGTGGTGCAGTGGTTTTTAATAAAAACTAGGAATATGAACAAAAAATGTATAGAAAATAGTACTACAAAAAAACACAAATTTAACCACGGGCTCCATCAATAAAAACTGACAAAAATGCAAAGTTCATGCAAGAAACAAATTAATTTACGTATGATTCACATTTTTTAGAGGTTTTCCATGTAGATGGAAAATTGTCATTTCAAGAAAATACGAAACCTGTAGAATTCAAGGTGCGTTACATTTTAGGAGAACCCTACATTCAAGACCATTTTTCAGGAATACACGAGGTTTAGGCCGGCAACACATTGAATGTTTTGGATGCTCGGCAACTACTAATATTTGGGGAAGAGGTCAGGATTTCATATAGAGCAGAGAGCACAGGTGTGGGGTTGCCATAGCGACGGTCTGACCTTTGGCTCCATGGAAATGAAGCTGTGTGTGCCTCGGCTGGAAAGTGTCGACCTTTTTATCGTCCGGCTATGGAAGAAATGGTAGTAGTCCTTCAGATCTCCAATCTGCAGGAACCAAAGCAAACTTTCATGGTCTTGTGACGCAAAGCAAGAGAGAAACTGAACAATTTTGTGAGTTTTACATTCACAACTTCAAATTAAAAATTAAAAGGTTAAACGAAGAAGAATTTAAACACTGAATAAAACATCAAATCTAGTATATGACATGACAGTCAGCTTCTTCAAAATAAATAAGCTGAAGCTCACGAAATTTATATTTGAAAAAATACTTTAGACTCTGCGTTACCTCATCAAATACAACTTTTTTGAACAAGATAGATTTTTTTCATAAATATTTAACAACTAGCACAATTTGAAAAACAGGCTGAAAATCAGCCTGAACAATCTAACTTTGAAAATCCCAACTTTCACTAGATGAGATGTAAACTAAATGAAACACAAACTTCACTTCACAAATTTTCACATCTTTGAATATTACGCTTAAACAATCAAGGTTTCGGTCTCGACACGACCTTTGAGTAGAAAGCGTGTAACGTGCGGCGATGTTAGTTTGACCGACGCCGAGATTCGAGTTCGTTGGACTGACACCTGTTGTTTGTGGAAGCCAGCAAAGTTTGCTCAGTTTCAACATAAACCACAGGCACATAAACGATCTTTACGCGCTGTGATGCGCATTTACGGCACGAGTGTGTGTGTGTGTGTGTGTGTGTGTGTGTGTGTGTGTGTGTGGCACCACACCTTATAAAACTTTATTAGTTGCGAGTAAAAGCCAACATAGATAACACGCGGCGCTGTGGCTGATCGCAAACCACTAGTTTCCCACTTTACTTTGATCCAAAAGCACCTACCTGGCCCAGGTTTCTGTACCCATATCTAGCAGCGATATCCTCCGCCTGCTCGGGTCCGCCGGCTATCCGAACAGCCCAGTGGTTGGTGTAAATCCGCGCTCCGCATGAGGAAAACAGGGAGAAAAGCGCGCAGAGCGTCAGCGCAAAACACTGGCGGACGTTTAAAACCATCTTTCGCGTGAGCTTTTTCCGTCTCGGATACCCCCAGCGCCCCCGCGTTCACAACACAATCAAACTTCGTCTCTCCGTTCGACGGGGATTCTCATGGAGTGTCGTTGTTGCGCTCCACATAAACTCCCGAGCTTTAGGATGCTCCAGACGGCGGCGAAGCATCGGCCGCACGCGCTCGGAATCTGGACGGGGAACGCCGAGCTTTGCTTTGGTTTGTTTGGTCAAGAAGGTGCCGTTACTTCTATCGTATGCAGCGGAGATCCGGCTCAAGCGCCTCCCTCACATAACTACACAGAGAGTCGGCAGAGTACAGACAACGACCCGTGTGGGGGTTACCGAGGATCCACTGGGTCTTAAAACCACACCGTGTTTCATCCAGTTCGAGCCGCTTTCCGCGTGCGCGCGCGTGCGTGTGCACTGTTGTTTGTTTGTGATCTCGTGGGATGTTTTGAATCAAGTTGGGGAGATTGACGTCCACGCGTTTAGGAAAACTAATTACGCATCTTACGTGCGACGTTTTGCTCCAACTGGGATACATCCACTCCAGATACGCGGCCACTTTAGTCCTGAGCACATATCTTTAAAAGTCTGGTAAAATACTCTCAGTCGGACAGATAAAAAAAAGACGGGAAAAACTAGATGAGTCGCCACAGATTGCATGAATTAAAAAAAAAATGTTCCAAATCTCTCCTCACATCTTGTGATTTAGTTCAAACGTTTTTGCGAGTTTAACGTTTCTCGTTATTGCGACGTTAAGTGCGACGTTTTGCTACAACAGACATACATTCCAGATTCACAGTCACATTAGTCCCGAGCCCATGTTTAAAGTCTGGTAAAATACTTTCAGTCGGATTGTTTAAAAAAAAAGACGGGAAACACTACATGATTCGTCACAGATTCATGGAACTTTCAAAAAAATGTTAAATATTTGTCCTCCGCTCTTATGATTTAGTTAAAATTTAAATGAAATGTTTAAATGCGTGTGCTTATTGCATATGTCAAATCCCAATCTCCTGTTTTCCGAACCACTATTCCATTTCTGGGTCACGGGGACAAGGAGCCAATCCCAGCAACTCTGGACCAGAAGGCGGGACTCACACCATGGATTGCTGAGCAACCAATGACAGACACCTAACACCTATGGGCAATTTGTCAGACTTCAGCTCTTTTGAATGCATGTGTTTTGGGCTGTGTGAGGAAACCCGAGACCCAGAGAAGCCCACACAAACACAGGAAGAACACGAAACTTCCAATCAGAAAGCTCCCAACCAGGCCCCGAACTTGGGTCTCAAACGGGTCCTCCTCCTCCAGATTGTAGAAGGAAAAATACATATTTTGGGATTAACTCAAATAAACTATGCTTTTCTATACTATACTTACACCATAGTGACGCTGTACAGGATGGACTTTAGAAAGGTGACAACAAATCACATTGTTTAAGCTCATTTGTTTCCTCAGCTGCTATTCAGTCATTTAAAGATCCTGATGGTGGTCTTCTCACGTCTCCAAACCATCCTGGGAAATATCAGATGGAGAATATACATATAGAATTGAAGATCAGTGAGGTCAGAAAGACATTTTCATCTGGAAAAAAAGTGTTTTTTTGGCATTATTATCTGTTTTAATTGTAGTCAAGAAGCTGTTATGATCGCTTCCTTAGCTACACGTTTATTTTTACTGTAAAAATGTACCTTTTAGTTATGTATAATGGCAGGGTATGGGAACAGGGTATCGAATATGTTCAAATACCATGCCGGAAAAACACAAGTTCCTTCCATGCCTTGGAATGTATATTATATATTCATTCCATAATACAGTATAAATAAATTAATATCGTTGAATGCGCCGAGCTATTTATATAATTTCTCTCACAGTCTGTTTGTCACCGTACATATATTTATTGCAGCTCGATGTAGCGGGGGTGAGCATTCTCATGCATGTCAAATTTGATTGATCTTTGTTTTGGTTTTCCCTTTGCATAATTGCACTAATTACAGCCAATTTCTCAGTGAATAGAGTCGCTTTCATATACGTAGACAGAAGAAGGACAAGAATATCTCACGGTCTTTATAAACAAGAAGAAAGGGGGAATAAGACACCCCATGAACAGTCCATTGAGTGAAGGAGCAGGATTGTGATTTAAAACACAGAGGGAGGAGGAGAAGCGGGGGGGAATTGCTCTAGGTTCTTAAAGTAGAATCAAGTGTCCTGCTCAAGCAGAAAACGGGTAACCCCATTCAGCGCGTCACGTCTCTACCGGGGGCACAAATTCCGCTTGACAGCCTGGTGAGCTAGTGGCACCCCCTTTACTGAGAACAGTTACAACCGCGCATTTATTCTGCTTCAATTAGGCCTTAATTTGTCACCTCCATCCAGCTCGGAAAACAACCATGGTGTGTAGAAAATATTTATTGCTCAGTGTGAGAATCATGTATGTGTGTGGCCGGGCACACAAAACGAAGAACACGTGCATAGCGTATAGTCGAAGTAAAAACTAAAAGAAGTCACTTTTTATTGGTTGAAGCAAAATTGGTTTCAACGTCGTCAACATGCCGAATCCCAGCAACTACTCACACTTTTTCCTAATACTACAAAGCAGTGCTTCTCAAATGCGCCAGTGGATTGCAGAAGACTGGAAACATGTTTTTGCGTCCCAAGAACAAAGTGTAAATACACTAGGTGGCAGTAGTGTGCCTGTTGTTAGAGTGACGGCTGAGTACTGCACACTGGTGAAGGCCTTTTTCTGCACTAGAGCATAATGGCACGGACAAGAGTGTAGACCAACCTTGCACCAATGTTAAATCAATCAAAGTTTAAATTAAAGTTATTGGTAATAGGTTTTTTTTTAGCTAAACTAGATGTTTTTTTCTTCTTATTTTTTTTTTGTTAATGATGATTCTGTTTTATTTTTAATACATTTGTCAACTTTATAATATAAAAATATAAATTATATTTAAATACCAATTTAACTACGTCTATAGCAATAAAAGTCTATCCCAATAAAAAATATTACAAATTAAGGGAACTTTTAAAGGGGGTCGCAAAAAGTGTTTTTTGTAGAATGGAAGCAAAACAAATAAAAGTATTCCTCATCATGAATGATCGACTGTCTCTGAATATTAGTGTATTACCTGTTATTTATTCTCGCGTCCTTCATCTTATTCTGTTTTGGCATATAGCGACTTCAAAGAACTGGAAATGTGAAGCCAGAGACCGTAGTGTACAAACAACACACATTTAATAAAGAAAGTCACGTAACTCAGGACAAACTCAAGAACATGGACTGGTGCAACGTTAATGACAGACAAAGACTCAAAGACAGGTGACAACATAAATGCATGACTAAACAACATACATAGGTGGACACAATATAACACGGGACTACAACACCAGGAGGAGACTGCCAGCATGAATCCTGGTCCTTGTAGTCCCAAATCAGATCATGATTAGTGACAGAAATATGCACAATTATAGTGCTATAGGCAAAATGTAGGCCCTTGCCAGCAAAGGGCCAGAAAATCTCAACTCCAATCCAAAAGCGGATCGGGAGCAAGAGGTGGAATTCGTGCAAGAGATCCTGCGTTCCCTGAGGGAGCTCACACTTAGAATTTGTTGTGGACGATGAAGCCCTTTCGACAGCGCCATCCTACTCCTGGCTGTGGCAGTGATGCTCGTGAAAATTCAATGAGAGCCCCCTGAGAAACTGACAGAGTAGAGGCCAAACAGCAGCAGGACCAGACTACTTTCCTCTAAAGTCGTTTAGCAGACACTTATCTAGAGTGACTCACAATTTTTACAATTCAACAACTTCCTGTTTTCCTACGAACCCATGATCTGGTGTCTCAAATACCAGCACTCTGCAGACTGAGCTACTGGAAAACACTAGCATGACAATAGCCGGCCCACGCAGACATGGAGGTGCATCGAGAAAGGTGAGCCAGGTCCTGGGCAGAAGCATGGGAGGACTAGTGGTCTTCCAACGTGGCTTAACCTGGCAGACATGCACAAAGAGATGCGGCTGAGTCTATGGTGGAGCGTGTAGTTGAGGCGCAGAAGAACGCCAATGCTTACAATTGCATTTTTGGCAGATTTCATGTTGGCCATTGAAGGAGAAGGGTGTTCGAGAAGGTCATTCCAAGATGGCGCCGGAGAGGTCGGCTGCCGTAGCAATCGCCCCAGCCTACCTTTCCTTTTTTTTGTTTATTTTTTGCACTTTTAATTACTCTTGCTGTTGTATTTGCACTGGATGGCCATCATTAAATATGATCGTTCTACTTTTCTATCTATTGGTATACAATGCACCCACCTTTCGTCAGTTTTAAGTCCAGATCCAAGTTGGCCAAGCGAGATCCTGAAGGAGAACAAAGAGCGCGACCCGCACCAACGTCCACGGGGGAAACGAGCCGGCGTCAGGAACAGGCTGAGGGCTTGCGCACACCACGCTCCCTTACCCAGTGTCCTGCTAGCCAAGGTCCAGTCTCTGGAGAACAAGCTCGACAACCTCAGGGCAAGGATCAAGTTCCAGAGAGACATTCGGGACTGCAACCTTCTCTGCTTCACCGAGACATGACTGAACCCAGCGGTACCGAACAAAGGAGTCGGGAAAGTCAAGAGGAGGTGGAATGTGTTTAATGGTGAACAACCGCTGGTGCGAGGGCTCGAGCATTGTCCCGTTATCGCGCTCCTGCACACCAAATCTGGAGCTACTGACGATCAAATGTCGCCCTTTGCATCTTCCGAGGGAATTCAGCTCGGTCATTGTCAGCGCCGTTTATCACCTCAAGCAGACACGGACAGCGCAATATGGGATCTTCACGAAGCTCTCACTTCTCACCAGACACAGCACCGGGGCACCGCTCTCATCGTGTTGGGGGATTTTAACAGTGCAAACCTCAAGTGCGCACTGCCGAACTTTCACCAGCACATCACCTGCCCCACCAGGGGTGAAAGGACATTGGACCACTGTTACACTCCATTCAGAAACGGCTACAAGGCACAACCACGACCACCATTTGGAAAGTCAGATCACTCCGCCATCTTCCTCATGCTTACAAACAAAGACTGAAACAGGAAGCCCCGGTTGCTCTGCAGGATGCTCTGGATGACGCTGACTGGGACATGTTCAGGCGCAGCTCTGATGACGTCAACATGTTTACAGAAGCGGTTGTGGGTTTCATAGGGAAAACTAATGGGTGATACAGTGGAAAAAACCACCATCAAGACGTTACCCAACCAGAAGCCGTGGGTTGATAAAACTATCCGCGACTCTCTGAGATCCCGCTCCGCTGCCTATAACACGGGGCTCGCCACCGGGAACATGGACGAGTACAAAGCGGCATCCTACAGTGTACGCAGAGCGGTGAAGGAGGCGAAGAGGCGCTACGGGAAGAAACTGGAGTCACAATTCCAACAAAGCAACTCCAGAAGCCTGTGGCAGGGATTGAGAACAATAACGGACTACAAAACATCATCCACCGAAACAAGAGGCGCGGACGCTTCTCTGGCTGACGAGCTCAACATCTTTTACGCTCGCTTCGAGACCGCCGCTAACCACGCCAACGGTGCTACCGCGAGTAGCTCACTAGCTGCAAAAGCCGGAGAGGAGACCAGGCACATCATTTCAGAGCACGACGTGAGGGTTCAGGAGAGTGAACACCAGGAAGGCAGCAGGACCGGACGGCATCACAGTTTGGGTTCTGAGAGCCTGCGCCAACCAACTAGCATCGGTGTTCACTGAGATCTTCAATCTCTCCCTGAAACGGTCTACAGTTCTGTCGTGCTTCAAACAGTCCATCATTGTTCCCGTTCCGAAAATGCCTCAACCCGCCTTCCTGAAAGACTACCGCCCTGTAGCGCTGATCTCCATAGTGATCACTGCCGGACACTTTGAATCCATTACAGTTTGCGTACTATGAGAACCGGTCAAAGGAGTACGCCATCTCATTCCTCCTCCACACAACCACAAGCCACCTGGACTACAGGAAAGGTAACTGTAAAAATGCTGTTTGTGGACTACAGTTCAGCGTTCAACACCATAGTTCCCTCCACACTCACCTCAAAGCTGGAAGTCCTGGGTCTCAGCCCATCACTGCGCCTGTGGATCTCGGACTTCCTGACAGATAGACCACAAGCCGTGCGGGTGGGAAAACACACCTCATCCTCCCTCACCCTCAGCACTGGAGCTCCTCAGGGATGTGTGCTGAGCCCCCTGCTGTACTCACTGTACACCTATGACTGCGTGGCCACTACTGACTCCAACACCATCATCAAGTTTGCTGACGACACCGTGGTGGTGGGCCTGATCTCGAACAACGATGAGAGGGCCTACCTACAGGAGATCCAGGACCTGGAGAGATGGTGCCAGGAGAACAGCCTGCTACTGAACATCAGCAAAACCAAGGAGTTGGTAGTGGACTTCAGCAAGAAGCAGGAGGAGCGCTCACACCACCCAGTCACCATCAACGGAGCCCCTGTGGAACGAGTGGACAGTTTCCGGCACCTGGGTGTTCACATCGCGCAGGATCTCTCATGGTCCTGCCACATTGACACCCTGGTGAGGAAGGCTCTGTGGATACAGGCTGTTTGCTAGTCTCGTTGTTCTGGCCTTGATTGACCTGTATCTTCTCCCTGAGGGCAGCAGGAGAAAGAGCCTGAACGTAGGGTGATGTTGGTCCCGCAAGATGTTGTGTACCCTCTTCAGACAGCGGGTGGAGTAGACAAAGCTGGTCTCCGGTAGCGTAGTTCCAATAGGTTTACTAGCCGCTTTCACTACTCGTTCGAGTGCCTTCTGGTCCGCCTTAGTGCAGCTGGAAAACCACACTAAGAGCCTGTACGTGAGAACACTATTGATGGCGCAGTTGTAGAAATTCACCATCATATGCCTGGGAATATGTGCCCTCCTCAGCTTCCTCAGGTAGTAGAGGCGTTGTTGTGCCTTACCCACTGCTGAGGTGACGTGCTTGCCCCACGACAGGTCCTCCGTCGAGGTTACCCCCAGGTATCTGAAGCTGCTCACTCTCTCCTCTATTTCATTGCAGAGGAGTATTGGTTGATGATTTTGTCTTTTCTTTCGGAAGTCCACGACGATTTCTTTTGTCTTTTTGGTGTTTAACACTAGGTTGTTTCTGTGACACCATGACACCAGTTGTTGCACCTCATTCCTGTAGGTGGTCTCATCATTGTTCGAGATAAGTCCCAGCACGGTGGTGTCGTCGGCAAACTTGACAATGAGATTGGATGCTGAGGAGGAAAGGCAGTCATGGGTGTAGAGCAGGGGTCGGGAACCTTTTTGGCTGAGAGAGCCATAAACACGACATAATGGTAAAAATGAAGTCCAAAAGAGCCATACCTGTTTAAAACTAAGTAAATCTATGCAGGTTTGTAAAACCAATATGAAATGCAGGACAACAAGTATTTCAACTCGTTTTGATAACGCTGTAATTATATGTAAAATGTCTTCATACTCGTGTGGCTCGTTTTCAACTTTTAATTCTGACAAAACAAAAACATGCGGTCAAGACCAGAAACACGGTGCACAGCGGTGTTTCAACTCTTTCAGGACCCTCGGGACAAATAAACTCAGACACAAATACATTTCCGTACCGTACCGTACCGTCTTCTGCCGCTTATCCGGGGCCGGGTCGCGGGGGAAACAGCCTCAGTAAGGAGGCCCAGACTTCCCTTGCCCCAGCTACGTCCTCCAGCTCTTCCGGAAGAATTCCGAGGCGTTCCCTGGCCAGCCGGGAGACATAATCTCTCCAGCGCGTCCTGGGTCTGCCCCTGGGTCTTCTCCCGGTGGGACATGCCCGGAACACCTCAGCAGCAAGGCGTCCGGGGGGCATCCTTACCAGATGCCCGAACCACCCCATCTGGCCCCTCTCAACCCGAAGGAGCAGCGGCTCTACTCCGAGCTCCTCCCGAATGGCCGAGCTCCTCACCCTATCTCTGAGGGAGAGCCCAGCCACCCTGCGGAGGAAGCTCATTTCCGCCGCTTGTATCCGGGATCTCGTTCTTTCGGTCACCACCCACAATTGGTGGCCATAGGTGAGGGTAGGAACGTAGATCGACTGGTAAATCGAGAGCTTTGCTTTTTGGCTCAGCTCTCTCTTCACCATGACGGACCGATGCAGCGTCCTAATTATCGCGGACGCAGCACCGATCCGTCTGTCGATCTCCCGCTCCATCCTCCCCCCACTCGTGAACAAAACCCCGAGATACTTAAACTCCTCGACTTGGGGAAGGACCCTGTCTCTGACCTGCAGGGGGCACTCCACCCTTTTCCGGTCGAGAACCATGGTCTCGGACTTGGAGGTGCTGATTCCCATCCCGGCCGCTTCACACTCGGCAGCAAATCGATCCAGTGAGAGCTGGAGATCACGTCCCGACGAAGCCAACAGGACCACATCATCCCCAAAAGCAGAGACTCGATCCCGATGTCGCCGAAACGGATCCCTCCTCCGCCTCGACTGCGCCTAGAAATTCTGTCCATAAAAGTTATGAACAGAATCGGTGACAAAGGGCAGCCTTGGCGGAGCCCAACTCTCACTGGAAATGGAAATGACTTGCTACCGGCAATACGAACCAAACTCTGACACCGGTCATACAGAGACCGTACAGCCCGTGACAAGGGCTCCGGTACTCCATATTCCCGGAGCACCCCCCACAGGAGTCCCCGAGGGACACGGTCGAATGCCTTCTCCAAGTCCACAAAACACATGTAGACTGGTTGGGCAAACTCCCATGATCCCTCCAGGATCCTAAAAAGGGTATAGAGCTGGTCCGTAGTTCCACGTCCGGGACGAAAACCACATTGCTCCTCCTCAATCCGAGACTCGACAATCAGACGAACTCTCCTCTCTAGTACCCCTGAATAGACTTTCCCAGGGAGGCTGAGGAGTGTGATCCCCCTGTAGTTGGAACACATCCTCCGGTCCCCCTTCTTGTAAAGAGGAACCACCACCCCAGTCTGCCACTCCAGAGGCACTGTCCCCGATGACCACGCGATGGTGTAAAGGCGTGTCAACCAAGACAGCCCCACACCATCCAGAGCCTTAAGGAGATCTGGGCGGATCTCATCTACCCCCGGGGCCCAGCCGCCGCGGAGCTTTTTAACTACCTCGGCAACCTCGGCCACAGAGATAGGAGCACCCATCCCCGATTCCAGAGGCTCTGCTTCCTCCTCGGAAGACGTGTTGGTGGGATTGAGGAGGTCTTCAAAGTACTCTCCCCACCGATCCACAACGTCCTGAGTTGAGGTCAACAGCCCCCCATCTCTACCGTAAACGGTGTTGATGGCACACTGTTTCCCCCTCCTCAGGCGCCGGATGGTGGACCAGAATTTCTTTGAAGCCGTCTGAAAGTCGTTCTCCATGGTCTCGCCGAACTCCTCCCAAACCCGGGCCTTTGCCTCAGCGACCACCGAAGATGCGTTTCGCTTCGCCCACCGATACCTGTCAGCTGCCTCAGGAGTCCCACAGGCCAAAAAGGCCCGGTAAGACTCCTTCTTCAGCTTGACAGCATCCCTCACCACTGGTGTCCACCAGCGGGTTCGGAGGTTGCCGCCCTGACAGGCACCGATGACCTTGCGACCACAGCTCCGGCCTGCAGCTTCGACAATGGAGGTGCGGAACAGAGTCCATTCTGACTCAATGTCCCCCACCTCCTCCGGAACCTGGATGCAAAGACAAATACATTTCCAATAAATCAAACACAAATAAAATACATTTAAAATCGAGAGGGCATCCATTTAACTTTGAATTTATTTTACAACTTTGAACATATTTTACCCCATGTTAAGCAATGCCCATTAAAGCAATGTCATCCCCTGCAAACACGCGGCTTTGAAAACTGCAAAAGAAACACGTCTAGCGAACACGTGAAGCCCGGTGTTTGTGCAATGACACGCAGTTACCGCGCGTGCACGCGACTGGAACGCAACGGTTTTCGCTATTAGGTAGCGAACTACTGAATATTAAAAAGGGGGCAGGGAAAACGTCCTGACGTCACGACAACGTTATGCATTATCCAATAGAAAACATGGTGTTGTCCGGAGGAAAGCTGTGATTGGCTAGTTCGCCCGCAACCAGGAAGCGGATGGATTGAAATACCGGAGAACGTTTGAAATGTTTTACGTTATTATGTATTTTTAAAGCTTTGTCTAAGAGCCATATGCAGCCACCAGAAGAGCCATATATGACTCGCGACCCCTGGTGTAGAGTGTGTAGAGTAGAGGGCTCAGAACTGTCGGGCCCAAATGGGTCCTTGCGTGTTCAAAATTCAGCTCAAGACTTAGATGCTAATGAATCAAATGTTTTATTACAAAGAAATTTAAGTACAAGCTGGTTGAACGAGACCAAGGATTCAGCGCTGGAGAGCGAGCAGTGTGGAATGGCTCATCTCTGGCCACCCCCCAGTCCGTGTGGCGGTTTTATACACTTGAACAGGAATATAACATGAACAGGAAGGCCATGTCATGTTTGACTCCTTCTTCATTGTCTTCTCGTCCCTGGGCGCAATCTGATTTCCATTTAGTTCCATTTAACAAAGGAGCATCTTTTATTAATCACTATCAGCACTTATGGGTCGAAGGACCTTCCTCCGTTAATCAATATCAGTGCATAAGGTGGTCTTGGTAACCGTAGTGACTAATGCGTCCTTTCTGACCCCCTGACCAGGTTTCATATTTAAACTTTGAGGACAAGCTCTGTGTACAGGATTTATATGCAATGAATATAAAGCAATAATAAACACAACTCCCACAGAACACACCCTTGAGGGGCCCCGGTGTTAATAATAAGGGTGGATGAGATGTTTCTTCCCAGTCTGACTTCTGAGTGCGGTTAGTGAGAAAGTCCACAGTCCAGTTGCACAGGGATGCATTCATTCCAAGTTGATGCAGTTTGGACCGAAGTTTAAATGGACGGATGGTGTTGAAAGCCGAGCTATAGTCTACAAAGAGTAGCCGTGCGTAGGTGATTTTATGCTCCAGATGTTCCAGTAGCGTGTGGAGCACCATGGCAATAGCATCCTCCGTTGACCGGTTCTCCCTATAGGCGTACTGGTGTGGATCTAGGGATGGCGGAAGGGCAGTTTTGATGTGTTTCATTACCAATCTCTCAAAACATTTGGCAGGGATGGAGGTGAGTGCCACAGGTCTGTAATCATTTAGACAGGTCACATTAGGCTGTTTTGGGATTGGAATAATGGTTGCTGCTTTAAAACAGGTTGGAACCAGTGAACAGGACAGCAAAGCATTGAAGTGGAGACGTCCGCCAGCTCTGCAGCACAGTCTTTGAGCACTCGACCTGGTACTCCATCTGGACCGGCAGCCTTCCTGGTGTTAATGCGGCGGAACACACATCTCACCTCATAGGTGCTCAGGGTTGGAGCAGGGTCGGTTGAGAGGAGAGGGGGCAGGACAGGGTCGGTGTTGTCTCTGTCAAAGCGGGCGTAAAAGAGGTTCAGTTCCTCAGCCTGAGTGGGGCTGTGGGTGTTTGTTGTTTCCCCTTGTAGCCCGCAATTGCCCTGACTCCCTCCCACACTTGCCTTGGGTTGGTGTCGTTAAATCTGGCCTCTATCCACCTCCTATGGTGTTGTTTGGCACTGCTGATGCCCCTCCTCAGGTTTGCCCTGGCAGCATTATATGCCTCCCGATCCCCAGAGGTGAAGGCAGCATTCCTGACTTGGAGGAGTTGGTGTACTTCTCGTGTCATCCAGGGTGGTGTATTGGAGAACACACTAAATTGTCTCCAGGTAGTTACGTTGTCCACACAGAAGCAGATGTAGTCCAGGACTGTGGTGGTGTAACTGTCCAGTGCAACACGATTATCAGTGTGCTGCTCCTTGAACACATCCCAGTCTGTGTGGTGGAAACAATCCTGCAGCATCGGAATCTGGCGGCCATGTTCTCACCGTTCTTACTTCAATCCCCGTCCTCTTGATTTTTGATGTATACACTGAATGTAGCAGAAGGGAGAGGTGGTCTGACAGGCCCAGGTGTGGATAGACCTGAGCTTTGTATGCCTTTTTAATATTTGTGTAGACTTGGTCCAGTGTTTTGTCCGCTCTTGTAGCACAGTTCACATTTCAATGGAATTTGTGAAGAACAGCTTTCAAATCTGCGACCTCCTTGACCTGCTCAGCCACCTTAATGACTTAATTGAAAACACAGCTATCAAGACCTTGTTTCTCTTGCAGATTGTCTAAAGGTTCGTTTTTCTTGTATATTGATTCCCAAAGATGAAAAGTTCACACCACTTGTAGCAGCTGCCTGCTTTCTTAACCCCAGTGTTTGTGTAACTAATGACACAATCCAGGAACTGTTGATTGTAGTGAGGAACCTGAGGTAGAATCATCATCCTTAGAATCAAATCAGAATAAAAAAAGCCAGTCTTCAAGTTTCTCCCAAAGTTCTGCTCAACACAATGTCAGGAAATATAAAGAGGAGCTCTCACAACCAATCACCTGTGGCACAGGAACTGAGTTTTGGCTTGAAAAAAGTGACACACTTTACCACATCTTGAAAGTTTTTGCTTTAGACCTGTTAGCTTTGCCAGCTTCTCAAGCTTTTGCACGTTAACACAAAGTGCATTTCTGAAAATGAATCGAGACAGAAATAAATCCCACAGCAACTATGTTTCTATAACAAAAACTTTTGTTCACTTTTACTGTTAGTGTTTTATTTCTCAAATGTTGGAGAAAATGTTATTAGAAAATTTTACTGCACAATTACTACCTCTTAACATTGATGCTTTGGGCCAGGGGGCCGGTTTTGCCACGGCCGACATCCGTTGCGCCTGCTGAGGAAGACGTCCTTTCCGTGGCGGCATCAGACACATAATATATGAGTGATATAGGAGTGCTTTCGAGTGCAAACGTTATATAGGAAAGGGATAAGAAAACGGAAAACATTACACCGGACGCCGTGCAGAAAAAGAGTGGGATTGTTCTACTTCAGGAACGATTCTGAGATGCCAAGCGTTTGCGCTGGGAGTGGAGGGTATGGCCATGCCTCTGAGATCTTCTGAGAAGACGTAGTCTGATCTCCCTGGATCGGGAGAAAGAGTTTGAGCAGAAGTTTTAGATCATAGGTTTGATGCCAGGTGTGGTCCAGTGGTAGGGAATTATACTTGTCCAAGAGGTTGTAGTTTCAAATCCCCCACTGGCTGGTTTGGCAACTGGGTGGTCTTGGGCAAGACACGGTATACACTGTTCACAGCAAGAAGGTTCCGATATTCACTAGAAGTGTGAGTTCGAGGCCGGGGCCTTTCTGGGCGGAGTTTGCATGTTCTTCTCCCCATTTGTGGGGTACCTTCCATAAACAAAAACATGCATTGCAGTTAATCTGGCCGTGTGGGTGGTGTGTGAGCATGTGTGTTGTGAACGCTGGAGTAGATTGGCTGCTGCTGCTCTGTGGGGCAATTGGTGGGGATCTCAAAAGGCCCCAAACTAATTAAATGAATTATTATTACTGTTATGTTGAAACCCCAGTGATGCGGTTTAAGGCTGCCCACTGCTCTAGATATGTGTGTGAGTGTTTTGATAAGTCCTAGTGGATAAATCGACAAACACACTCTTCACTTGCCTCCTCTTTATTAAAAAACATGTCATCAATAACATTGCGGCTAGTTTTTTCATTACTACAGCCACCAAAAAGACTTCTAAAGAGGTTACAGGCAAGATGGTGAACTTCTTGAATAAACGGCAATGGCTGCCAAAGAATGTTCTCTATCTGCTTAAGGAAGAATGAGGGTGAGGGGTTGTGGATCTAATCAGTAGGAGAACAGTGTTTAGATTTCAGTTCATCCAGGAGCTGCTCTATAGTCTGGCCTGTGCCTGCAGAGTTTGGTTGGCAACTGCGGCTAGGACGGAACATCGGCTGCTGAAAATGGTTTAAAAAAAATTGCTAAACTGAAAGACTCAATGGAAGTTGCTGTGTCTGATTTACAAAGCACAAATCTCACAAAGACTTGGAAAAAAGACCAAATGGGACAAATTTAAATTAAAATGAGAATGGGATAATTATTGGATAAAAGTGAGTCTGATCTTTTCCATGGTATCATCTCTGCTGAAACAGTTAACAGACTAGGAGAATGACACAATGAATTTAAAGTTGTTGATTTTTTTTTTTAAACACAGCCTATTGGAATAACTTAGTGGGAGGATAAAACTACATCAGTGATGAGTAATGTTGAACAATTGAAGTGTTTAGACTCAACATGAAGAGAACATCAAAATGCTGATCGTAAAAGAAAAAGAAGCCTGTTGCTACATGTAACATTGACTACAAATGTTAGATGCTGCCTCTTTCGCCACTCAGGTGAAAGGACTTCTTACAGAACCATCGTCAAAATGGCATGGAACAACCAACGCACTGATTTTGTAGTGTTAGAATGAGGAGACTGGCACCAGTGAGCCGGGTTTTTTTACCTTTCTTTTTTACCAGAGAGGTATTTTTTTACTTGGCCACTGTCGCATGTGTCCTGAGCTCACTGCTATTTAGCCAGACTCAGCACCAACCTCATTGTTAAGTTCGCAGATGACACAACAGTGGTCGGTCTCATCACTAACAACGAGTAGTCGGCCTACAGAACAGAGGTGGAGCTGCTAGCAGCGTGGTACACAGCCCACAACCCTGACATCAGCGTGGAAAAAACAAAAGAAACGGTGATCGATTTCAGGACATCTGGCAAAGAACACCACAGAAGTGACCATAAATAGTGCTGATGTGGAGATGGTCAGCACCGTCAAGTGTGCACCTAATGGACGACCTGTTTTTCATCACTAACTCCACAGCAGTCATCAAGAAAGCACAGTGTCTGGCGCCGCCTAACTGGGCCTAAATGGCTGTGTCCAGCTTAAGAGGAGTCGACTGTATACAGTAGTCATACACACTGGCTAAAGGTTGCTCCCTTCTCTGGATATGTGTGGGTGCTGTCGTTGGTGAGGTGCCAGGATTGCTGGGCACAGTAGGAGCGCCCAAAGAGGCATGGCCTGTTTGTCCTGTTGGTCCGTCTCTTTGAAAATGGTCTTCATCAAAACATCAAATAGACAATGACTTCAAAAAAGATTTGAGGGTTTTCTCCAAGGTTATATGCATGAAGCGTCCAAGATATTTTACATACCTGAAACTCAAATTCTACTCTGTGTAGATGTCTTTTTATGTACTCGTAGTCTTAGGCTGAAGTTGGATTAATAAAAAGGTTCTCAAGTGTTTGCTGCACTCTAACTGTAATATTTTGGTAAACACTAGAGGGCAATAATGGACCACGGTTCATGTGTTAAGAGCGTGGCCAACTATTCCATGAGATCAAGTGTTGTTATGGAAACATCAAATCAAGGACTGAAGGAGAACGTCAGGCATTCACGTGGAGCAAATCAAGAACTAAAAAACAAAACAAAAAAAAACACAGAAGAGCGACAATGTTCTGTGTGTGACTCGAGGTCGATTGAAAGAAAATTGGGCCTTCAGATACTATACCATGGATTGGTTCTCATCCCATTTAACAAACAGACAGGAATTTGTAGTCCTTGAGGCAAATTTAACCCCACACAGTGTTATTTGCGGTGTTCCTCAGGGGTTTGTCCTTGGTCCTACCAAATTTGACATCTACCTGATGCCTCTGAGCCGCATTATCACAAAATATGGAGTCTCGTTCCACTACTACGCAGATGTTATGTCAGACTCGATCCATCTAACATACAGTATTGTTGAATTTGGATTATTTATCATTTATCTTGTCTTGTCTTGCAACTTTGCAATCATGTCTTGCTATGGCATTCTAAAAACCATAAAACAGAAGTTCACGCGTGTTTAGGATGTAGTGTTGAATGCCAGGACATTAAGCCAGGAATGGCCATTTTTGTTTAAGGACGCTGTGGGATGGGAACACACTTCCAGGAACTTACTGGTCTGCGTTTGGTTGAGACTTTTCTTGCCAATGTGGACAAAAAGGGACAACATCTTTTAAACATTGACAAACACGTGTTCTGGATGCTCTGCTCAAGCTACAGAATGAAACTGGATTGTCCACTGGTTCAGAAGAGCTCAAACTGCAAAGCTGTGTTTACTGGCTCACTTTGATGAGAAGGAAGAGGATCTGTCATGTTTCATTGAGTAGACCAGCCTTGCTAAGGAGGTTCAGGAGAATGTGCTACCAACACCCTGACTCCTTGTGTGTGAAGTAAACTGACACAATTTGACAAGCATTACAGGGTAGCACACACACTGCTACGTACTAAATAACATGTTGTCCATTCGCTTTATTTACATCCAGGAGTTCCACTAGAATTTACCCGCAATTCAGATCATCCTCCATCTCAATCACCCCCAACAAAGTGTGGCTCATAACTATGGTGGCCCCGAGCATTGAATACAATGTGAAGCAGATACCCCACAAGCCACCAGGTGTCACCGCTAGCCACACAGGCAATCAAGTTCAAACACAGCTGCTCTGACAAATCACGAGGGACAGCTGAAGGAAATCAGTTAGATCTGCAGTGGGGGATAAAAACCCTGCTTGAGACAAAGCCAGAGGGGGAGAAGGTGAAGTTGGGCGTTTGACTAATGCTCGTTTCCGTGTTGTTTCCCCTGTGAATCAGAAAGCGACTGACAAAGCCAGTGGTGGAAGACTAAAAAAGGAGGTTCGGAGATCGGCAAAGTTGTGAGCGCCCTGACCCCGGTCTTCATCGCCCCAGCGCTGCTTCCCCGTTTAGGGGCTTTTGTTGCTCCTAACCGTTGCGTAAATGCGTAAATTCATTGCGTAAATTTACACCTGATTCACCCAAAACAATTGTGCTTGTCCTTCCATTGCACCAGCTACAAATGTTATAAATGAAACAAACGTAAATACCAATTGATGGAATTAGGGTTGGGTTAACTATTCTCACCAGCCAATCAGTGTAAGGACCACCCCCACATGAAATGAGTACCAGAAGGCCAAAAAAAAAAAAAAAAGTCATTTCAAGGGAAAACGTGAAGATTGCAAGCAGAAAAAAACAAACAAACAAAGTGTTTGTTTCTTAATTTATGTTTGACTATATTGGCACTAATCTGATTCCATACAAACCCTGCATCCTTGGAATTTTATTTTGTGTAACTACATTACAAAGTATAAAGTTATATATAAAGTTTTCTTTGGATAAACGAGATTACGCTTGTGCTTTTTCCCTTGTGTTTGAGTATAATTCTAAGAATTATCAGGACACACATTCAATACTTTGTAACAAAACAATGGAAACCTGTAATTTTTTTGTACATTCCTTGAAAGATCCTCTCGGTGGGCAGAACTCGTGCTTTTATGTTCAGCCACCTGTTCTCAAAGCGCAGACCCCAGGAACTCAGCTCATTCTTCACTTCCGGGTTTCTAAATTAAAGTGTCATGTCAAAATATGTTTGCAACCAAGCAATGAATGTTTAATAAACCTGTTGATATTCATGACTGAATCCAGATCAGAGAGAAGATAGAATCAACCGTCTTGTAGAGTGTGAGCAGAAAAATTGCATTCACAAAACAGATGGCGTTGTATGCATCACTCGGGTGTTTTCGACCAAAAGTGCCACAATGACAGTGTATGTTCCCAAACAGAAGAAGACCGTCTATATTCTTAGCACCATGCACAGGTCAGACCACCTCCGCACTTCACGCACTGTTGGCTGTTGCCTTTGAATCGAGCACAGTTGCTCGCTAAACTCTGAGGAAAATCTGCGCCCCAGGAACTAGTCCAGGAAGTGCGCATCACAATCGATCTTGTCCTACAGGCGACAAAGGTTGCGACAGGGGCATCAATGGCAACTCTAGTGGTCCAGGAGCGTCACCAATGGCTTGACCTCGCAGACATGAAGAGCGCGGATAGGAACCAGGAAGATAGCACACGCCACCCTCTCCTCCAAGAGAGCAGCATCAGGATCCTGAACTACCTAGACGACTGGCCAGCTCGCAGAGTCAGTTGATCCCGTACAGGGAAGCGGTGCTTGCACATGCATGTCGACTTGGGTTACCAGTCAACCGAGAGAAGAGCTCATTGACCCCCGTGTCAGCAGATCTCTTTTCTCTGACTCAACGTCGACTGTGTTCAGATTCCAGAGAGCGGCCAACATCCGGAGTCAACTGGAGATGCCCCACAGGCAAGTTGAGTGCATAGCAAATAAAACAAAAAGATGGAAAACCTTTTGGCTGTTGATCGCTCCCATTACAAAAAGTGCAGGTGATCCAAGTACTCTTTCTAGGTGTCTGACATCTGGGTGCATGAATGATCCGTTCTAAATGTTTCATGACTAAAGTGAACAATTAGTTTATCAAGTGACAGCATTGCCGCATTACTCTAGTTCGTTTTCATTTTGTTCAAACTTTTAAATCAGTTGTTTTGTCACATGACTTGACAGCGCTGCATCTAGTAAATATAACATGAATGCCTCAAGAGGAATAACAGCCATTTGTTATTTGTTAAACAAGCGGGACAAGTTGGTTACACTGTAAAACAAGGGAATGCTTAACTAAATACAAAATTAATAATTTAAAACAAATGTGCAGAAGTATGAACGAGAAAACATCTGGAGCACCCCCAGAATCATGGCAAACCTAAAGTTCCGCACCAGATCTAGTGTCCACTACAAGCCCTCAGCTAACAGCCAACTGTTATGTTTAGCCCCTACACTGAAGGACAAAAAGTAAAAGCAGCGACCTCTTGCTACGTGTAGCTTTAGTTGCCGGCGATAAATGTTGGGAAGTAGTTAGGCTGACGAAAAATGTTGCAGTTAGAAACATGCAGAACGCTAGAGGAGAGACAGCGTGAGAGCAGAGATTCTCGGATGCGGTTAGTGCTGAGGCACATTCTTGCAGCAGGATAAATGGGTGACTGAGGCCAAATAGTTGCCATTCGAAGCGGCATTACGCTTCAGTTCCGCTTGTAACAGCAAACAGGTTCTCCCCGCTTACAACCTCCAACCCCTGTGGAAAAGAGCCAGTTGCTTATCTACCAATATAAGAGTGATATTGGTGCCTACAGAAATGGCTAAAACCAGACACTTTGGTATAAATTAATCAACTTAGTCTTACTTTACGTATGAATAGGAGCCATGCTAAAACAGCAGAGGAGGAGGAGTCTCAATTTATAATGACTTGAAGACGAGTTTGATAAATAAAACTGACCTTCACATTTTCCTTGCTCGAGTTGCTTTACACATGGCATCATATTATTACATCATATTAGATTGGATTGAGTAACAGAAGAATTAAACACAATATTGTACAAAAATTGAGAAAGCAGCAACATTAAATAATGCAAATACCCAATAGTGCAACTCGTGCAATCAATGATTGGCAAATGTGTGTCAATTACACTCTTACAATGTGTGTCAATTACAATATTGCTTTGTTTTATTCGCTCTGACTAGTTAAGATGTTTATCGATGTTTTGTATCCCCTGATTGTTGTTGACTGTAGTGAAGGTGTTTATTGGTGTTTTGTAATCGACAAACACTTCAGCCGCATAAATTTGGAAGGCGCTTTAATTTTCCTCTCATTCCAGTTGGATGACATTTCCCTTACTGTGATTTCTGTAAACAGCGAGTTTGTGCAGTTGCAATCAGGTTTTCAACCCCAGTATTCCACTGAAATAGCTTTAATTAAAAATCACAAATGTGCTGCTGACTGCTGGTCTAATATTACTCCTTATACTATTAAACCTTAGTGCTGCATTCAATAAAAATCTCCCCTTCAATTCAGTTTCGAAATATTTTTCCAAATATTTAACAAGCTGAATCTTACAGAACACAGAGGGCTGTTGCACAAAACCGAGATAAGCGATTAATCTGGGATTTTCCACTTATCCTGGCTCAATTTAGCCCCGACTCGGTTGCATGAAAGTAGGATAAAGCCAGGCAAGGCATGTTACCATGGAGATTTATTCTGAGAAGCTAGCCTGCCCCGGACCAGGCTAACAGCCAGGCTAAGATTAATCCTGCTCTGTTCCACAATGAGTTCTACTGAATGTACATGATTTATATGTACGTATATGAAATATTTGCCATCGTTTTAATATAAATATTTGTAATATCAAAATATTACTCTAAAGTTATAATATAACTGTCATCTCACTTATTGTGTAATATTGGTTGTATAATAAAGGTCACCCAATTTATTGTATGTTCATTTGTCCAATGTATTGTATTTATTGTACCAATTATTCATTTTTTTTCTTGGAATTGTGGTATTTTGATTCATATTTCACATTTGATATTTCTATCTTGTTTTTATCTTCTTTCGATTCTTTCTCTTTGATTATATTTCCCCCTTTGCCCAATTTGTTGGATCTCCCTCATCCCTATGTTTAAATGCTGGAACGATCCAAAACACATTTCATTACATGTTGAACGACGTATAATTTGTAGGTGACCAATACAATTTTAACTGGACTTTGCCTGTTGCTTCGATGACGAATGTTCTTGCAGAGGTTGAAGTTGGATGAATACATATCATTGCAGGTGTTGGGATTTGAAGAAATGGTGGAGGAAGTTACAAAGGTGATTGCATTAAAGTCCATAACGAGGTCAATATGTTGAATATATAGGCTACAGTCCCATTCACATTTCCTCCTAATCATGGCGTGCCCGTTGATAGATGACGTTGTGGACGAAGAGGTGTTGATACTCAGACGAGCATTTCGGCGTGAAAGAGTCTTCCGGGACAGGTCAGACCCATTGGCCTTTGATGACCATTATCTGACTGAGAGGTATCGATTCTCAGGTGATGGCATCCGATATCTGTGTAGGCTGCTGGCCTCAAAGATCCAACACAGAACCATTCGGAGCCACGCTCTCACTGTCCCACAAATGGTCTGTGTAGGCCTGCGCTTCTTAGCAAGTGGCATGTTCCTTTATTCGGTTGGAGATGCAGAAAACCTGAATAAAGGGACTATTTGCCGAACAATAAGAAATGTGTGTTTAGCACTAAAATCATTTTCACACATATTCATAACGTTCCCTGGCCATAGAACAACCTCCCACATCAAGGAGGAGTTCTACAGGATTGCAGGTAAAACAAATCATAGATTACCAAAGTGTGACATGCGCACATTTGCAGTCTGACGGTCATTATTTAATTGCAGCTTTTCCTAATGTCATTGGTGCAGTGGATTGCACCCACATCCGTATAAAACGCCCCTCAGGGGCACATGAAGGAGATTATGTCAATAGAAAATCCTTTCACAGTCTCAATGTTCAGGTAAGAATATTTCATGGATACTATCCGTGGATACTGTTCTGGAAATTAAATATGCATCCTTAAATTACATTAATAGGTCACATGTCATTGTTACAGATGATCTGTGAGGCTAACTGCCTTGTTACAAATGTAGAGGCGAAGTGGCCTGGCTCTGTCCATGACTCTAGAATCTTTAGGGCCAGTAGAATTTACCAGAGACTGTCATTAGGTAAGACCTCCAGTGGTTTTAAGCACATTGGACATCATGAGTGTGTTCAAAGGTGGTAGTCAATAGGCATGAATTTTCCTTTCTCAGGTGAGATCTCTGGTGTGGTCCTGGGAGACAAAGGCTACGCCTGTCAGACATTCCTGATGACTCCCCTTGTAGACCCACAAACTCCAGCACAGCAGGCCTACGGCAATGCCCATGCAAGAACGAGGGCTAGAATTGAAATGACCTTTGGCCTCCTAAAATCCAGATTTCAGTGTTTGCACCACCTCAGAGTGTCCCCAGACAGAGCCTGTGATGTGACTGTGGCCTGCACGGTGCTGCACAATATTGCCATCCTGCGAAAAGAAAGGGCTCCCAGCCCATTTGCTGGCAACATTGACTGGGACAATGCTGCCATCTTCCCAGATGACATGAATGGTCGACTGGTCAGGGAACAGTATATAGCAAATTATTTCAGTTACCCGTAATTGTTTGTCGTAAACATTATGTAATAAATAATGTGTATTACTTTCATGTGTGCATGAAGTTATTGGCCATTGATTGACAACGCTATCATTACTGTATCCTCCCAAACCGTAGCTCCATTGTACTGCATCAAGAATTATATTGTGTACTGAACATTCATAAAAAAGTTGGGAGACCACAGTGTTGGTGGACATTGTTTATTCACCATCATGCTGCATCACTACTCCGCTTGGAGCTTTTGGGAAAAAAAAAAAAAAACAGAAAACTATGATCAATACATTATTCTGTGATGATTACAATGTGAACAAAACTCACTTCTCTTTCTAGTTTCAGGATTTCTAAGTCCAGTTTCCTCAATGTCTTCCGTTTGATTTCCATCTCTTGGTCCATGGCCTGCAGCTTTCTCTTGTGGACCTCAATCTTGCAGTCTGCCAGCTCTATCTGTTTCTTGAGGTGTGTGGTGTACAGATGTCTGACAGTTTGTGAATTCTGTGAAACACCGATCAATTAGCTCAGCAACATTTGGGCATAATGTGGATTTATCAGGCAATACTCACTATGTTACTCGGCTGCACAGGATCTGGATACTGTGAAAAAATACATGTCATTTTTCTCATACATTGCATACTTATTTTACCTCAAGGTGTACCTCAAGCCTTTGGGACTCCACTGACACGGTCTCATCATCATCTGCAGAAGTGCACTCCCCTTCTGCAGATGTTCCTTCCTTCTGCAATGTTTAGCATATATTGTACTGACAGTTCTAACAGCATGACAATGCTATGACTTTAATGAAGCATATACTCACCAATGGATCACAGTCTGGTGGATTCAAAAGTGTGAGGGTGTTACCAGACACTGCAATAGACAGGAAGTCAAGGACTTTACTTCATGACACTTCATGCATCCAGTCACGGGTGGTTCTATCGAAAGATTTGATTGTTCGGCCAATTATGTACCTACCTTGTATGAAGAGTCCAGCCTCTCTTGCTGTGGCAGAGTCGGTGGATGTCCCTCCCTGGATTCCTTCCATCACTGGCCTCCCTTTATTTGAGTCCAGGGCCAGCTCCTCTGCAGTGGTGAAGTCCTGTGTCGGAGGGCCACCCCCCGTTCCAGATGCATGGGCCTTTTTTTTCAATGCTACATCCAGAACAGACATTAAAACATGTCAAATGTAATGTAGCAAACAATACTGATTGGAAAACACAGTGGCTTGCAAAAGTATTCATACCCCTTGAATTTGTCCCACATGTTATCCACTTTATGACCACAATAAACATATTAGACTGAAATGTTATAGGAAAACCCCAAATCAGTGCCATACAACTGTGAAAAGGGAAAGAAACATAAATGACTGCATTTTATTTTTAACACATCAAACCACTTGAACAGTGCAGTGTGCATAAGTTAATAATGAATTATTTTGCACACCACTGTGTTCTTTCATGAAGTGACTTGCCAGTGCGCAAAATGTTCTTGTACTTAATCTTCACTTGCTGCCAGGTTCTTTTTTGGCCAGACATGCTTGTTCTTTAATAAGGAGGGGATAAATAAAATAACGAAATTATACACGACACTAAAAAAAATTACATAAAGAAGCACTGGTTATTTGGACTACTTACGCATTTAATCGGTCGGCTATTGTCTGCCAGGCTTTTTCGCGTTCTTTATTGGATGCCGCTGTATTTCCCTTTTTACAAATGACGTGCTTCACCTCTTCATAGAGCTCCATGAGGAGCTGCTGTTCCGCTGCTGTAAAATATGCTGCACGCGTCTTATCCATTGTCGCCTCCGTGAATCTGTGAACGATTCCATGGTCTGTTTAAGTCTGCCGAGAACGAGCACTAATCCCAACTATCTACACCTGCCTTAACTTAGCGGAAAGTTTTGATCCAAGCTTAGCGTTTGTGCAACCGAAAAACCCAGAATGAGCTGACGAAGTTATGTTAAGCGAGGCTTCTTCTGAAATCCTGGCTTTCTTTATTCTACTTTTGTGCAACAGCCCCCAGTTCATCTAGTCAGAACAATGTTTTGTTGACGTTCACAGTCAGAAACACAGTGTTCGTTTATTTCCAGCTTTTGGATTTGTGGAAAAGGCCAGACAGTGAGATTGTGGTTTCGACAGTCACTACACAAATCAAAGGCCAATCAGCAATCATCCATCACAGTGAATTGCACACAATATATGATGTGAGCACAGCCAGACTGTGTGCTTGATAGATCCAGCACAAATCAATGAGCAGGTGGTTTCTGAGTGATGAGGGCTTTTCCAGGACCTCCAGTTTTCACCTTATCATCAAACCCAATTAAAATGGTGAACACCAGGACAGCAATGGCCATCGATATACTTCAAGCATCAGGTGGTCAAACCTAAGGTTCCTAGAAAAAAAAAAAACCCAACCCTCATTTGTTTCATATTAACAGAAAGTCACACCATTAGAGCCATTCCATACAAGGCAATTGGACACACTTTTTCTTACTGCGCCAACAGATATGGTGGCATGATCACATTTTGAGCATTGGCAAAGAGAATCAGCTCCCCTACATTACAATGAGCGACAAAGTCAATTAATCACAAACATAAGTTCATATACTTTAGTCATAATTGACTAAAGAAACCCTGTCGCACAGCTCATTGGCTTACAATGACCAAACAATGTGACCTGGGCTTCTTCCCTTTGGAAATGTGAGTGTGATGCTTGTAGTAGATTTTTATTAGTTAGCCACAGGCTAATAAACAATACAATAGCTACATACATCAACCAATTGTATGAATAAATTATCATTTGTTCACTTCACACCAAAAACACTGATTTCAAGCACCAGCTCTACTGATTGAGCTACTAGGAAAGCTTTTAGAAATCTAAACACAAAAACACCAAAAGAAAAAAGGATGTTGATAAGGCACTGAATTAAATTAAAAAGACTGAACACTGCCCATTCCCAACATTCCACTCGTAAAAACAAATGTGCTTAAGGCAAATGGGCAAGAGTTGAACATTGGCACTTTGTACATTTCTCAAATGAGAACAACAACAGAGATGCAGCAGAACGAGATGAAAAAAAAATTATTCCTGACTTATTCTTCTGGCTTCTTTCCTGAGCCAATTACTTCCGCATCTGGCTGCCCTCTAGCTTTCAGAACTGTTAGTTGTGTTTCTTCGTGGAATGCCTTCACTTCTCTTTTATTTTCTCTTAATTTTCTCTGACATTCTACTCTGCACCTCCTTTATTGTGCCTTGCTCCCTCATCTCCCTCAGCTTTCCTCTCACTAATTAAACACTGAGTCAGACTAGTTAAATACGAGTCAGACTAGGCAAAAACGAGACACAGGTGATCTGCATTACACTAACGAGAGCTCATGAGGAAGAACTAGTCCCAAACACTCAAACTACAGCTGTTACAGTCTGTTAGGCTTGATTTGTTCTGAGTGTAATGTTTTCATCAGTGTGTTTGATTCGCTATGACTGCTGTTATTGGGTTTTCTGAGGTTTCATGGATATTTGTTTTTAAACAATGCGTATGTTAATGCATCTTGTGAGATGGAATTAAAAAAAAAAACACAGAGCGACCCACTGGCCCTTCTTTAACAAATTGCTTGCGTAAATTTGTACACTGCTAATCTAGGATGATTTAGGTGTTTATTGATGTTTCACTTTGATTTTTGTAATTTATTTATTGTGGTTTGGTTCACACTGACTGTTAGAACTGTTATCTATGTTTTGTTCGCTCTGACTGTAGTGAAGGTGTTTATCGATGTTTTGTTCGCTCTGACTGTAGTGAGGATGTTCATCAATGTTTTGTTCGCTCTGACTGTAGTGAAGGTGTTTATCGATGTTTTGTTCGCTCTGACTGTAGTGAAGGTGTTTATCGATGTTTTGTTCACTCTGACTGTAGTGAGGATGTTTATCGATGTTTTGTTCGCTCTGACTGTAGTGAAGGTGTTTTTATCGATGTTTTGTTCGCTCTGACTGTAGTGAAGGTGTTTTTATCGATGTTTTGTTCGCTCTGACTGTAGTGAAGGTGTTTATCGATGTTTTGTTCGCTCTGACTGTAGTGAGGATGTTTTGTTCGCTCTGACTGTAGTGAGGATGTTCATCGATGTTTTATTCACTCTGACTGTAGTGAAGGTGTTTATCGATGTTTTGTTCGCTCTGACTGTAGTGAGGATGTTCATCGATGTTTTGTTCGCTCTGACTGTAGTGAAGGTGTTTTTATCGATGTTTTGTTCGCTCTGACTGTAGTGAAGGTGTTTATCGATGTTTTGTTCGCTCTGACTGTAGTGAGGATGTTCATCGATGTTTTGTTCGCTCTGACTGTAGTGAAGGTGTTTATCGATGTTTTGTTCGCTCTGACTGTAGTGAGGATGTTCATCGATGTTTTGTTCGCTCTGACTGTAGTGAAGGTGTTCATCGATGTTTTGTTCGCTCTGACTGTAGTGAGGATGTTTATCGATGTTTTGTTCGCTCTGACTGTAGTGAAGGTGTTTTTATCGATGTTTTGATCGCTCTGACTGTAGTGAATGTGTTTATCGATGTTTTGTTCGCTCTGACTGTAGTGAAGGTGTTTATCGATGTTTTGTTCGCTCTGACTGTAGTGAGGATGTTCATCGATGTTTTGTTCGCTCTGACTGTAGTGAAGGTGTTTGTCGATGTTTTGTTCGCTCTGACTGTAGTGAGGATGTTCATCGATGTTTTTGTCGCTCTGACTGTAGTGAAGGTGTTTTATCGATGTTTTGTTCGCTCTGACTGTAGTGAAGGTGTTTATCGATGTTTTGTTCGCTCTGACTGTAGTGAGGATGTTATCGATGTTTTGTTCGCTCTGACTGTAGTGAAGGTGTTTTCGATGTTTTGTTCGCTCTGACTGTAGTGAGGATGTTCATCGATGTTTTGTTCGCTCTGACTGTAGTGAAGGTGTTTTTATCGATGTTTTGTTCGCTCTGACTGTAGTGAAGGTGTTCATCGATGTTTTGTTCGCTCTGACTGTAGTGAAGGTGTTTATCGATGTTTTGTTCGCTCTGACTGTAGTGAGGATGTTTATCGATGTTTTGTTCGCTCTGACTGTAGTGAAGGTGTTTATCGATGTTTTGTTCGCTCTGACTGTAGTGAGGATGTTCATCGATGTTTTGTTCGCCTGACTGTAGTGAAGGTGTTTTTATCGATGTTTTGTTCGCTCTGACTGTAGTGAAGGTGTTCATCGATGTTTTGTTCGCTCTGACTGTAGTGAAGGTGTTCATTGATGTTTTGTTCGCTCTGACTGTAGTGAAGGTGTTTATCGATGTTTTGTTCGCTCTGACTGTAGTGAGGATGTTTATCGATGTTTTGTTCGCTCTGACTGTAGTGAAGGTGTTTATCGAGTTTTGTTCGCTCTGACTGTAGTGAGGATGTTCATCGATGTTTTGTTCGCTCTGACTGTAGTGAAGGTGTTTTTATCGATGTTTTGATCGATGTTTTGTTCGCTCTGACTGTAGTGAAGGTGCTCAATGATGTTTTGTTCGCTTTGACTGTATGAAGGTGTTCATCGATGTTTTGTTCGCTCTGACTGTAGTGAAGGTGTTCATTGATGTTTTGTTCGATCTGACTGTAGTGAAGGTGTTTCTCGATGTTTTGTTCGCTCTGACTGTAGTGAGGATGTTCATCGATGTTTTGTTCGCTCTGACTGTAGTGAAGGTGTTTTTATCGATGTTTTGTTCGCTCTGACTGTAGTGAAGGTGTTCATCGATGTTTTGTTCGCTCTGACTGTAGTGAAGGTGTTTATCAATGTTTTGTACGCACTGACTGCTGCTTTGGGTTTCTTTTGCTCTGATTGTATTTGAGGTTTTATCGATTGTGACGTCTTGTATGTCTGTTGTGTGGTGTTGTGTTTATTATGATGGTGTTGCCAATTGTCACTGACAAGTTGTGTCATTTTGCCCGCATTTCTAAATAAATCACATTTTCTGCCAAGCCAGGTTGAGACAAATGTGAGCTCGACCGTAATTCTGTTGCCACTCAACTTTTTATTTTATTTTTTTATTTTTATTTAAAACAACCCCAAAATTTACAAATGAGATTTCTCGCAAGTTACATTGTGCATAATCAAATTTAATCGATGCAAGAGCAAAGTAATTAAAGATAAATCATTCGTTGATGTGAAGTTGAAAAACAAATGGAATTTGTTTTATAAGCTGCTCTGTTAGGTTAAGAGTGTTACTCCTTCGGAGTAGTGGAGCGGTGAAACTGGACAGAGCAGTTGTCTCAGGGGCACTACTACTTTGGTGTTTGGTGAGGTGCCATATTGGTTGCTTTTCCTTCCCAGCGAGCTTCATGCGAAATGAAACCACCGCAAGTAACAACCTGAAGACTAGGGATGATTGGGTAGATAGTGTGGGGTCTAAATTGGGTAGTTTGAGCGTCGCACCTTGTAACGTTATGCGGGATTTTGAGACTACACTAGAAGCTATAAATGTCAACGGTCGCGGAACTTATTACGTCTCCGTCAGAAGAATTGTTAGATATCTGCACAAAAGAACAACTTGTAAAATTAGCTGAACACTATGGAATTCATGTTAGCAGTAATATGCTGAAAGCACGTCAAAAATCTAATAAAAAAACAACAACTATTTAATTGCAAAATATATTTTGGTAGAAAAATATCCTATGTTGGTGCCCTGCTCGCAAAAACTTAAAATTTAACAATTGAGCCACAGAAAGAGTTGACATTGTTGCAAGTGGAAAATGAAAACAACGCGTACGGTAATGCTTCCAACTAGATAATGATATGAACGTGCAGGATTGTGCAGCCACTTTAACAGCAGGATTACAATAAATGGTCTTCACTTCAAAGTCCCTAATTAACACCTCCAACGTCCCAACAAACACCTGACCCTCGGCAAACACTTTGCCAAGTGAAACTACAACATTGTCCACGGTTAAACCCTGCAACTTATGGACCATACAGGGCCAAGCTAACTTCAGAGGAAACTGCCTGCGCTTCTCACCTCTCGTGCTTGCTAGTTCTTTCTTTTAAGGCCGTGGAACCAACAGGGTCAGCTGGGGTCTATGTGCTCTTCCTTTTCGCCCTCTCTCATCATCAAATTGTACATATAAATGATCACGGGAAGCTGCTTCCCTTCCACCTGCTCTGTGTAAGAACACCACACGCCCCGTTGTAGAAGGCACTTTAGGAAAGTGGTGTAGGAGCACAGGCTGAGATGTCCTTGTGATTTCTTTTCATGTACTTGCCTTTTTTCCAATTCGAAATTGTGTGTTTTTACGTCGAGATAATTTATTTTATACATCACAATTATATAGCACCTTTCTGATACCCAAGGTCGCTGTACAAGGGCAAAACATGCAAATAGCAGAACCACTATAGTACATTTAGGGTAATGAAAATAGATTGAGTTTATTCCTAAAGATAGGCTGAGAAATTATTGTCCGGAGATTAGGTCGCAGACTGTTCTAGAGTTGGGGGGCTGACCAGTTGAAAGCTGTGTCCAAAGGTGGTCCAAACTATGGCCAAGTTGTGGAGAGCTTTAAATGTGAGGTTAAGGATTTTGTAGCTGATACGTGATGAAATTGGGAGCCAGTGGGGCTATAAGGAGTGCGGCTAATGATGCGGGCAGCAGAATTCTGAGCCAGTTGACGGAGAACTTTTCGAGGTAGGCCAGTTGCAGGCAGTGAGTTGCAATAGTCTAGGCGAGAGGAAACGAGAGCACGAACAAGTGTTGCGCAGGTGTTAGGTGTTAGAGTGTTTTTGCTTTTGCTATATTATGCTTTGCTACATAAAAGAGGGCATGCAGGACGAGGTGAACGATGGATGTGTAGGCCGCTTTCTTGGCTTCCTGGTCTGCAAAGTGATTTCCCAATGAGACTGGGTCTGAGGATTTAGTGTGAGCCGCACACTTGCAAACAGCAATCGCAGCAGGCAGGAAGATTGCAGTGAGGAGTTCCTGTAGTAGCTGAGCGTTTTTCACTTTCGCTCCGGATGCCGTGGTCATGCCTCTTCTGCTCCACTGCGCTGCGAAATGGTGAAGAGTCGAGAAGGCATACTGGCTGTCTGTGTAGATGGTGACACGTTGCTTAACAGCAAGTTGGCAGGCTCTGGTGAGTGCAATGAGTTCTGCGGCCTGAGCAGACATGTGTTGAGGGAGCTGTGAACTCTCGATGACATGTGTAGCATCCACAACTGCGTAGCCAGATTGGTTCTTCCCATACTCATTCTTTGAACAGGAACCGTCCACAAACCAGACTAATCCACTAGGCAGCGCGGTGTCTGCGAGGTCAGGACGTGGTTTAGCTGTTTGCTCAACGAGGTCTTTGCACTCATGATGCTCACCGTCGGCTGGAGTGGGCAACAAAGTTGCTGGGTTGAGTTTGGAGCAGCGAACGATGGAAATGTGTGGTTGTGCCAGCAGTGTGGAGATGATAGCCAAATGTCTTGCTGGAGATAGGAACGACATTTTAGTTTCTGTGAGCAGCACATCAACTGCGTGTGTGACATGGAGCACAGTGGTGTGAAACAAAACCACTTCTGCTGTGGCTTGCACTGCGAGTGCAGCTGCACAAACGGCTCTCACACAGTCTGGCAGAGAGACAGCAACAGAATCCAGCCTCTTTGAGTAAAATCCCAATGGCAGAAATTTGTCACCTGACTTCTGAGTCAAAACTGCGGTCATGAAGGGTCATGAAGCAGAGCGGTTTTCAATGCACAAAACGCATCCATGGCTGGCTGAGTCCAAGATAGAGTATCTCTCATCGCCAAGGGTGTGTAATATGTGATGTCCAACAGTGGTTGTGAAATCGAAGCGTAGTCAGGAATCCAGGAGCGGCAGTAGTTCATCATGCCGAGAAACTGGAGCATTTGCTGTTTAGTGATTGGCTGGATCCGCTGCAGATGGGACAGCGTCTTTCGGATGAACTCCGGTGCACTGCCTTCGAGAAGGGTTGTGATCTCGCCGATAAGAGCGGTCTCGTCTGGGTGTATCATGGAGGTGATTTGGTTGATCATGATCTTCGCCGTCATGTTCGGATTCCCGAAGTCATCCCCGCGGGCCGTTTCGACATTGCAGCTTTGGTCGAAGGCGGTCACCACCTCGCGAACATCTGGGCGGTTGCTCTGCCGCTCCAGGACAGCCCGGAGCGTTGGGAGGGAACCCTCGGCTGCCACCACCGGGATGGTGGGTAGTGGCCTATTCTCATTGGCGCACTTGACCATGGCATCGACTGTTGAGGTCATCGGGCCTGTGATGACGGTAAGGGCGTCAAGTTTCGCAATGGCTTCGGACATGGCCTGGGTTGTGTGGGCCAGGTCTTTTCTGATGGATTCAGCGAGGCTGACAGTTCCGTTGAGGACGGCAGTCTCTATTCTCATGACAGCTTGGTGGAGGAGGGTCATCTCCGCTGCTATTTGAGCAAGCCTGCCTTCGCACCGGGGGTGAGTTATCGTGTCTGTCGGGCCTGTGTCCACCCGAGGATGTAGGAACTGACCCTCCCCGTCATCTGAGCTACGGCCGACTCCAATGCAAGAGCCGGGAAGAGATTGGAGGTTGGCCCTGGTGTAGCAAGGGAGTGGGACCTCGGGCGAGTCGGACGGAGAGGGCGATTCTGTCGGTAGGCTCAGGAGACCTCCCATGGCGCAGTCTCCCGAGAGGGGGGGCAGTGACCCTACATAGCTAAAGATGCTGCTGGAGTCCCGTCCACCACCAGTGGCTTCCTCAAGGCACGAGAGAGCGTCGCTGATGTTCTCCATGGTGTGTGGCCTGGGGTGTTTGTTGGCGGGGGTAGTGGTGTGTTGATTTTTTCTTATTTCTCTTCAGTGCTGACCACCTTTAACAGGACAAGAGAGTGGTCCTGAGGATGTCGAGAACGGGTAACAGTAGTAATTATATGACCACTGTGTGTCAAAATTTGATTTATGACCCTTGATTTATGACCCTTTTATGACACGCCTTTTATTGGCGTGAGTGGGGGGAGTTGGGGGTTTGTTTGTTAGGGTGATCCATATCTGATTATCAGAAGGATCAAAGGATCAAAGGAATTGTGTGGGGAGGGGGAGAAGTTTGAGGGTGATGGGTGTTTTTGAAGAGATCTTGGAGATTTTACCTTTTTGTGGTGCCCTAGAATATGAGCAAGATTATGAAAGAAGAATAAAAAAAGTTGTGTTTGTGCTGTAGATTTGTCCTGGAGTATGTAGTCTGTTTGTAGTCACAAACAGGAGTGATGCATTTTTGTGGAAAAAAAGTTGTGAAATGTAGTTAGATCCGAGAGATGTTGCTTGTTGGGGTTCCAGAAACAAAATGAGAGTTTGAGGAGGTGTGTTTGTGGGTGTGTGCGTGTGTGAGTCACCGCCGCCCCCGGCCACGTGAGTGGACGTGAGCTAACACTTCCCAGCATGTGTGAGGATGAAGCAGATAGGCTAAATGAACTTACCCAGGTATTTTGAAAAAGGTCCCCATGCAAACGATGCTTTTGTAAGTCTCTGCAAACCATGTCTCGGCACAATGTCTAGAGATGTCTGCAGATATATGCCTATTGTTAGTGTGATCAAAATGATGTAGTCGAGACAGAATAAAGTCAAATGCAAGATACTTAGATCTTAACCTGAAAATACACTGTATGATGTCGTGGAATATGTTTGAGGAGACCACTGTTAATGCAGTAGTCTTACGGCTATAACCGAATATTACTTTTAACGCTTCATGTAAATAAAAAAATAGCATCCCTTTTAGCCACTTCTTAGGCTTCATCACTATGGATTTCACTAATCATAATCAACCCCGTTGAATAGAAATGAAATATGACATGCTAAAATCGGTTGTCACACTCACATTTTTGAGTAAAGTTGTAGCAATCTTAGAGAATCAAAGATTAACACTCCTGTTAAATAGTCAGGTGAATTTATACTAATACTGTATATCTCTATATGTATGTGTGTCTGATGCATCTTTCAAACCACAACTTCACCTTTTCCCATCCGATAATGCCAATTCTAGTTTCAGTCTGTTTCAAACACCCCCCTTTTTCACTTCTCAGGCTTCGTCATTATGGATTTTACAAATCAAAAACAAACTCATTGAATAGAACTAAATATGATATGTTAAATAAACGGTTATGTTACAATCACATGTCAGTTTTCTTGAGTAAAGTTGTAGCAATTTAGAGAATCAAAGATTAACACTCCTGTTAAAACATTCAGGTGAATTTTATACTGATACTGTATATCTCTATATGTACGTATGTGTGTCTGATGCATCTTTCAAACTACAGTTTCACCCTTTCTCCATTCGTTATTGACAATTCTAGCTTCAGTCTGTTTCATTCCTGTTGAATTGTAATCAACAGTCCCTCATACTCACACTATCATCCTCACTCTATTCATTCATTTTTTTTTGTCATATCTCAATATTTCTCAATCATGACTTGTGTTCTCCATCTGTATCTGTCCTCTGTGTGAGTGAAGATCTCTTGATCTCCTACTTTCTTTGTTCTCTCCTGATTAAAATGTAACGATGAATAGTAAACAACAGCGTACTAATTGTAAACAACAAAAGTTATCTGTAAGGAAAATGATCATTTAGTCACACTTGACAAATAAAAATGTATCATCATAAAATACATGCTTTACGTTCTATTAAGGTTTTTCCAAGAAAACCCTGGAAAATAGGCAATCCATGTAGTGTCAACTAGGAATCTATCATACCAAATCAGGATTTCAATTTTTTATTTTGTTTTGTTTGTACCCATTTTTTCTTTTCTCAACCAGACAGCGTCAAACATACATGACACCACAAACATAGAATGCGTAGTAGGTAGAGTATGACATGCCATTCTGTGAAGAATCTACATCATTTCATTGTTCAGTCCACTGTATCATATCACATATCTGAATATACACACAGCAAATTTTTGTTCCATAACGTATCCTTACACATTCTTTTCAACATGTCTCCACAACACTGTTTTGACACAATTTAGAAAACATTGAAAATACATTTCTAAAAAACATTTTCTTTCAATCATACATCTTTAAGTAGTAAAACACCTTTGTGTGTCAGATTTTTTCTACACCAACAAATAATAAAATGAGTATACACGCACGTACGTATACACACAAGTATACACGTCTAAAAAGAGTACGGCTAATGCATGCGTTGTGCATATAGCTGACCCGATGGTAAATTACTAACAAATCAAAACGATGAAAAACTAAGAAAGAATGTTTACAAAACCACATCAAGCTATTAGAATTTGAACATTTAATTTTATGCTAATTCTGAGTTCAAAACATATTTACAAGAAGGCATCGCCAGCCTATGGATTTCCTAACCTTTACATGACAATAAACCAGACACGTGTCTTTTAGACCCTACAGTCAACAAGTCACATCGCCTATATTTCCTTTTACAGTTTTTCTCAAATGCTAAAACACATTTCACAAATGATCCCTGCATGTTACCCAATGTCTAAACACAACACCCGTTTCTAAAGCTCAATGAACACAACTACACCTTCTCACTTCAAAACTCAAACCTTCGCACCAAAAAGACAGCTCGACGCTTTAAAAATGTAAACACAATTCACATCATTGCACACTACAGCGAAACAACTGAAAACACAATTCTCGGTTGGTGAGAAGATTGCTTGATTCATAACCGCCAATGCATATTCGTAGAAATTTTGCAGTAATGAAAAGTTAGAAATCTTAGATTTCTGCAGAAGATTAGGCATTTCGATTTTTGAGTTTGACATGAGGAGTATATATCTATATAAAATACTGCATGTACACTACTGTAACAACTCAATGCAAAAACAGAATTTATGCACACAACAGTACTCTTGAAAACATGATCAGGGTGTGAAGTCCTTTTATTTACGTTATTCACACTGGCCACACTGGCCAGATGTCATCACTGGCCAGCTCCATTGCCATAAGGAGGTTCTCTCTAGTGTATGGTTGTCTGTCATAAACCTTCCATCTCCACAATGAGACGAACTCCACTATACGGTTCAGGAAAGAGGGAGTAGGGTGGCAGACAGACGTTTAAAAAGCGGTTACTGTTGGTGGTGAAGTGGTCCAGTTGGTGGTGGTAGTTGTGGTCCAGTGGTAGGAGACATGGACTCGTGTCCGAAAGGTTGCAGGTTCAAATCCCCCCTTGGTTCTGCAACCAAGTGCTTGTTCCACCTTGGGCAAGAACTCCTGAACCTCTTGCCCCCCCGGCATAGGTTACCCTCTCGGTTCAGTTTGCGGGTGAACAAGACACAAAGAGTAATATTAGTAATATTGTATTACTAATTTGTATATTAGTAATATAGAGTAATATTGCCAGGAACCTCAGTGATGGCTCTTTGGCCAGTGAGGAACCTCAGTGACAGCCTCTTTGCCTTTGTTTCGTTGAAGCCAGCCTCATCCAGGAAGAGGTACTCATGAGGTCTGGCCATCGTGTCCAACTGTAATATCCTCTGTGAAAGTGTATAGGTGTTCAGAACAACAGTCAATCAGGTAGTTTAGTATTGTCCAGAAGTAACGTTGACCACTGAGCCCACTAACTGTACTGTGAATATGGATGTATACTACTTCCTATTTCCTATGAATATGGAAATATTACTTGTGTTGCGCAGAGTTGTGCTCAAAGGGAACCCTATAGATCTGTTTCATCCGCATCTTTTGGCGCCTGAGAACTAGGTCTATTGACATCATCAATGCTCTCAACATTGACATTACGTATCGACAATTACTTTGCTTTGTCTCTGATCTGCCGGAGTCTGATGAGGTTGTTCTCACGAACTATATCCACAATGAGGGTTTCTTGTGCTGCTGTAAATATGGCAACCCTCCCACTTCTAAGTGGCATTCTTTCAACTACAGTAACAACTGATTTTAAACCAATAAACTACTTTCACAGGCTTGCAAAACTGTATTGTGACAAACAAAGCATTAGAGTACAATACATGTTGTGTTGTCTGAATACCCTGATAATGGTGGCCACAGCGAACCTACTCAGGTTCAGCCATTGTCATGCCATGGACAATGACATGGTCAATGCTGCTTGCATCTTGTCTATAATGGCGTCTATAATTGTCTTGCTCTTCCTCTTGGACCTTCTCCTCTCCTTGTTGGCCTCCTTCTGTTCCTCATTGGCCTGCACCTCTTCTTCCATGACCAGCTCTTCTCTCTCCGGTGACTCAAATTCCTCTTCCCCTGACTCTGCCTTCATCCATTGTGTTTGTTTGGAATCTTCAGCAAACTTTGCACTCTGAACTTGCTTTTATACATGTAGTCACAGCATTAGCAACAAGTGTCTTCAATTTTGAGTTGTTGTGTGTAGTGAATGACGCCAGGTGTGTTCATTGTGTTCAAATATAGCTGACTGTGTCAAGCATTTTGCATCACATGAGCTTTCATTTGAGAATATGAGCAGAGCTCTTTTGCAACTTATGTTTTAATATAATAATAATAATAATAATAATAATAATAATAATTTAGTATTTGTAAGGCGCTTTTCACAGTTTTAACTGTCTCAAAGCGCACATGTAAATATGTAAGGGAAATGTTGCTTTTTATTCAATTTGTCATCTGGGTTGTTGGTGTTAACTAAGTGGCTGCGGTTATGACAAGACAAAGACCAGCGAGCAAGCACATACGCGACAGTGGCCAGGTAAAAAAACCTCTTTAACGAGGAAAAACCCTGGGGAGAACCCGGCTCACTGGTGCCAGTCTCCTCCGGCATTCTAACACTACACAATCAGTGCGTTGGTTGTTCCGCGTCATTTTTAATGATGATTCTGGTGTTTCCATCA
>CM051498.1:17178959-17233413 GCA_028031935.1 Paedocypris micromegethes | reverse complement strand
CTGAGAGACGCTCTCGTATTAAGGGCAGAGGTTTTCCTCGCTGCTGGCGAAGGGCGCCATCGAGGTGGTGCCCCCAGCCGAGACGAGGAGCGGGCTTTACCACCCGTACTTCGTGGTCCCCAAGAAGACCGGCGGTATGCGGCCCATATTGGATCTGAGGTCCCTGAACGACTATCTTCACGGGTTTTCGTTCAGGATGCTAACCCAGAGGGACATTCTGAGGGCAGTTCAGCCCCAGGACTGGTTCGCCGCTATCGACCTTCAAGACGCGTACTTTCATGTCTCGATCTTGCCCCGGCACAAGCCCTTTCTGCGCTTTGCTTTCGAGGGCCGAGCGTATCAGTACAAGGTCCTGCCCTTCGGCCTCTCTCTGTCGCCGCTAGTCTTTACGAAGATAGCGCAGGCTGCCCTCTCTCCCCTGAGAGTGTGCGGCTTCAGGATCCTGAATTACCTAGACGACTGGCTACTACTAGCCAGATCGCGGGCTCAGTTGATCGCACAGAGAGACGCAGTGCTCAGGCACTTGAGCCGGCTGGGGTTACGCGTCAACAGAAAGAAGAGCATGCTGACCCCGTGTCAGCAGATCTCCTTTCTCGGGCTCGGCCTAGACTCCGTTCCGATGTGCGGCAGGCTGTCCTCTCGGAGAGCCGCCAATATCCGGAGTCAGCTGGAAGTGTTCACACCCGGGGTCCGGGTTCAGTGCAAACACTTCCAGAGGATCCAAGGCCACATGGCGTCTGCCTCCGCGTTGACTCCGCTAGGCAAGTTACACATGCGGCCCCTTCAGTTCTGGATCCGGGACGAGGTCCCAAAACGAGCCTGGCGGCTGGGGAGATACCGGGTATTAGTCACACCCGAGTGTCTCCACCTGCTCCACCCCTGGTCAGAGACGAGTTTCCTACGGACAGGTGTCCCATGAGGAACGGTCTCCCGTCGTGTTGTGGTATCCACGGATGCATCCAACACGGGGTGGGGAGCAGTGGGCAACGGCCGCGGAGTTTCCGGCCGTCGGTCGGGTTCTCGCCTCCAGTGGCACGTCAACATGCTCGGGCTATCGGCCGTGCACCTCGGGTTGAAACACTTGCTCGGGCAAGGCCGAGTGTAGCATGTGCTGGTCAAGTCAGACAGCGTAGTTGCAGCAGCTATCAACCGTCAAGGCGGTTTGAGCTCGCACCGCTTGAACAAGCTCGCACGTTGCCTCTGGCTGTGGTGTCTGTCGAGACTCAGGTCTCTGGTGGCAGTCCACATTCCAGGCATCCTCAACACAGCCGTGGATGCACTGTCGAGGCAGGGCCCCGCCCCTGGCGAATGGAGGCTGAACCCTCAAGTGGTGACAGAGGTGTGGGAGGAATTCGGTCTGGTACAGATAGATCTCTTTGCCTCAGACGAATCGACCCACTGTCCACTCTGGTTTGCGCTAACCGAGGCGCCACTCGGTGTAAACGCGTTTGCCCACCCATGGCCTCACCACATGAGGAAGTACGCCTTCCCGCCAGTTACCCTGACTCCCCAGCTACTGGGTTGAGTCAGGAAGGAGGGTCATCAGGTTCTCTTGATCGCCCCTCATTGGCCCGACAAGACCTGGACGTCAGATCTCATGGATCTGGTCACGTCCCCTCGAGGCAGTTACCCCTGAGAGCGGACCTCCTCTCACAGGCACAGGGCTCGCTCTGGCATCCGCGGCCAGACCTCTGGAACCTCCATGTCTGGCCGCTGGACGGGTCACCTCGTTAGACGATCTGCCACAGTCGGTACAGGACACTATCGCTCAGGCTCGTGCACCGTCTACAAGACGGTTGTACGACCTGAAGTGGCAGACCTTCGTCAACCTGGTGCCGCCAGAAAACGAAAAACCCACTGAGTTGCCCCGTCGGTACGGTTCTCTCGTTTCTCCAGCAGAAACTTGAGGAAAGCGTGGCCCCTTCCACTCTGAGAGTCTATGTAGCCGCGATATCCGCCACACATGACCTCATCGAGGGGAAGACGGTAGGCCGGCACGACCTGACGACTAGGTTCCTAAGAGGTGCCAGAAGGGTTCGCCCTTCCAGACCTCCCCCGACCCCGGCGTGGGATTTGAGCTTGGTTTGGCGACCCTCCGCTCTCCCCCTTCGAGCCGCTGGAGACTACGAGTCTCAGGCTGCTCACACTGAAGGCTTCGCTTTTACTAGCGCTGGCCTCAGTGAAACGGGTCGGGGACCTAGAGGCGTTCTCTGCAGATCCTCAGTGCCTGACCTTTGGTCCTGGAGACTCGCACCTAGTGCTGAGACCCAGACCTGGTTACGTGCCCAAGGTGCCCGCTACCCCCTTCAGGGATCAGGTAGTGACGTTGCACAGGCACCTGGCCGGTCACCCACTGTGCCCAGTCCGCGCTATACGCACTTACTTACGGCGCACAGAGAGCTTCAGAAGCTCGCAACAGCTCTTTGTCTGCTATGGTGGTCGACAGAAAGGGAATGCCGTCACCAAGCAGAGACTCTCGCACTGGATCGTTGACGCGATTAAGTTCGCGTATCACGTCCGTAAGCTGCCTTGCCCGCTGAACGTGAGAGCCCACTCTACCAGGAGCGTGGCCTCGTCGATCGCAGTGGCAAGGGGAGTCTCTCTAGCAGACATTTGCAGAGCTGCCGGCTGGGCTACACCCAACACCTTTATCCGGTTCTACGAGCTGGATAAGGCGTCGGTATCCACGCAGGTGCTATCCGCGGTGGAGGGCAATACCGACACGGTGTAGGCCTGCGGGAGCAAACCCCAGTTTGGGGCCCAGTCTCCCGTCTTAGTGTTTCCTCTACCCTTGACAGGCTAGGAACACGCCCAGTCCGCTCTACACACCAGGGGTCGCGGCCGACGGAGGGCCGAGATCCCTGGAGCCCCGGCCTCTGTTTCCCCTGACGGGCAATCAGGCGAAATGAGGGGTTCCTTGGTGCCACCGAGTCCAGACTAGCGAAGAGTCCTAGTTCTGACTGCGTGTGTGTTTTTCTTCCTCAGGCGATACTCACCGAGTTATTACGCCTGTGTTTCCCGTAAGGGATGAGGTCGAGTAGTAGGGCTACGTTCTCCTCCCTCTCCCGAGCCCACTCTGTCCCCGACAGACAATAGGCTTCTTTCGAAGAGTGACGTGGTGCGTCGACTCTACGCAGCACTTCACACGAGGTGGGAAGTGTTCTCCGTCAACCCTGGCGAGGGTCCCCCCACGCACGGGTCGAGAGCCAACAAGTTCCTTGGTTGCCCCGGTGGAGGTGAGTGCTATTACCCTCGGGCTAGGCCCACCTCTAGATGCTGTGGAAGATCCACCATTGGCTCCTCGGCTAAGGAGCCGGAGGGGTCTTTTCGGAGGATGCTGCCCTGGATGTGGCCTGTTGTATTGTCCCATAGTCAGGTCTCTGACTGACGTCGAAGTGACTGACTATGAAAGGGAACGTCTTGGTTACTTGCGTAACCTCTGTTCCTGAATAAGTCAGGGAACGAGACGTCACTTTCTGCCGCCACATTCAGGGTATGCCGCTGGAAGTCTGCGTTGGCCCGACCGGCTTCAATCAGCGAAAGGTATTTGCATGTGGCACGCCACCGCCCTTTTATACCACCTGGTACGGGTCAGAGGTGGCATGCAAATTCATGCAGCCATTGAACTTGACTGTTCATTGGCCGGTTGTAAGAATGAACGCGAATGGCTAAAGCATCCGATGTCCCATAGTCAGGTCTCTGACTGACGTCTCGTTCCTGACTTATTCAGGGAACAGAGGTTACGCAAGTAACCAAGACGTTTGTATTCATGATTCATAAATTCATAATTGTTATGATGATTCATAACAATTGGGCGACACATTGTGTCTGGTTTTTCTGATCAATGATAGAAAACGTAGATGAAAATGGTATAAAGAATGTTCAATGTTAAAAGATTGAAATAAATTGTGTGTCTATCACCAAATTAAACCATTTTAGACAAAAATTGTAGTAACAGTTATAATACCTGGCTTTGGATATTGGAGATCATGAAGGAGAATATACTGTATGTTGATGATAGTTCATAAATCCTCAAGAAAAAACGGAGAGCATTTTCTTTGTGGGCTGTGGAGAGGAGAGACAGTAACAAAACAAAGACAATAAAATATGATGACTTTGTATTTCAGAAGGAAAAAATTGTTCGTGTTTAAAATTCACAGACCTCAAAAACATGATTAGTTTCTTTTTACGTCGGAATGCTTTTTCAAAATTTTGAAATGTGTTTATTAAGGTGAAGATGTGTTTAAATAAGTGTTTATCAGAGATAATGCCGTGTCTATGTTCTGAAAAGCTAAGGTATTAAAGTGTTTTACAACCTGGTGTCGTGTTCGAGATGATGATGGGGGTTGGGGGTTGTGCCCACTTGGCAACCCGCGCCTTATCAAATGGGGGAGCTACTCTGATCGTGACATGCTAAAGTTAAAGTTTTCCAGATAATACGCGTTAGATGACAAAACAAAAAAACTTCATAATCTCAGGGTGAATCTCACCATCATTACAATTTGAACGTGTGAAGAAGAACTGATAACTTTTAATAGTATGATTTAGATAAATAAAACAAGCTTAAAACAAGCAAATCGATTTGATTTGATGCATATGTGTTCTCAGGGGACCTTGTTTTATTCAGTACATACAATGTCACACTCGTTTTACAGCGCAGTAATTGTAATTTATTTGCCTTGGCATAAAACAAGTACAAGTACAAAACTGACAGAAAAAAAAAGGGTGACTCCGCTTTATAAAATCTCATCGTAAAAAGTAACATGTCTGTGAAACTAGTTCAAATGGTCAAAAACAAATTAAATCGAGTCTATCTTTGGTTAAGATTTTTACTTTCAAACTATTTGGAGTAAAAAACAAACTCACAATACAACACAATGCGAATAACATTTACAATCTATGATGATCTCTTTGTAATCGTATTGAAAAACATTTTTTATTTGTACAAATCTACTTGTATTAAAAGGAAATATAGGCGATGTGACTTGTTGACTGTAGGGTCTAAAAGACACGTGTCTGGTTTATTGTCATGTAAAGGTTAGGAAATCCTAGGCTGGCGATGCCTTCTTGTAAATATGTTTTGAACTCAGAATTAGCATAAAATTAAATGTTCAAATTCTAATAGCTTGATGTGGTTTTGTAAACATCCTTCTTAGTTTTTCATCGTTTTGATTTGTTAGTAATTTACCATCGGGTCAGCTATATGCACAACGCTGCATTAGCCGTACTCTTTTTAGACGTGTATACTTGTGTGTATACGTACGTGCGTGTATACTCATTTTATTATTTGTTGGTGTAGAAAAAATCTGACACACAAAGGTGTTTTACTACTTAAAGATGTATGATTGAAAGAAAATGTTTTTTAGAAATGTATTTTCAATGTTTTCTAAATTGTGTCAAAACAGTGTTGTGGAGACATGTTGAAAAGAATGTGTAAGGATACGTTATGGAACAAAAATTTGCTGTGTGTATATTCAGATATGTGATATGATACAGTGGACTGAACAATGAAATGATGTAGATTCTTCACAGAATGGCATGTCATACTCTACCTACTACGCATTCTATGTTTGTGGTGTCATGTATGTTTGACGCTGTCTGGTTGAGAAAAGAAAAAATGGGGTACAAACAAAACAAAATAAAAATTGAAATCCTGATTTGGTATGATAGATTCCTAGTTGACACTACATGGATTGCCTATTTTCCAGGTTTTCTTGGAAAAACCTTAATAGAACGTAAAGCATGTATTTTGAGATACATTTTATTTGTCAAGTGTGACTAATGATCATTTTCCTTACAGATAACTTTTGTTGTTTACAATTAGTACGCTGTTGTTTACTATTCATCTTACATTTTAATCAGGAGAGAACAAAGAAAGTAGGAGATCAAGAGATCTTCACTCACACAGAGGACAGATACAGATGGAGAACACAAGTCATGATTGAGAAATATTGAGATATGACAAAAAAAATGAATGAATAGAGTGAGGATGATAGTGTGAGTATGAGGGACTGTTGATTACAATTCAACAGGAATGAAACAGACTGAAGCTAGAATTGTCAATAACGAATGGAGAAAGGGTGAAACTGTAGTTTGAAAGATGCATCAGACACACATACGTACATATAGAGATATACAGTATCAGTATAAAATTCACCTGAATGTTTTAACAGGAGTGTTAATCTTTGATTCTCTAAATTGCTACAACTTTACTCAAGAAAACTGACATGTGATTGTAACATAACCGTTTATTTAACATATCATATTTAGTTCTATTCAATGAGTTTGTTTTTGATTTGTAAAATCCATAATGACGAAGCCTGAGAAGTGGGAAAACAGACTGAAACTAGAATTGGCATTATCGGATGGGAAAAGGTGAAGTTGTGGTTTGAAAGATGCATCAGACACACATACATATAGAGATATACAGTATTAGTATAAATTCACCTGACTATTTAACAGGAGTGTTAATCTTTGATTCTCTAAGATTGCTACAACTTTACTCAAAAATGTGAGTGTGACAACCGATTTTAGCATGTCATATTTCATTTCTATTCAACGGGGTTGATTATGATTAGTGAAATCCATAGTGATGAAGCCTAAGAAGTGGCTAAAAGGGATGCTATTTTTTTATTTACATGAAGCGTTAAAAGTAATATTCGGTTATAGCCGTAAGACTACTGCATTAACAGTGGTCTCCTCAAACATATTCCACGACATCATACAGTGTATTTTCAGGTTAAGATCTAAGTATCTTGCATTTGACTTTATTCTGTCTCGACTACATCATTTTGATCACACTAACAATAGGCATATATCTGCAGACATCTCTAGACATTGTGCCGAGACATGGTTTGCAGAGACTTACAAAAGCATCGTTTGCATGGGGACCTTTTTCAAAATACCTGGGTAAGTTCATTTAGCCTATCTGCTTCATCCTCACACATGCTGGGAAGTGTTAGCTCACGTCCACTCACGTGGCCGGGGGCGGCGGTGACTCACACACGCACACACCCACAAACACACCTCCTCAAACTCTCATTTTGTTTCTGGAACCCCAACAAGCAACATCTCTCGGATCTAACTACATTTCACAACTTTTTTTCCACAAAAATGCATCACTCCTGTTTGTGACTACAAACAGACTACATACTCCAGGACAAATCTACAGCACAAACACAACTTTTTTTTATTCTTCTTTCATAATCTTGCTCATATTCTAGGGCACCACAAAAAGGTAAAATCTCCAAGATCTCTTCAAAAACACCCATCACCCTCAAACTTCCCCCCCTCCCCCACACAATTCCTTTGATCCTTTGATCCTTCTGATAATCAGATATGGATCACCCTAAAAAACAAACCCCCAACTCCCCCACACACACCAATAAAAGGCGTGTCATAAAAGGGTCATAAATCAAGGGTCATAAATCAAATTTTGACATACAGTGGTCATATAATTACTACTGGTAACGTCTAGGGGCAAGTCGTATCGGGCAGTCCAAAATATGCCCCGTCGTATTTCACGACATCAAGGTAGCCTAGCATCTCATCTCGTTTTGGTTTTCTGGTCAGTTCCGGTACTCGGGACCAGGCGGGTACTTGATAACCTTGATCCTCCTGGGGCCGAGTTGGGGCAAGGTCTCGTGACCTTGGCGGTCACCCTGTGTGAGCTGAAGGAGATAATGCTGCCTTGTGTCTGGCTGGATCCGCTGCAGTGTCGAGAGAGATGGCCTTGTCTGCCGCAGTTGTAACAGACTCGTGTCTCTTGCTGTTGTGGTGAGCGAAAATCTCGTTGAGGGCCTTGCTGCTGCGGCTCCATGACATATATCTGCGTGGGTGTTTTTTTTTCTGCATCTGGCGTTGAGCGTGTGCTGCATACTCCATCACTTCAGTCACCCCCTTGCTCTGCCACCCAATCAGATGTTTTTGGACGAATGTTGCGATGCTCGGGGTAAATCCATTCAGCAGGGCTTGTTTGAGATGTTGCTGGAAAGGGCCTTTCTCGTCAGTATCTGGTGGAATGCCGCTATTGGCTTCAAAAATGGGTCGCAGACGGTCTTTGTATTCCCACACATCTTCACCTTCTTTCTGCTTGCATGCTGAAATTCGCGCAAAGTCGGATGTCCCCAGCAGATGTTTTCTGATACGGTCCAGGAGCTGAGTGACTTGTGTTCCTAGCTCAGCAGATTGTCGCTCGAGGGGTACTGGTGCCGTTCCATCAGCTGGAGCGGTCATTCCGGTGAACTCATCCACTACTTTCTGCCACTGATGTCCCATGGCTTGACGACACAACTGAACAGTCTCAGGTCCGTCCAGTCGGTATGAGTTGATGAGATCCTGTAGGTTGTCGACCCACTGGTGAGTGTTGGACCTGGGGCCGAGCCCGGTGATTTGAGCCGCGCGCTCTTCTGCAGTCCAAGCGCGGTAAGCGAGGATGAATCGTGGCTCATGGTTCCCTGCTCCATAGTTTGGATTAGCGACTTCAATGGCTGGAAAAGTTTCTGCTTCGGTTGCCCGTGGAAGTGCGGGATATAATCCTTGTATGGTGGTGGTGGGGCCGACGCGTAGAGAGTGGGACACCCACCAGTTTCGCCGTCAGTGTTATCTCTCTTCACCGACTCTTTTTTTCAGCTTGACTCAGCGTGCCCTCGTCTGCGGGTGACCATGCCAGATGTCGATGTCTTTTCCGACTTCGCGCTTTTCTCGTCACTCGCACCGCTCGGGGATCCAGCAGCGGCGGCGGCTTTTCTCTCATTCTCTTCGGCTCTTTCAACAGCGCGTAGGAGACGGCTTCGCACGGAATGTGTTGCAACGTCCGTGGGGTCCTCGTCTTTTACAGAGGCCAAAAGGACTTGCTGTGCTTCTCGTACGTTCTTTCGTGCATCTCTGGTGCTTTGGCGAGCCTTGGCTTGTTCAAACCACAGTTTCGCAGCTTCTAATTCAGTCTGTTTCTTGGCTCTGCTGTTGGAGGATTTCATTTTATCTCTTTGTTCGGTCAGCCGCTTCACCAACTCCTCGCATGACTCCTGTCGTAAACGCCCGTCGAATCCACATTTGTTGACCCAGTCGGCAATAAATCTTGTACTTCCCGGTGCATACTTTTCCATGAACTTTGCGTCGTTTCCAACAAACTTGCTGTGATCTGAACCCATAGTAGTTGTCCGTTCACTGTCTGTTTCACCAGTGATTTGTTGCACCGTCTGTTTCACCGGTGTGATGTTTGTCGTCGCCCACCGTCTGTTTCACCGGTGGTGTGTAATCCGCTCACCGTCTGTTTCACCGGTGGTGTGTTCGAGCGAATCCCGCAGGAGTCCAGTGGCTCTGAGGGTGATCAATCCTCAGCCAGCACTTCGTCGGACCGAACGCTTCCCCCACACTGGGATTACAATCCGTGATGAAATTCCTGTCGTCCTTGAAGGGTCGTCCGCCGATCCTCGTCAAGAGTAAGGAACCATCCAATCTGCTACCAAGTAATGTTAGGGTTCTCAGTTCTTAACGATGGACCTAATTCATCACAGAAAACAAGTTGCAGTTTGTTGAAAGTTCATATACCTTTATTTTGGTTACAGGAGTAAATCGGTTAAGTTGGTGAAGCGGCGATGCTATGCGTGTAGCTTCTCAAGAGCAAATTCGTCTTCCTTCTCTGTTCTGCTTCACTTACGTTTTTCCTTCTGAGTCCCACTTACTAATATCTAGATGATTTTGCAACACATCAAAAGCACTCTGTTCTCTTTTAATTGGCTGTTTACGCCAGAGATGCCAAGTATGGTTATCTCGACCTGATGACTTCACCACTTTCAGCGTGAGACTCAGCACTCCCTTCCTTTCTCAGAGAGGTCCTGTTTTAAAGCTAGATATAACAACAAGCGTATGAGCACATTTACTTTAAGTTTATTTTATTCTTTATTTTCAAATGATAATCTATCAATATCTTTTATGTAGCAAAGCATAATATAGCAAAAGCAAAAACACTCTAACATTAGGTGACAAAAGACGGATGCAATTTATGTTGTGGAGATGAAAATATGAGCTTTTGCAGATGAGTGATAATCAGGATGCTCAATATTATTGTTTTAAACCTGCATGTTTTTAGGAAATGCGTACGTGTGAAGTGTTCCCCTGTTTTGTGCTGTTGTAATGCATTTTTAATTGCTGTTAAGCAGGTGTTTCCCCTTCTGATGTGTTCTTAATGTTTAATAATTGGGCGGTGCCATCTGTCTGACGCACAAGTCTTTAGTTTGGTGATTTTGAACAGGCTTATCAAAGTCTACACTTAATTCCTCTACATGCATTGCTTTACCTTGGACTTTGGGAATCTGTTAAAAATCTCCTATCACACTAACACTCCTAAAGGGGAAGTCAAAGTCAATCGTCTGCTTGAACCTGCAAAGGTCTGAAGATCCAAAAACTTCTCCCTACCCAACTTATCAGCAATCTTATCCAAAATTTCCTTTACTAATTCGGATAAGCCACAGTTGGCGGCGACAACGGATTGAACGTATTGATAGTGCGTCTCAAAAGATTGCATCTTTCCTTCAGCGGGTTGCGTTCAGCTTCAAAACGAACTTCAGAAAATTTGTCCACCCGAGGTCAGCCGAGCTGAAAGGGCAAAATCATGTTTGCATAACAAGCTGACGAACACAGGCTATCAGATTCTCCTGCTCAGCTTGCCAGAAGGTTGGTGTACCTCTGATTGGTTTCAAAAACCCTCATCCATTGTCTACGTCTAATAAATCCTGAAGGGATTCTTTTTGTCAGATTGTCCCAGATTGTGCAATAGAAACCTTTAAAACAACCTGTTCAACTTACGACAGATACCGAGCAAAAAATATGTATTCAACATTTTGCGCAAATCTACCATCGGCATGTAAAATTCTGATATTAAAATAGCACGACATGGTCAAATGATATTGTCTGCCAGAGTGAAGCGTATTGCGAGCTTCAAGGAACACCACAGTGAAGTATTTAGCTTCTTCATTTTCCTCATCGGACAATATCTTTACAGGGTTATTTCCTTCAGCCGAATCTAGGATTCATATATCGTCAAAATATTGATCCAGTGCCTCTAGGCCAATGCCAACGGGTAAACAAGTATCCTTAAAATCCTTAAACATACAATGCTGATGTCTATCAGGCAAAAGTTTATTCTGGACATCCTGTTCTTTTGTTTTGTTCATCATCACATTCCACCTCTGGAGCCTGATCCTCTTGACAAAACAGATGAATCCACACATCATTAAACTGTCTTTTTAATACTTGTGTCATTGTTCATAAGCCAATGCTTGCCAAACACAATGACTCAACAAACTGATGCTTGTAATGACCTTTGTACGTTAACGTTTTAGTTTGGCGGGCAACAAAGACTCTTCCATGTTGGTAGAAGGCAGTAAATTAGTCATCGCAACAACATTTTAAAGGGTTAAAGGAGTGCCGGTAGGGCAAGGGGAGGTTAATGGAGGTGATGTGAAAGAAGTGATCAGCTGGCATACAGCAAACAAATACAACAACTCAACCTTTGACATTGGTGTTCCAGACCACGTTGAAGGGGTATCAGGACAGAACCACCACTTTCTTCTGGAAGACGGCCACTTTGCGGAACTGATCCCTGTCATGCAGCACTCCTTTTTCTCATTGTGCTCTGACCACTTCTTTTACAATGTTTAGAGGTCTGGAGCTACATGGTAGGTGGTAAAATGGCAAAGTGTGACGTTGGCCCAGGATTTCACAAGTAGATGTAACAACCACATATTATTACGAACAAATGCAAATCACTCGTCTTTCAAAAGTAAACAACTGTCCCCTTCTTTAACTGACGCAAACACTTGAGTCTGGAGTTTGCGTCAGTTCATTTCTAATTGATCAATTTCCGAGAGATGCCGGGTAACCTGTTCCAAGTCTTTTTCTACTTACATATTTTTTCATCCTTTTGACGGGAGTTTTCAAATTGAAAACAAGAATTGTCCTGAAGCTTCTCTTCAGCAGGACGTCTCCCTTCAAAAAGAGTCATACTTTTCCTGTCAGTCTGTGCAGATTTACACGGACCCTGAGATCTTTTTTCTCCATTGTGGTGATGGGGCGTCTGCTCATCTTCCTACATGCCTCACGAGAACTCCATGAGAAAGACAAGCAGAACAAAAACATAGTTTAGTACAAAGAAAGAGACTGTAAGCACTAATGAAAAGAAAAAGTACACACACAAAACTGGAGCATCACCTACAGGAGACTTTTAAGGAGTTTAGTTCATTTCAGGACCATCATTCCGGTCATGTAGCTTATTCTCAAAGTAAAGCTGTCTAATTTGTGCATGTGAGCCCGTAGCATTGAAGGGACTGGCAGTGGGGGCTCAGATATCGGCAGGCCACCATCCTCCCTTATCTCCAGAAACCCCCGGTGCTTTTCAGTGGCGTCAATTAGAGCTAATCGCCTCCAATGCCCCAGGCACAACCCTTGTGCGTGTCAGGTGAGACAATTGGGCCGCACCATCGAGGCGGGTGTGCTGACTCGATTGGCTGCAGCAATACTGCGAGATTCCAGGACACTGTTGTACGCTGAAGACTAACTAAGCCTATTTAAAGATACGTTAATGAAAGGTACTTAAATGTCCTAGAATAATTAGTACTGATTAAAGCCCACTCCTGGCTTTATTCTCCCTAAGACATTTAGCCATGCCTAAGAAACCAGGCCAAAGTAAGTCAAATTAAACTCACATCCTAATACGTATCTACAGTTACATTAACATTGAGGTGTTAAATATAACACCATATGAGTTCCTCTTCTGAGTCGTATCAAATGTTGAAGTAGCACTAAAAGTGATTTAAAATGAAACGGCAATAAAAATGTATTTTGTTCTTAAAAGCCACAAAACCCAGTTTACTGCCATGCCTTATGAAAGACAACAAGTCTTCTGACAGCATCACATGCCAATGCAGCGGAGTTGTCACGCTGGAGACAGGACGCCAGGGTGGTGTTCAAGCTAGCCATTTCATCATACCTTCTGGATAGGTTAAAGAAACCTAAACAGCCTGAATCTGGACTCGTCAATTTAAATACTGACATTCCTGACATTGTGAGAGGGTTATAAAGTCACGTAGAGATGTTTCATCGTAGAAACAATGTATAATTTGTTTCCATGAGATCGTCAAGGGAGAAAATACAAGGGAAACCAGGAGGGACACCAAAAAGAGAGTGAGCTGAGAGAAGTGTAACGGAGCAGATTGCTGCAGTTACTGGACTAGAGTGAAGACCCCCGTGCCCCATACACCGCATGGCCCCGAGGGTCAGAGAATGGCAAGAACAACTATATACACATTTAGTCTTTGGTGGAAGACTCCCCTCACGGAGAGACTCCCGTTTATTAGTCCCACAGAACACCCGAGCAGGAACACTGCCACCCGGGTTAGAGATTGAACTACACCCTGAACAGCAGTCAAGTGATCATGAAGACTAATGCACACAATGACGGTAGACAATTCTACAGTAAAGGAAGGAGTATAACTCTGTTACATGCGTCCCCCCCTCACAAATAAACGTCCCCGTTTATTCACACACATCAAACAACAAGACACTTGACATGAAACAAACATTCAAACACAGATCAACAAACAATGAGTCCAGAACGGGTTAAGTGTCCCTGTGGTAATGTCCAGCGAAAATTTCCAAGGGCAGCCACTCATCCTTAGATACGCGATCCACCAGAGGAAGAACGACTTTTCCAACGTCCAGAATCCTCCACGCGCTGGACGAACGGGTCAAACACCTGACGTGCCAACAAGTGATCTCCACAGAACGCCCAGGGAAGTCATCCGTCTGTTGGAGAAAATAATCCTCGGGGAAAGCAGGGATGGCGTGGAAGCTCCGCACGAAAGGTCGTGCACCACTGACGTGACACAGGACTCCCATACGCAGGGTCACCCTGGAAGCTGCGCTGGAACACTCCACAGTCGCCGCTCTGGAACACCGTGCAGATCTGGTCCTCATCAATTGGAGAAAACCGAAACGTCTCAGCCGTCAGAAAAATAACACGAAAAACTACAAAAAAAAACTACGAATAGACAAAAACTTGCCATCCTCATCTCTAGTCCATCCTTGGGATAGAACATCCCACCGCTGTCACCAATGTAACGGAGCGGATTGCTGCCGTTTCTGGACTAGAGTGAAGACCCCCATGCACCGCACCGCCCCGAGGGTCAGAGAATGGCAAGAACATCTATATACACATTTAGTCTTTGGTGGAAGATTCCCCTCACGGAGAGACTCCCGTATATTAGTCCCACAGAACACCCAAGCAGGAACACTGCCACCCGGGTTAGGGATTGAACTACACCCTGAACAGCAGTCAAGTGATCATGAAGACTAATGCACACAATGATGGTAGACAATTATTCTACAGTGAAGGAAGGAGTATAACTCTGTTACAAAAGAATGACAAACACAGGACCGAGTGGAACGAGGAAAAGGACACGGAGAACTTGAGAGAGAGAGAATGGAGAAGAGGAAGACAAGGAAGGAGATGAGAAAGGTGAAGACACTGGTTTATCCGACTGGGGGAGGGGCTGGTGTGGCCGTTCCCATTTGTAACGAAGCAGGAATAGAGGATCCAAGCAGGCATGGATGAGCTGGAGAGTGCTTCGGTTGTGGTTTGTACCCGCAAAACAACTGATCCACTCAGCCGGCCTGAGATCTGGGGGGCAGTGAGTGTTAGTCAGCAGGACCCATGTCCACTTACGGCTCCCACCACTCTTCAAGTGGGACGTGGCAGAGATCCAAGGATCCGGTTCAGCTGCTTTTCTAAACGCACAATGCGCTTTCCTTTCGGAGCTGTGGTGAGAATAGAAAACGGTTCACTGGGGTCCATGTCTGCGGAGGCGTGCACAATGAGCAGAGAGCGTTGCAGCTGTAAGGTTGACATTTAGCTTCAGATAGCTTCAGTTCTTTCCAGTGAATCCAGACGTCTAGCGTAAAGAAATAAAAACAAGACAAATTCTTCAGAGTTTTTAAATCGCGTTGCGAGATTTTTCTATAGGTTTAAAGGGGGGCGCAAAAACTAATTAGGAACCACTGGTTTAGTCTAACTTAAATGTATTCACTTCTTGTTCCTGTAACATCAGCATTTTCAGAATTTCAGCTGACAGCAACAACTGTTTCAAACCTGGAGTTGAAATCAGTCGCTTGGCCTCTTTTATTACACTTTCTTTGAAGAAGACATCCCAATTTTGAAGAAGTGTCGTCGTCAAAAAGTAAAGTGAAGGCCACCTTTTAAGGATGATGTTATTAAACTCTTGAACGGCTATGAAGAACATTATTGTAAACGTACCAGCCCCTTAGTATCCAGAAATTTTGGGATGGTGTAGAGGATGTGACTTTCCTTTTTTCATTCCGGTTAATTCGTTTCGGCAATTTGCTTGCAGGGGTATCTAACGTTCCCGGTAAATTTCTAATCGTAAGCGACTGCATTGAGCCAATCAGAACATTCTGACGAGGGTCGTGCGTTCACAGGTGTAGCTGTTTAAAAGGTGTCGCCAGTAAATGATGTCACAGAAAATACTGGTAGTTTGAAAACACTGAGTGAATTGTGTTTTACCAGTAAAATGCCGGACAGGCATGTATGAACGGTCTTTACTGGTAAAGCTGTTCCGGTAATTCTCCGGCAATTTACGGGCATTGCTGTGTAAAAGCAATCTGTCGTTTAAGCAAAACACACTGCTTCTTGGCAAGCGTCCTCCTCAAGTTGCCCTTCTGACGTTATAGCTTTTTGGCATCTTGGTCCTCCTGAGGTAACATCAAGAGGACAATCAAAAAGAAGGCTTGACGGATTGACTGTGGACTGATTTCATACGCCAAGTAATAAACCCTGTGTTGCTTGAATTGCAGAAGTGTTTCTAAAAACATGCTTGACACTGAGCAAGTAAAAGACAAAGCAATGCAAGCAAAATGTTAGAAAAATAGTGCTGAGCAAGATTTGCATAGCCTTTCTTCTAATAGGGATCTGTCAGAGAACTAATTTTGAATAAACATTGTAGAAATTGTGCGCAAGTCTTTTATGGCTCCAGACTCCATAATATGTTACCACCATTACATTGGCATCAATCACTAATACATTAATAATGTTAAAACCATTTACCTTTAGAAACTACACGTGGTAAATTGCGCTGATCTTGAGATTTCTCCAACTGATTTGGGTGGGTGGGGTCTAATGTTTGTTGTTTTGAAATTGATGATCAACTCCTTGAATTAACTTCAGCACCCAGCCCAGTTTAACTCCATATGTGCTAAAATTACTCTTTAGTTAAAATTAACTCCAAACTGGTTAACGCTGACATTTCAAATCTCCATTTTTTGCTGTTTAGGATGAAGAGATGCTTGCAATCAAGTCAGTTGTAAAAACATCAAAGGTGGAAACACTCTTTGAGAGCTTCCAAGTGAAGAAGCAGGTTGAGGCATGTGGCAGTTTGGTGTCAACCACTTCCACATTCTGAATATACATCACACCCGGTCCAGAAACTGGTCGACAGTTTTTAACACTTCAGAAGAACCTAGAAGAAAACGAAAAAATTGTCAAGCTCATCCCATCGGTTTGCTGCTTGCCTCACCAGCTCAGAAACATCCTTTCAATTTATTCCCATTTGGGGAAAATAGGTCCATTCCCATTTCTAAAATCAGAGCAAAAGTTGTTTTGTTTGTCCTGTTCCTCCACCTTTTGAAGTCCTCACTTGGTAGTGTTCACAATTCACGTTGCTTTTGGGACACATTTGTTCCATCACACGAGCCTCCTTTTCTCTCTGTTTTGATCTTCCACGTTCACTTTTTAATCTTCGTAAAAGGGTTTCCTTATCAGTGCTGCACTGTACTTGTTGACAGGAGAAGAGCGGAATTCAATCACAAAATGCAGGGAAATACGTATATTGGTCATGACAGCTAGCACTGCCTTGTCAACCTGAAAGCATTATTAGTAGATAATCTGTCTGATGTAATAGACACACATAGATTTTCAATGTTTCAGTGGTCATCCACCTCTCAGTGTTGCCAGATTGGACAATTTCTAGCCTAATTGGGCGGTTTTGAATTTGATTTTGCGGGCTTCGGGTCAGTATTGCAGTTTATAGTAACGTATTGAAACAAATTTCCACAGATAATTAAAGTGGACAGACTGTCAAGTCATTGATTGTTATTTGTCATCTGACAGCTATCATTAGTGACATCGGTGAGTGGGAAAGCGACAGTGACCTGTAGCTATAGATGGCGCCACCAAAAAATGATGAAACCAAGGCTCACTGTAAATTTTGTAATACAGACATTAGATGTTTAAAGACTAGAAGGTTTGCTGTCGACAGCGTCATTATTCGGAAATTTATCCTTTTCGTCTGTAGAGCTTCGAGATTTATTCTGTGCATCTTGTACCTTTTTAAATGTAGTCCGAAGTTTGTTTTCATTATCTCAACACAGCTCAGTGGTTCTTTGGTATCCACGACTTGCTGTACATTACATGCAAACATTGCACCTCGGCTGTAGACCTAAGCAACCATTTTCTGCCATTTTGGTTTTGTAGGGTCTCAATAACATGACGCCTCGTCCGTGCTCTAGCAAAGTTAGTGCTCACACTACAAGCGAACTGCACTCAGGTCCAACTGAACCGTGCTCAAAAATACCCAAATCAGGGTTCCTACGGGTGCTTGAAATCCTTGGAAATGCTTGAAATTTTAATTGTGTGGAAACATTCATCTTATGAGCAGTGTCTCTTCTCGATCTTCTTAATGATCAGCACATGTGCAGTCGTTTGAAAGAATAAATTTTTACCATCAATATCATGCGTTAAAAATAAATATTGCTATTGAGAATTTAAAATTAATCGCATGCGTTAAAGCGCTACTCGACAGCCCTACTTTAAATGTAAATTTTACGACAAGGTGCTGGATAAACTTGAACATGGACCTTGAAAGTGATTGAAAAGTGCCTGAATTTTATCTTTCCGAAAGCGTAGGAACCCTGCCAAATATACTTGAACTCATCAAAAGGGAACCTCCTTGTTATGTCCTGCAAGGCACGCGATCTCAGCCCGCCCTAGTGGTTGAATATGCCACAACCGCAGTATTGCCCTTGATTGCCAGTGGAAAACGTGGTAATGCTAAACAAATTGCTTCCATCTCCAAGCAGTTTATGTGCAGCATCGCCGGTGACATGACCACAATTGCAGCTCCGCAGGACAACGCAGCTCCGGTTAGACTCAGGATGACTCCAGCACATTGAGTTGGCTAGAAGGTTTGTTGTCGACGACATCATAGTTTGGGAAATTATCCTTTTCGCGTCTGTAGAGCTTCCAGATGTCACTGTGCATCCCATACGTACATTTAAATGTCGTCCACAGTTGTCTAATCTCATCTCAACACCGCTCTGTGACACTGATATCTGCATTTATGCAGATAATCCCAGATTTTGTTGTATATAGTTGAGTTTTTATGTGTTTTGTCCAGTTGATCTTGAATGTTCTCATCTGCAAAATTTCATGCAAACAGTGCATCTCTTTGCAAACAACAAGAGACCAAAGCGACTCTTTCAGCCATGTTGGTTTTGGAGAGTTGCAAAAACGTGATGTCACGCCTCCTGATCTGTGCTCTAGCAGTTAGCGCTCTCACTACAAGCAAACTACACCTGAGTCCTACTAAACCGTGCTAAGACTCAAAAAACACTTGAACTCCGCCACTTGAGGCAGGATCACAAACTTATAAAACTGGTGGGGTAAAGTACTGTAGAGTAAATGGACAGTTACTTAAGTATTTTTGACTACTTTGTACTTGGTATCAGAAATACAAGCAATTTTTACTCTTTTGATTGACTACATGTACTCCTTTCTACATTACATTTGAATGGACTCTTACCTCTACTCGTTCCTTTTTTCGATCGCCATCATCTTCTACCATGGTTTATTTCTCGGGCGGACGAGGCGATATCGCTATCTGTAGGATGCTGACGGTACTGGATGCTTGTTAGCGGTTGTACGTTTTTGCCCATTTGAGACTGACTTTTTGTTTTTTTTTTGTCCATTTTGTTCTGCCAATTTGAAACATTGAGGTGTTACATTTCATTTCTATAGTAAGAAATAAAACCTCATTAAAAAAATTATTTTTTGTTTTTCACATGTCTTGGTGTATTTTGAGACTTCTTGATTCAAGTTTTTAAAAAGTTACAAAGTTTACAACTTTTACTCTAGACTTGGAATTGGTGCCTTGTAACTTGTAATGGAGTAATACTTACAGTAAGGTAAAAGTTTTATGGTTTTCAATTACTCTTTACACGTCTGCTGTAAACCCATCTTTTTTTCATAGTTCGTCAGATTGGGGGATTTTGAGGACAGGGTTGACTGCAAATGTCCAGTAGATGGCGATTGATGTATTGAGCACTTCTGGTTTAGAGTCAGAACATTTCACACTTGCTTTTTTTCCACCATCTCAGTCAACTTTCTGTTCTCTTGTGTTCTTCAAAAACAAGGGCAAGAATAGGCAAAGATGGTTGTGATCCACATTAGCTTTATTTAAAAATCCAACGAGTTACAGGCAAAACCAATAGAACATGAGAAACACTCAGTGAGCAGGATAACTACGTTAGGAGTTCACTGTCCACGTTACATCATCATTAATTCCTCAAATGCCATCGCACATACGCAAAAGTAATCGCACAAATTCTTCGATCTACAAAATACATTGTGTTCCAATATACGGTATAGTCAAAAGAATCGATCCAAATCCTTTGTGTAGTCAAATACTACAACGTCCCTGTCATTAACTCAAACACCTTCCTCGATACATTACCACGCAACGCCATAGTGACACCTAGTGGTCAAACACATAAATCGTACAAGTACAAATACTTTCCCTAACTTGTTCTCCTCAACATCGTGTCCTAGTTCTGACATCAAGAGAGCCAAACCACCTCTGCACTAAAACACCAACGAGAAGACTTGACTTTTGGTTTGTTGGCCAAACTTCCCCTCATCCTGATATCCGGGGGTTGTAAAAGCAGCATCACATGTTCCAATGAGAACTGCGTCAGAGCCAGTAAAAGCTGTGCTAGATCTTCTTCGTTTCCTCTTCAAACTTAATTCTGAGGCGAGTACACCACCACAATTCTTCTCTGACTGACCTGAAGAGCGCTGACCATCTTTACTGCAATTAAACATAGAACTTGCATTTTATTAGCATGATTCGAACCAGTTCGCCATCGGTTTTAGAGGCATCTTGTCTAGGCTCCTTGATCAATCCCAACAGGTTTTTGTACGTTATTTCATACACATGTACGTTTTTGATTCATCCATTATGGGACGATTTCCTGTAGCATCGTGTTTCTAACACAGACCTGAATCAAGCGCTGGCATGTAAAGGAATGTTATTAATGGAGGTTCCTGCAGCTGTAGTGTAGTGAAGCTCATGCGGAGAAGAACATGCACGTGACAAAGGCTGCGGTGCTTATTAATACGGTTTCGTTTTCAACAACAAACCTTTCAGAAGTAATCACCCTCGTTTTTAACCTTTTCTGCAGTTTGGATAAAACAACTGATGCAATTCCATCCTTCCATCAATGACACAGTGGCTTCAACGATCGCAAACACAACTACTAATGTTAGCTGTTGCTCGCTAAAAATCCAATCGTGTTTTAAAGATCAGAACCCATGAACCGTCATCAGTCCAAACCACACCAAAAGCTAAAAGCTGGACTTGACCCCAAATAAAAAAGGCACAAATGGTCTGAATTAAAAAACTAAACCCAATTCTGAGCGATTGGAGACGATTTTAAAGCTTTTCATCGTCGGCTGGTTTTGTTCAAGCGAATCGTAATGTTTCCGTCACTGATTATCCTCGTCACTGAGACCACGTTACCCTTCACAACACTGGCACGACCTCAAACCCAAGGTGAGCGTCCCTGAGGGTCGCGCCGGACAGAAGAACCGGCCTGAAGCATTTCAACCCATGAACGCTGCAGAACGCGGATCTAATCTGAAGCTCACGACTCCCTACCGTATCTCCTCAGCCCACGCTTCTCAATTTGCTTCAGGTTCTTGGCCCAAAAGGCTCGGGAGAAAAGGCAGGAAGGAGGTTTGCTGACTGGACGGGCTGATTCAGACAGGTCACACCATTAAACCCGCTTGTCTGAAATGATACGCTTGGTGCCACATGCTGTGAGACTACACACTACCATTCCGCGGCTTCATCCTCATCACCACATTTAGCCAGAAACACATGGACGCGTCATATGGGTTAGCACAGACAGAGCAAAGAGCTTTGTACATCAAGTAAACTGCCCGAGGATTCAGTCGCAGTAGATCTTGTACTTCTCACTGCAGAAGACCACCGGTTCTTCCAGAGGAACGCCGGGGTCCGAGACCTTCCCACACGCGGGTGTGGCGGCGTGTGAATGGCTGGATTTTCCCCGCGAGGCGGAGGTTCTGGAGCGGCCGGCCACCCCTCCGCGGCGGTTCTGCTCGCGGTCGAACTCCAGGTCCTCCAGACGCTGGGTCAGTGCTAGCTTCTGCTGGATGGCCATGCGCAGGAGAGAGTTGAGCGTCTTCTTCTCGTCCTCGGCGGCGCTGAGCTGTCTCTGCATCTCCTCTAACTGAGTCACGTATTCGTCACAGCTGAGGAACACAGAGTCTGTTAGTGTGGAGCCGAGGCTGAAACGTCTGGTCCTGCACCATATGGTCTCAAAGCATAAAGTTCTCTTCAAATCCTCTTAGGGATTAAGCTGCTCTTCTGAAACACACATGCCTTCTTGATCCGTGCACTGGTCTAAACTTTCAATGCATGAAGACGACGGATCAGCCCTAGCTATTCCCAGACGAACCCTGGGAATCAAACCATCTAGCTCTCGTCTTCTTTTATGTTCTTTTATGCTTGGTGATGGTTTATGTTCTTTTCAGTTCTTTCCTCTCTTTGACAGGACTGACAAATATTTTTCATATTATCGTTGTTAAAAACTGTATGTAAAATATAATATTCAGTGCATTTGTAGGGCGCTTTTCACAGTTACAACTCTCAAAGTGCATGTGGGAAATTGTAAAAAAGCGAAGATTGTTGCATTTTATAAATTTGTTTGTTGGTGTTAAGATAATGGCAATGACTATGACCAGTGAGCAAGTGCATCAAGTAACATCAGTAAAAAAAAACAAAAAAAAAAAAAAAAAAAAAATCTCCTGCGAGTGTAACAGGAGAACATGAGTAGCAATGCTGGTTTGAGAAACACTTGGACACTTATTCATATCATGAATGAACACAAATCAACTCATTCTAACAATATTTCCATATAAAGCGGTGTTTTTTCTAATTGTGTGGCTCATTGGAACCAAATTGGGTTGAAACAAAAAAGGAACCCAATACTGAGCCTACGCAAGATCACCTAAACCTGTATAATAACCTCTTATTTTTGAGTTTGTGCAGTTAAGTTTGCTTGATCAGAAAAGGTCAGATTATTCAACTTCGCTTTTGAAAAAAAGGTTGTGAAAGTGATGTCTGTCTTTCAGAAGAGAAGATGTAAGTGGCATCTATTACCGAGTGGCGAACATGGCTCTGAGCGAGGAGAAGGTGGCGGCGTCTTCCTTCAGCGCTTTAAGCTCGTTGCGAAGCTTCATCATGGTTTCCGTCACCACGGCCTTCTCATTCTCATACTTGCTCTTCAGGTTGGCCAGAGCCACCTCGGCAGTCTGGAGCAAAGCAAAGTTTTTAGTAAGAAAAGCAGCAGAATAACTGGACAATTCGAGATGAATTAGCCTTAGAAATTGGATGGCGATTGATTTATCTTGATTTAGATAAGGAATTCAGTCCTAGTAAAGTGTCTATCGCCATCATGGACTGAAACAGATTTGCCATTTCAAGATGGACACAAATCTCAAATCCACTCGTACCAGTTTTGCTCACTAATTTGACATTTGTTACACTTACTACGAAACACTCCTGAAGGTTGGGAGAAAGAGTGTGTAACCTGTTTATTGGCCTTCAGGACGGTTCGGAGCGTAGCGATCTGCTCCCTCTTGGTGCTGAGGAGGGACTTGAGCTTGAGAATCTCCTCTGTGCTGGTTTCCTGATCTCGGTCTGTGCTGATCTCCAGGGACGCCACGCGCTGTCGAGAGAGCTCCGTCGTGCGGTCCACCGCCTGCTGCAGGTAGCGGATCTGGTCACGGATGATGGCCACCAGATTGTAGATGTTCATGGGCTCTTTGCGGGGATCAGAGAGAGGGGACGGAGCAGAAGAGACTGGAGATGTTGCGCCGTCACTGGTGTCGATGATGGGGAACAGACCTCGAGTTAAAAGGACGGGTGAGCGGCGGTCTCGGCCTTCAGGGTTAGCATGGACTCCGGTTTTCCCTTCGCGGTAGTAGTCGAGCATGATGCGGTTAGGGGTTTCGTTATTGCACATGCAGACGTGGTGATACAGGTTGGCAAGTTCTTCGCTGAAGGAGGCCAGCTCGTCTTGTGCTATGTTCAGACTTCCCTGGGACTCGCCTGCCACTTCACTCGCCTGGTGAAGCTCCTTCTCAAGGTTGGCCAGTTGTTCCCGATCCACCTGACTGCTGCGCTCCAGCGTGCTGAGCTTAGCTTTAAGGGACTCCACCTGGGTCTCCAGCTGTGCCCGCTCCTCCTGATGCTGGGACTGACAACTGGAATGTTCAGCTTTGAGAGTCTTTAGCTCTTCCTTCAGTTGACTCGCCTCTGACGCAGCAACCTGTGGTGTAAAATACGAGCTTTAAATCGGCTACAATCTTCTGAGTGGACCATCAGACGGACCTTGTACTTGCACTCCAGGATCTCCGGGCCATTGATGTCCACCTCGTAGTCGTCGCTGTCCTCGCGGCTGTCCCGCTCCTTCTCGTTGTCCAGGGCCGACTGCTGCTCCTTACAGGCCTGGAACTTGCGCATGGTGCTGAGGTCGAGGTTCAAGCGACTGACCTTCTCCTGCTGCTCGGACAAAGCTCCGCGAACATGTTCCAGCTGCTTCTGAGAGTCTTGCAGCGTGGACAGCAGGGTCAGTTTCTCTCGCTCCACCTGAAAAACATGTTTTTTTTTTTAAAGTTTTGTTTGTTATTTTGGACTGGTACATATGAGTAATATATCGTAATTACACTCCTGAATTGTCAGGCACAAAATAAAACATCAATTAATAGAACATAAGCACCTCATTACTTGGTGTTCTGACATGCCAAAAATCTAAAATTCTGGCTACACACTTTATCTAGGATTTTTTTAACAAACCTAACTTAATTGATAAAAATTGCATTGTTAAATATGATTTCCAAATGTAGTACAGTATATCTCCCATAGAGGGTGCTATTGCTTCCACTTGCCATGTCCATATATGACCGTATTCCGTTTTTCACCGACACAAAGAGAATATATTGCAGAAAATATAAAAATGGTCTAGGTCTTTTTAAAAACAAATTACATCACATAAAATGTATAAAGGTATTGTCACCTGCACCAGCTGGTGCTTGAGTTTCTGGATCTCTGAGATGTTGAGCTCGTTCAGCAGGTTGTCCACCAGGCTGGAAGACGGCAAGACTTCATCTGGCTTTGGAATGGAAACGCTGTTGTCGTTGATTATCTTCTCATAGACTTGGATGGGTTCATCATTGTTGGGCTCAAAAACGGAGTCGTCACTAAACTTCAGGCCCGAGAGAGAGATGCTGAGAGGACTGTGGTACATCGAGTCTCCAATCGTCATGTACTGGGACAGTTCTTTTCTTAAGGCAGCCTAAGAGACAACATGAGAAGAATCTTAGTGGTTTCAGATCAACTGGTAAAACTCACAAGTTCTGCCAACCAAGCTTTCAAACCCCACAGTTTAAGGCTGCCCACTGTTCCGGGTTTGTGTGTGTAACTTCACTGGATGGTTAAATTCAGAGCACAATTTCACTACGGTCCCTAGTGGCCATATTGTTAAACTAACCTCTATTTGCTTTTCGTGTTTCTATTTTTGTACACACACAAAATTGTCCCCGATAAAAGTATAACAAATATCTAAAGGTCTACAATCGTTAAATTAATTGTTGTAAAACATCGGATTTGTTGATGTTGGAGAAATCACGAAGTCTAATTCTAATTGTCTAATTTGGGCAAACTAAGACTGCTCAAAATTAAAAGGCTAATTAAGATCAGTGTTGATCTGCCCTGTGAGGTGAATACGACTTCCTGTTTAAAAAGATCCGGGAAAGTGAGACTAAACGCCTCGGGGAGGATCACCCATGTTCTCTTATGACCTCCCACAAGCTCTTCGTGATCTCCCTCTGATCTCTCGAGATCTCCAACTGTTCTCCCACAACCTCCCATGACTCTTCTACAATCTACCACTGTCATCCCACCATCTCCCAATGTTCTACAACTGATCTGCTAACCTCCATGATCTTCCACTGATCTCTCACAACTCCTGCTCCATCAACTGATCTCGCAGTGATTTCCTGTTATCTCCCAAAAATCTCCCACTAATCTCTCAGTAGGGGTGGGCGGTAAGAGTTAAAATTCAAATCACGATATTTTCTAGTGTCCAGACAGTATCGGTATTATATCACGGTATTGGGGGGGTTACATTTTAATCACATTATCGGCAAAATTTGTATTTTAACTTCATTTAAAGAAATTAGACGCAGTGGGAAATCGTATATCTTTTAAAGTACTGTATATCTTTCAAAAGTAGCCCAGGTGTTTATTATTATTATTATATGTTTTTTTATATATTTTTTAAAATATATATTTTTTTAAACAGACCAGAGCCAATGAGAGAGATGGCTGGACTCTTCTCTGTCTTTTGCATGCGCGCGTGAGTCTGTGAATCTACCGTTGCGTGAAACCAGCGTTTACAAAAGAAGGCAGATTAATTAATGAAATTAGCTGGGAAAAAAAATGAAATTTAGTAGAAACCTAATTTTGGGATTTCTCTCTTGAGGGATCAAATTTGTGCCTAAAAGAGTTGTTTTTTTCAACCTGGTACGCGTGCGTGAGCAGCTCGAGTTGTGCGCAACACCCATATCTTCACGCTTGCACTCAAATTTCTTTTGCTCGAATATAAATCTTTTTGGCACTTTTTGCTAATACAACTTTGCTAATTGAGCTGCGCATGCATACAAATCAGGTTGCTCGTGTACAAATCTTTTCGGCACTAATTTGATCCCCGAACATTGTTCTTACCGGCATGACCTACCGGAAAAAGACTTATTTCACTCGCATCATGGCAGTTAATGTAACTGCCGCATACGTGTCTCTGTTTGTTTTTGTGAGAAAGAGTGAAATACCTGCACAATTATGGATATCACATTATTTTTTTGCTTAGAATAAAGATCTCAATCCTTTCTCAATATTTTATTATTTTAAATATTTAACTCTGAAAATCAGGTTTTCAAACAGAATGAAAAATAAGATGTAAAGTAAAAGAACAAAACAAAAACAAAATCACAATTGAACTTAGATCTTTGAATAAAAATAAACATGCCAAGGTACAGTATTATGTACAGTTGTGGACAAAATTATTAGTTCTGTTTAAAAGCAATTGTGAAATACTTATCAAACATTAAGTATTATTTTGGTACTTACTTTACCGTTGTTTCCTCACTCATTCTCCCCGTTTATTGTCTTTTAAACTCGACTTCCACTCGCCTCAACATATACTGTTCTAGTGCAGGTAATAAAGCTTACGTGACTGCTGCGCAAACTAGTAAATGACAAGGTTGTGGTACCTTCTGCTCGCGCTCCGTCTTGATGGTCTCCAGCGCCTCCTGCAGCTGCCGCTCGGCGATCTCCTTCAGACGCACCGACTCCTCCAGCTGACCGTTCAGGAACTGACCGTCTTCCTCCAGGCGACGGATCTCGTGCTTCAGACCCTCGAACTCCACCTGTGCAGAGCCAGAGCGTCAGCGGTGTCCCGGAGCGTCCTGGGGCGTGGTGGCTTCACCTGGCTCTGCTTGAGAAGAGACACGTGTTTCTGGAGCGTGATGTTCTCCTCCTCCAGCTCACTGTAGTCCTGAAGAAGACGAGCCTCTCGGAACTTCAGCTCCTTCACGTCGTCACGCAGTCGAGAGCGCTGCAGCTCCATCATCTCACCGTTCTGCAGGACACACACACACACACAAATTAAACTTTGCATAATAAAGTGATTTGGTCCTGCAGGGGGCGCAACTTCCAAGTTTCTGAAAATATTCCCAAAAGCCGGAAATGCATTTTCAGGGGAAAAACAAATTGTGTGCGCCCTTAGAATTACTGGACAAAAAGCAGATTCAGTGTCGTTTTAAAAAAAACTTATAAAAAAATTGTTTATTGTATTAGCACAAAAGTTTTGTCTGAAATGCTCAGTGTGTGTGTGTGTTACAAAAACCCAAGTTAAGCTAAAGCCTGAACCCAGTCAGTGTTGACTGCAGCTATATATATATATATATATATATATATATATATATATTTTTTTTTTTTTTATTATTATTGTGAATATATTCATGATGTTGGTGTTATTTGTTTTGATCAATAAATTATCTGAATAAAAAAAGTTCCTCAGCAGCATCTAGAGGGACCGAGCTGTAGCCTGGTGGTCGAGAGCTGGACCTCAAATACTAAACTGATAGACAACCTCAAGCAGAACAATGAACCAGATCTGCTCATTCTCTCAGTTACTTTGGATGAAATAAGGTTTCAACTCTTCAGCCTTCTCACGATGGCCGAGGAGGACGCAGAACCGGTCAGGTCACAAACATTTTTCAGTGTCAGAACGGTTGGGAACCGGATCTCCTGGAATGTTTCAGTGATGAGAAAGTCACTTTTGCTCTCAGAAACGCCTGAGTTTGAATTTAAGGCTATCACACCTGCCTTTTTTAGTTCGGTTGAATCGCACCAGAGTTTGTTTCCTTGTTTGGTACGGTTCGTTTGGGCTGGTGTGAAAGAGCCAAGCAAACTCTGATCTGCATCAAAAGCGGATCAAACAAGCGTACGGAGACCACTTGACTTTAATTACATTCAGCTGCCGTAGTGTCGCTGTGCTGAGGAACATCTCCTGTAGATTTCCGTGTCACGCTTTCGAAGTGAAGTGCGAATAGCCTTCACCACATACAGCATTAATATATGTTTTGCAGCCGCATCCAATCTCAAAATATAAATGCGTGTATATAATAAATGTTTGTGTCAATCGATCAATACAAACTATATACGACAGTTTAATATAGGCACAATAAGCCAGCGCAGTCATCTCTCCAGACTAAACGGCATGTTGTCTATTCGCTTTATTATGCAATTTACCCACAATTCTGATTAATTGAAAAGCAGTTTAGAAAATATTAAAATGACACAACTGGCCAATGAGTGACGTGGATGTTGTCACATGACTAAAATTCCAGAAAAAAAAAAATGCAACAATGATTTATTGCCCTTGGTCTGGACCAAATGAACCGTGACTGCTGTTGGCAAGAGGCGTGGCCAAATTTGAATATTCACAAGCCACTTTGTTTTTTTTTTTTTTTATAGCGGCTGTGCGTTGGTCTGGGACTGAGAAAAGCACAATATAAATTTTACTTAAATATAATAAATTCAATATAAATGAACTTTAACTTGACTCAGCCAGACTCTGAGACGACGTGCTGATGACAGAAACACGACGAGTGCGGCTTTCTTCTGGAAGGCATCAGTAATGGCGAGGAGGAGTGGACTGACCTCTCGGAGCTCCTGCGTGACGCCGGCCAGCAGCTCGCTCTCCAGCCGGTGGTTGAGCAGTGTGTGTCTGGCCTGACGCAAGTCGGCCTGTAGCTCCTGCACGCGGTGCTCGTAATACGCCTCCTTACACGCAGACTCCTGCAGGAGCGACTCCTCACGACTCTCGCCATCCGCCGCCACCTTCCTGTGGTTGGAGTGAACCTGTCCAAACGCCTGCCAACACGGGACAGAGTGACATCATTAGGCCAGAAACCAGAGCTGCACGAATACTCGATAAAAGACGGCGATCTGGATTCCATCCCCCTCGCCATCCCCTCCGGTCAAATTATTTATATTCTATTGAAAATAACTAAAATGCCATTATTTTTTTTCCAACCCTCAAATTCTCATGTTTTAATGTTAAGGAAAATACATTTCTAAGCAACAAAAATGTAAATAAATGTTGTAAACAATAGAAAAAGAGTATGTAAATGTAAAATCAGGTTTAATCTTTGTATGGGGTTATAGTGTTGACCGTGACTTGAAAAAACATTACAAGAAAGTTTACAGTATTACAACAATGTAAACACAACGAATTAAACTGAGGGAATGAGAAAACTTCTCAAGAAAGAGAGGAGGAAAAAAACAATTGATGTTGTGTATCTCTAAAACTTCTATTTCAAGTAAACATGTCGTTTGTTGACGGAAATATGTTGTTGTTGTTTTATTTTCCAGAAGTGGAATACAGCATGCATTTTTTCCAGAATGGAACATGTTGTCGTTTTCTTTTTTTGTCAGAATGAGTGTGTCGATCGAGACACTGTTCTTCAGATTCTCTATGGTATTAGATTAGTGCCAAATATATCAAACATAAATTTCTAAAAAAAAAAACATTTTTCCCCACTTGCAACCACATTTTCAAAACTTTTTTTATCCGTTTCTTAGAAATTTACTAAGTAAATTTAGTGAATTTTATTCTTAGTGGTTGATATTTTCGCCACTAATCTGATTCCATAATTCTCACGGATTAAAAAAAACAAACAAACAAACAAACAAACAAAAATAACTGAGAATGTGTATCTCTGAAAACTATTTCGAGACAACATGTCTTGACATGTTTGACTGGAATATGTTGTTTTTTTCCCCAGAAGCATTTGGTCAGGATTTTCTGTCAGAATCAGTGTGTGTCGATCGAGACACTGTTCTCGGATTCTCTGTGGAATCAGATTAGTTTTAAAAATATCAAACACAAATTTCTAAGAAATGAACGAAAATGCCTCACATTTTTTTTCTTAATTTTTCCCTTCACATTTCAGTTTGAAACTTTTTCCCTGTTTTTTAGAAATTTACGTTTGATATTTTTGACATAATTCTCACGGATTTAATATTCTGAGCGACTAAATGGAAAAAATATCGGTCACGGGGTGACATCTGGAACATCTGTGGCCACATAGTTAGAGGGTCATTCATGCGATCAGAAGTTCACTGGTTCGAGTCCTAGTCCTAGTCCACCAGGTGTTTGTGTGTGTGTATAAAGTGCGCAAAAATTCAGAGGGCTTCAATCTAAAAACAACAAACAAAAAAAAACACCCAGCCGAATTCACACCGTTAGCGTTCGAGATTTGACGCGAGAAGAGACGCGTTCTCACGCTATCGATATCAACTTCGATTTTCTGCCACGCGAGATAACCATCCGTAACCATTTAGTTCGTGATCGCGATCAGAGTAGATGTTTAACCAGACGCCTAACAAAACAACGCGCCGCATTGTGATGCAGAATGACGTCACGGTCGCCGATGGCCCCGGTGTCCGGCTCTCCCCTCACCTCCCTCAGCTGCTCCAGCTCCTGGCGGACGCTCTCGTGTTCCACCTCCAGCTCGTCGTACTGCTGCTTGAGCTGCTGCTTCTCCTCCAGCACCGCCAGTCCGTACTCGGCCGCCTGCATCTTTTCCTGCGTGGTCTCGGCCAGCTCCCGGGACAAGCGCTCCACCTCCGCCCGCGTCCACTCGGACATTGTTGACGACGGATGGATTCAGGCTCTTCGGTGTGCGCTCTGCATGCTCTCCTGCTAAACACACTCCATGGCTGCGGCTCGAGCGGCTTCTCTCCGCTCAAAAACACGGAGGCGAAGATCATCCAGTAATCCGGCGAGTGATCGCCAGAGAGCCGCTTCCTTCCAGTCGGCGCCAGAGGTCAAGGAAGATGTAGTTCGGTCTCGGCGCTTTAACGTGGCGCGGGCTGTCTAATGAACTCGCTTTCCCATGATGCAACGGGGCCACCGGAAGCGCGCGTGAAACGTGAGTGACGTGGAGCTCAGCGTTCCGACGGAAACAGCCCGAGCGCGGCGCGTGCACGGATTGGAACGTGACCCTAATTTGAGCGTGACCGTGAAGTGCTTTGGATAATCCACTGCGACACTGGACATCTTATGCGTGTAGATTTGCACGTTCTTAATAATAACAACAACAACAACAACAACAACAACAACAACAACCATAATAATAATAATAATAATAATAATAATAATAATAAAGAACACCTTTACCTATATATATATATATATATATATATATATATATATATATATATATATATTTCTCGTTTTCCATTTCCATTTCGTTGCCTTGTACCTGTACACGTGTAATGACAATAAATGTGTCATTTTTTGTCAAAAATCTAATATAATCTAATATTTCTCGTTTTATGGAAATAAGTACGCATTACGCATTTCTTTGTTTTATACATCGCAAAAATTGTCACTTAGACTGATAAAAAAAAGTTCGCACGATTGAGTTTATGCGTTTCAGAACGCTTGTATCAACGTCACAAATGCACAAACCAGGCGTAATAAACGTCAGGACAATTAATAATTGACCATAACCTCAGCTTAATGCCACAGTGAACAACAGCGTAAACAGTTTAGCAAATAGTGTGAACAAATAAACAGACTAATTTAGTAATTAAAGTGTCAAATATTAGTGCATTAAGTGTGATAGTGGCGACATCTGGTGGCTGATAGACGAATTGACCCTGGAACTGCAACATGGCTTCTTGTTAAAAAAAAAAAAAAGCGAGCTGGGTTTATCAATATATAGCCAATAGAGACCATATCAGAATTGTTCTGTGCATTTATCCATTCGGTGATGTGAACACACACAAACCAGGAGCAGTGGTGGCAATATGGAGATCAGACAGGAATGAGAGTGCGTTATTGTGAATTGTATCACACAACTAACTGGAAGCCAGTGATGCTGCTGTAGGATGAGGTGAAGCGAATGGACAGGTTTTGGTGATGATGCGAGCAGCTGAGTTTCGAACCGTTGAAGCTTATACAGATTGTTTGAGGTCAAAGGTGACGTAATTGTCTCAAACTCTCCCGCACGTAGTCTGCGATCCGAGAACAAACGTCGGCTAGTCGTCCCTCTACAACGCGGCTTGAAATCTCTCACAAAAACCTTCTCTCGTTCAGCGGCTGTGTGGTGGAACAATTTGCCTATTCCTCTTAGAAATTCTGCAACCTTCTCAACATTTAAAAAATGACTAAAAACTGAGCTCTTCCACCAGCACCTTAACACTGATTAACAAAAAAAAAAAAAAAAACCTTGTCCTGTGTTTCTCGTCTTGTGTTCACTGTTTTTGTTGACTGTCATGCTGTTCTGTCTAGTAAGTTTCCTTAAATAGCCTGTGTTGACATCTACTGTAGCCGATTGTAGACAAATTGCTTCACTTGCTCCTCTTTTTGTAAGTCGCTTTGAATAAAAGCGTCTGCCAAATGACTGTAAAGTAAAGTAAAGTAAAGGGGGTGCTTATATTTGGATAAATATGGCAAATGCTCTAAGAGAATGAAGATGTTCAGATTGTGTTTAAGCGCTTACTAAATCTCCCACACTTCCTGGTCAAAATCTGCCAATCACATTCTCACCAGCCAATCAGAATGAGGGCCGCTCACATGTAAAACTAGTGCCAAAAAGTCCCAACACACAAAAAAAAAACTAATAAAAAATGTTTCTCAGAAATTTTAATTTTATATTTTTGGCACTAATCTGATTCCCTATGCAATGAGCATTTTCCACTATAATTATAATAATTCCACTGGAGTTTATGATAGTAGAAAACGGAGTAAGCACAGTGTAGGGTGGGTTCCGTCTCCAGGGATGCGGGGGTCTTGTGAGCAAGTCGGGTGTGGTCAGTCACACACACATACAAATGATGTAGGACGTCCGGTGTTGGTCTCAAACTGCATTTATTACTTCTTAAATAACAGTACATGTGAATATAGTTTCTATCTGTCACCAGTTTTCTGATGTACATTGATCTTGATCTTAAAAACAAAAGTGAAGGACGCAGAGCAGGAAAGGTGTTCATCGTCTGAGAAAGAACAATGACTGGAGGGAAACTTTCCCGTGGTTGAACTGAGGAAACGACAGAAAACCTCCGACTTCTGCTGGACACCAGATGCATCTCCAGGAAGTCTTTCTTACAACTCCGTGTGTGTGTGAGTGTGTGTGTGATGAAGAGATGCTGTGTTTGCGATTCAGAGTGGGGGTGTGTGTTGTGTAAATTTGTGTGTACATAAAATTGTGAATGTGTTGTGTGTAGGTGTGTGTGTAGCCGTGCGAGATTGTGTGTATTTGTGAGCAAGACGGGTTTGATTCTCTCAGTGCATAGTTGGACGGTGTGTGTGTGTGTGTGTGTGAGAGAGTGTTCTGAAGATAAACACACACACACGCAGCTCTACAGTGACTCTCCCGCCGCCACACAAAACTTCACATTCTGAAAGTTTTTTTTTTTCTTTACACAATTATTTCCAAACATGTGATTTTACATGTTGATTCACAGAGTCGTAACGCTTCCTGCACACACACACACACACACACACACACTTCAATTCAGTGTCATCCAAATCCTTGTTTTACTGACGCGAGTGATGAACCATGCTGTCACAGCGACACACACACACCTGCATCTGTCAGAGAAATTGATTCACCAAGTAAAGCGGTTACGGCCTACACTAACAAACCATAATAAAGTGAAACCACAACATTTGATCAGTGGTACAAAAATGTCTACTGTGTGTGTGTGTGTGTGTATGTGTGTGTGTGTGTGAAAGAATATGCCAGAGAGAGTATGTGTGTACGAGTAAAGGGGAAAAATGGTGGCTGAGCGTTTTGGAGCGTCAGTCCCGTGTGTGTGTGTGTGTGTGTGTGTGTGAAGTGGACGAGGTTGAGGAGACGTGCATCAGTCCGTCGTGTTCCTCAGGTTGGAATCTCATTCTAATCTATTGACTGATCGGCTGATTGACACACTTCCGTCGGCTGGGCAATCACGAGGAGCGGTGGCGTTTGGGCTCGGGCCGCTCACGTGCTCTTGACTCCAGAAACCAAAGGAATGCGTGTTGAGGACAGTTCAGGCGTGTTGGGGAGGAGAATATAATCAAACGCTTTTTTCGGATCAAACTCGAGTCCGGACGAGGTCTGTGAGGAGACGAGAGCAGACGTTAGTGGCGGGCGATATATCGGTATTTTTTTATCGGTACATTTTTTTAATACGTAGATATTCAAGTAAAGTAATTGTAAAAGTAATTTGGTGCTCTGCATTTAACCCATCCAGTGAAGTGTATAACAAATTGTATGTAAAAAAAAAAAAGAAGAAGAAAAAAAAAAAAACATCATTTTTATTTTTATTTTTGAGACCTGAGCTCTGAAATAATATTCTTTTTAAAATTTGCTTTGCTGGTTGGGCGTTTAGTAGCGCAATAACTGTAAAAATGAAATGCCTTTTTTCTTGTTTTTATGTTTAGTGCAGGGGTGCCCATTGCGTCTAGATCGCATGACATTAGAAAAAAAAGTTTAAAAACTCTAGCAACTTTGCAAGTAAGAGATCGGCTAAAAATGAGTTTAAAAGATGGCGATTCTACCCCACACGCAATCTTAATCCAGCATTTACACGATTCTGCCAAACTCTAATTTCCGACGAGCGTCTCTCTGTCAGCTGTGTGCGCGCTCGCGTGGGGCGGAGTTCCGTGCGCAGCAGCGGTCACATGCGCTTGTTACCTATGAGCCGGGTGCTAGTCGAGATTAAAAAAACATACAATAAACAGAGAGAATGAGTGAGCAAACACAACGCTCAAGTGAGTCTGCTATCAACTTGGACATTTTCGTACCTGAAAAAGGATTTTATTCTGAAGTCTGTGTTTACTGCGTTTTAAAACCAGAAGATGACACTCAACAAACCATATATAAAGTGAAGTGATGGCAATATACAGCAAACATCTACAGTTAATCTACAAACAAAATAATTTAATAATACCTTTATTAAAGTAACAAAGTATTAAAACTTATTTATATATATATATATATATATATATATATATATATAGCCGGTAGATCGCTTTGACTAGGTCATTTGAAAAGTAGATCGCGAACCGAAAAAGTGTGGGCACCCCTGGTTTAGTGTATGAAGACATTACATATGTTATTACTAAATTCCTTATGTACTTATTTTCATCAATCTTATATGTCCTAACAAAAAAGGATACGTCTTACCTAAACATCCCGCTCAAAATTTCCGTAAAAAATAAAGTTAAATACGTCTCGCACTGAAGAGTACAGACCTCGGACACCACTAGAGGGCGCTCTAAGACAACCACAACATGGTGTAATAAAATAAATGTATCCTCATAAATGAAACCTCAACAAAGAGAAAAATAAATACAGTAAAACACAATTTATTATAATTGCATCACGAAAGGCATTTTTGTTTAGTTTTAATCCGTTGACGAAAGTATCAATAAACTTAGTTATAGTTCTCGTCCCTGAGCGGGAGCTTTTATAAAGTTCTCGTTTCATTTTCGTCAGGGGAAAAAGTGTCGTTGACAAAGACGATAACGAAAACATTTCACCGACGAAATGAACACGGCTCACGACTTCTTGATTTACCTGCCGCTTCAGTTCCAGATCTTCAGGAAACTGTCCCAGGAGCCCGTGGCCACCGCCATGCCGTCGTCCGTCACGCCCAGGCAGCTGACGCGATTGTCGTGTCCCGCCAGAACCCCTACACACACACGGCGTCAGGTGGGCGTGTCACCGCTCTCAGAGGAGGAGGCGGAGCTTACCGGCGCGGTCGGCCTTCAGTGCGTCCCACACATTGCAGTTAAAGTCGTCGTATCCGGCGAGCAGCAGCCGTCCGCTCTTGGAGAAGGAGACGGAGGTGATCCCACAGATGATGTTGTCGTGAGAGTAAACCATCAGCTCCTGGTCAGCGCGCAGGTCAAACAGCCTGCAGGTGGCATCGTCCGAGCCCGTGGCAAACGCATTCCCGTTGGGGAAAAACTGAGGAGAGAGGGAGCGAGTGAGCGAGCGAGGGGAGGGGCGCGGCGGGCGAGGGTCTCACTCCGATGGCGTTGATGTCAGACTCGTGGCCGGTGAAGGTCTGACGACACATTCCCTCCCTCACATCCCACAGCTTGGCTGAAGCGTCACACGCGCCCGACACAAACACACGCGTGTCCGGAGCCAGAGACAGTGACATCACATCCCCCGTGTGACCCGCGAACGTGGTGGTCTGCTGCCCGGTCTCGATGTCCCAGAGAGCACTGCACACACACACACGTGACATTTTTACACACTTAACACACTATTCATACTTACAAACCGCTATTACACACACACGACATTTTTACACACTTAACACACTCTTTATACTCACAAACCGCATTTACACACACACTTGACATTTTTACACACTTAACACACTATTTATACTCAAGTACCGCTATTACACACACACACGTGACATTTTTACACACTTAACACACTATTTATACTCACAAACTGCATTTACACACACGCACACACACACACTCCGTTTAGAACTCCATTTACACACAGAAACACCCTTTAGACACCCAGAGATCATTTACACAAACACATTTACAAACAACAACACACAAACACAAACTTTCCACACACACACAAACACACACACACACACAGAGTCAAACCCACCAGGTTGTGTCGCCTGAGCTGGTGACAATTTGATTATCATCTATGAAACGACAGCAGGACAAATAACCTGCGGAGGAAAACAAGATAGCAAAAATGAACGTATGATGAGAGAGTGAGACACACACAGATAAAAAGAGGGGGAGATAGAGAGGGAGAGACACACACACACACACACACACACACACACAGAGATATATAGAGAAAGACACACACAGACAGCGTGAAAGAGAGACAGAGACACAGAAAGAAAGAGAGAGAAAAGAGAGAATGACACACACACACAGAGAATGTGACCAGAGACACACACACACACACACACACACACACACACACACACACACACACACAAACACACACAGAGAAATACAGAGAGAGAAAGACACAGAAAGAGAAAAAGTCAGAGAGAGAGAGACACACACAAACACACACACACAGAAAGGCAGAGAGACAGAGTGAGAGATAGATAGAGAGAAAGAGAGAGAGACACACAGAGAGAAAGACACAGAAAGAGAAAAAGACACAGAGAGAGACAGAGACACACACACACACACAGAAAGACACACGGAAAGAAAATACACAGAAAGAGAGAAACACAGAGAGAAAGACAGAGAGAGAGAGAAAGACAGAGAGACACACACACAGAGGGAGAGAGAGAGAGAGAGAGAGAGAGAGAGAGAGAGAGACTGACCCGTGTGTCCGGCTAGCTCTCGGCTGACGCGTACGTTTCCCTCGCGTGTCTTCAGGTTGTATATGGAGCAGATGTTGTCCAGGCCTCCGCAGGCCACGTAGTTTCCGGAAGGAGCGTAGGCACAGGTCATGACCCACGAGGAGCGCAGCGGGATGGCGTGAACCTGCGGCGTGACAGGACATCAGGTCACGGGGGGTCAACGGGTTGCGCAGGTAAAGGTCAAAGGTCACGCCTCACCTTGTTTGTGGTGTAACTGTCCCAGATGATGAGTTTCCCATCCTGAGAGGCGCTCACCAGCAGCCTGCACACACACACACCCGTCAGAGCCCCACACACACACACACACACACACACACACACACACCTGGAGTCGGTGCCCCAGTGCATGGCGTAGATCTTGGCCAGGTGTCCCCTCAGTGTGCGTCTGGTGCGCATCTGGATCCTTCCCACCGGCTCCAAGTTTGCCGTGATCTGTAGCGTACACACACACACCGATGTTGATTAATCGACTGTTGATTAAAATGTCAGTACTGATACTGAGTATTAAACATCTTCACAGCGCAAGTCGCGAAGCATCGAGAACAAGGGAAGCGCTGAATGAGTGAGAAAACTCAACATTTTACGAAGAAAAACGCCGTGAAGAACATCATCTGTGTTTAGCATTAGCATGCTAGCATTATCAGTAGGATGAAATTGCTATATGAAATTGTGTTGTTGCCTTAGTTTATATGACTAAAAACAATATTTAGCCAGTTACTGTTAGCATGCACAACCGAATGTTAGCGTTAACATTCTAAATGTGCGTTGTGTTTTAATCAACTAAATCACAACTGAAATATCACAAACTTAAACTAACACATGCTAACACAAACATTAGCATGCTAGCCTCAGCATTTTTGCACTCAAGACTAAACAAGCAGGGGTTAAAATAGCATTAGCAAGCCAGCTACTTTGGTAGATTATCAGCTAAAAACATCAGAATTTCTGTTTTAATGTTCCGCATAATGAGACGAAACCAACATTAAACTGCGGATAATATGCTGATCTTAAACCGTTACCTGAGAGAGCGTCGCGTCTGCACAGGCCTTCCGCGCATCCTGCAGAACACACACACGGTTAGAGAAACTGAAACGGTTAGGTCACTGGAAAGAGTGATAAGAGTATGATCAAAGAGATATAAAACAGTGGTGAAAAGAGTGACAGGAAAAACTGAACAGAGTGACGAGAGAGAGAGTGAATAAAATAAAAAAAAATAGTGGAGAGAGTGACAGTAGTAAAAACATTTCCAAGATAGTGAAGAGAGTGAAAACAGTGACGAGAGTGAAAGTAGCAAAAGAAAGTATGAGATTGTAGAGAGTAAGAGTGAAAACAATGAGTGAGAATGCAGTGAAGGTAGCAAAAGTGGTGATAAGAGTGAAGAGAGTGATGAGAAAGAGAGTGTAGATTGAAGGTTGCAAAAGTAGTGGTGAGAGTGAAAACAATGATGAGCGTGAAGAGTGTGAGAACAGTGATTAGAGTGAGAGTGAAGAGAGCGAGAGAGTGAAGAGAATAAAAATAATGAGTCAGAGAGTGATGGTAGCAAAGGTAGAGTGAGAAGAGTGAAGAGAGTGAAAACAGTGATGAAAGTGAAGAGAGTGAGAACAATAATTAGAGAGAGTGAAAGCGAAGAGAGAAGGAGTGAGGAGAATAAAAACGAGTGACAGTCAGAGAGTGACGGTAGCAAAGATAGTGATGAGAGTAGAGTGAAGAGAGTAAGAACAGTAGTCAAAACAATGATGAAGGTAAAGAGAGTGAAGATAGTGAAAACGGTAATGAAGAAGAAGAGCAGTGCTGTAAAATTAGAGTGCGAGAGTGAAGTACCAAAGGTAGCAAAGGTAGTGATGAGCATGAAGAGAGTGAGACTAGAGAGTTAAGAGAATAAAAACCGTGAGAGTAAAGATAGCAAAGGTAGTGATGAGAGTGAAGACAGTGATGAAGGTGAGGAGAGTGAAGGGAGTACAGGTGTAAACTTGCTGTTTTGTCTGCTACTGAATAAAGCACTAGATAAATGCACTTGAACTTTTTGTTTCACTACGAATCGTGGTGAGACAGGTGGGTGTGGCTTGTTTGTCTATAAAACATATCAGTCACATCAACGTCTCATCAGGATATGCGTCTTAATGCGCCACACCTTCATGTGATTCTGCCAGGGGGCGCTGAAAACACTGCACTTCACTCTAGAGCAGGGGTTTATGTTTTACTGCAAAGTGCCACATCATACACACGGGCACACATAAACATCATCCCATTCCTTAATCTTGTATAAACGCACGCACACACAGACTCAGCCAGATTTAATGAAAAAGAAAACACACCAACATGATAATATTAGTTATTTTTCAACAGTTTTGACTCATGTCACGTGAAAGCTCCTCGCATGAAACCAGTTAAAGAGCTGCGTGAGACTCAAGAGCCACTGGTTGGCCACTCTAATTACATGCTTATAACTAAAGCTAGCATTTCATAAATACACAAATTAAGAAAGCAGTAAAATGTGATTTTAAGACACTTTGTGTTTTAAAAGGTGAATAAATTAAAAAAAAAAAAAACAATCTCAATCACTTTGAAGGGCCACATGAATCATCTGTGTGTAGGGTCTGTACAAGTGTGTATTTATAAAGATTTATGTCTTAAGAGGTTTGTGTGTGTGTGTGTGTGTGTGTGTGTGTGTGTGTGTGTGTGTGAGAGAGAGATCTTGATTATGATGAATTTACAATGGCGTTCACTCACTCTGATCTGGTTCTTCAGCTGTTCAGCCTCCTGACGAAGCTGGTCGAGTTCACTCATCTTCCTCCGTTAGCTGATGCTCTTCAGTCTGTCTGAAACACACACACCAAAATTCACTCGTTAGATCTGAGGCAGTGTATGTGTGTGTGTGACTCCCGCATCCAGACCAATCCCATAAGCTGTTGCTAGGCAACTGTACTACAATGATCGTGGACCAATCACAGCAAAGACAGAGCGAGGGAGTAAAGGGTGTGTTTAAAGAGTAAAGAGTGAGATCGACAGAGAGAGAGAGAAAATGAGCAAAAGATGAAAGATGAGTCGGATCAAAAAAAGATAAAGAAAGGATGTGACGAGTGATCAATAACAGAAACTGGACACACTCTTGACTTCGCCCAATATTTCCAGGACACACAACCTTCAGCAGAAGAGAAGGAGCTTTCCACCATTACCCAGAATGCATCTGCTATCTGCCAGCGGTCACGGCCTCTTTGTGTCCGTCTGCATTGGGAGTGTTTGGAGCGGAAGTGTGTTAATGCAGCGGGTGAATGTGAGGGAAGAGCAAACCATCCGCTCCGCCGGTGAAGAAGAAAGACACACTCCATTAAAGCCACAATAGAGTCAAACTCCACCAGCTCCCGACACATGCAAAGCATCACTGACATGCAAAAGGGAACGCTACATCCCGCTAAAGCTAACCCAACTTATTCAAAACAGCACTGCGGGTAGAGAAAAAGAGAGAGAGGGAGAGTGAGAGACTAAAGAGAGAGATGCAAAGAGAGTCAGGGAAAATTTGAAATAGTCACAGAGATACTGAAAAGTAAGGCTGAAAAGAGAGTGAGAGAGTCTGAGAAAAAGACTGAAAGTCACAGAGATACTGAATAGACGGGCTGAAAGAGAGGAAAGAAAGGGGGAGACTGAAGAAAGAGAGGTAGAGAGAGACAGAGACTAAAGATAGCGAGAGAGATACAAAGAGAGTCTGAGAAAAAGACTGAAATAGTCACAGAGATGCTGAAGAGAAATGCTAAAAAGAGAAAAGAAAGGGAAGACTGGAGAGAGAGCGCAAGAGAAAGAGAGAGTGAGTGAGAAAGATGCAAAGAAAGTCGGAGAAAAAGACTGAAATAGTCTGAGATACTGAAGAGAAATGCTGAAGATAGAGAAAAGAAAGGGAGATACTGGAGAGGGAGAGAGACTAAAAAAGGGAAAGAGAAAGAAACAAAGGAAACAGAGAATGACTGAAGAGAGATGGAAAGAGAAAGAAACAAAACTGAGAGATGAAAGACAGAGGGGAGAGACTAGAGGAAAGAGATTAAAAAAAAAAAAAAAGAAAAACAGAGAAAGGCTGAACACAGAGGAAAGAGTAAGAGAAAGATGCAAAGAAACTGAAAAGAGTGAAAAGAGAAATTTAAAAAAAAAAAAAAAAAAAAAAAAAAACACTTAAAAGAGAGAACAAATATCCAAAGATAGAAATAGATTTGATGGATGAATTGATTTCAATTATTGCCATTTTTCAGCTTCAGGGGCAGTTTCATGGCGTATACAAAAATACGTATATACAACTTGTATACAAATAACAAACTTATTACTTTTAATACAATAGAAAACATACAATATTGTGTCATGTCAAGATAAGATTAAAAAACATTTTAGGAAAACGTATACATAAAAGTATTTAAATATGCTTGATAATATTTACTTTTGATAAAAACCTTAGAATGATAAACAAATCTATATATATATAGGTCTTTCAATGTCTCTTGAGTTTTAAAAAACGTTGTTGATAGAAAGATAGATAGATAGACAGACAGACAGAAAAGACAGTAGAAAGAATGCAAGAAAGAAACTAAAGAAAGGTAAAGATAGATTGCTCAAGAATTAAGGACACTTCAATTTGTGGAACCTAATGGGATGCAAACCTGTGACCTTTCTGCCTCCCTTCCGTGCTCTGTCCTACAGAACCATCAAATACACCAGAATAGAGAAAATAGAAAAATGACAAAAAACCTGATGTGAACTAGAGCTGCACGATTAAGTTAAAATATCGCAATCTCGATTCTACCCCCTCGCGATCTTAATCCAGCATTTATACGATTCTGCCAAACGACTTTATGTGTGTGTGCGCATCAGGAAAGAAATCTGCCGTACGCCATCATTTAAATATTATAAAGGAAAGATGATCTTGCATTACTTCTGTTGTATTTTGGGGCGCCGCCCTAATTTAATAATAGAAACGCTGGACTGTCCTGTGGATGTGATGACGCCGGACGCACGGCCACGTGTGATTTTGCGCAGAGGTCACGTGCGCTTATTACCTGCGCCCAAGTTTAAAAAAACATAACATAAACAGGGAGAATGAGTGAGGAAACACAACGGTAAAGTAAGTCTGCCAATAAACGGATGAAAATTGATTTTATTCTGAAGTGTGTGTGTTTACTGCGGTTTCAAACCAGAAGATGACACTCAGCAAACTACATACAGCAAAAATCTACAGTTGAGGACTCAATGATTAGCCCCGCCTACAAAATAATCATTGTTTGGTAAGTATTTCAAAAGTGCTTTACATAATACTGTACCTTGGTATCTTTATTTTTTTTATGTTTAGTGTTTTTTTTTCTTTACAACATTACTTTTACATTACATTATTTTTCATTCAATTTATTTGAATTTAAAGCAAAGAGTAATATGCGTTATTATATTGCTGATAAAAAAATATCCTGAATCGTGAAAAAAAAAAAAAAATCCATGATTTTCAATTTATCCAGAATTGTGCAGCTCTAATGTGAACCAAAAAACTACAACACAAAATAACAAACCCGAGAATAATGTAAACGGCATGTCACACCAATTGACACACAGCAATGTCAAACATCACAGCACATGACATACAGGATTTCCAGTTATTACTGCAATTTCATCGAACCTAAACCAAAGAAACTTTAGGGTTTCGTCTCCCCTGCCGATTGAAGGCAAAAATGATGGAAAAGTAGAATTTTACCCTGGTGGAAAAATACAAATTTGTATCCATCGACAACAAATTTCAACTCTAGTCAGACGATGGATAAATTCATTAAAATGTGAATTGCTGAGCATCGTGTACAAACATTTTCTCTGAACAATGTTCATAAGTGCAAATTACTTGGTTCCTAGTTGTAGGTTTGTCATACAGTTAATTCGTTTCTGTTAATCAAGTCTTTCTCTGTTTTTGCTGCAGTAAATGTCCCCCAGTGGGATTAATAAAGTCTATCTTATCTTATTTTATATCACAGAGAACGAGCTAATCTGGCGTGTTTAGCGCACACAAGCGCCTGTCCGGATCGCCACGGCGTTATCACAGATTAATTCTAATCAGCACTATCACTGACCAAAACCTTGATCCGCAAAGCCGCAATAACTTAATCCCATTGCGAGCAGCCGCTGAAACGCCGGGATAAAAAGCTCAGACGAGGCGCAGCATCCCGACAAAAGCGCCGCTTCCCTCAGGCATCTCCATCTTCCTACTCACAGGCCCGACACAAAGCGTCACTCCAGAGCGGGTTTAAAGCACTCCGGCCCGGTGAACTGGATCACAACTAAACCAAACAAGAAGCGTTTGTGGAGCTCCAGGAGCCCGGTGACGTCTGCGGCCCTCAGGAGCAGTGTGTGCGCGAACAGATGTGTGAGTGCGTGTGTGTGTGTGCGCGCGTGCGTCTTCGGCGGTCGCCATCTTGTTGGCTGCAGCAGCTGCAGGGCGTGCGCGCGCGGGTTCACGCGCAGACAAACGTGCCTTAAACGAGCGTCTTGCCGAACCAAACAGACAAAAGCAGCATCGTCAGCGCACGCCAGCCGTCATGTGTGTATGCGTGTGCGTGTATGTGTGCGTTAATGCCAATCCCGAACCCCGCGGAGGATGTTCGGTGTCCCGGTTGAGCTGATTGAATATTTACACGTCCCCCCTCCCGAAAAGTCGTTAAATCCGCGGTGGCAAGTCCGCCTATGTGCCGTAATCGCAGGCTCGGAAAAGATCAGACCTGCGGATTATGATGATCATAACAATTAATAATGGATTACCGGACGACACATGACTGTGATTTGAGGAAGTTTACCCGCACTCATCCACTTCACAGCGCGCGCGGCCCCGGCTCGGCTCGGCTCGGCCCACTGGACCGGCTAGCGAGCACCTCGGCCGGGGGCTCACCTGTGTTTCCTCGGGCTGGATCGCTCCGTGTCTATAATCCACAGCAACCGCGACCCGGCATCCACAGCTGCCCGAGCCGCAGACACTCCGTCCGTCCGTCAGTCCGTCCGTCCGAGCGGCGCTCCCGAACCCGCAGCCGCGCTGATTCCGACCCAAACCAGCCGAGTGTTAAACGGATGCCTTTTGTAAACTTCCCACTCCGCGTTGGTTCCGAAACCCGCTGTTGGTTTTCGCTGCGCTCGCTCGGTGTGACAGCGGAGATGGGCGCGGTGACCCTGTTCTCTGGGCTGGGAAACCCCACGCGAGCCTGCGTCACCACGCAAACGGGAAAGTGTCTTCAAGACGAATGTCGCGCGCGCGCACGCCCGCCCTTGCTGCGCGCTCACGCCGGCTGGTTCACTTGTGCAGTGTTCTCTTTCTCCTCGACCATCCCAGAGTTTAATAATCTAACGAGCACAGTAACACACTCTTAAATCAAATCCACAGACTCTTCTCAGCCTCTTGCCTACCTGCTGCGATTAGACTCCACAATTTAAATTTAAACTGGTGACCGGAACTGTATTTATGACGGACAGCACTACTTGTTCATTTATGGTTTGTGTTTGTTTGTTTGTTTGTTTGTTTATTATGATGTGTTGCTGTTGTGATGTGAGATTTCCCCGCTGTGGGACTAATAAAGGCTTTTTCAATTCAAATTCAATTCAATTTACCTGTGTTCAGTCTGTGAGGAGACTATTCGTTTCCTCACGCACTTTTTGCTGCCTTGTTTGTGATATTATATGTGAAGTTTCTAGACACTGGTTGCATCACTTGTTTTCCAGCTAGCTGAAGTCCTCAGAGATGAGAGAGAGCAGGTAATGATCCGGTGACGTGTCCCAGGACACCTGAGGAACCGCTCAGCTGGTCTCCTGCGTGGCCTGCTCGATTGTGCACAGGACGTTCCCGACTGACTGAACGTGTGGTAGTGAAGAAACAAACCGGGCGCTGCAGTCGTCCTGGATCAGACATGTCGATCAGTCAAATTCAATTGGGAGGCCAGACTGTCCTAAAGGTGAGACACGTGAGGAGATGAGAGGCAGTGATACACAGGTAAACTCTGTGTGTAGCTTTTAATGACAGAATTTAAAAACCCAAACTGAATCCGCCAGTGCAGACGGAAGAGAGGAACTGATTGTTGAATGCTTGAATGTTAAGTGAGTGAGGTGAATCAGGAATCAGGAATTTTTTTTATTCATCCTCTTGGGGAAATTCTCCTTTGTTTCAGAGTTCCAAAACCTTTGCTTATAACAACAACAACAACACACTTAAAAACAGCATAAGTAGATAAATACCTTATTTTCTGGACTATAAGCCGCACCTGTATATAAGCCGCATCCGCTCCATTTTTAAACAAATAATAAAAAAAAGATAAACAAGCCGCACCTACATACAAGCCACATCCACTCCATAAAACAAATTGCAAGCCACAGATACGTATGTTTTTGGATTAGAACGATTTTGAATTGTAAATGTACATGTGTGTAACTAAATAGATCCTTTCCTAACCTGTATTTTAACACGGCAGCAACTTTGCTGATTAAAATGGGACAGAAAAAAAGAGAAAATAAACAATATCTATCGTATTTATCTTTATTTCTCCTGTGTGAGAAATCATGTCTATCCATCAGATCGATGGCCTCCAACTTAAAACTTTGTGTGGGTTCCATGATGAAGGGGTGACAATTTGAAAAGATTTTTGAAAAGAAGAGTTTGACAGACCGACTTATATCTGCTAAAGAGGAAGTAGCGTATTCTTCTTTGCATTTATTTCGTCTTCTTTTTATTTTGCGACTTTGATTCTAAATCCGATTTAGAGCTCCCCTAGCGGTGGAAAAAAAATCTGCAGAATAGCCGCACCTTTGTATAAGCCGCATGATTCAAAACCTATGAAAAAAGTAGCGGCTTATAGTCCAGAAAATACGGTAGTTATAAAGACTTAAGACCATATGTACTATTTTAGCAGTCACACACATGGTGATTCGGACAAAGTAAAACCTGTATATGTTACAGATCAGTGATATGCATTTTGATGGCTACAGGGAGGAAGGATTTTCTGTGTCTTTCCGTTGTGCAGCGTGGAAGTCTGAGTCTTGCTGAACGTGTTTCTCAAGCTGGTCAGCACGCTGTGGAGAGGGTGAGAGGATAAATCCAGAATGGTCTCAATTTTTGACAACATCCTCCTCTCAGCCACTTCAGTCAGATAGTTCTGCTCTACAACATGCCCCGTCTTTCTGATCATTTGATTTATTTTGGTGATGATCCTCGTCCTCAGGCTGTTGCCCCAGCAGACAACAGCAGACATGATGGCACTGCCCACTACAGATTTGTTAAAACCCCTCAGCATCGTCCTGCAGATGTTAAAGGACCTCAACTGCCTCAGGAATTGTTCGATATCAGGAATTGATTGTCCATATCGAATTGATCTCACACACACAATGACGTGAATACATAAACATGGAGGAGTGGGCAGTCTTAGGCCATGAGGTCTGGGGAGCATGTGGGGGTTGGTAACTTTCTCAAGGACACTCAGTAAAACCCAACTGACCAGTGTAGGTGCCAAAACGGCTCGGGGTCGGCGACTAATGATGATGTCACACACGTTACAGCACTCGGACCAAGCACTTAACAGGAGATGACCAAGGCAAGCACGTATCATCGAGTAAATGTATGACTGAATAGAAAACCTTTATTTATGCTGTGGGCAGTCAGATTAAATTTTCCCAAATGTCGGTTTTACACATTGATGACTATAATTGGTCATATTGTCACATTGGTCACATAAATATAATCAAAAGCAGCGTCATTGAGTTCTAAACAGGATGTTTAAGTTCCACTACAGAACCTCCCCTGATTTAACATTTGATCGCAAAGATTATATTTAGCTTTTTTTTCTGTCTTACACGTCATTGTGCCAACTTACAACCAGTCAAATAGTGCAACGTCATCATTAGTTGCCAGCCCAAGCTGTTTTTACACTGTTTTTGTACAGGGATTCAAACCTGTAATGCTTGGTTGGCAGGTTCAAGTACCACTGGACCCCAACTGCCATGAATATAGCTTTTAAGACAATTTAGGCAAAGTCACATTCTAACTATGTTTGTCTCATCATCGATGTTCTAAAGACAATGAACGTCAAGTGGTATTTCTGTATCATTTATAAAAACAGCTTGAAGATAAGTCGTCGTTTTTCTGGACAGCAGTGATTTTATTACCTCGCATTTATCCACAGAAACAATAACAAAAATGACTCTTGTGAGCAACAAAGAAAACGTCTGCAACTGATACATGAAGCATAAAAATAAAGAGTTAATGTGATACACGAGCTGAAACAAAACCACTATATTTGAGCAATAAAACCGGTGATGAAGACTATAAAACAGTGCTTGAGAAGGATGTGAAGGCCAAGAACTAAACCAAACTAGGAATGCTCTGCATTGAAATCAAGTTGAAGTTGAAGTTTATTTATATAGCGCTTTTCTTAGTTCCAGACCAACGCAAAGTTGATATGCGGAATAAGGAAAAAATAAAAAAGGAAGTCTTTATAGAAGAAAAATGTCCATTCAGTGAAATCATCCAGTGAAGTCACACACAAACCTGGAGCAGTGGGCAGCCTTAAGACGTGGCTAGGCTTGTCGGGGTAGGAAATATATGCACCTCTACACCTCACTTGCCACTGCCATAATGTAGATAAACTCGGTTCCAAACACTCTAATTTCCGTTTACTACCGTGGTTGCACATTATTAATCCTGAAAAAATATTCCTGTTTGTTTTTATTCTTATTTCTGTTACAAAAAAAATGTTTAGTTTTAGTGTAAACGCATTTACCCGCACACCAGCTCGACCTGTATATCATCTCAACAAGCTCCTTAAAATCAGCGACGTACTGTAAACCAACGAGTTAATGTAAAGTTCCATCCATTTTGTATCCATTGACTCCATTTCTGGGTTACGTGGAGCTGACTCCAGTTTCAGATGTGAGTAGTGTCTGTCCCGCCTCAGGCCCAGGGTTTCTATTTCCCAATGCCAATTTACCTGAAAAATGCACATTTTTTTAGATCGTGAGAAGACCCGAAGGGACTTGCGCAAGTACGGGAAGAACAATGCAACTCAGCACAGAAAGGCCGGCAGACCTCAAACTCACACCTTGAGTCTGGAACGGGTCTTTCTTGCTGAGAGGCAACAGCGCTACCCACTGATCCACTGTGCCGCCCAATGAAAATTCAGAGCAATAAAATCCCATTTTTTGATAATTGTAATATGAGTTCAGACATTTTTCAGCATAACTTGTCTTTCTTACAAATATTATTATTTAAAAGAAACCGTAGGCTCAACAGGCACTAAACTTCACACGACATCCGGACTCACTCGTTCCCTGTATGTCAGTCAAGTCTACATTGCGTAACCAGAAACGTTCAAGTCTTTCAACATCTCTGCTCTTTTCAGTTGCTCGTAATTCATCACTGTATTTACAATTGCTATTTTGCCCCAAAAAATGTGAAGGCTTTGTATATAATAATACGTATAAATTTATACCGTATGTATTTATATGTTCATCTCGAAGATTAGTAAAGACTCAAAGCAAAACAGGAACCAAAAAGACTCAACTCAGGAAGAAAACAGGAGCACAAATAAGACTTGACTCAGAAACAAGAATGTTTTTTTGCTCTAGAACAAGTCAGGAACAAGAATCAGCTCTGGATTGAGTCCGGAGCACAAATAAGATTCGACTCAGGAATGAGACAGGAACTCAAAAACAACTGGACTCTGCAGTGATTAATTAGAATAATTAAAATGGAATTAAGTCAAAAAAGACTGGACCCAAGAACACAAGAAACTCAATTTCGGAATGAGACGAAACAACCCAACACAGAAGCAGAATTCCAGTTCTGGAGTCATGCAGGAACCAAACTGAAACATGAAGAAACGACTTGGGAATAAGACTCTGCTCAAGTCAAGAACACTCACTAATGGGTCTTTCCCAGGAACAAGACAGGAAATTGAATTAGACTAATTTCGTTTCAAATCCGAAAATGAATTGGCTTTAGACCAAGACACTATTCATACAACAATTACTTAGCTTCAGCTTGTGTGCAAAACCTACTTGTACCTCTTTTTCTGGGGTAACGATCAAGCCTCCATTTCAGAACTATCAAGAGCTAAATTTTGTTCAGAGAGATGACCATACAAACTAACAGTCTCTGATCTGAGAATAAGCTTGGTTTATTTATGAAGCCCTTTTCAGTCACCCTGAGGAATATTCAACATCAGGAGTGCAATGATTCTCAAACTAGAATTAAACTCGAAGCCTGAGACACTAGGAGATTTAGGAAAAACAGAAGGAAATCCTCTAGAGAAGCCTCTCATTGGTGTTGGTGCCCTCAGACACTCTGACTTAACAGCAGAGCATTTATAATTCATGATGGTTTAGTTGGTGCAGAACAAGTGAGGAATGTAGGTGCGGTTCAAATATAATACAAAAGAAAAATGAGCGTCAACATTTAAAATAAGATGAACATGCAATTTTTGTTTTGCATCATGGCGGTCTGGTAGCGTAAAGTGCTGTTGTCTCAGCAGTCTAATCGGAACTTTTCTCTGGGAAGTTTGCATGTTCTCGCGCTTGCGTGGGATTCCTCTGTGTACTCTGGTTTCCACAGCAAGCGTTTAGGGAATTTGGAGCCTGGAAAGTTCCATAGGTAGAGCTATGATTTGTGTCTATGGTTGGTTCTGCAACTGAGTGTCCTTGGGCAAGACATATTTATATTTTTTAAATGATGAATACACCAAATAAGTCAAGTATGAGAAGTTTTTTACTTTTAAAATGGGTACATTTGACCCGAACAAAATAGGAGGGTTAAAAAGGGTTTAAAACCTTTTGAAAGAATGAGGGAGATCATTTATTCTGACCAAACCAAACATTTTTCAAAAGGGAGGAATCATATGAAACTGAGTGTGGATAGATTCCTGTGTAGAGTTAGAACACCAGCTGGATTTAGGTCATTGTTCTATCATCCTGTGCCGTCCCTTTTGAGATAACTGAAGACCGACAGTTCCCTACTGTCAGTTCAACGTAGTCTCCCTGAAGGAACAGTCACGATGACGGCAAATGTGCTGAGCACGCCAATGCCAGCAGAAGTGGTCCAGGAATGTTACCTCTGGCTTAATCATGTAACGATGGAGGGATTCTGAGAAGTTCTGCCTCCTCAACACCTCCATCTCTCCTAGTGGCATATTCGGAAATACCACAGCAACTTTTTAAGGACAGAAAGGTGCCATCTCAAAATTCCAAAAATCTGGGAGTTTCTCATTGCCACGGTCAACCCTTTGCAAAACCTTCAGCTGTACCTGCTCATCAGGCACAGCACCATCTGAAGAGACAAGCTCCAAACAGAATAGTGTTACGCCAGCTCAACAGTGAAGAGGCAAAAGGCTTTCAAGGTGACCTTGAGACAAGTCACCTGCAGCATTACACTAAATAATAATCGTTTGGCAATCGTCTGACTAGCTTCTCTCATAATGGTGAGACCATTGTAAAGATCTAGTGCCTGTGTGTGTCTATCATGGGATGGTTGGAGCCGCTTCAGTCGCTACTCAGGAGAGACACACTGTTCCGAGACCATCATCGTTGGAATGCCAGAGGAGATTAGCACCAATGAGTGGAGTTTTCGCTTGGTAAATTTATTGCCATCTGAATTTTGTTTTCCTAGCTACTGTTGCATCTGTCGCTGTCTGACAAAAAACAGATATATTGCAAAAATGGTTTCATTCAACTGATACAGCTGCTTTGGGAAAGCGTGGGAAATTGCGACTGGGAACAACACTGAGCTTGAACTTTGGAAAACCGCTTGGATTTTGTGGAACACCAACCTCTGTGTAGCCATTTTTTCTTTTACCCACAATTCCTATTGACACATAAGCCCCTTTCACACATACAGACATTCCCGACAAAATACCGGTATATTGCCTGCATGCACTTATGTGTGAACAGACAAATGCCGGGAAATTAGGTACAGAAAGTGCTCGGCCTGCAAAAACCGCTCGGGGTCCTGCGACTGGTGATGACGTCACACAGTTTGATTGGCTGTAAGTTGGAATGACGTCGAACGGATTTTGCGCTGACAAATCACGCTCGAAACTCCAGAGTATTAAAAAAGTCTTTAGTCATGGATAACCTTTACGTGGAAATTTCCCACTTTCAAAGGGGACGTATTATAGAGATTTCTTTTGCACTGTTTTTTTAAATAATTACCAGGGAATATAACTAATGCATTACGTTTTTTTTTTATATATGTCAAATAACTTGGCTGCTCTCCTTTTTAACTATGTTAAATGAACGAAATTATAAAGCATTGTAGCATATCAATGCATTGTAAAATGATTGTAAAGCATTGTACATTAATATACACTCATTATATAAATATTGTGTTTAATTTTTGTAAATATTGTGAATAATAAAGCACAATAGAACTTTTAATATTTATTGCACAGACCACAAATGGCCAACAAAAAAGTGTAAATATAAATTACATTTAACAAGCGACAATTTAATTTAATTCAGTACATATAACTTGCTGTGGGGCGCAATTGTCCAAATTCTTTTGGTTCATAGGTTCTGAATCCAGCTAAGAAAGAGTTGTTTTTTGCTGGATTTGCTCAATCCAGACGGCTTTGGGGACAGTTGTTTCCACACCCTCTTAAGGTTTTGTAACATAAGTCAGCCGTGTTCTGTGGCTTGTTCAGTTTGGGATTTTTTTTTAATTCACAGTATTCCATCATGCAGGTACAGAACATATTGGACCAATCTGGCAAATTACAAGATTTTAATTTCTAAACTGCTTCATCTATCAGGTCTGCTTTAAAATAGTATGAATTGCAATATTTGGTTAGCCCAAAGCCTAGTTCAAAGTGTGTGTGTTTTTTTTTTTTTAAGTTTTGCCTCGTTCTAAGGCTGGTTTTTAAAGTTTTGCCTCGTTCTAAGGCTGGTTTTTAAAGTTTAGCCTCGTTCCAAGGCATTTTTTTAAGTTTACCTTGTTCTAAGGCTGTTTTTTGAATTTAGCCACGTTTTGAGGCTATTAATTTTTTATTTTTTTAGTTGTGTTCAGTTGCTATTCATTCACACCAGCAACCACTATGAGGTGAATCATTTGTATTTCTTATCATTTATAGTTTGTAGTAAATCATTTGTAGTAAAATTATTTTTGTTGGAAGGATGGCGTAATTGTTAACTCTGATTTTATATAAATTCACACATAAAGACTATAATCTCTGGTGAATTAGAAACAAAGTGTCACACTCACAATATGTGTATATACATATTCAACCCATATACGGACAGAAGTCAATCTTTTCAATTAAACCGTTTAAAAAGAATGCATGATTATAACTTTAATTTTTAGGTTTAAACTGTAAAAAGTACAACATGCCTATTAAGGCACCACTTGCTCCGCTAACTTCCGGCGTCTCAGACTGTCATTCTGCGGTTCTGCAGTTGGTGGTTATTGGCAAAAACGTCGCGATTTACAAGGTTTGTCCAAGTGGTTTCACCGTAGTGTGACGTCATCACCAGTCGCAGGACCTCGAGCGGTTTTTGCAGGCCGAGCACTTTCTGTACCTACACCGGTGTCTAAATCTGTGCACACCTCACTCACAGCCAGCAGGGGGTGCTAGTGCATTCCACACATCAGTAATCAAACTCAATCACACTCACACACACACTTGCACCAACGCAATTTCTCCAGACACACACACTCAAGCGCTCCCCTATTTTCTCAGAAAAGCCTGGATTATTCCGATTACTTTTCTTTTACTAGGAGAACATTTTAAGCGAACGCACACATGCCATGTAGACAATCTGTTCGTGACATAACACTCATTATCCATTCTCACTGCACAATCATACAATGCTGCGCTGTCTGCACTGAGTCTGGACACAGGTCAGAGATCAGCGAGAGTCCAAGCCTGTGGAGGTTAGAAAAGCAGATCTCTTTTTTTCTCGCTTCTAATCTGAGATGATCAGAACAATCTGTGATTTGGCACCAGGACCATCACAGAGACTTTATATATTATTAGCACTAGATTACTCTATATTGTTGTAACATTCTGGGAATTTATTTTGTGTGTGTGTCAAATTCAAATTTTTTTTGTCACATACACATGATACATGGCTATTAAATATGATCTAGCTGTAAAACACAGAGGGGTTAAAAGTACAGAGAATAAATAAGTGAGAAATGAAACAATAAAAATAAAGTAAAATACAAAAGTGTGTGTGTGTGTGTGTGTGTGTGTGTGTGCGCAAGATTTCAAATTTTATTGCTCATATATTAAAGGGGGTACGGCATGTAGTGAAAGTGTTTTTGATCATCCAGCATTTCAACATGGGGGATATACAATAAAATGTGCAAAAGGGAATACAATAACATGAAGATCAAGAAAAAAATACAGTAGATATAAAGGTAAAACATGAAATATCAATAAAAATACAAAATTTTGAAGAAAAAATACAATAACGTAAAAATGAGTAAAAATACAAAAAGTGAGTAAAATACAAAAAAGTGACTCAGTGATCCAGAAAGTGTTCTGTTAAAGTGACCAGTTAAAAGTGTCCATTAGCCAGAAAAAAAGTGAACAGTGAGCCTTAGGGGGATTCAAACCAGCTTCATCTCGGACACAAGTCCAAGGATATTTTAGGTAGAGGTGTAAAGTACTTGAGTACACTTTAGGAGTTTTGTAAATATTTTTTGTTTTTTTTTAATTTCCTTTTAAATTAATTTTAAGTGTTTTTGGCTACTTTGTACTTGTACTGAGTATCAAAAATATAAACAACTTTAAACATCACCCAGTCCAAATAAATTCACGCAATCAATGAAGTACAAGTATTAATGTCTTAAGAATTTTTTTTTTCAGTTTTTGTACGCATTCGTTGTACTTTGTTCTTTAGAATCAATTGTATCATACATTGTATATTTACAAATTTACAAAAATCTCTACAGTGTACTCAAGTACTTTACAACTCTGGTTTTAAGTAATGGGATTACCACTGCTTGTTTGAACATTCTGGGGAAACTTCCAAATACCAATACAATTTGCACTATGACTAAAGCGAAATTTTGTACTGGTGGGTGGTGTCATAAGTGGGGGCTGCTAGAA
>CM051498.1:17114699-17130417 GCA_028031935.1 Paedocypris micromegethes | reverse complement strand
CGTGAATAGACAGGCATCAACATCTGGAACGTCATTGAAATTCAACTGATAGATACATACATACATACAGTACCCGATGCTCTTATAGAACTGTAAGTTATGACTGAAGAACCAAGCGGACACTTTGGCCAATAAACCTTTCAAAGTAGCAAAACATCTAAACTCATGACCTAAGATATGGTCGGAAACGCACAATTAACGTATCAACAACAAGACAGAGTTAGTAAGTAATAAGAGTTCATTTCCTGAAGGGAAGTGGAGAGAGTGCGAGGAGGGAGAGAAGTAGCCTAGTGGACCAGGGAAACTTGTGTTTTGCTGTCTGAAAAGGGGGAGGAGGTTTACCTGGAACTGTAGGGGTCCCATGACAGAGCCCTGAGGCACACCACAGTGGAAAGTGAAGGGTTTGGGTTTAACATTGCAACATTGGGCAAGCTGAGGAAGGTGTCTCAAATTCTGGCTCATGTTCAGACAAGACAACCATCACTGGACCTGCACTAGCTCAGACTGAAAGCAGTAGACCAGGGTCAGAACTGAGAAGAGGAGAGAAGGAGAATGTGATGGAAAGACAAGGCGGTCAGGAAAGAAATGGGAAGATGGGGCTTAAACAGGATCAGGAGGTTAGTAAGGTCGTGAATCGGATTCACTCCTGGAAGATCAGCTTCTCCATTGGCATCTGTCCTTAGTCAGTATTGAAATCCAGCATTATGATCTTGCCCAATTTTGTTATGGTGCCATCACAAATTCCAACCAGCAAACAAATTTGCCCATTGGGTCTTCCTCTTTGTCCTTTCAGGGTTCGGGCAGGATGCACTTCGACTGTAGAACTAGTACTACTGTAGAACTACTTAGAACTAGTAGAGTCCACACACAGACTAGTATGGATTAGCTAAGCAGAAAGTGGGTGTGTCTTACTGGTTTATGGTGCCCGTGTTGTTCAGATGATGAAATCACAGTGGGGAAGTTCTATGCCACGTTCCTGATCCAAGATTACTTCCGGAAGTTCAGGAGGCGTAAAGAGGAGGGGCTTGTAGGAAGCCATTCGCAGTTCAGCACCACCAGCGCACTGCAGGTGAGACACGCCCCGTCCACACACGTCTGCGCAGATCCTCCCTGAATGCTCGGTGTGTGTGTGTGTGTGTTTCAGGCAGGTCTGCGCACACTGCACGACATTGGGCCGGAGATCCGCCGTGTGATCTCATGTGACCTACAGGAGGAAGGTCTGGTGGAGGAAGAGGAGGAAGAGATGATGTTCAGGGTACAGAGCATCTACACAATCCTGCGATTAGCCGTTTGTGTGTGTGTAATTGTGTACCGAGAGGGGATGGTGTGTCGAAGAGTGTCTTGCTGTGGATTTAGTGCGCTTTGAGACAGTTAAAACTGTGAAAAGCGCCTTACAAATACTCATTATAATTATTATTATTATTATTATTATTACTTCTGATCAGCTCACGTGTACATGCATTTAGGTCAAAGTGGGGACCCTATTACAGTGGTACCTCTACTTACAAAATTAATTAGTTCGAAAGTCATTTCTTAAGCCGACAATTCCGTAAGTAGAAACACATTTTACACTAAAAATGCCGTTTCAAGCTAAATCATTTTAATTGTAAAATGCTGGTAGTAACTGTATTAAGAACATTAGGGTTAGGGTAACCGTTTTTACATAACAGGTTTTGGAATAAAAAAAAAACCCATAAAATTTTGTACTGTGGGACTAAAGCAAAGAATAAAAATTAGTTTCATTTACCTTTCAGGTCGAGCAGCTATGTAATCAAAATGTGGCAAGCAGATTTAACATTTAAACCTCCATGGCGACTATTCATAAAATATTTTAACTATTAAACCCGCTTGTCATAATGACAACAGTGAGTGAGAAAGGAGACGATTGGTGGGGAATGACGTAGGAGGAGGCGTATGAACACACACACACACACACACACACACACACCAATGTGCTTGAGGTAAACAGAAAACAAAAGTGCCATTCAGGAACCAGACCAACTTATTTTGTGTTTTATTTTAGTTAGACAAGTGTTTTACTTTAGATGAGGACACGTCAAAAAACCTTTTAAATAAACCAATCGACCTATAATACATACCTGCACTCTCATGTTTCACACCAAACTCATCTCCCTGCGTGCTAGTGGTAAGAAAAAGACTCGATTAATCTTGTCGCTTTAACATTTGGCCTTTAGCATCTTGAAACATTTCATAAGTAGAGACGATATTTTCTCAAAGACACACTTCGAACTTTCATTAGTAGAGCCATTTGTAAGTCAAGACACCATTATACTAGGATATTATGGTAAAGTGGGGACCTTTAGTCACTTTGTGGGGACCATTTGCTGAACCTCATAACTCCAAATAAATTGAAGCGAAGGGGGGTGTTTTGTTTTACATGCAAGTCAATGATGGAACTCCATTTGATAAAAATGCAAATGTGTGTGTGTTTGTGCAGAGCAACGGTGTGTTTCTGTGGAATCACGTGACTGGTGATCGTCGTGGGCTGAGCGTGACACAGCGCCCCCTGCAGCTCCCCCTCTGCTCCTCTCATCGACCCTGCAGCTTCCTGTCTTCCTTCAGCTTCTGCCCCCGGACCGACTCCCTTCTGCACAGGTCAGAGGTCATTACAGCCTCCCCATCATCAGACCCGTGAGGTTTTTATTTTCCCCAAATTTGTTGAACTCATATAAAGAATGGACATTTTTCTTTTTAAAGACTTTTTCACGTAGCGTCTTTGCGTTGGTCTCGGACTGAGAATGAACTTGAACTTGAACTTGTTCTCGCTCGCTGTGCAGGTCGGACTTGTGTGTCTGCTATCCCACGCTCGACGCAGAAGAGCCGACCGATGAAAAGAGAAGCTCTGCGGAGATATTCAGCGAGGACGAGGATGGAGAGTAAGAGCTGCTGCTGAGGATGAAGGCATTTCATCCTCCTCATCCTCTCCTGTGTTACAGCAGCAGCTTCTCGCTGGACACCGATCGACTCCAGCAGGAGTGTGAGAGCAGCTGTGAGGAGGACCAGATGATTCCTCAAGAGTCTCAACAGCGCCATCTGCTGTCCACCGCTCAGAGTGCGTAACTCCTGCTTCACTCCTGAGTGTGAGAGTGATAGAGTGAGGGAGAGAGAGGGAGTGAGAGAGAGAGTGTGAGAGAGAGAGAGAGAGAGAGAGATAGAGAGGAAGAGACAGAAAGAGGATGAAACAGAGAAAGGAGCTGAGCGAGAGAAAAGCTGAGAGAGACAGAGAGAGATGATGAAAGAAAATGAATGAGACAGAAAGAAACTGAGAGAGTGAGAACAGTTAATAGAGAGAGATGGAGTGAATTGGAAAGCAAGAGACAGAAAGAAAGAAAGAAAGAAAGAAAGAAAGAAAGAAAGAAAGAAAGAAAGAAAGAAAGGAATGAAGGAAGAAAGAAAAACACAGAAGAGAGACAGAGTGAGAGAGAGACTGAGAGTGACAGAGACTGAGAGTGAGAGAGAGAGAGAGCATGTGTGTGTGAAAGAGAAATAGTGAGAGGGAGAGAGTGCGAGTGTGTGTGAGAGAGAGAGTGACACAGAGAGAGAGAGAGAGAGAGAGAGAGAGTGAGAGTGAGAGAGACAGTGAGAGTGTGTGTGTGTGTGTGTGTGTGTAAGAGAGAGAGAGTAAAAGGGAGAGAGACAGTGAGGGAGAAAGTGAGACACTGAGAGAGAGAGAGAGAGAGAGAGAGAGAGAGAGCGAGTTGCTGATCTGTGATTTTCTGTTTGTCTGATTTGTCCTGAAGTTCCTCACAGATCCTCCTTCAACTTCCCTTGTGTGCGCAAACCCTGCAGCCAAGAGCGCCCCCGCAGTCAGGTGACTGCCACGACACGTGTGTGTGTGTGTGTGTGTCCGTAACAGTGTAATCTACAGCAGGAGTCTCGCGTGCGTCTCTCTCCCACTCACTCCGCCCACCTGTGGGTAACTCCACCCACCACCCCACAGCCTTACGCCGCCCTTCTCCAGGCTCCGCCTCCTGCCAGCTCCAGCCCGGGATTGGCCGACAGAGGCAGTGCACGCAGTCTGGTGCAGGCGGTGAGTGGCGCGTGTCGTCTGCGCTGACGGGCTGTTTTATGTTCCATTCATTTCATGATATTGTTTTTCTTTTTTCTTTTATTTATTTATTGATGTTAATATCTGCAAAATAGAGGGGAACAGGCGGAGTCAGACCAAACTTGATTGGCCGATACAGTTGATTCAGATTCTGATTCTGACTCTAATTCAGATTGTGAATCTGATTCATATTGTGATTCTGATTCAGATGGCGATTCATATTGTGATTCAGATTGTGATTCTGATTCAGATGGCGATTCATATTGTGATTCTGATTGTGATTCTGATTCAGATTGTGATTGTGATTCAGATTGTGATTCAGATTGTGATTCAGATTGTGATTCAGATTGTGATTCAGATTGTGATTCAGATTATGATTCTGTGTGGCGTCTGCAGGTGCTGATCTCCGAGGGGCTGCAGGAGTTTGCCCGAGACCCCGCCTTCGTGTCCGTGACGCAGCAGGAGCTGGCGGCCGCGTGCCAACTGAGCCATCATGAGATGGAGCGCGCCGCCAACGACCTGCTGAAGGTGAGATACGCCACCAACCACAGCGACCAGGAGGATCTGAGCGAGGAACTGCTCTACGTGTCAGAGATGTAGACCACACTCACTCTTTATTTTTGGACGCTTTTTTGACAGGAAGCTTGAAACGTTTTTTTTTTTCGATTCAATGTAATATTTTTAATAAAAATATTAAAAAAATGGAAAAAAAAAAATGTTATTTTAAACGTATCACCAGAAGATACAATGTGTAATTACCACGCCACATTCAAGCAACAAACAACCCCTCTGTTAGAAATTTGAGCAATAATGCTACTGTTCTCCTCCCTAGACCTCAAAAACTAGTTTTATATAAAAAACTATTTTTACAAAATTTGGAGCGGCAAAAGCAATGGAGCAGGTAATTTCTCCCACCTGGTGATCAAATAATGTATTACAAGTGTATGTTTGAATCTATCATGTTGTTTGAAACAGAGTTTAAATTTAAGGCTCGGTTTTTCTGACAATAAACAAAGTGTATCACCAGTGATACAAAACGCAGTAAAGGCTGAACTAGTGGCGGGAAATGTTGTGTGTGGAAATAAACCTTCATCACGGAGCGGGTGTGTGGTCTCAGCGCTGCGTCTCGAGGCTCTCGGGGCAATACACGGGCACGCCGGGCTGGTGGAGCGGCCCCACCCCTTTAATGGCGTCCGCGGCCTTCTCTGCGATCATGATGGTGGGAGCGTTGAGGTTCCCGCTCACCATACTGGGCATGACGGAGGCGTCCACCACCCGCAGCCCCTCCAGGCCGTGCACACACAGCTGTGGGTCCACCACCGCCTCCGCGTCGCCCGGCCCGCCCATCTTACAGGTGCAGGACGGGTGGTACGCGCTGTCAGCCTGGCGCCGCACGAAAGCGTCGATCTCTCCGTCGGAGCGAACTGAGGGGCCTGGCAGGACCTCGGGGCCACGGAAGGGGTCGAAGGCCTTCTGAGCGAAGATCTCACGCGTCAGCTTGATGCTCTCACGGAACTCCCACACGTCCTGGTCTGCGGACAGAAGGCGGGGTCAGACTAGGTTTTCCACATTTAATACCCGAAAATAAGGGACGCATAATGCAGGGGGCGGGGCTATTTGGGTGGGCGTGGCAACTACGACATCTCTTTGCGACAGTGCTCGCAATGTAAAACATGTTTTCAGGAAAGTGTGAACACAGAAACATGAAAATAAACTCACATCGTGTTTTATTGTGTTATTAAAGTTGCAATTAACTAGTATATTTTTGTTACACATGGGCATTATGTTGTATATACAGTATATATTAATGTATCATGTAATTATTGTGTGTCTGTCTGACCTTAACAAGCTAATCATAATACTGTTTTTTATTGGATTGTGATACACTTACACTACAGAACGTACTCAATTAATATTAAATACATGTATTATAATTAACTAGTAGAAAATGGTATTCTACTAGTAATGACTATCTAGCCATTTTTACCGTTATTCAGCAATTAATTAACTAATGTGTTGATGATAATAATCACACTAGATGGGCATAAAAGACTGATCAAATTAACGATGATGTTGAGTCAAAAGTAGAAAAAGAGAATCTTCCTAAAATGCGTCAGAGATGATTTACATGAGACAATGAAAATACGGGACAATTCGTTCAGTACTGATCCAAAACGGGACAAGCAATTACACTCTGAAATACGGGACAATTCCGTATTTCAAGGGGCGGATGTCAGCCCCTGGGTCAGTGGGCGGGACTCACCCGTGGAGAGGTAGTTGGGCTGGATGAGGGGGTGATGGGACGGGTTCCTGCTCTTCAGCTTGATCCAGCCCACGCTGGTGCTCCTCATAGGTCCCACGTGAACCTGCACACGCAGTAGAGCGATTCATCGTTAAAAGTTCGTGATCTGGATTCTACCCTCTCGCGATCTTAATCCAGCGTTAATACGATCCTGCCAAACTCTCTGATCTCTGTAAGATAAAATGCTCGCACACACCGGGTCGGTACTCTGACGTACACAATCATTTAAATATTGTCAAGGAACATGATTGTGCATTACTTCTGTCGTATTTTACATTACTTTTTACTTTACAGTCATTTGGCAGAAGCTTTTATCCAAAGCGACTTACAAAAAGAGGAGCAAGTGAAGCAATTTGTCTACAATAGGCTATAGTAGATGTCAACACAGGCTATATAAGGAAACTTACTAGACAGAACAGCATGACAGTCAACAAAAACAGTGAACACAAGACAAGAAACACTAATCATTGTTAAGGTGCTGGTGGAAGAGCTCAGTTTTTAGTCCTTTTTTAAATGTTGAGATGGTTGCAGACTTTCTAAGAGGAATAGGTAAATTGTTCCACCAGACAGCCGCTGAATTTTTGGGGCGCCGCCCTAATTTAATGGTGGGGGGGAAAGCTGCACTGTAAACTAAACAGGGAGAACGAGTGAGGAAACACAGCGGTAAAGTAAGTCTGCCATCAACTCCGACATTTTAGTATCGGAAAAAGGCTTTTATTCTGAAGTGTGTGTGTGTGTGTGTGTTTACTGCGGTTTCAAACCAGAAGACGACACTCTGCAAACCACATACAGCAAACATCTACGGTTGAGGACACAATTATTAGCTCCTCTACAAAATAATCATTGTTTGATTTCAAAAGTGCTTTTAAACAGAGATAATAATTTTGTCATCAACTGTACATAATACCATACTTTTTATTACGTTTAATAGTGATTTATTTTTCTTTTTAAAACATTTTTTTTCATTCCATTAATTTAAATTTGAAGCAAAGAGTAATATGTGTTATTATTTTGCTGTTTGACAACCTTATTTTCAGGGTTAAATGTTTAAAATAACAAAATGTCCAGAATCTTGCAGCTCTAACACACAGTTGTGAGCACACACAGAGGGTGGAGAACATCCCGCCGCACACACCTGGAACGCCTCGGTCTGGGACTTGACACGCCCGTGGTCTATGACCTGCGAGGGTAGGAAGTGGAACTGGATGTCGGGATGAGGAACGCCAGGCCGACTGCGGATGAAGCCGCCACTCTCGAGATGAGCCGTCGCTCCGTAGCCTGAACACACACATACACGGTCCAGATCCCTTCGTGCTGGGTCTGGGGCAGGACGTACCGGTAAAGCGCAGCAGCCACTCTAGACCGATCTTCAGCATCTGCAGGGGCTTCTGGGACTGATAGAGCGTGATGGGCTGAAGACACTGATGCTGCACATACAACTCCAGATGGTCCTGAAGATTACAGCCCACACCTAAACACACACACACAGACGTTAATGTGTGTGTGAAAACATGAAGAGTGTGTGTTTGTGTGTGTGTGTTTGTGTGTGTGTGTGTGTGTCAGTGAGTTGTGTTGGTCATGGTTGTTTAAACTAACTACTGTAGTCTTAGAAAGGAGATTCATTGGTATTTGAGTTGCATCTATAAAAAAGAACAACAATAATGAAATATTTTTGATTATATTATTACACAGACAGTATAAAAAGTGCAATGCAATAAATATAGAAATGCAATAAATATAGAAAAAACATTTTTAATAAATAAAAATATACTGTACTGTATATATAAAAAAACATAATAAAACTCTCTTTAGAAAGAGTTTTATATATATAGTGGTGATCAGCGAGATCGGGCTACACAAGACAAAGTGAATTTTGTGGTTGGCCGAACCAAAACAATCAACTCGGTCTTGCAGAACATTTTGTTTTCTTTCTTTTACAAAAGCCAAAAACAGCAATGAAAACATTTCTAACGTGTTTGTTTCCATCTGTTTTTGGTTCTGTAATGTACGGTTTTACCCAAAGACAGTGTACAGTACGGAGCAAATGTTTGAACACCTCATTCAAAGAGTTTTCTTCATTGTCATTACTTTATTGTCATGACAAAATTTAATATATCCTTCTCTGTCAGAAAATCTACAACCTTCACAACATTTAAAAATGCACTAATAACTGAGCTCTTTCTCCAGCACCTCAACAGTGGAAAAAAAGCAAGTAGTCACTTACTAGTAAAGGTTTTTGTCTTGTGTGTTTACTGACTGTCAGGTTGACTGTCATGTCGTAGTCTTAGCCATTAAACCAATGAACAAATGAATAGAATGCAACAATCTTCGTTTTTTTACTTTTTCATGCGCTTTGAGAATGTTGAACTTGAACGTGTTGTTCTTGTTGTAAGCTTCTTTATAGCCTTGTGTAAACATCTACAAACCCTTTTTAGACAAATTGCTTCCCTTGCTTCTCTTTTTGTAAGTCGCTTTGGATTAAAGCGTCTGCCAAATGACTGTAAAGTAAAGTAAGAAACCATAAACTAACACATGTGTAATACACGTACATAATGAAAACATGTGAAACAACAGAAACTATGTAACTGTAACTTTATTTGTGGAGCCCTTTTTAAAATCAACTTGTTTGAGACAAAATGCTTTACAGATAAAAACATAAAAACACTAATTTAAAACAAGATAAAAGAAATACATCATAATACAGAGCCAGATAAACTCAAACAGTGTTAAAAACAAATGCAATAGAAAACAAATGAGTCTTAAGCAGTGTTTCAAATTTGATATAAATTTAAGATAAGTTTATTACGAAAGCACTTTTTCCAACAACAGCTGCTGAACAAGCCAAACAATAAGACTGAAATCAGAACTAAACTATAATGTAACAGCGTATGTTAAATTGACGCATTAAAGTGACAAATGCTAGAGAACACAATCTCTCTGCTAGAGAAAAAGAAACCTAGGAGTAGAATATCATGTGTGATGGTGGTACTGGAGGAGGAATGGACTGTATACGCTTGTGAAATTCTACCCTGAGTGGTCATGAAGTGGCTGTGTCTCTCCCGAACACACACAATGTACCAAACCTTGCCGATGATCCAGACATTCAAGCCTCCTTTATCCAGGCAGAAGTGATCACTTCAGACCTCAAGAGGAAGCAGCAGAAAAAAACTATATCAGCATGGATTCATGTAAAAGGTGGATATGCAAACAAATGTGAGTTTAAAAAAAATGTGATATTGTGAAATATGCAAAAGGACATTCCTGTATAACTTTTAACTACAGCTAGCCTCAGTATTGTAAGTCCAACAATTATGATAAAAATAAAGTTCACTTAAGTAAGGAGGAACTAAATAATTTATAGCAAGTAAAACGTGTCATATGCATCCTCCGTACACACTTACACACATCTGAAAAATGTTTGGACTGTCCGAGGAAACTGGAGACCTGGAGGAAATCCACGTAAGCACCGAGAGAACATACAAACTCCGTACAGTAAGGCCTGACCGGGTCTCAAACTCACTAACTTTGATGGATGAACCCTAACTATACATTTGATATGTAGTGAGCATGACAACAATAAGAGACAACATCTTACCGCTGCATTTGAAGAGAGTGCCAGAGTTTGAATCCAAAAGGAAGTCGCTGGAGAGCTTGAAATGATGCCACAAGGTGTGAAAATCCAGACGGAAAAGATTGAGTCTTTTCCCATTGAACCAACCAATCCCATAATATGAAGAGTAAGAAGAGGCGGGCGTCTGTTGATTTGAATTTGTAAAGCTATCGGGTGCACAATTTAGAAAAAGGCGAAAATTGGGAAAACAAGCAAAATATAAAGAGATATAAAAGTGTACCACTGTATATATAAGTAAAAACATAACAATTTGTGTTCTTATAGCCGGTAGATTGCTTTGACTAGGTCATTTAATAAGTAGATTGTGAACCGGAAATGTGTGGGCACCCCTGCGTAGAGTATAGTAATGCAACCTGAGTGTGTGTGTGTGTGTGTGAGTGAGAGAGATAGAGAGAGGAAATCACCAGGGAGATGTTGTGTCACTGGAATCTCAAGCTTCCGCAGCTCATCAGCGTTTCCCACTCCAGAAAGCAGAAGGAGCTGTGGAGAGTTTATGGCTCCACCACTTAGGATGACCTCTTTATCTGCAAACACCTGCTCACACACACACACACACACACACACACACACACACACACACACACACAAACGCAATCATCCAATGTGACAATGATGACAATGTATGTTCAAATAATGAGTGAGCTTTTCATAATGGCCACTAGGTGTCGTATCATAACTGTCCCATCCAGTAAACTTACACACACACACAGTAAAGTGAACACACAAACCCGGAGCAGTGGGCAGCACTAAGTCGTGGACTCGTGGCGCTTAAAGTCTTGCTTAAGGACTCTGTTGTAAAACCCACTGGACCTGGATTCGAACCCGCAACATCTGACAGCTGGATTGTCACCTGCTTGACTCGGCCATTCTGCAGGTACTCGACGCCACGGGCGCGATTCCCATCAAACAGGATGCGTGTGACCATGCAGCCCACCTCAGCGCTCAGGTTGGGTCTCATCAGAGCAGGACGGAGATAAGCGCTCGCTGTGCTCCAGCGCTTCCCTACACACACACACACACTCCGTGAGAGCTGCTCTTCATCACACCTGAAGATGGCGCTACCACCTTTGTGGATGGTCATGTCCATCCAGCCCAGCCCCTCCTGCTGGAAGCCGTTCATGTCGTGGGTGAAGGGATACCCGGCCTCGGTGCCAGCCTGGATGAAGGCGTGATGGAGCAGGTGGTCCGTCTTGCCCCGGCTCACGTGAAGCGGGCCACGCCCCCCGCGGTACTGGTCCTCCCCCAGCTCATGTGTCTGTGCTTTGCGGAAGTAAGGGAGGCAGTGGGCATAGTCCCAGCCCTCGGCTCCCTGCTGCTGCCAGCGCTGGTAGTCCTCGGCGTGCCCGCGCACATACACCATGGCGTTGAGAGAAGACGAGCCGCCCCATATGCGCCCACGCGGCCAGTACATCACCCGCTGATTCATGTGCTGCTGTGGCAGGGTGTGGTAGTACCAGTTGTACTTGTCGTGGCACAGGTTGTAGGTCAGCGCCGCGGGCATGTGAACCTTCCAGGAGAGGCGGGTGCTCCCGAACCACATGTCCTTGGGTCCCGCCTCCAGCAGAAGGACCGCCTCCGATGGGCTCTCTGACAGACGGTTGGCCAGGACACATCCTGCTGAGCCGGCCCCCACCACCACGTAGCTGTAGGAGGGTGTGGCCTGTTTGAGGGCGGAGCTGCTGTGGCGGAGTTGAGTGAGGGAGGCGTGATGGTGAAGTGCTGAGGTGAAGCGTATCGCGCTGACCGCCATAATGACCCGAGTCTGACCCTCCAGGAGCAGCAACAACACTCCTGTAACACACACACACACGGCATAGTTACACAACGCACCTAAATACTTCACATCTCAGTCCCTACCCTAACTGACCTGACGACTGATGTTAGTCACTTGCAAAAAAGCAGTGGCGTAAAGTACTTGAGTAAATCATTGTGGCCATAACTTGAGTTCATTACTTAAGTATTTTTGGCTACTTTGTACTTGTACTGAGTATCAAAAAATATAAGCACTTACCGTTACTTGTTACATTGTGAATGTGCACGACAAGTCGGCATCTTTTTCTACTGCGATTAATTTCTAGGGCGGACAAGGTGATATCGCCAACTGCAGGATGCTGAAGATACTGGATGCTATTTATCAACTAAATCATTAAAGACATTTTGAAACATTGAGATGGATAAATTTCATTTCTAAATTCCGTGGTGCTTTTGAGCCTAAATTAAGTACGAAAAAAATACTTCCACGCCTCATTCACCAGGCTACAATAATTATTCAGAACACACCTCCTTCACTAAGTCACAGTAAATATTCAGAACACGCCTCCTTCACCAGGCTTCAGTAATTATTTAGAACACGCCTTTATTACCAAGTCACAGTAATTTTTCAGAGCACGCCTCCTTCACCAGGCTACAGTAATTATTTAGAACAGGCCTCCATTACCAAGTCAAAGTAATTATTCAGTACACGTCTCCTTCACCAGGCTACAGTAATTATTCAGAACACGTCTCCTTCACCAGGCTACAGTAATTATTTAGAACACGCCACCATTACCAAGTCACAGTAATTATTCAGTACACGTCTCCTTCACCAGGCTACAGTAATTATTCAGAACACGCCTCCTTCACCAGGCTACAGTAATTATTCAGTACACGCCTCCTTTACCAGGCTACAGTAATTATTCAGAACACGCCTCCTTCACCAGGCTACAGTAATTATTCAGAACACGCCTCCTTCACCAGGCTACAGTATTTATTCAGAACACGCCTCCTTCACCAGGCTACAGTAATTATTCAGAACACGCCTCCTTCACCAGGCTACAGTAATTATTCAGAACACGCCTCCTTCACCAGGCTACAGCAGTTATTCAGAACACGCCTCCTTCACCATGCTACAGTAATCATTCAGAACACGCCTCCATTACCAAGTCACAGTAATTATTCAGAACACGCCTCCTTCACCAGGCTACAGTAATTATTCAGAACACGCCTCCTTCACCATGCTACAGTAATTATTCAGAACACGCCTCCATTACCAAGTCACAGTAATTATTCAGAACACGCCTCCTTCACCAGGCTACTGGAGAGTTTATGGCATCTGCGAGATAGGAGAGATTATGGCATCTCTATGATCTTCTCAAAGTCTCTGATCTCCTCCAAGTAAAAAACTAAACCACTGACAATCATTGCTAACGTTACTCTAGGCAACATGTTTTCACCCTGAGGGTAAAATCATATACAGTACATATTCAATATAAACAACACAGTCAACGCATGACCTCTGGGGGTGCACTACCATTGCCCATCTGCTTTAGTGCTTTGTCCTGATGGACTTACAGCAAGACATTTAGTTCGTGTGGCACCTCAGGGAAGAGGAGAACATTGGGGGAAGAAAAACTAGTAGGAAAATCCAGAAACTAGTCATCCTGAACCTATGAGCCTGGCTGAGGAACATGGTTGTGCTCCTGTGTGAGTGATGCCTGGAGGTAAGATGCTATGCTAAACTTTTTTAACCTTAAAAAGACACTTTCTCCAGAAAGGACAGAGAAAGTGTAGAAAGTTCTGCAGAACCCAACACATCACAACCAAAAACTTGAAATTGAAGATCTAGAGCAGGCGAAAAAAATTCCATGGGCCTTCAAATACCACAGAAGTGTGTTGGGTTGTCAAGGCGACCATTTTAGCGTCATCACCCATTTATCACACACACACACACACACACACACACACACACACACACACACACACACACACACACACACACAGATTCTTTTCCACACACTCTTTTAAACACAGATCCACACGTTTGGTTTGATTACACAAACACATGTACAATATTATTTTAATGTGCATTGATTCAATTTAAATATCTTTTCAAAACATCATTAGTATAAACTCAAGAAACTTGAATTAGTAAAGCATGTTTGATATCAGGGTGAAATGAAAAAGAAACACAATATAAACATATTCATCTGCTTGACTTTGTTAAGACTGATTTATTGATCTTTTAGACATGGTTGCAGCAAAAAATCTGATCAAGTGTGAATATCTGCACGCACGGGCGATTGTGCGATTGTTTGATTGTTTGTGCGCGCGCGCGTGTGGGGGTGTGTGCGTGTGACGTCACGTGCTACTTTTCTGTAGCTTGAGGCGTTTGACGCGCTCCGGCGGTTCCTTCACATTCCTCCGATAAATTCCCATCCCGCTCCGTTAAGCACCGCTCGCGTTAAATATTAGTTCAATCTTTTGCTTTCTATTACAAAACTAACGTTTCAACAGGTCTGTGCAAATGTGTCTGTATGTCAGAATGTCTGTGATGTTGTGCAACTTTTCCGATCAATACGCGCACTTTGTCCTTACTATGCACCAAAAAGCACTCGACAAATACAGTTACTTGCAAAATGCAGGACGAGAACTTGGAAACATGCAAAATATTGGCAAAAAAAACCTAAACAATGAAGCCGTTATCTACGAGTTGAAATAGTTGTAAAGTTCTTACCTCCAGCCTCAGCTCACACTGCGCGAACTGTTGCTCTGTGGTGGGCAGGGCCTGTGCGAAACCCCGCCCACCGACCGCCCTCTGTCGCTCCTCGCATGCGGTGGGTGGGGCTTGTCATCGCTTCTCACTTGAAACGGCAACGTATTAAAAGCATCAATCAACGGTAATTTTCGTTTATGAAGCGCGTGTCGAGTACATGCGGTAAGTTATTCTGAATTCTTCACTCTGTTGTGCTTGTTTTATGGTCTTGAGGAGATGCAAACTATGGACGAGTAAAGCTGGAATGTACAGTGTGAGTTATATAGTGTGATTGACACACACACACACACACACACACACACACACACACATATATATATATATATATATATAAATATATATATATATATATAGCAACACGTGACTGTAATCGTCGACTGTCTTGTGTTGTTCTTTGATTGTGAATGTTGATGAACGCGATTTTGAAAACAAGAACGAACTTCATTTTCCGCATTCCTTTCTCAAATTGCAAAATACCCATTCTATACAATTTATAAATGCACAAAATGTCCCGTTTCACGCTATCAAATTCAATTTTCATCAAATTTCCATCAAATTCCAATTTTCCAACTTTCAATTTCAAGTCCCCATTCGATCTCCTCAATCATTCTAAAGCCTCTGATGACGGTTTTGTAATCATGTTTAATATTTTTTTCTGCAGCAAGACGCTGCTGTCAGTTTGTGGCGCGTGGCGTGTTTCGAAGAAGATATAAATCGTTCACACGATGGTTTACATGGAGCTGATGCTGCTGATGAAGATGATGATGATGGGCTGCGGCTCCTTTGCGACTCCTGTAAGTGGACACGGAGAGAGAGAGAGAGAGAGAGAGAGAGAGAGAGAGAGAGAGAGAGAGAGAGAGAGAGAGAGAGAGAGAATGAGTAGGAGAGACCGGGAGAGAGAGACTGACAGATAGTGAGGCTTATGTGTGTGTGTGTGTTCACAGGAGGCAGAGTGTTATAGTTATAATCAATATGATAACTCGCTGTTAAGACAACATCCTTCAAACCCGTCACCGCTGGAGCAGCTCAGGGTGGAGAGACGCTCTCTCTCTCTCCTCATCAGCTGGAGTGTGACAGTCGACAGTGAGTCGTTCTCTCTCTCTCTCGCGCGCTCTCTCTCTCTCTCTCTCTAAATATATAAAGTTATATATAAATCCACCTCTGTCAATATCTCTCTCTTTATAT
>CM051498.1:17089634-17108255 GCA_028031935.1 Paedocypris micromegethes | reverse complement strand
AAAAAAGAGAAATCATCCTGAAGCTGGAGTTCGGACCATCATGAGTTCAAGTGGGCAAAAAGCAGCAGGTGAAAGGTCACCAGACGAACGCAGACCTCTCGCGCAGCAGCCGCACGCCAAATCGCTGCCACTCGCGCAGATGAATCCACAGCTCCTGCGTGGTGTCCAGACAGGCCAGAACCGCACCTCCCTTCCACGCCGTGACACGCGGGTCCGAGTCCTGCACACGTCACGCCATCAGCATTCAATGTGAGAAGAGCATCATCGTGACCTCTGACCTTAGGCCGCGTGACGACCTCCACGTTCTCCACCAGACAGCGGAAGGACGGCGGCATCTTGTTCAGGATGCGCTGCTGCAAGAAGCTCTGCGCCCCGGGAAACATCAGGCCGCCGCCCACCACCAGCACGCAGCCGTACATCTTGCGTTTGCTCTCGTCTGTGGCTGTGGAAAGAGAGTCTGGTCACGGGGAGGCGGAGACAGGAGGCGTGGCATGGGCTGATGGGTAATTACAGCAGCTGTCGATGCTGTGCAGAACCGCCTTGTCCAGGCCAAGAGCTTTGCCCTCGAAATCACACACACTCTGCTTCCTGAAGGGCAGAGCGGACGACAGCTCCTCAGGATCCGGACCCGCCAGGACCAGATCCCCCTCCCTCTCGGACAGCTCAGCCACGCCCTCGCCTTCAGGACACAGAGCTCTGGAGAAACACCTGCGCTCGGCGGAGCCTCTGGAGGACTGAGAGTGACCACAGCTTTAAATAACTTCAGTGGTGCCGTGACACGACTGACCTCCCCTCCTCTGTGGAATCAGATTAGTGCCAAGGCGAGAAAACGTAAGAAAAAAAACGTTTCTTTGCTTCAGATTTTCGTTTGGTTTATGTATTTTTTGCTTGCAATCCTCATTTTTTTCGCTTCAGATGTTTCAACCCCCCCCTCCCCCATACAATAAATTGATAAATAACGTCTTATTTTTGCACACTTCATTTAAAATAATTCAGAATAATAGTAGATATCTTTTTCTCTACACATCATTAGCCCCTTTACCAGAAAATTACCGGAACGACTTTACCAGTAAATTCACCCAAGCGTTGCCATTACAGCATTTTATCGGTAAGACACCATTTACATAGCGCTTTAAATATACCGTTATTTTTGAACTCCTAACTACAAAGGGACAGATTTTCCGACAACAATGATGTTCCTATTTTGAACGTGTTGCTCGTTAAACTCGCCCCCACTTCCAGGTCAAAGGCTGTCAATCACATTCTCACCAGCCAATCAGAGTAAGGGCCACCCCCACGTGAAACTAGTGCCAAAAGTTGCAAAAAAATGTAAAGAATGAAAAAATCTGAGACGTGGGAATGAAAATAAAAGAGTTCCCAACAAAAATGTCAAGACAAAAAAACTAAAACGTGAAACTTTTTTTTTTTAACAATAATTCAGTCACTGATCTGATTCCATACGCCTCTACCAGCCGGGACTGCTGATAACTGGAGCTACCTGGTCTTGCTTGCTCTGTGTGGTGAGGAGGTAGAGCTCGTCGTGAGGGTCCTCCGCATCGCCCCGGGAACGATGCTGCACCGTTGTCATCTTCTGGCCCACGATGCCGAAGGCGGCGGGGTAGAAGAGCGCCAGCGGAGCCTGAGGAGCGGCAGGCGGTCAGGGGGACGGAGGTGGCGACGCACCGGCGGCTCTCGTACCTGCAGCTTCTCGTCCCCCAGACGCAGCTGGTAGCGCAGGACGGGCGAGTCCGGGAAGCGGGTGCGGAACTCGTGGTCCTGCGGGCCCGGCACGTCCTGCTGCAGGTGGCAGAGGGTTTCCTTGAGCTGCTGCATCAGATGCTCGTCCTGACGCCGGCCCAGCTGGCACTCTCTGTAGGGGAAGCTCACCCTCTGCATCAGCCAGAAGAAGCAGCGCGTCACGTCTGAGCCGCCGTACGCCAGCCGCAGCCTGCAACACCAGCAGAGGACAGTTAGCCCCGACTCCTCACCACTCACCTACCAATGACAGTCGTCTGCACCAGTGTGTGTGTGGGGTGGACTTTTAACAGCCTGGTGCTTCATCACTTCTGATCAGAGGTGTAAGGAGTAGCTGAACACCATACTTGAGTAAAAGTACTGCAAAAATGACCCCTCTACAGGTCACCAATTTCAAGAAGACTTGAGTAAAAGTCGTATTCAATTTAAAAAGAACTTAAGTATTTTCCTTCTACTAAATTTGGGGGTCTAAAAACAGCACGAAATGTGAAAAACAAGAAACTCTTCATTTACGAGGTTTTATTTCCTAATATAGAAATGAAATTTTAAATTAGAAAATAATATAACTTATATTATTTATAATATTATATATATTATAATATTATTTTTAATATAATATATTAAATTATAAAAAAAATATAATTTTCACCTCACTGTTTAAAAATGGCAGAACAAAAGAGAAAGCAAAAAAAGAACAGTCAAACTGAAATTTTCATGAAAGCGCAATTGCTAATTGATGTTCACGTGAGTTCATAAAAAGCATCCAGTACCTTCAGCATCCTGCAGATGGCAATATCACCTCATCTGCCCAAGAAATTAACCACAGTAGAAAAAGATGCCGATATGTCGCACACAATTACACAATGTAACGAGTAACATTAAGTGTCCATTCAAATGTAGTGGAGTAAAGAGACTCAATCACAAATGTAGTCAAGTAAAGTGTAAAAGTTGCTTATATTTTTGATACTCAGTACAAGTACAAAGTAGCCAAAAATACTTGGAGTATACTTAAAGTAACAAAGTCACTTTACTCCCACGTCATTAGACATAATTTCCAGAAGACGAAGACTGACCTTGAGCTGCGATGAGACACTCCGTCCTCCACACAACACACACTGGTCTTCTGATCGCCCACGTCTAACACACACGCGCTGCTCAACCCGCTGCCAAACACAGCACACACCGACTCCTGGTGCACAACCACAGCTGCACACACACACAAACACAATGAGAGCACTTACAGTCACTACTTCCTCAGATTCTACACACGTGCACACACAAACACTTTCTAGCACCCTCGCAGTCACAAACACACTCACTCTTGATTAGGGACACACCGATACTAAAGTCTGCCAATACAGGAAACCGATACCACGATCTGAGAAAGAAGCGGCACGCAAGGGGTTAATGTCCCTGAAACACACGAGCCGCGTGTATTTCAAAGTGAATGAAGACGAAAAAAATGGCAGACCGCAAATTATCCTATTATCCTCAGAGAAAATGTCCAGAGGCTCAAAACATAGTGTTTTAACACGAGCAATTTAATCAAGCACCTAAAATCCCAACACAACGAGTACAAAGAGTTAGTTTCTAATCCAACACAACTCACGCTGCAGCACACTCTTGCAAGAGGAGAGAAACATGTTGTTAGTTTAATCTTATTATTACGCATCAGATAGCAAAGACGTTTATTAATGTCCCTAGTGCTGACCAAAGCTGACTGAAAAGAAAATACTCAAGTAACAATCAATACACGTATTTATTCTGTAATATTGCATATAACAATTTATGTAAACAATGTTTACAAAAATGTTCTTAATTCCAAACTAGCCCCTTGCTTTTATTGTAATGTTTATTTATATGACTAAAGCTGTTACATGTAAATTTAAATCATGTTTTTATTAAGTACTCTGTATCGGCGAGTACTGAAATGCAAGTTCTCAAACTCGTTTTTTAAAAAAGTGGTATCGGTGCATCTCTACTCTTGCTCTCTCACACACACACACACACACACACACACACACACACACACACTAGTGTACCGGAGAAGCCCATCTGGAGCAGCAGCATGTTGAGCAGCTCCTTCACCTGCCGGCGGCTGTAGATGTCTGGGATCAGCAGGATGCACCTGTAATACTGCAGGAGAGAGTGTGTGTGTGTGTGTGTTCTCTCTGTGCTGCTGTTTGACACACACACACACACACACACACACGCACACACACACACACACACACCTTCAGGTCTTTGACAGGGATTTCCAGAAGCTTCTGCAGCACATGAGTCCAGATGGCTTCCAGGTCAGCGAGTACGGAGCTGAGGGAGCCGCCCGGACCCCCGTGCAGGTTCAGACCGGCCCTGCGCACGGGCCAGTGTAGAGTGTAGCCGTCCAGCGGGTTCAGCAGCAGCGCCTGACACACACACACACACGCTCAGACACACACACACACACACACACACACACACACACACACACGGAGCAGCCCTCACCTCTTCTCCCACCACACACTCCGGCTGCTGAGACGTGTCTGTCCATCTCACTTGCGAGTCCGGCTCCACAACCACAGGACGCACCTGTCTGTTGTACTGTCTCACCTGCGCGCACACACATACACACTCACGGATCACACACACTTTCTCTCTTTCACACACACACACACACACACTCACCTGCTCCGCCGACACCGGGCTTCTTCTGGCTCCACTGGACATCTTCTTGGCCCAGATGACCTGATCCACCATCTTCAGGCCGCTCTGCCGCTGCTCCTGACTGTCCGCGGCCTGAGGAATGTGTGTAAAGTAGGACTGGCCGATTCATCAGAAAATAATCCAAATCGAAATTCAACACTTATAGACGTTCAAATTTTTCCAGATCGATTATTTGGGAGTCACGTGACCGCACTACATGAAATTGAAACATGAAATTGATTAAACACGCTGAGTAAGAACTGAGGAGTAAATTCATGATTATGTAGTAAAATGATACAATCACTAAGATCACCTCCTGCAACGGTGTTTAACAGAGTTCGATTTTCATTATGACAATCTGTTGTTCACATTGATAAGAAAGTGAGGTGATACATTGCATATTAAAATGTTTGTTTACAGGAGATGCAAGAAATGTACAGGATATATCCTATTATAAACTATATTTTATAATATACAAGACTAATTTTTTTGAAGATACCGGATACCTATTTTGAAGATACCTGCTCATTATCATTATAAATAATAAAATATTAAAAATAATGTTTTCTGTTCCCAAATGTGCAAGTTATTTATTTTGGCTTTTTTGATAAACAGAGGGATTGTTTGACTGTGTTTTAGTTTCAGTTGTTCAGATGTTCAATAAATAATAATAAATTACATCTGTGCGTTTTTCCCTTCAATTATTTTAAAATCAAGTAATGCACACTTTATTCCAAAATCTCTCACTTTAAACATTTCAGAGAACTATAAAGGCAAAAAAAATGAAATAAATAAAATAATCGCTTATTATTCGTAATCGTGTTAAAAGGTTCAATAAATCGTGATTGTAATTTTTGGCATAATCGCTCAGCCCTAGTGTAAAGGTCTTGGGTCAGACGGACTCACGTTCAGACCATCACGCAGAAGGTTCTGGTCCTCGTGCCTGGTGGGTCCGGGCTGTCGGCGTCTGCGTGCGATCACATGAGGAACGGCCAGAGGCTGTGTGTCCGTGGCACGACCCATCCGCAGCCATCGTGACCCGGGATGAACCACCACCACCAGGTTCGGCTGGATCTGCTGCCACCACAAACACCAGAAGAACATCAGCAGTGCTGGTAAAGACCCGGGAACAGCCTTTATGATGCAGACATCACAGCTCGTTCTCAAGTACAGTGGTACCTCTACTTACAAAATTCGTTTGTTCCGAGAGGCGCTTCGTAAGGCGAAAATTTAAAAAGGCGAAAAAGTAAGTAGAAACACATTTTACACTAAAAATGCTCTGATGCGTTCCAATGCATTTAAATTATAAAATATTGCTGATAATAAGTGTAATAAAAAATTAATTACATTGTTATGAGTTAGAAAATCTTTTATTTTTTACTTTCGATTGAGCTATCGAGCTATGCGATGACAAAATGGCGAACAGATTTAACATTTAAAACTCTGCAGCAACTATTCATGAAACATTTTAAATATTAAATTTACTTGCGGTAATGACAACAGTGTGAGAGAGGAGATGATTGGTGGGGAATGACGTAGGAGGAGGCGTACAAACACACACACTCTCTCTGTAACCGGCAAATGCTTTTTTTTTTCCACTTATTTATCTTTTTTCACGCATGCGCTCTCTCAAGTTTCATCTCCCTGCATGCTAGCGGCAAGAAAAAAACTTGGTAAGTCTTGTCGTTACAACTGTTGGCCTTTTGTATCTTGAAACATAAGTCGTAACTTGAGGCGATATATTCTCAAAAGACGCAGTTCGTAACTTGAAACTTTCGTTAGTAGAGCCATTTGAACAGTTTGGACTTTGGAGGATAACATGCAAACAAAAGAGAGAAAACAAGAAAGAGCAGGAAAAGACACATAGAAACAGAGACTAAGAGAGAGATGGGTAGAAAGCAACACAGATACGTGATTAGACCAAAAGCAAAAAAAGGGGGACAGGTGGCTAGAGAAACAGGGAAATACATAGAGCGAGAAAAACAGAGACTGACGGATAAACAGAGAGTGAGAGTGAGAGAGAGAGAGACAAAAAATGAAGAGATACATGTGAAAAAGAAAAAAAAAATATAGAGAGAGATATAGTAACCAGCCGGAGCAGGATTCAAACCACAGATGTAGAGAAAAACAGAGAGATGGAGGGTGAGAGAGAATAGAAAAGGGGGAGTGAGTGAGAGAGAATAGAAAGTGTACAGACAGCAATCAAAACAGATGCACAGAGTAAGAAAGAAAATTTCATCAGGCGGATGGATGGATGAATGGATAGATAGAGAAAAAGAGTGAAACAAATTGATAGACAAAAACAGAGACCGAATGTTTGAGAAAAACAAGATAAAGAGACAGTTGAATAGTGAGACAGAGAATGAAAAAGAGATGGAGGGAGGTTGGTGAGAGAGTTCTGGATAAAGAGAGAACAGAAAGTGGATAGACAGTAATAGAAGCAGATAGATAGATAGACAGACAGACAGACAGACAGACAGACAGACAGACAGACAGACAGACAGACAGACAGACAGACAGATAGAAAAGAGAGCAGGCTAATGGATTGATAATAATAATAATAATAATAATAATAATAATAATAATAATAATAATAATAATAATGAGTATGTGTAGGGCGCTTTTCACAGTTTTAACCGTCTCAGTTAAATATGATTAAAAAATGATAGAGAAAGAATTCAAGAAATGGATAGACACAAAAAGAGACCAAATATTAGAGAAAAATAAAATAAAGAAAGCTGAGAGAGAATGAAAGAGAAAGAGATAGAGGGAGGTGAGGGAGAGATACAAAAGTGTAAAGAGTGAACAGAAAGTAGATAGATAGATCGAGAGAGAGAGAGAAAGAGAAAGAGAGAGAGAGAGAGAGAGAGAGAGAGAGAGAGAAAGAGAGAGAGAGAGAGAGAGAGAGAGAGAGAGAAATAGTGAGACTATAGAGACAAAAGCAGAGACACCGAATGTTAGAGAAAAGAAGATAAAGAGACAGCCTAATAGAGATACCGAGAGAATGAAAGAGGGAAAGAGTGAGTTACTGAAAAAGAAGAGTGAGGAGTCACGGGGAGACTTGCGTTTTAACCCAACAAATCATAGTTTGTGAAAAACGCGTGGAGAAAAGAGAAAGCGCTGATGGAGTGTGTTCTAGAAAAGCTAAAGTTCACACCGGTCGGTTCCATCCGTGAGCAGCGCGCGCTTTCTGAACCTCCACCTCACTCACTCACTACTCACCTCCTGCTGCGGCTCCGGCAGCGCCGCGGGAACCACGGGCCGCTTCACCCCGCGCTGCTCCTTCTCGCGGCCGCTCTCCGCGTCTCTCTCGGCCTGACTCATGGCCAACAAACGGGGAGAAATGTCCTAAACTTCAGATGTCTTCGTTAGTTCGTTTGCAACATCTTCTTCTTCGTTTTCTTACACTTCGATTTATTTGCGCCACCTGCTGGAGCGGAATGCGTAACTACATTACGTACAACTTCACCGTCGCACTGGTTCAAACACACTTTCACATTATATACATATATAAAACAAAAAAATATACACACAACAGCCACCCCCACACACACACATATATTTCTCGCTCTCACACAGACAAACACACACGCACAAAGTATCTTGACAAAATATTACTACGTATATTTCACTTTATTCAGACAAAATAAACAACATTCCAACAATTGCACAACTTTACAAAGAATTTAAAAAACAGCAAAAGAAACAGCGAGAAAGAGTTTGCCTGTGTGTGTAAGACTGCCTTTGTGAGACTGTCTGCATTTTTGTGACTGCTTAGGTGTGTGTCTGTGTATAAGACTGTCTGTGTGTGTGTGTGTGTGTGTGTGTGTGTGTGTGTGTGTGTGTGTGTGTGTGTGTGTGTGTGTGTGTGTTGGCTGTCTGGTTCAGTTGCTCCGGCTCCTCGGGTGAGAATTTCCCGGAGTGACATCATGAAGCTGCGGTGGAGCAGCAGCAGCCACGGAAGAGAGAGAGAGAGACACACACACACACACACACATACACGAGTGTGTCCCGCTCCCGGATGTCTGCATCATCTGCAGACGTTTACCTGCACACACACACACACACACACACGTCAGATCTTCTGCTCACATTAATGTGTCACATTATAAAAACAGCACGTTATCTCTCACAATCTATTAAAAATATCAAAGCACAATGGTAATAACTAAACAATACGCAGTTGCATCTGTATTACTTTCTGTGGTGGACGATGTGTGTATTCGACATGCAAAAAAATATGTAAAAGAACAAACAAGGACACAATAAAAGCTGTAATGTTGCAAAGCCAAAACTAATCATCAATGACATCATCTATGCTTAAAACACACTTCAAGGACAAACACTCTTCTGACACAGTCTTCACAGGACACTAACAGGATAAAACGACACAACGTGATCAGTGTGTGTGTGTGTGTGTGTGTGTGTGTGTGTGCAACGATTTTTTCTATGGGGCTACTGAATATTGAAAATATTGCGGAGGGCCGGATCAAAACACTGAACTCAATTCTGCATAATATTAATTGTGTTTCTTTATGGTTTGAGGTCCAAAACTATAGAACGCACTGGCTTTTAAATTACTACTCAAAACCTGCTTTCATTTGCGCTTGATGCAAATTGTGTTGACATTATTTTATTAGTCTTTTTATTTAGTTTGTTGTGTGATTTTTCTTTTACTATCTGCTGTTTTTTGTATATTTGTCATCTGTTTTACCTTATATTTTTCTGTACAGCTTTGTTTAAATTACGTTTCAGTTAAAGGGCTTAAAATTAAAGTTACAGTTTCAGTTCTTTATAAAAAGCAGCATTGTTTTGACAAGTTGGTGAAAAAGTGAGGTTGCCTTACAAAAAAAATGTCATTTATTCGATTATGAAGCCTGGTAATAAAGCCTTGCTGCTTTTGTAGCTTATCTAGGTCCGCAGCCTGTCAGCATCAGTTAAGTTTTGTATTTTTCCGTATGTTTTGGCCATGTAAAGCCGAATCCGTAAACACAGCGATCTGCTCTTTCTCTCTCTCTCTCACCTACCTATGTACCGGTGTACCTACACCCAGTGAACATTTTCAAAACTTATTAAAATTGTTTATTATAATGTGTTTACAACATTTCCGAGTTCGTGTCTGATCGGATGGGTTAAATGCAGAGAAATAATTTCCCCATGAGGGACTAATAAAGGTTCAATTATTAATTATTATTATTATTAATACGGAACACCAATACGTCATAGAACGGAATACTAGTAATAGTATAAAAGTATTGCATCATTATGCACCTGAACATAAAAATTACTTCAAAATAAAACCATGCGTGAGGTAAAATTATTTATTTTATAATTATGTAACTTCCAATCAACCTTACACGGGCCAGTCTCAACCAACCTTATTTTACAACTCTATATGTAATAAATTGAGCTTTTACTAAATATGTCTTGAACAACCAATTAAATTCTCGAGAAAAGAATGTGTGTACAGGCATTATGGTCAAAGTGTGGTCCAAATCCTAGTGTTTACATACCAAATTAAGGCCCATTGGTCACTTTGGGGGACATTTATCTGGGCCCAACAACGTTGAAGGCCTATTTATAACTTAGAAGTTTATTTCTAAACCAGAACAATTGTTATTGTTTTGTATGTAAACCATTAGTGGGACCCTGGTATAATATAAAAGCAAGTGTGTGTGTGTGTGTGTGTGTGTGTGTGTGTGTGTGTGTCTGACCGTCCTCATCCTCCTCCGGCCATCGGTGGGGCACTTGGACCGGCACCGTGGTTTATTCTGCCCATTCGCCTGCGTCCAGGGAACCCGGGAGGACTGAGGGAGGCAACAAGAGCAAAGGATGAGAGATGGCGAGAAGCACAGAGAGAAAGCGAGAGAGAAACGAGGAGAATCACCCTCGTCCATCGCTGAAGCGGGTCGAGCCGTTCTGACCTTGTCTAGACGTGTCCGGCTGAACCAGTGTCTGGAAGCTAAACACAACAGTGACGTCATCACTGCTGACCTGTGACCCATGACCTCCACGCAACACTTACAACAGTCCGACGAACTCCACCACACCCCAGAACATCTCCCCGAGGAACGAGAGCGTCCACCGGCTCCTGCCGTCCAGAACCTGCCCTGCACCACAACCGAACCACCACAGGTTTAACCGCCATAAACACAACGAATTCATGTTAAAAAAACACACACACGTTATGATTTCACGCGATTTGCTGAGAATCACGTCGCAAGAAAGTTTTTAAGAATCCCAACTAACCGTTTGATACATACGGCATCGTCAGCACTGTTTACTGACGTGACACTTAACTTCCGCTTTTTCTTCTTCTGCCGCGCCGTCGCAGAACAGCTGTGTGACGTGACGACAGCGCCTCTGCTGGACACAGACGGACCGGCGCGCATAGCAGCACCGTACTTTCCTTCAAACCGTGGACATTTTTGTCAAATTGTTCTTTTGTTGGTGTCATTTTTAGGCTCGTGGAGAGATCTTTATATTTAAAATATGAAGTACGTATGGACGTCCTCACTGACCCCACTAAAGGGTTTCTTCCTTTTGATGACACCAAGAGCCTTTCTGAGGCATCCTATACTTGATCGCTGGAGCATATGATGTCGAAAGAATAATAAAGAGAAGAGCCATAAATAGTCTGTCAAGCATCTCTCAGAGAGATTTTAACGACCATTTTAATCTTTAGACGAAACTTTTTAACCTTTCCTGTAAATAAGTGTTTGTCTCTGGGTAGAGTTCAAAGCAAAGGTTCTATCATTTTATCAGGAATAATATTTTGGGATATGCTGATGACTATGATCTGTTTTAGATTTAACTAATTGGTAGTATTAGTGGAACATTCTGTTACCCTATTATAACCTAAATGCAAACATTTTATAACTGTAGTAACCAGTTATAAGGCTGGAATTATTTAAGTGTTTTGGCAGTTTTGTCATAATACTGTACTTTGCTATGAAATCGTCAAAAACCAGTGAGTTTAATGGCAAAAATCTTTGATCTTACATTTTGAATTGAAATATACACAACAAAAATGAAAAGGAAAATGGAATAGATTTTTTTTTTATTTAACTGACCCATGTCTTAGATACCAAAATCCAAACGCCGCGCCTTCTGCTGGCAAAATCATTTATCGAAGTTCAACCAGAAACTCTTTTTATTAACAGGAAAACAATGACAAATTCAACCGATGTTTAAATAAAAAAAAACTATCGAGACATTCATTCAAAATTCCTGCTATTATATCATAACGTGGCAAACAAAAAATGCTGTTAAGTGGCCTCAAATAAAACAACATCTATATATGGTTCACAAATCACAATCTTGAAATGTGGAGCTGGAGTTCCTTTCAGCCATGGGTCCTTCCATTTTCTACCGCTTGATCCATTTCTGGGTCACAAGGATCTGGTCCGAAGTGTACTGTAATTACTGTGAGTTACTCTGTGTTACTGTTAGTTACTGTGTGCTTATTTAACTCGTACTGAATGTAGGCTAAAAAAAACAACAACAAAGAAATGTGAAAAAAAAAAAACTATTCATGAGGTTTTATTTTCTAATACAGAAACAAAATTCAAAAATGGTAAAATTAAATAAACAAAACAAAAAGTCAGTCTCAATCAAACTTAAATGTGCAAAAAAATTTTAATAAAAACAAATACAATTCCGAGTTGACCAAATTCCATGTGATTCTCAGTGACCTCTCAGTCAGACTACAGATGGCAAAATAAGCTTGTTCGCCCAAGAAATTAACCGCGGTAAAAATCGATTATGGTTTGTCGCGCAAAATCAAAATGTAACGAGTAACGGTAAGTGCAGTTACTCAATCAGAAATGCAGTGGAGTAGAGAGTAAAAGTTGCTTATATTTTTGATACTCAGTACAAGTACAAAGAAGCCAAAAACATACTTAAGTAAAGTAACAAAGTACTTTTACTCAAGTACCTTACACCTCTGACTATGTTATGTCTTAAAGCGTATTACTGTGTGCGTTACTGTTTTTCACTAGGTGCAACTGTTGATTAGTGAGTGTTACAGATGTGTTATAGCATATTACTGTGTTTGTTACAGTATATGTTATTGTATGTTACGGTGAGTTGCTGTGTGTTACAGTGAGACTGTGTTTCTTTTTGTATGTTGTCGTCTGTTAACTGGTGTCACTGTGAGTTACTGTGGTGAAGAACACAACAATGGAAGATGTAGTTACACACACCTGATTAGTTGCAGCACTTGAGTTTTATTTCTCACGATCACTGTAGTAGTAAAAAGGAAGGAGTGAGTGAGCGACTGTTGACCTGATGCAGGAGACACAGCAGATGTTGTCGGGCAGGATCAGTTTTAATCCTCCTTCATCTGAGAAGAACGACTGAGGAGCCGCTTTAATCAGATGTGCTGAAGAGCAGCAGATGATGCGTAATGTGATTACACACAGTTTATCTCTCTTGATTTAATGCAGGGTCTGGGGGTCTCTGCGGGGTCTATAATGGAGAAACCTGGTTGCTCGTGCTGACGGTGGACACTGCCGTCTCCTCCTCTTCCTCTTGCTCTTCACTGGCCCACGGGTTCCTCCCGCACAACAGGAACGGCACGGCTCGATCCCGGAACTGAAGACATTGTAGCACATTGCACATTACTTGTTACTGTTTGTGAAAAGTAATCAGTTACATTACCATATTACCGTCTCGGAATTGTAATATGTTACATTGCTTCTGTATTGCTTTTAAGTTACTTTCTACAAAATAACTACAGAAGTAGAAATTAACGTCCTAAATTAACAAAATGGACGTTTTATTTGTATTTTAATTTATATCCAGTAGAAGGCGATGTTTTGTAGCCTAATGACCGGGGCCTATCCAAGCTACTATATAGTTTATAATTGTCAAAGTGTTAAAAGTATGGTAGACATAAAGATATTTTCAGGAAATATCTGTGAGTAACTTGGATATTTTCAAATTAGACACGACAGACATTTAGACATTTAAAAAAAAAAAAAATCAGTGCTTCTTTATTCATTTTGAATGGCTTGAAAAGTTTGATGTATTGCGAGCTTTACTTAGAAGGTAGCGGCTAATCCATTTCTGAAAATACAATTAGTAATGCGTTACACTACTGCGTTACAGCAAAAACCAATATATTATTGTAATATTCAATCAAAAATGTATTTATCTCAAGACACATTTGCCATCAAACGACATCCAGTATGCAAACGTGTCTGAGATAAATGAATCTTTGTACGATCACGTTTGATTTATTATTGTAATCTATTACTTTTGTAACGCGTTACTCCCAACACTGCTGAAGCATCTGCGTGTGATAGCGTCGTAAATGATATAAACGCACACCAGACTCACCTGACGGTTCATGAATATGTAAATGATGGGGTTGAACACAGTGCTGCACTTGGTCAGATACATCGGGGCCGTGGCAATAACAGGGTCGATCTGCAAGTCTGCGATAAGGACGACGGACATGGCGAAGGAGGCGTAGGGAAGCCAGGTGAGGAGGAAAGCCAGCACCATCACCAGCACCATACGAGCCACCTGCGCCTCCGCCCGCGCCGTACTGCCCCCTACAGACTGATTTAACTTGCGCACCTGATGCACAGAAAGTGATACAGAAAGAAAAGGAGAGAGAGAGAGAAATAAATAAATGGTAAACACTGATCAGCAGTATAAAATAGCGAAAAATCATAAGAGAGGAATAAGGATTAACACAACAACCAATTAGATCACTGCTTTGATTAAATATTACAACCTATTAGTGCACTGCACCAATTTAACAGCACAACCGATCAGATCACTGCACTGATGATTATTCACTACAGGCTACTGATTACGTCTGACACCAGTTGGGTCACAGCACAGAATAACTACCTGAACAGAATAACTATTATCAGTTATTAAACAGTAATAACTGTTATTAGAAGTTATTACTCACTAAACAGTAGATCACTAAACAGTAAGATCACTAAACATATTTTTCAAACACCACCAATCAGATCACTGCACTGAATAAACAAGAGAAGTTCTCTGAGAATAGGTGTGTGTGTGTGTGTGTGTGTGTGTGTGTGTGTGNNGAGAGAGAGAGAGAGAGAGAGAGAGAGAGAGAGAAAATGAATAGAAAGTAAGGAGAGAGATTATTCCGCACAAAAAACAGGTTTTCCACATAAAAAAAATAGGTTACTGTGTTATCTTGTTGTTTGACTGAATTTTGTCATAAATAAAAATATTTTGGTTAAAAAAAGGTTAAAACTTAAAACAAGACAATTTAAAGAAAAACTGTATTTCTCTATTAGAACTTTGGATTTTGTTAAACTCTGGGTGAAAAAAAAGCTTTTATATCACAATTACATCTCTGAATTCCATTAAACTCTGGATTTTGTGAAACTCTGAACTCAATAAAACTCCAAGCCATTTAAAAAAAAAAAATAGGTTACTGTAATTAGATAAATGAAACTCTTAAGTTCTCTAACCGGCGACAAGCACTTGCTTAAACCAGCATAACTCATCAAAAGAACTGTAATCACAATCTACAATCTGATACTGATAAAAAAAAAGTAAGATTTCTGATTCTAATGAAATAAGTGAACTCTACCTGTCGCAACGTCCACAGCAGCCGTCCGTACGACAGCACGATGATGGAGAAGGGCAGTGCGAAGCACAGCGTGAAGTAGCAGCTGATGAAGGAAACGTTGACCAAGTCTCTGCTGTACCAATCAGGAGCGCAGGACGTCCGGACGCCCTCCAGCTCGAAGCTGCCCCAGCCAATCAGCGGCGCCGTGTTCCACAGCAGCGACCAGGACCAAGCCGCCACCACGCCCGCCACGGCATGACGCGTCTGGAAGGTGATGGTGCCCAGCGGCCTGCAGACCACCACGAAGCGTTCCAGGGCGATGAGGGCCACCGTGCACAGAGCGGCGATTCCTAGGACAGGCGTACACAATCAAGCCAAGCCATTAAACATACGGCGGCACGGCGGACGCTCACCAAAGAAGGCCACGGCAAAGCCCTCCAGAACACAGCCCACCCGGCCCAGGCTGAAGTAGCCCATGGCATTGGTGATGACCGTTGGCACCCCCCCGAATGCCGCGCAGCCCAGGTCTGCCACCGCGAGGTTGACCAGGGCGAAGTTGAGCGGCTGGCGGAGCTGGCGGTGCCGCAGTGTCACCACGATGACCGTCACGTTCAGGATGATGCCCAGCACCGAGAAGAAGCCCATGATGACGGCCAGCGTGGTGTAGCCCGTGCGAGACATGATGGCCTCATTCTCTGCCGGACCCATGGTGTCCATCTCTCCGACTGTCCGGCAGAAGGATCTCCCGGCCTTATATGCCTGAGCGTGACCTTCAATCTCCAAGAAAATCCTCCGATCCAGATTGGGAAGAGAATAATTCTGTGAGATTATGTTCTTGCAGATCTATGATGCCACTCATCTTGATTGGCCTCTTTGTGTGTGTGAGCAGCAGAAATTAAGCCATGTGTCCACATATCTTCTCCATTCCCGCCAGCAGAACGACACGTGAACATAAACCCGTGTTAGTGTCGCTGAATCTGATCTGCTCTTTACACTCTCGTAAAGTAGTTTCAATCTCAAACCAGTAAACACTACACGGCTACTGTGAATAAATGTAGAGCAGATGTGTCCTAATGGTTGGAGAGTTGGACTTGAGAAGGTTTCAGGTTCACATCCCGTACCAGCAGCTATCACATCAAAAGCGTTTCTTGAGCAAGAGACTGAAACCTCTGTGTGTGTGTTCACTTTATTGTGTGTAGATACACTTCACTGTTTTGAAAGTGTCACAAGAAATAAAGCAGACAGGGGGAAATAGAGAGAAAATGATAGAAGGATAAAGCAGAGAAGGTGAGAGACAGAGATACAGAAAAGAACCAAAGTGAGTGAGTTTGTCAAAATGGCCACTAGGGACCATATTGATATCAACACTAGGGATCATATCATGCTCTGCATTTAACACACCCAGTGAAGTGCCAAGTCATCACACACAAACCCCGAGCAGTGGGCAACCTTAACGGTGTTAGGGGGCATGTGCGGGTAAGTGTTTTGCCCAAGAACACTTGCAGAATCAGCCGCAATGGGATTCAAACCTGCAACCTCTTGGACACAAGTCCAATTCCCAACCATTGGACCACAACTGCCGAAGAGAGATGTTGAGAACGATAGAAGCGTGAAAGAGAGAGAGAGAGAGAGAGAGAGAGAGAGAGAGAGAGAGAGAGAGAGAGAAACCGGTATTAAACTTGGCTCAGCTGTAAGTTTGTACGGATGGTTTGCAGAGGTAATGGTCTCAAGCTATTTTGTAAAACTCTATTTGGATATAGATCAAATCACAACATGTACGTGAACACTGTTTGTTCAAGAAGAGCTTTTAAAAAGTGAGGAGCTTTTTAAAGGAAGAAAGAAGTTTCTGGGTAATGAAGAAATGGTGGCCAAGCCTTCGCAGCAACTCATGGTGTCTGGGGAGCAGATGGATGACTTGCTCAAGATCATTTCAGTTGTAGAACCTACCGGACCGGGATTTGACCATCACCCTAAATTGTTTGACCCATACAATGAATTCCACTTTATCTGTCTGTCCTTTCAGTTCCTTTCTTCCCCCATGAATCTGCTTTGCTCACCTTGAGGCAAGATCTCTCTCCTACCTGGAAGGAGCAAGACAAAGATAAAGTTGTCTTATGGAAGTCCGATAGGTGTCAGTCTCTGACTCACTCTATCTGTCCCCATCTCTGTTTCTGTCTCTCGTTCTTTCTGTTGCTAAACCTTCTATCCCATGTCCCATGCTGTCTCTATCTCACCCTTGCTCTCACATCTACAACTTGTACTTTTTATGTTACACATCTCTCCTGAGATGGAGATAGCAGTGCTCCGACTGTTTGGGAACAGTTGTCTGCTTCTAGAAGCTTCGGGATTGTCTTTTCTATGGGGAGTTGTGGTAAAAATGGTAGGGGTCTTGGACTTCTGTTCAAGGTTCAAATCCCCTTTGGATCTGGCGCCATGACTTATGCTGCACATTGCTCCGGGTTTGTGTGTGCTCACTTCACTGTGTGTATGGTGCACTTCACTTGGAGGCAGAGCATAATTTCGATATGGTCCCTAGTGGCCATATTGACAGTCTCACCCCCCTGGACCTTTCAGAAGAACCATCACTAAGTGGTCATCAGGTCATCTAGGTTTGTTTCCTCTAACCCCGCCAGTGTTTTTGCTTTCCTAGCCACTGTTGCATCTGTTGCTTGCTCTTTGGTCATAGCCCTAGTCTTAATACACACAAATGACATAATACAACACATTTCTTTTACATTTTCATACAGCGGCTTTGCAACAGTCTGGAACTGGGAAAAGCGATTTATTAATAAACTGAACTTGAACTTGCACTCTGTCTCTTTCTCTCTGCCCATCCTTTCATTCTCTACCTCACTGCCCCCTCTGTCTCACACCATCTCTCTCTGTCTCTCCCTCTTTCTATCTGCCCCCCTCCTCCCCTGCCTATCTCTCCAACTCGCTCACTCACTCTCAGGCCGTGTGCACGCACCGAGTCAGAGCGCGGCAGAAGCTTCGCAGCTAGTTCTCGTCATGACGCGTACGTTCCTCCTGCTGCTGTGCATCCTACAGTGTCCCGGAAGGTTCCAGTCCAGTCCCGTGGTTCCTGCATCCGTGTGAGTGTCTCCGTCATCTCATTCATCCCATCACTGAATTTCTTGCATGTCATTCGTTTCATACTGCTTGAAGCTTTCACGCCAGATACTAAGTGATAAGGATTCAGGGGATGAATCGGTTGATTGTCTTTTTCAGAGTGAAACTTTGGGCTTCTGTGTTTGGTGGAGAAATTAAGTCAATCACAGCCAAATATTCTGGAGCTCAACTACTGCAGAAGGTACAAATCACTAAAACACTTTTTATTCTTTCTGTCTCTATATGCGCACATACACAACACATACACACATACGCACAAACAGCACACACAAACTCTCTCTCTCTCTCACACACACACGCTCTCTCTCCTTATCTCTCTTTTTCTAACACAGACACACACTCACACACACACATTGGGTAGTTTATGGCTTTTTGATGTTGGAATCATTTGAAGTGAATCTAAACCATTAGCAGTGGCTGTCCGTGGGTGGTTTAAATAGCCCTGGTCATGTGTGTGTGTGTGTGTGTGTGTGTGTGTGTGTGTGTTT
>CM051498.1:17071458-17082098 GCA_028031935.1 Paedocypris micromegethes | reverse complement strand
CTCTGTGTGTGTGTGTGTGTGTGTGTGTGTTATTAATCAGAGCGGTGATCACTGTGTGTGTGTGTGTTATTAATCAGAGCGGTGTTATTAATCAGAGCGGTGTGTGTGTGTGTGTGCGTGTGTGTGTGTGCAGCTGCGGGACGCTTACGGACCTGTCCTCATGACCACAGTGGCGATGCCGGTGTTCAGCAGTAAGAACGAGACAGTGAGTGATGGTTCCTCCACTGCTGTGTTCTGTGTGTGACCTCCATCCACCTTCTCTCCATGATTCTTCCTCGCTTTTTTTCAGAGCGATCAGGGAGTTCTACTAGGGGTTGTCGGTACAGATGTTCCGGTGTCGGAAATACTGCGAGCTGTTCCTAAATTCAAGGTGTCTCTTCACACACACACACACACATCCAAAACCACTTACATTAAAATACATACTCGCGTGTGTGTGTTCATAGCTGGGAATTCACGGATATGCGTTTGCTATCACCAACAACGGCTTTGTCCTCACACACCCAGACCTGCGGCCGCTGGTAAGCTGCTACCTGAAGATGAAGGTGATGATGATGATGATGATGTCACAATGCTGTTGATCTTCAACCTCTTCTTCCTGCTGGACTTTCATCCAATTGTCATTGTTGTTATATTGTCGCATGTGATGTGCTTGGAAAATTCATTTTGCGGATTTACATAAAGATGTGTATTTAAAAATGAAAGGACGGAAAGAAAAACGGTTTCTTTAAACTGTGTTCAGTATGAGGACAGCAGGAGGAGCAGGAGCAAGAGGAGATCAGGTCATCACAGTGTAGATCTGTCTGAGCTGGAGCTGGAGGACACAGAGGACGAGGTACAACACACACACACACATGCGGACCAAATAAAACCGTTTTAGAGGCAAACACACACACACAAGCACACACAAACACACACACACACGCACAAACACAAAACACACGTGAAAACATACACAGACACAAACACAGACAATCACATAAGCACTAACATACACAAACGCAGATTCACGCATATATAAAACACAAAGTACAAAAACATGCATATACACACACACACACACACACACACACACAAAACATACACAAAAACAGTCACACACATAAATGCAAACACACACTCACATAGACACACAAAATCAAGCACAAACACAAATTAATTAACAACAAATGCACACAAACACTATAAAAAACACTCACATGCAACACAACCACAGGCACACTCACACACAAACATTTAGGCAAACACACATAAACATAACCAAAGCACAAATGCGAACACAATGATACACACACACAAAGACAAAAACACTTGCGTCCATGCGGGCAAACCAGAGGAAATGTATTAATCCCACTAGGGGAAATTTTTGAAACATTTTGTGTTTTATACACAAATACACACTGGTGTGTGTCCTTGTCTGGTCTCTCTGCAGCTTCGTAATGCTATGGTAAACAGAGAGACTGGAGTCTTCTCAATGAGTGTGAAGAAGAGTGTGGATAAAGGAGTAAGAGCCTACACACACACACACACACACACTTCATTACAACTAACACATACTCTATGTGTGTGTGTGTGTGTGTGTGTGTGTGTGTGTGTGTGTGTATTAGAAGCGTGTGCTGGTGCTGCACCACCACTACTACTACACACACATCAGAGGAACCCCGTTCAGGTGAGTGTGTGATGATGATGGTGGGATGTCGTGGATCTTCTTCACGTCTCGCGCTCATCTTCAGCGTAGCAGTTACTCTGTCTGGTGGACATGGAGAACGACTTTTCAGAGGCAACATCTCCATCCTAGAAGGTACAAGCGTTCCCGGACGTTCCTTCACCTCACGCTCTGATGTTCCTCGCCGGTTCTTCTGCCTCAGGTCTTCAGGATCTGGAGCATCCGGATGTGTTGCTGGCGGAGGGATGGTACGGGGTCTCCTGACGTCAGTCTCTGGTGTCTGTCTCACTGTGAGCTCTATGTGATCTCAGGACCTACTGTTCCACTGAAGATCATCCGGAACATCTCACACTGACCCAGGCTGATGCCATCAGACTCTTCTACGAGGGAGAAGCTGACGTCACATGTGAGTCACAACGTGTGTAGTGTATGTGTCGGTCTCGTGTGGCGTGTGTATTAGTCTCTTGTGACGTGTATAGTGTGTGTGTCGGTCTCGTGTGGCGTATGTATTAGTCTCATGTGACGAGTGTAGTGTGTGTCAGTCTCTTGTGACGTGTGTAGTGTGTGTGTCGGTCTCGTGTGGCGTGTGTATTAGTCTCATGTGACAAGTGTAGTGTGTGTCAGTCTCTTGTGATGTGTATAGTGTGTGTGTCGGTCTCGTGTAGCGTGTGTATTAGTCTCTTGTGACGTGTGTAATGTGTCTGTACCACGTGGCGTGTGTAGTGTGTGTCAGTCTGTTGTGTAGTGTGTCTGTGTCATGTGGCGTGTGTAGTGTGAGTCAGTCTCGTGTGAGGTGTGTAGTGTGTGTGTATCATGTGACGTGTGTAGTGTGTGTCAGTCTCATGTGACGTGTGTAGTGTGTGTGAGTCTCATGTGATGTGTGTAGTGTGTCTGTGTCATGTGGCGTGTGTAGTGTGTGTCCGTCTTGTATGGTGTGTGTAGTGTGTGTCAGTCTCATGTGACGCGTGTAGTGTGTGTCAGTCTGATGTGACGTGTGTAATGTGTGTCAGTCTCGTGTGAGGTGTGTAGTGTGTGTGTGTATCATGTGACGTGTGTAGTGTGTCTGTGTCATGTGATGTGTGTAGTGTGTGTCAGTCTCATATGACGTGTGTAGTGTGTGTTAGTCTCATGTGACGTGTGTTTAGTGTGTGTCAGTCTCACGTGACGTGTGTAGTGTGTTTGTTAGTTTCATGTGACGTGTGTAGTGTGTCAGTCTCTTGTGAGGTGTGTAGTGTGTGTGTCAGTGTTATGTAACTTGTGTGTTTGTATGACCTACACATGTCTTCTGGTGGCAGGCGATGAGGATCTGGTCCGTGAGCTGGTGTTTGATGCGGCAGTGACGGCGCCGCTGGAGGCGTACTGGACCAGTCTCAGCCTCAACAAATCAGAGTACACGTCTCTAGTCAGCTGATCCACGCCCGACGCTGTGTGTTCTCAGACTGTGTGTGTGTGTGCAGGAACACAGACGGGGGGCTGGAAATGGCCTTCCTCTCCACACGCACCGGCCTGTCGCGCCTCGGACTCTTCCTGACCCCTGACCTGCTCTCCAGCCAGTGAGAACCAGTCCACCAGTGTGTGTGTGTGTACATTTGTCCTGTATGTATGTTGTGTAGTGTTTGTGTGTGAATGTGTGTCAGTGTGTGTGTGTACATTTGTTGTTTATATATGTTGTGTAGTGTTTGTGCGTAAGTGTGTGTGTGTGTGTGTGTGTGTGTGTGTACATTTGTTGTGTATGTATGATGTGTAGTGTACGTGCATAAGTGTATGAGCGCGTACGTGTGTGTGTGATTGTGTACAGTTGTTCTGTATGCATGTTGGGTAGTGTTTGTGCGTAAATGTGAGTGTGTGCTTGCATGTGTAGTGTGTGTGTGTGTGTGTGTGTGAATGTGTATTGTGAGTAGTTTTGTGTGTGTGTCATTTGTCTTGTATGTTGTGTAGTGTTTTGAGTGTTTGTGTGTGTGTCTGGTGTGTTGTGCAGTGTTTGTGTGTACATGTGTGTTTGTTTGGCATGTGTAGTGACTGTGTATGTGTTATTGTGTCGCCTGTGTGTAGTGTGCTTTTGGGCATGCGTAGCGTTTGTGTGTGGTGTGTAGGCATGTTTAGTATGAGTGTATGTATGTTGTTTGTGTGAGTATATCCGTCTAGGGTGAGTGTGTGGTGTGTGTGTGTGATTGTAAGAGTGTGTGCAGGTTTGAGTCTGTGTGTATTTAGTTTGTGTGTTAGCGGGTGTACTGTGTAGTGAGTGTGTGTGTGTGCATGTTGCATGTTTGTGTATTTTTTGTGCATGTTTGTGTATTTATTGTGAGTGTGTATGTTGTGTAGTGAATGCATATGTTTTTGTGATGCATGTGAGTGTGAGTGTGTGTTGTCATGGATAAAGCGCTTTCACAATTTAGTAACACTTGGTTTACTTTATGTTTTATTTATGTGCTCAGATAAAATTGTTACAGTGAAAAGCACTGATTCTGTGTGTGTGTGTGTGTGTTAGAGATGTGTTGTCAGCAGATGATAAAGAATCTGCCTTCAGTTTGGATCCTTTTCCTCTGTGGTATAAGCGATCGGCAGAGCAGCTGCCCGGAACTTTCCTGTATTCACTTCCCTTCAGCACCGGTGAGACACACACAAACACTTCCAGTTTTGTGAGTGTGTAAAAACACTTTTGGTTTTGGTTTAAGGCTCGGAAAATAGAAATGTTGTCCTGGCAAGTAGCGCAATTCACCTGTCCGACGACAGAGAGTCACCCATCGCTGCTGGTGAGTGTGTGTCACACAAACAACACACACACACACACACACACACACACACACACACACACACACACACACACAAACACACAAATTTACTCTTACACTTCAGCTGTAAAAAATGTTCCATTTATTAATTTTTCCAGTTTTAAATCCCATCAGTATTTAATCCATAAAGATATTAAATAGTAATTATTAATTTAAAGACACCAGTCTAGAGGATATTTGAGGAAGACAAGACTGCAGCAATGTACAACAATAGATTTGTGTTTGGGTGTGTGTAACTGAATGTATGTGTGTGAATGTGTGTATGAAACCACACTCCCACACACACAATTGTTCACACTGATGTTACCCATTACTGATGGAGATGATGGAGATGATGATGATGACAATGATGTGGATGATTATGATGATGTCAACGATGATGTGGATGATTATGATGATGATAATGAGGATTATGACAATAATCTAAACGCTATATATTTCCAATGGTGAGAGAGAGAGAGAGAGAGAGAGAGAGAGAGAGTGAGATAGAGGGAATGCGAGAGGAAGGGGAGAGAGTGAAAGAATGAGAGAAAAGGAGTGAGAGTGACGGTGAACAAGAGAGAGAGAAGGTGAGAAAGGCTGTAACATTTTAAACACATTATTGCTATGAGTATCACAGGTTTTAAAATAAAACTCTAGAGTTAAAATTACCTGCTTTGTTTTTCAGACTTGATTGTACAATATTAAGGTGTGTGTGTGTGTTATGGCATTTACATCAAATTGTGGCCCACAATACTCGGTCTTGATATTACACTTGTCCCGACAACATCCCTTCAAAATTGTGGGGACCAGCCATAGGTCCCCACAAGTGCCCATGGCCCCCACAACGCTGAAGGTCTGTTTGAGGGTCTAGAGAGGATTTCAGAGTTGAGTTTTGGTTCAGATTGGACACAGATTGGTTCTTTAGACGCAACGTTTAAGGTTAGAGTAAGGGAGTAGGAAAGGTACTACGCAGACCGTGAGACCCCACTTTTATATATCTGTGTGTGTGTGTGTGTGTGTGTGTGTTAGCAGCGGTGAAGGTTCCTGAGCTGCGTGTTGCACAAGGTCTAGTGTCTGTGAGGAGTAGCTGCCAGACAGAGTCACTCCAGGCCTTCCTTCTCCTCGTCACCCTCCACGTTCTTTCGTTCTTCTCCCGCCTCCTTGGCCTTCTTCTTTAGCTCTCTTTGGTACTTGGCCGTGATGGCAGCGTAGGCGCACCCGTAGACGGCGGCCGCCAGCATCATCAAGCACACGATGCCGCAAACCACCCCGGTGATCACCACCGTGGCCAGCGCGTGTCTGTAGTTGGCCGGGCGGGGTCTCTGCTTGGCCTCGCACTCGGGCAGTGTGGACTCCGCCTGGGGGACGACATCGGACCCCGGGGGTGATCGAGAGCTGGTGTGCGAGCGCTTCCCGTCCAGGTAGTGGATGTTAGCAAACAGGTAGCTGTAGCTGCTGACCAGGCAGGCGTGGAACAGCTCGTAGGGAACGTTCCGGAGATCTCGCTCCAGCATGGTGTGAGGCTGAGCACAGAACACGCTGTCCACCACACCACCTACCCATGAGAGAAGAGACATGAATACACAGACACAGACACATCGTCCACCACAGTACAGACCAAAGCTTTGGACACACCTTCTCATTCAAAGAGTTTTCTTGACTGTCATGACTATGAAAGTTGTAGATTGACATGTGTAAGAACTATTTGAGCAAGATGGGATCCACAGTCTCCGGACCTGAACCCAGTCCAGATGGTTTGTTGTGAGCTGGGCCGCAGAGTGAAGGTCACAGGATCAACAAGTGTTAAGCATCTCTGGGAACTCCTTCAAGACTGTTAGAAGACCAGGTCAGGTGACAACCTCCTGAAGCTCTTCAAGAGAATGTAGTCAAAGCAAAAGGTGGCTACCTGGAAGAACCTGGAACATGACATACAGTGGTAATCTCCACGTATGACTCCGGGCTCACTTACACTAGGTAGTCGGATCCGTGCCCGGGCACTAAAGCATGGATCGTTTGATAGTGTGAGTGCTCCTTTTCGTGCCCGGGCGTGGTTTATTTGTCTGGCTCTGGTCTGTTTGGAAGAGGTACTTGGTACTTTTGTACTTGGGCGCGGATTGCTGGACTCCGACGTGGTTTGCTTGTAGTGTAAGTGCAAACTGTGCACCAGCGCGGATGAGGTGGCGTGACTGCACAATTGAGATGCTCCCAAACAATAAAATGCGCAAGCGTCCTCACACCAGCAGCACAAATTCGTGCAACAAAAGTGATTACTCTATTAGACGAATGATTTTGCGAGGCTGTGGAGCTCGTAATGATGAATGTTATGTGCTTATCACATTCATAATAATGATGAATTTTATGTGCAGATCTACACGCTTAGTAACAAATACATTTCGAATCATTTGGATTCCGAAAAAACGCACAAATCGATTTTTATTTCGTTGTTATTTTTATTAACTTTTCCAACATTATATCAGTGACAAAGTATCATGAAAACATACACCATCTACCGGCAATTACCAGTATTACTTGCAAAATATAAATGTGAGTGTAGGCCCTGAGTACACCCTCTGCTAACGAAAAATTCCTTTTATGAAGGGCGTCGTCAAAATAATTCCGAAACGTTTCTTGTTGCAAAATTATTTCACAATACGATAAGCCAAATGTTAGCATTAGCATTTAGCCCATCGTTGAAGCAGGTGTTTTAAGCAAGATTAAGCAAGTGTGTTTCGTACCGCTAGCGTGGAGGGAGATAAAACACGAGGGAGGGCAGGCGTGTGAAAACAGTTTGATCGTCACGTCAAATGAGCAACACACTGTTTGTTACAGAGATCTTGATTCCTTAATACACAGACACAGCGTCTACCTTCCGTTTCTGACTAGACTTATACCGACAGACTCAGTTTATGCAAAAGAACTTTTCTGTTCTATCATTTTTCCTACCTAGCACTACACGCATGTGCATTAAACAATTACATTAGGTTCTGCCTTTAGCGGTCCCGACGATAAATCTGTCCTACCGGAGTTAGAAATTGTTGCATTAACTTAACAATAGTCAGATATATTTAGTTAAAGTGTAAAAATCTTCTTGTAAAAATACACTGATGTATGGGCAAAGTTTATGATAAAATGTTGTGAAGGAAAGAATGATAGAACACCAGAACTTCAGTCTGATAACGCAAGTTGCGAAGTAGGAAAAATGATAATTAGGAAAAAATTATTCATTTATTCAGCATTGCTATGCGCATGCGTCAGTGCACAAGTTGATAGAGTAATCATTACACTCTAACAAAATATGTCTGGATGATGTTAAGCATAAATTAAGCCAAAAATGTCTAACTTCACTAGGACAAATTTGTGGGTGGGACGGGAAAAATGTTCCTTAGTTCCATAAAACCAAACGATTCAGACATACTTAGAGGTGAAAGATAACTTAAAGATTAAGATAACATGATAAATCACATCAGAGTGGAATAAATAATTTCAAATGTGTGCTTAAACGTTATTTCAAATTATTTCAAACGTGTGCCTAGATGGCTTGCACATTCTCTCAGACACAAGCACAACCACTCAGCACAACCAAACACAAAGCATGGGTGGAAAAATGCTGTGTCCAATCTGCTCTGCCATTGGCTGTCTCACAGCAAGCTCAGATTGCAATCCGATTGGCTAAGAGGAATCTTTACGTATTCAATGATGAAACTGCGTTCTCGGGCTCTAACAACCTGTCTAAGTGTTTTTCATCAGTGTTTTTTTTAAAGTTTATTACTTTTAAATGACACATATTTACATGAGTATAAATTTATCAAAGTGATACATTTCACTCAGCTTCACAGGAACAGCTGTTCCGTTATCTTTGTGCTCCGAGCACACAATCAGAAAGCAACAATTGGATAATAAACAAGCAATCGCTCGTAGCAGTACAGTAACTTGTGTGGTCGTCATTCCACAATGATCGTTTCTTCTCTCACTCTGTCTCCAACTCTCACACCGTTAAGGTAAAAGAATATTATTTTTAATCAATCCCACGTTTTTTATGTTTTATCAGTTACTGTTATGTAATGTTTTATTATAGTTGTACCAATATTATATATCCTCATAAAAAAAAGATTAGTCTGAATTGTTCCAAGGCTCAGAACGGATTACTGCATTAATTATGCAAAATGCACCTCAACGTACACAAATTTCTCTTTGCGAAACTGATCTCGGATCAACTTAATTTCGTAAGAGGAGGTACCACTGTAGTTTCAGCTGTTTTAAACTTGATATGTACTGTGAGACACCAGCCCATTGCAGGACCAGGGACAGTCCCAGCAGAAGCTGCAGGACCAATGACAGCACAGCCACAGGTGTGAGCAGTCGCCACACTAATGAAGCAGCACAGGTGCTGAGCAATCAGGCAGAAAAGACAGACAATCCAGCTAGAGAAGGTTGAGCTGAATCTCTGAAAACTCTTTGAATGAGATGTGTCCACAACTTTTGGTCTGTACTGTGTACTATTATTAGTCCTTCTCCCTCACTGGCCACAGCTAGTCAACACCCAGGCGGTATTTTAATTTTCTTGGAGACATACAATTTTGAAACGGAGATGATGACTGAACAGTAAAAGAAAGTGCTGCTGCTTGATAAGTTTATAAAAAAAAAAGCCAAAAATTGAGTTACATCATCGTGGTAAGCAGGAAGTGAACCTAGCAAGTCACATTTTCATTGCAGTGGTGTAAAGTATTTGAGTAAATGTTTTTAGCTACTTTGTACTTATAAAAATATAAGACTTCACTTAACTACATCTTGATTGAGTATATGTTTCTTTACTCCACTACATTTGAAGTGTCCTACATTGTGATTGTGCGTGACTAGTCGGCATCATTTTCATAAAATTCTTGTGCAACGAGGCAATATCGCCATCTGCAGGGTGCTGTAGGTACTGGATGCTATTACGGATGGATATCACGTGGTTTAGTGATTACACTTTTTGCACATTTAAGTTTGACTGAGACTGTTCTTTTTTTTTATCTGTTTTGTTCTGCCTTTTTGAAACATTTAGATTTTAAATTTAATTTCTAAATTGGGCAACAAAACCTCATAAATAAAGAGTTCTTGTTTTTCCACATTTCTCATTTTTTGTTGTTGTTGCCTAAATTCAGTACAGGTAAAATACTTAAGTTCATGATTGGTATATTAGATACTTTACAACTTTTATTCGTCTTCTTGTAATGGAGTCATTTAGACACTAGTATCAGCACTTTTACACCACTGGTCATTGACAGTCGGACCTGCCACTCGGGCGTTTGAGGTTAAAATTTACAACTGAGTGCACTTGGGCAAGACATTGACCCCCCCATGCCCCCCGACCCCACGTCCTAAGGCTGCCCACTGCTCCGGGTTAGTGGGCCTGCTCACTGTGTGTGTCTCTAACTTCACTGGATGCAGAGCGCAGTTTTGATACGGCCCCTTGTGAATGCACAGGGTGTGTCTCCCCGCTCTCACCTTTGAAGGTGAACGTCTCCAGCCACAGCTTGAGCCCGATCAGGTGGCAGTCGCATCTCCACGGGTTCCCCCGCAGATGCAGGAGCTTCAGGTTCCCCAGTGCGTCCAGGTGCGTCCGCTCCAGTTTGCTGAGGCGGTTGTGGTGGAGCCACAGATGCGTGAGCTGGTGCAGGCTGTCGGCCAGAGCGGCCGGGAGAGCAGCGATGCTGTTGTGCGACAGGTCCAGCGCGGTCAGGTTCCTCACGGACAGCAGGAGGCGGCGGTCCAGCTCCCTGATGGAGTTGTTGGCCAGACGCAGCGTCCTCAGGCTCCGTAGGCCCAGCAGGGAGCTGGGGGACAGGGTGGTGATGGAGTTGTCGGTGAGGTCCAGGAGCTGCAGCTGCGGCGTATCCCTGAGCGAGGTGGAGCTCAGGCCTCGCAGACGGTTGTTCTGCAGGTGCAGCTCCAGGGTGTCTTCCCTGAGGTCCTGGGGCACATCGTACAGGCCTCGTCCGCGGCAGTCCACCGCCCCGCGACCAGGGTCACACACGCACTCGCGCGGGCAGCAGGAGGTGTACTGGAGCAGCACCAGCCCGGAGATCAGCGACACCAGCCCTGCAGCACAACAACCCCACACTCACCGTTACTCACAGCGTCACTCAACCCCTACTCACCGTTACTCACAGCGTCACTCAACCCCTACTCACCGTTACTCACAGCGTCACTCAACCCCT
>CM051498.1:17033758-17067427 GCA_028031935.1 Paedocypris micromegethes | reverse complement strand
AAAATATTATTGTGCACACAGAAGAAATAATGAGCAAAAAGCCAGATGTTCTCATCACACACCAGTGGCTGAGGGCGTTAAGGATCAGCGAGCGCTCAGTGTGTGTGTGTTTCAGGGTGGAACTGTACGACTTCCAGGCCGTGTGTAGAATATACACACAGAGCAGCGATACAGCACACACACTCACACACGTAAGTAAGACACTGTTGCAAATAACACACAGCAATAATGTTGTAACAATGGTTTTCAAAAATAAAACTTGGTTTTCGAAAAAAATGTGGTGCCTACTCACACACAAAAAAAACACACACACACACATTCATTTGTAACACACAACACATTCATGTGTATCACAATCATTTTCTCAATTACGCAAACATAACACACATTCATTTGTAGTATCCGCATACGTAAGTAAAACATTCAAATGAATTGGATAAATATGTAGCACAAGCATGTAACACACTCAGGAATTGCGTCCATTTGCGAGAACAGACACACACGCATAGCACACTAACGTTTCACATTCATTTGTAACACACACACACACACACAAGTAACAATGTCGCTCATTAACGCATATGTAGCGCATTCATTTGTAACACATTTTGTAACACACAAACACTCACAAGTACCTATCTTTTGTAATGCACACACATTACACATTCACTGTGCTTTGTACCACAGAACTAACACACGTGATACAGTCATTTGTGACACACATGTAACACACTCACATGTGCTACATTCATTTGTATCGCATACCTAACACACTCACATGTGCCACATTCATTTGTAACACATACGTAACACTTTCATTTGTAACACTCACATATGGCACACTCAATTGTAAGATTTGTAACACACACATGCAAACTCACTCTAATATTTCACATTCAATCGTAACACACACGTGACACAAATGTTTTACATTATTTTGTAACACACTCACTTGCCATATTGATTTTGAACTACACACTCAAGTGTCAAACTCATTTGTTAAACACACTTGTTTAATTTTTTTAAATAATTTTTAACACAGACATAACTCAGTCACAAGTATTGTTTTTATTAGTTACACACATTCTCAAATCACATCAATTTCTAAAACAAAAAGTAACTTATTGTACAAATTGTTTCTTAACAATCACGAGTAACATTCATACACATTAGTTGCACATGCTCACACAAACACACATTCTTTTGTAACCCTAATAAATTGCACACAAACAAATCTAAAATATTCACACACTCACATTTGACTATCACACACCCAGGTATGTACGTATATAATAACACACACCTTGTCTTCTCCGCAGCCCTTCTTTGCTGTGTTTGCAGCGCTGCGGTGGCTCCTGACTGAAATACTGCTGTAAGGTCACACACATCTGTCTGTGTGTGTACAGGTGTTTAGGTCAAAGTGGGGCCCTAAATGCTAGGTTTTATATTAAAGTGGGGACATTTTTGGGGACCTTTGGCTGGGATTTCAGGGTCGGTGCATGTGGGTTTGTGATAAATGTGTGCGTTTTATTTTGTGTTATTATTGTGAGTTTGTGTGTGTGTGTGTGTGTGTGTGTGTGTGTGTGTGCAGGTTTCTTCTGGAGTTCAGTGTGTTACGATGCTGGAGCTCTGGTGCCATGGGTAAGTTACACACTCCGGTCTGTCTCACTCTTCTACTCTCACTTTCTTTTTCTTTTTTTCCATTCTCTCCAACTGTTGCAACTTTATTCTCGTTCTCCTATTGTCTCTCACTTCCTCATACACATGAAAAATATTTCTATCTCACACGCTATGTTATACACATACTCTCTCACTCACACAAACTGTCCCACACACACTCTCTAATACATGAACACACACGCACACACTCTCTTTCTCACTCACACAAACTGTCCCACACACACTCTCTAATACATGAACACACACGCACACACTCTCTTTCTCACACACTCACACTCTTGCTACTTCTCACACACACTCATTCTCTCTATCTCTCTCTTTCTCTCTCTCTCTCTAGCTCACAGTGGTAGAGTGCGGTACGTGTCGTGCGGTAAAGAATATCCAGCATTTGTTTCTGAGCGCACAATCAAAGAGACGGTGGGAAGCATCGATTGTGAAGACTGTGTGAAGTAAGTTGAGGTGAAACTTCTCGTCCTTCCCATCATGCACCTGTGCTTAGTGTCTGTGTCGCTCGCAGATCATTCGTCATCCAGCAGATCCCCAGCAGTAATCTGTTCATCATCGTGACCGACAACACGTGTGACTGCAGCCGCCTCGGGACCGCCACGCTACAGCCCAATGACATCATCTATATCCCGAGAGAGAGAGAGAGAGAGAGAGAGAGAGAGAGATGAAAAGTGACAGAAAGTGAGTAAGGTGGCAGCAGAGAGAAAAAGAGAGAACGAGAGACCGGAAAAGTGAGAGATAAAGGGACAGAATAAATGAAAGAGAGATAGAGACTTGGAAAGTTATAGTAAGATAGAGTGACAAAAAGAGTGAATGGGGGGAAAAGAAGGAGGGAAATTAGAGTGATAGAGGAGGAAACTTGCCTGCAGACAGAGAGAGTGAAACAGAGAGTGAAGTGAAAGTGATATTAAGATAAAGTGATAGAAAGAGTGAGTGAGTGACTGACAGAGAGAGTGAGTAAGGGAGTGAATGAATGAGAGAGAGAGAATGAATGAGTGGGACATGAGAGAACATAAAATAGAGTGACAGAAACGAGAGGTGGGAAGACAAAATGAATGGGGGGCTGAGACGGACTTAAAAGTGATAGTAAGATAAAGTGATAGAAAGAGTGAGTGGGGGGCAGAATGAGAATGAGATGAGAATGAGAATGACAGAGACAAGAGAGAAAGAGACATACTAACAGACAGAGAGAGGCAAAGAAAGAGTTTGAGAGGGAAGAGATTTTGCTAGAAAACCGAAGAAAATCTCCTGCGTGACCTTCATCTTCAGACTGTTGTTGTTCTTTGACTGTGACACATAATGAGTCTGTGACGTGTGAGCGGCTGATGTTACACAGGAAACGCCGCAGACCAGACACGTGTCACGCCGTCCAGCAGCAGGTACCAGTGTGTGTGTGTGTGTGTGTGTGTGCGTGTACTGACCTGTGTGTGTGTGTGTGTGTGTGTGTGTGTAGGAGGAGGACTCGCTGGAGTGTGGAGTGTCTTCAGGCGTGTTTGCTTCCAAACAGCCACAGTTTTTCTCCTTCTCTTCAGCGTCTTTGTTCTGTGATGAAGGGTGTTTGTCATCCCGTCTCTCTCTCTCTCTCTCTCTCTCTCCCACACACCACACACACACACACACACACACACACACCATCTCACTGACAGAATGTCATAGAAAGTGAAAGAAAGACTGAGTGTGGGGAGGGGCAGAAGGAGAGAAACGACATGTAGTGACAGAGACAAGAGGAGTGAGAAAGAAAGACGGAAAGAGAAAGAAAGCCAGACTGAAAGACAGATGGATATATTTTTGAGAGAGAAAGAGACATTTACACACACACACCACACACACACACACCCCACACACACACACACACACACGTCCCACTGAATGTGCAATAAAGCAACATTTTCAGACATCACGTAGATTTTTTTCAACTCAATGATTTGAATGAGTCTAATGATTTGTACTATAAATTTGAGGAAGCGGCAGAAAGTCACAGCGACGGAACCGATAGTGATCAAAGAGAAAATAAAAGAGTCTGTCGTTCACGCACTCGAGATAATAACAGGACAAATTATAAAACATGGGTAGAAAATAGATGGATTAACGCTTACAATGTGTGGATGTTGAGATAAATATATTCTGAATTGAAATCAGCAGTGGTGCGTTGTGTGCTACTGGGTTACTATTCATGTATTTTATTGAGTATTTTTTTTGTATATTTTTGTGTTTTAATGGCATTCATTGCATCGAAGAAATGTAAGAATGTATTTGTACAAGGAAACTGTACAAATGATAATAAAACGCTTTGAACTTTAACTGCGGTTGGTGTCCAGAAGAGGGCGCTGCAGAACGATCAACGAAACAGACGCTCAGTGGAGCTCGATCAGTAAAAGAATCACAAACAATATATAAAATAACAATATCAATGTAGGCTTTAAACGGGAATTGCAACACTAATCTCTTGAAACTATATTTGATAACTTTTACCTCATATTTCGTGTAAACGCGGTTCCCAATGTGACGTCAGAAAACTCGACCAATAGGGAGCTACCCTCATGCAGCGCTCGTGAATGTCATTTAAAACTTGATATATCAACGATCAGGTCGGACACACGAGTCACTAAACCCGATGAAAGTGTGACGATGGCCGCTACTGTGGCTAGAGTGGAGTCGTGTGTGGAAGTGAACATGCAAACGCGCGAACAATGGAGTCACCGTCAGATTGAGTCGTGGTGCTTCCACATGAAGTTCCAGCGAGGCGGTGTCACTCTTCCATGATTCTTCTAGGTCACATGTTGTGATGAACGGGTTTTCACGATCTATTCGTGACACGTGCGACCTCAAATTGTTACGCAGAGCACGTGACCCATCTGAACCAGGTGACGAAGAGATCTACACTAGTAGCAACTGAAGTTAAAAAAACAAAATAGCACTGAGCAGTGTTTTTGTCTTAAACTCAGGGTCACTTTGGTCATGATCTTTTTCATGTATTACAGGAGGCGCCAACTAGTCAGAGACTAGGAGCCACTGTTTTTTATGTTTTACTGCTAAGAGTTTAATCACACACATAAACATCATCCCATTCCTTAATCTTGTATGCACACACACATACAGACCTCTCCTCTGAAGGATGGACAATATAAAATTTTATGAACAATATAAAAGAGCTAGAAAGTCAGATAAAACAGTTACACTTCTTAGCAACCATCAAGGTTTTCTCACATTCGGACAAAGGACACATTTAAACCGAAAGTTACAAATGACACACACACACACGCACACACACATCTGGCTCTTGCTTCCCCAAACACACATTCTTTCACACTAGAGAGGCCTGTGATTCTTCTAAGGCTACGCACACACACACACACACACACATAGGCATGAATATTGATACAGAAAATAAGATAGAAAATGATAAGAAATCAATTAATTGAATCATTTTAAATGCACCTAAAGCTGAATAAACGTAACAGAGAGGAGAGGAGAGGGAGGGAGGGAGAGAGAGAGAGAGAGAGGGAAACAGGGTGTGACTGATACCGATAAAGTGATGTATAGAAAGAGTGAGTGAGTGGGTGGGCGGGGGAGAAACAGCACTAAAGACGTTTTGTCTGGAACTTTTCGACTGAGAAGCCTGTAGATGCGGGCAGGTCAGTGTCCAAGAAAAGAGCGCACTTTTCAGTGCTTTTTTAAATTAAGAATAAAGGATGTAGACTTGGTTGTCGTTCTCTGAAGTGCAAGTTTCTAAATGTGCAAATTTTTTTTAAAAGACCAAGACGAGGACCGACAGTCTGCAGAGAAAACTTCCACTACCAGCTTTTTAGAAAAACAAAGAAAATATTGTACTCTTTTACTTTTACATACATTTTTGACTTTGAATAGAGAGCTCCTCATTTTGTTTTCATTAAGTCTTTTAAAAAGCATAAAAAAAAGCTTTTTAAAAAAAGAAGCAACAGGTGACACGAATTGATGATGCACCGCTCCGCTCAGATCTGTCCTCTGAGGCCTTCTTCTCTGGCTGATACAGGTACGGCGTGTGTGTTTCCCTGACCGCAAACAAAAACGATCCGTTATTTTCCCCGTTATTTTAAAGCTTTGTCTTTCAACAGAGGCCCGTTATTTGCCGCGAGACTCAGCGCCCCCTGCAGGACGCGGCTTCATCCACAGGCCACAGCAGCGTGATTTCGTTTCAGCAACGGTCCCCGACACCCACCGACACGGAAATCGATTTTAGCGCTGTTAAAAATCATTAGACGTGTCGAGCGGATGTTGAGAGGAGTGACCGCAGAAGAGCGACGGACGCCCGAATCGGAGGCTTTTCATCCGTCTGACGCGGCGTACGAGGAAACGTAAGTGCGCATCACTCGTCATCACCGCACACGTCAGCCCGCTGCTGCTCTTCCACTGCCCGGCGTGTGTCTGAAATAACGGTCCGCGTGACGTAATCATCCTGCAGCTGTCCGACCACAGCTGGGTTTGTCGTCGCTTGTTCGGATGAGATTCTCGTGCGCCTCGAAAAATTGGTCTCGGAATATACTGTCGCTTCCTTCACCACCATCGTCACGTTTGCGTAGAATCTGGCGAACGGCGCACGTATGTGACTGCACACGCTCGGCCTTCTGAATTGGCACTAAATCAGAAATAAAACAATCATTCTGGATGGAAACGGGGTCAAAAGATAAGATAAGTTAATATAACAGACTCACGGGCGAGTGCTCTCTCGCCCCCCCCCCTCTCTTTTTTTCTCGACTCGCGTGCTTTCTCTCTCTCACTCTCTCTCTCTTTCTCTATCTCTTTCTCTCTCGACTCACATACTCGCTCTCTCCCTCTCTTTCCCACTCTCTCCTTCTCTCTTTCCCTCTCTTTTTCTCGACTCATGTAATTGCTCTCTCCCTCTCCCACTCTCTTCCTCTCTCTCTTTCCCTCTCTCTCTCTTTCTTTCTCTCTCGACTCATGTACTCGCTCTCTCCCTCTCTTTCCCACTCTGTTCCTCTCTCTCTTCCCTCTCTTTCTCGCCCTCTCTCTCCCACTCCCTCTCTCTTTTTCTCTCTCTCGACTCACATACTCGCTCTCTCCCTCTTTTTTTTCACTCTCTCTCTCTTTCTCTCTCTCTCTCTCGACTCACATACTCGTTTTCTCCATCTCTTTCCCACTCTCTCCTCTTTGCCCCTCTCTCTTCCTCTCTCTCTCTCTCTCTCTCTCTCTCTCTCTCTCTCTCTCTCTCTTTCTCTCTCTCTCTCCCCCACCCTCTCTCGACTCACTTGCCAGCCCTCTCACTGTCTGCCTCTCTCTCTTTTCCACTCTCTTTCTTTTTCTCTCTACTTATGTGCTAGCTCTTTCCCTCTCTTCTTCTCTCAAATAAAATCAAATAAAATCAAATCACTTTTATTGTCATATCACCCCAGCGTGTGAGCTGTGGTCAGTGAAAAACTTGGGTGCCAACGCCAGTTAGTGCAATGTACAATGCAAAACTAATTACAGACAGTAACAATAAGTAGCAGTGCAAAAAAACTTTGTGTGCAAAATAATGTGTGCAAAAAAATGTTTTACAAAATAGTGCAATTTAGGTGCATTTTGAGAAAAGGGAGAGGGAGAGATATATATTTATTTAAGCCGCGTACTTTCTCTTTCCCACTCTCTCTCTCTCTCTCTCTTCTCTCTCTCTCTCTCTCACACACACACACACACACACACACACACACACTTAATTGTTATTTCATACAGCATTGAGTCATACAGTTTGTGACCGTGACACGCTTGTGAGATGTTATATTGGATGACTGCGCAACACTTGAGGAGTAGTGCGTCAGCCCGTGATATGGATTGAACAGAAGCAGGAGACTAAAAACAAAGCCTGATCAGCTTTTATTTTAAACAAATTCACTGAAATAATAAAGCAACCAAAATTGAGTGCGTCTTCAAATCAAAGAACCCAACAAAACCCACACCCATCTAACTTAACCCCAGTCACTAAATCTCCTTATATAAACCAAAACAAAACCCGAGTTCTTCTGCGCATGTGGCACCTAACTAAATTATTCAATCTAAGCAGAACTTACAGGGGTGAAGATCACACTCGCTAACTATACAGTTATCCGTTAACTAACAGACAAACAATACGGACACTGAATTACACAACCATGTGACTCAAACAGACAAAACACCATGATTAAAACACCAACCAGCATACAAGCAAAAAAAAACTACAAAAAAACCCCTAAACCAAAACCCCAAAAAATGTAACTCCTTTTGGAGAAAATTCTCCTTTTGACAGATACTAAAACAAAGTGAAAATACAGAAGTGTCTGTGTCATTTGTGCACAAGTACATTCAAGTAACTAATGGGATAAATATAAATAACGCTGCTAGACTACAGTAACCTCCTGCGTAAGTACTCCAATGCTGCGAGGTTTGTGCGTACGTAAGATTGGCCACGCCCACATGGCAAAAAAAACTAGCGTTTAAACGAGTCTACTCAAAAAAACGCCACAAAGTAAAGAAAAATAACACCTACTCCAGTAAGAGCCACAGCACGGAAGAACGATGTTCGTGAAGCCGCTTCCGAAAAACGTAGATCGCGATTCACAGCAAAACGAAAAAACTGCGTCCGATTCCTCACTCGCTTCACGCCAGCACTGTCCACTTTTGCGCACCCTAGCGAGAAACTCGTGTAATGTTAAACGAATAATTCGGCTAGTAGTCCCTCTGCTTGAAATTCCTCACATAAACCTTCTCTCGTTCGGTGGAACAATTTACCTATTCCTGTGAGAAAGTCTGAAACCTTCTCAAAGTTTAAAAAAGCACTAAAACTGAGCTCTTTCACCAGCACCTTAAGAAAATTTTTTGTCTCGTGTTCACTGACTGTCATGCTGTTCTGTCTAGTAAGATTCTTTATATAGCCTGTGTAGACATCTACTGTAGCCGATTGTAGACAAATTGCTTCACTTGCTCCTCGTTTTGTAAGTCGATTTGGATAAAAGCGTCTGCCAAATGACTGTAAAGTAAAGCAAAGTAAGTAATAAATCTTGAACTCAGAATTTTTTTAGAAATCGTTTTCTGGGAAGTATGGGTCCGATCCCTCACTTGCCTCACGCCAGCGCTGGCCACTTTTGCGCGCCCTAGCGAGAAACTCGTGTAATTACACGTTAAACGAATAAATCGGGATTTTTGGGAAATCCAGAAAGCATACTCAAGCAGACGTGCAAGTCAAGTGTACCTGTGTGTGTCCATCACAGCCGATGTAGCAAGTGTTGATGACGGTGACTGGCTCTCCAGGTGGTGGCGATGGCAGGGCGGTGGCACAGGCCCAGACGGCTCCTGCTGATGGCGCTGCTGAGCGTCTCCCTCCTGGCTCTGCTCTTCATCGACGTGCTGGAACAGTGGCTAATGTCCGTGTCCATCATGAGGGCGGAGACTCCTCGCACACCCCCTCCTCAAGGCGTTCCACCGCTCCGCCCCGAGGAGTTCCTGCTGATGCCCAGCGCCCACGTGTGCCAGCGCGCCCTGCCCTTCCTCCTGGTGCTGGTGGCCTCCGCTCCAGCCAACCGACACGCCCGCATGGCCATCCGCAACAGCTGGGGCGGCGAGCTCCTGGTCCAGAAGCGGCGGGTGCTGACGCTGTTCGTGACGGGACGGTCGGATCAGGACAAGCAGCTGATGGAGGAGTGGAAGGAGCACGGAGACGTGATTCAGGGACGCTTCACCGACTCCTACGCCAACCTGACCCTGAAGACCCTCTCCATGATGACCTGGGCCTGCAGCTTCTGCCCGCAAGCGCGGTTCCTGGCCAAAGTGGACGACGACGTGATGTTCAACCCCGCGGCGCTGCTGACCGACCTCGCAGCCACAGACGGGCTCTCGGACTTGTACCTGGGTCGCGTTCACCACAAGGTGGCGCCGGATCACCACCCTTCCAGCAAACACTATGTGGTGTACAGCGGGTCGGTGTATCCCGACTACTGCAGTGGCTCCAGCTACGTGCTGTCACGGGCCACGCTGCTCAAGCTCAGGCTGGCAGCCACGGGGATGCCCTTGACCCCGCCCCTGCTCCCAGAGGACGTGTTTGTGGGCATCTGCGCCCGTGCCATGGGCATCACGCCCACTCACTCCACGCTCTTCTCCGGCGGACCCGCGGTGCCCTACAGCCGCTGCTGCTACCAGGCCATGGTGTCTGTGCACCACACCGCTCCTGACCACATGCTGCGCTACTGGGCTGAGCTGCACAGCGCCACCTCCTGCTCCTGGCTGCGGGTGCGGGTGGCCACGGCCATCTGTAGGATCCGGACTCTGACGGGGTAGAGGAGAAAAAATGAGAAAACTCTTTCTGTTGTGGGTACCAAATCGGCTCGGGAACAGTTTCACTAATTGGAGCAACCACGCATCATCGAGATGTTCTCCACTTCACACCTTCACTCTGATGGGTTCATCTCTTCACTTCAATTACACATCAGTCACTGGTATTCCTTCCCCACTCAATCCTTCCGTCCATTCATCCCTCTTTCATTACCCGACCGTATCCAGAAGTGATACTGTCCTTCTCAATCAGGTTCAGGATTTCATAAGACAGAGATGATATCTCATTCTTCTCCTCCATCCCTACCTGAGGTGTAAACCTGAAAACCATACTTGAGTAGAAGTACGGATACCTTACAGTCACCATAAGTTGCCAATTCCAAGAAGACTTGAGTAAAAGTCATAAAGTATCCAATTTTAAATTAACTTGAGTGTTTTACTCTCTCGGAATATAGGCGCAAAAAACACCCAAAAACTCTTATTTAAGTTTTATTTCCAAAAAATAGAAATGAAACGTAACACAATGTCAGAATAATAGATCAAAAATAGATTAAAAAATAGATTGCAACCGCTCATTCAGAATCACATGATTTAGTTAATAAATATACAGTAATCTAATGTTATTTTAATTTTACATTTTCCTTCTGAAACCTAACGTTGTTTGCACTCATGACTGATAATGCCATTTTTTTTAAGGTGTGTCTGACAATATTATATCTATGTGAGTAATTGTATGACTGTATAGGGAACATTTCTTTATGCTGCGCAGTCTGGTTTAATTTGCCCAAATATCGGTTTTACATATTGATAACTATAATCAGTCATGTTGATAACTAATAATGTTAATAATTGTTAATAATCAAAAACAGCGTCCAAACATTTGATTGCAAAGTTACATTTCCCTTTTCAAACATGTTGAAAATACTAAGTGAGGGCGAGACTTTGATAAGTCCCTTGTGCAATGTAGTGGGAAATTTCTATGTACAAGTTGTTTGTATTTCTCATGAACGTAAAATTCTTAATAAGAATTTTTTTCAAAGCTTCGCATTTCGCCCGGACCAATGATCTTCTTACACGTCATCTGCCAACTTACAGCCAATCAAATTTGCTACCTACAACATCTTCTCGCCAAATCAGTGTTCTTCCTCTCAGAAGCGCTGCTCTGGTGTTGCCAAGCTTCCAGGACCAGTGGAATCTGCCTTTGTATTAAACTCAGATGTTTATTTACCATTGCAGTGTCTTGAATTGTTGGGATAGATCCAAAAATCAACTCTTTGAGAATGTACTCACTCACCGAAACGCATGTTTAAGTATATCTTTGTTGCTTCTTTCCTGTTTGAACCACGTACAACTTAAATATAATCCATTTAACCGTATAGGGCCACAGTTTCATCTGGGCAGCCGCCTAATTGAGCCAAAGTCCAAAGTTCCAAAACGAATCCAATAAATAATAATACGTTTTATTTAGAGGCAGTGTTTCGAACTATCCTTCAAAAAAGTAATTAGTTACAGTAACTAGTTACTTCTAACAAATAGTAACTGTGTTAGTAATTGAATTACATAAACATAAATTCTTAAGGAATGTAGCAAACATAAATGAATACAATTCACAAATGTAAAAAGTTTAACAAGACGTGTTTTGCTCTCACTATACTACTTAATAATGTAACAAAATTAAATAACAATAACAAAAATGTACACATGAGATGTAAACAAATAAAAATTAAACTCCATGGCTCATCGCTGACTCCTGCTGGGTGAGCGCTTGTACCAAACTTATGGACATTTAATTTAAGCCAATCATCACGTTTTTAGTCGCACCATGTGCACAGACACACCAATCACCAGTTATGTCCCGCCCAAAGTTCTGGTTTGATAGCTATTTGAAGTACAAAAGAAAAAGTGATGCAAGGGAATAAATGCCAATAAAAATGCCATTTTAATTGATATAGGACAGTACTGTTGTTTTCAATACTTGTATGTGGTGGACCACGTACAAACCTTCTGTGTGTGTTCTTTGTTAGTAGTAGATATACTGTAATTACACGAATAAGCACCCCCTTTTTTTTAAGGGAAAATAAACTGATTTTTATTGTTTTACTCTACCAGTTTTAAATGTTTTTTTGTTCAAAAATATTGCTTATAAAATAACGTTCCAATATTAAGAATATTGGAACTTATGACATTTACTTATTACGTCCCGATCTATGAAACATTTGCCTTACAAAATTGCTGTTGGCGCGAATACATTTTGATAAATAATAAAAACATACTTGAAAGTCAAGCATTTTGGCCCAGCCTTTACCATTACCATTGTGGAATCTTACCAAAGACGATCAAATTCTGCTAAATTTCTCATTCAGTTTATGGTAAGTTTGTCAAGTTTCTGACAAATCACATCCGGTCATATAAAACACAACCACAGGAATGTTTATTACACGTTAATTACACAAATGTTTATGACACAATTATTATACAAATGTTTATCGCACCAATGTGGCGCAGTGTTTGACATGTCAGGACCAGCTTCACTCCTCGGACACTCCAGTAAACCCCTCAGCTCTTTTTCAGTTCCTGCAAACACAATGCAAAGGTGTGTGACAGACGAAGAATGTACGTGCAAGAAAAACGGATGTGATTGTGTAGACGAGTCAATGAAAGTGTGTGTGTCTGAGAAAGTGTATGTGTATGTGAATGGGAGTATGCGTGTGCAAGTGTGTTTGTGTGAGAGAGAAAAGGCTTGTACAAGAAATGTGTGTGTGTGTGTGTGTGTGTGTGTGTGTGTGTGTAAGAGATGGTATATAGTAGTAAGTGTGTGTGAAAATTAATGTGTAAGGGAGCAAGATTATGTGTGAGAGTGTGTTCGTGTGAGAGAGAAAAGGCATGTACAAGTGTGTGTGTGTGTGTGTGTGTTTGTAAGAGATTGTATATACACAGTAGTGTGCGTGAAAATGAATGTGTATGTGAACGAGAGAATGTGTGCGAGTGTGTGTGTGTGAGAGAGATTGTATATTAGTGCGCGTGAAAATTAATCTGTATGTGAGTGAGATTATGTGTGCGAGTGTGTTTGTGTGAGATAGAAAAGGCATGTACAAGTGTATGTGTGTTTGTTTGTAAGAGATTGTATATATACAGTAGTGTGTGTGAAAATGAATGTGTATGTGAGCGAAAGAATGTGTGTGTGTGATAGAGATTGTATATAACTGTGTGTGTGAAAATGAATGTGTATGTGAGCGAGATTATGTGTGCGAGTGTGTTTGTGTGAGAGAAAAGGCCTGTACAAGTGTATGTGTGTGTGTGTGTGTGTGTTTGTAAGAGATTGTATATACACAGTAGTGTGTGTGAAAATGAATGTGTAAGTGAGTGAGATTATGTGTGCGAGTGTGTTTGTGTCAGAGAAAAGACATGTACAAGAAAAGTGTGTGTGTGTGTGTGTGTGTGTGTGAATGAGATTGTATATATCAGTGTGTTTGAAAATGAATGAGTGAATAAAGGTGTGTGTGTGTGTGTGTGTGTTTGTGTGTATCTGAGACTTCATCTCTGGTTGGTGACCCTGGTGGTCCGTGTATCTTCACGTCACTCACGTCCAGCTTGTGCTGCAGGAGCTGGATCTCCAGATCGGTCTTCAGGATCTGCCGGTCCAGGAGCAGAATTTCCTTGTCGTTTCTCTCGATCTTCTTCAGAAGGTGCAGCTTGTAAATGTCCGCGATGGGGAACTGAAAGCACACTGGTGTTCAGACGTCTGTTGCTCACACACCAGCGTCACCATGACTCTGACTCAACCGTGTTGACGTGCGATTCGGGGTTCAGAGGAACGTCCTCCATCTGGCTCTATAAGCACCAAACAGACGTGAGAAGAAGTGTGTGACGCGGAGAAGAACGATGAGGGTTACCTCCGAGTGCTGCTCCTCTCCATCAGCGCTGATGTCCTGCACACACCAGCGTTTGTTTATTACTTCAGGTTATCCACTCAGAGCAGAAGCAGAGGAGACTTACACAGGCCTGAGGTTCTGCTTTCACAGGAGACGCCACCACACACACATCAACGTCTGGACCTGTGAAGAGCAACAACAACACGCAAGTTACAGCTAAACCTCTGAAGATCTTCATTTTGCAGTGGTGTAAAGTACGAGAGTAAATGGACTTCATTACTTTACTTAAGTATTTTTGGCTACTTTGTACTTGAACTGAGTATCAAATATATAAGCAACTTTTACTCTTTACTTGACTACATTTGAGATCGAGTATGTCTCTTTACTCCACTACATTTGGACCTACACTTTCCATTACTCGGTATATTGTGATTGTGCGCGACAAGTCGGCATCTTTTTCTACTGCGGTTAATATCTTGGGCGGCACATCTATCGCCATCTGCAGGATGCTGAAGGTACTGGATGCTATTTATGAACTAAATCATGCAAACCTCAATTAGCGGTTGCACTTTTTTTTGCACCTTTCAGTTTGAAACTGACTTATTTTTTTTGTTCTGCCTTTTTGGAACATTGAGGCGTTAATTTCTATATTTGGAACTCAAACCTCTTATAGAGTTTCTTGTTTTTTCTACACTTTCTGAAAGACAAAATTCAAGCACTTTTCAAACACTTTCAATGTCCATGTTTCAAGTTTTTCCCAGCACCATACAGTTGTGGTCAAATTTATATTTAAAGCTATGCCTAACCACAATCAAAATGAAACATTTTGGGGGAAAGGTTTGTAGTATTGGTGAAATATTTTTAAAGAAAAAGTAAGAAATGACATCTGCCATTCTTCTCCATTTTTAGCAGTGTGTTTTAGTTTAACAAAGCTGAAAACACTGCCACAATAAAGGTGTTCATGATTCCAACTTCTGCACTTTTAATCAGACCTGGATCATAGTGATCACGGCCTGTTTATTCAGACTCACTTTATTTATCCGTCTCACTCATGGAGTCTGTGAATCAAAAGTGGTGTGAAAACAGACACAGAGCGGGAGGTATCTCAAACCTTTTCATATATTTCGTATAATCAAGAGCTCTGTTCGAATCACTTGGTGGTTTTTGAGCCTAGTCTTCTGGGAACTTCAATGGAGTGACTTTGACAGTAAGGTATGTGTACTTTTTTACTCAAGTATAGTGTTCAGATGCTCACGAGCTGATCACTGAGGAGAGGCGGCGCCGCTTACTTCTATCCTCTCCGCCGAAGGCTGCGGTGGGATGGGGCAGCATCGTGAACAGCCCGGCCTCGCCATGCTGGTCCAGGGGGAGTTTGTTCTGGAGCCAGTCCGCAGAGAGATCGGCGTGTTCGGACGGCGTCTCTCCGGCCAGAACCTGGAAGATGACGGCTCTGCGCCTCTTGAAGCGCTCCAGCCAGCTGTCACTGCACCGGAAGTCGGCGTGACCCAGCTCCACGGCCAGAGCGAGCGCCTTCTGCTTCAGAACCGGGCCGGAGACGGAGGCGCCGAGCGAGCGGACCTGCTTGAGCCACATCAGAAGCGCTTCCTCCACGTCCTCGTAGTTGGACTTGCGCATCTTCTTGATGTTGTCCGCGAACTGCAGCGAAGTCTTTAGCTTCTCGCGGCTGCTCCAGATGTCACTCACCGTGGATTTGCTGATGCAGTACTCGCGCACAATGTCCGCCTGCTTTTTCTGCTTAGACTCGATCAACACGACGATTTCGCGCTTTACGTCTAATGTCAGTGAGCGACGCTTCGCCGCGGCCATTTTTTGGGAAACGACCGCAGCCGCGCAGCACGTGGCCCCGCCCCGCGCAGCGACGTCATCGCGCGTGGCGACGGTATAGGTACAGAAAGTTTTTTTTTTTTTTTTTTTTTGAACTTTATTCAGAACAAACTAATACAAAATATGGCATATGCATGTATACAGCCTTCCCTTTCTTTCTTTTTTTCTCAAAAAGGAGCATTTGAACATAGCAAAACAAATAACATTAACAACATAGCTAACAGAGTGAACAGAGAAATCGAAGAGCAAAAAAGGAACACAATGCCAGGGAATAAATCTCAGACAATTCTAACTATCTGATACATGGGGAAGATCACACAATATATCAAAAATCTGTTTGGCTTTGGGTGAATCAACAAAAAAAAAGAGATTTTAGATATAAATTAAACTCGTTTTAAAGAAGATAAAGTTGGGGGGACATTTCTGTAATCTGTGTCTATGTATGAAGAACTTAGCCAAACACAACACAGTATTAACGCATAAATTATCCATTTTGCTGTATAACGTTATACCAAACATTATGTTGTCCTTAGAAAAAAAGGATTTAATGGACGGGAATTTATTTTTTAGCCATTTGTATATATCTAACCAGAAAGTTTGTACTGCGTTACACAGGAAAAATACATGGTCAGTGTCCTCAATAGTATTTTGGCAAAAGGAACAGCTGTTGTCTTCAATGTTAAAGCGTAACCTAAGTAATTCCTTGGAGGGATAGATATTATTCATAATTTTGAAATGTGTTTCTTTTGCTTTTGGGGGAATTGGAAGTTTCATAAATTGGGTTCTTAATTTAGTAACTATGTTTCTGTCAAATTTATTCAATATATTATTTTTGTTCTGTCTTCCGGGAAACAATCTTTCAGTGAACCATGTTCTGATCAAAAAATTGTCACATTTCTTGTCCAAAATAGATATTCCCTCAATTGATAACGAGGCCAACTCTGGATTTATAATTTGATGTGTCATAATGTTCCTTGTGAGAAATATAAATTCTCGAGGAAGAGCATTCTGTACTTTTAAGAATTCTGCGATGGGAGGATTGAAGCTGTATTTCGAACAAAATTGGTCATAATCTAACAAATTGCCTTCTGCATCCATCAGATCAGTCACTGACCATATATTTCTCCCAAACCATTCAGCACAGAATATGGATTTATTGCGATGCAGTACGTATCTATTATTCCAAATGGCATTTGAATGTGGTGAGAAGTTATGTACATACAGCATTTTCCAATACAGTAAGATTTGTTTGTGGAACTCTGACAGTGCAATAGGGAGCTTATTAACATCAAAGTCATTAGTGAGCAAAAATTTTAGGCCGCCCACTTTGTTAAATAAGTGATTTGGGATACAAAACCAGATGGATTGGTTGTGTTTGATCCATGATTTTAACCAGTTTATCTTTAATGTACCATTAAGGCAGTCAAAATCAATATAGGTACAGAAAGTGCTCGGCCTGCAAAAACCGCTCGGGGTCCTTCGACTGGCGATGACGTCATACTACGGTGAAACCACTTGGACAAACCTTGTAAATCGCGATGTTTTTGCCAATAACCACCAACTGCAGAACCGCAGAATGACAGTCTGAGACGCCGGAAGTTAGCGGAGCAAGTGGTGCCTTAATAGACATGTTGTACTTTTTACAGTTTAAACCTAAAAATTAAAGTTATAAATATTAATATTATAAGATAATCATGCATTCTTTTTAAACGGTTTAATTGAAAAGATTGACTTCTGTTCGTATATGGGTTGAATATGTATACACATATTGCTGGTGTGAATGAATAGCAACTGAACACAACTAAAAAAAATAAAAAAATTAATAGCCTTAAAACGTGGCTAAATAAAAAAAAAACAGCCTTAGAACAAGGTAAACTTAAAAAAATGCCTTGGAACGAGGCTAAACTTTAAAAACCAGCCTTAGAACGAGGCAAAACTTAAAAAAAAAAACACACACACTTTGAACTAGGCTTTGGGCTAACCAAATATTGCAATTCATACTATTTTAAAGCAGACCTGATAGATGAAGCAGTTTAGAAATTAAAATCTTGTCATTTGCCAGATTGGTCCAATATGTTCTGTACCTGCATGATGGAATACTGTGAATTAAAAAAAAAAATCCCAAACTGAACAAGCCACAGAACACGGCTGACTTATGTTACAAAACCTAAAGAGGGTATGGAAACAACTGTCCCCAAAGCCGTCTGGATTGAGCAATCCAGCAAAAAAACAACTCTTTCTTAGCTGGATTCAGAACCTATGAACCAAAAGAATTTGGACAATTGCGCCCTACAGCAAGTTATATGTACTGAATTAAATTAAATTGTCGCTTGTTAATGTAATTTATATTTACACTTTTTGTTGGCCATTTGTGGTCTGTGCAATATTAAAAGTTCTATTGTGCTTTATTATACACAATATTTACAAAAATTAAACAATATTTATATAATAAGTGTATATTAATGTACAAAAACATTACATTAATTACTCTCTTGCACCTGTCTTCCACCTTCTTTATGTGCTCCGCTAACGTCATTCTTGTGTCCATTATTATTCCTAAGTATTTATACGATTTCACCATTTCCAATTCTCTGCCACACATTTTTAAACTTCCTTCTTCCATAACTTTCTTTCTCGTAAAGTACATTATTTTGGTCTTTTTGTTTGAAAATCTAAATCCCCATTCTAATCCCCATTCCACTACCTTCTCAATTGCTTCTTGTATTTTCCCCTTTATGTATTCTATGTTTCTCCCTCTTTTCCAAAGCGTCCCATCATCCGCAAATAGGGACCTGCCTATTCCTTCTGGGACTTCATTAAATATGTCATTAATCATTATAATAAATAATAATGGGCTTATTACACTACCCTGTGGCGTTCCAATATCAACTGTATATTGTTTTGACATTTCTATTCCTATTCTTACTTGAATCTTCCTTTCACTTAAAAAATCTTTCACCCACTTATACATCCTTTCTCCTATTTGTAATTTGTTGGGTTTTATTAACAATCCCTCCTTCCATAGCATATCATACGCTTTTTCTATATCAAAAAATACTGCCATTACAGTTTCCCTGTTTGCTTGCGCCTTTCTTATCTCATCTTCTAATCGAATTATCGCGTCCATTATGTTTCTTCCCTTCCTGAACCCACTCTGATGATTTGCTAGTATCTGTCTTTTTTCTAATGTATATGTTAGTCTTTCTGATATCATTCTCTCCATTATTTTACTTATGTTGGATGTCAGGGCTATTGGTCAGTACACTGACTTGCTCCCTCCTCTATTATTCTATATGCCATTCCTCTCCTTATGAACGTGGCACATCCCCCTCCCACCCCTTCTACTCTGTCCCTCCTTACTGTCGTGTACCCTTGTAGTACAAATTGAATATTTGGTTTAAGCCATGTTTCCTGGATACATATTATATCTGGTTTATTCTTTAACTCACTTAGGACATGCTTAAATTCCTGTCCATTGGCTATTAAGCTTCTCGCATTCCATTGCAAAATTAGAACCATTAGGATCCCCCACATGTTGCTTCCTGGCTTGACTGAATTGTAAGGTCCCTCACCTCTTCCCATGTCAGTCCTTTTATTCCTAGATGATTTATCGCTGCTTTAACTATTAGTTGTATTTTTTCACTTTTTGATCTAACATCTGCCGTACAATTTATCCCCCCTGCTATAAATGTCACTAACTCTCTTTTGTTCACGTACTTTCCTTCATTTGTTACTTGTTGTTGCTCCATGGTCGCCTTCTCTCTGTCCTCATTTCTTATACTTTTTCTTTCCCTAGCCATGCTTACTGCCTCTGCATATGTGATTCTTTTCTCTACCCTAATTTTTTGGATCTGTGTCTCCCGCTTCATAACCACACACCCTCCACATGCCACATTGTGTGCCCCTCCACAGCTACAGCATTTAGGCTCCACTCCCTCACCACACTTTCCAAACTCGTGATCTCCCCCACACCTCGCACACCTCCTCTCCCTTTTACATGTTTGTGCAGTATGTCCGAATCGCTGACATTTATAGCACCTCATTGGTTTTGGAATATATACTCTCACTTGGTAGCTCATATATCCTAGAAATACTTTTTGGGGTATATTCTCTCCTTCAAATTCTATCATTACTGATTCACTATCCTTTAACATTCCCTCCCTTTTCATTTTTAGTCTTTGCACCTTATTTATTTGCCCTCCTTTCTTTTTCAAATCTTCCATGTTTACATTTACTGGTATCCCAGTGATCACTCCCGCACATCCTCCTCTTCTCTGATCGCCCACTCTGCCCGCATTATCCACCTTACACTTCACTATTTCTTTTACTTTCAGCGCCCTCTCCATTTGCGCTTCATCCGCACACCTGATCAACAAATTTCCATCTCTTAATATTTTTGCATACTTTATTTCCCCTATTTTATTTGCCAATGCCGTCGTAAGCGCAATTGGATTATTCTTTTTCATACTTTCCTGATTTTTTTCATTAAATCGCATTATTAATATATATTGCTCTTCCCTACCTCCCCTCACCACATATCGTCTTTCTTCGTCACTCTCTGACCTCGACTCTTCCTCATTTCTGATTCTTTTATTCCCTTTTGATCTTCTCTCCTTCCACTCCTTCCCTCTTTCACCCCACTCCTCCTCATTCCCTTCATCCGATTCCATTTTCCACCTACCTCCAACCCAGTCACGGAGCAGTCGTGCCCAACCACCGTTTTCTTTCGTTCCAATATTCCTCGTTTTTCACTGTTTTCAAGTTTGAATCACACCGCCAAAAAACCACTTCCGTAGTGCGATTTAAGGTGACACGTGACATTTATTGTGAACCACGCGCGTTGATTTTAAAACAGCTAAAATTAATCAAAGGAATTTGTAATTAAAAATTTATTAACTGTCGACACAGTCACTCTATTACATTTAAATGGTTTTATGGTTAGGGTGATTTTACAGGTTTTAACAGAATGTTTTAAATAACACACAAACAGACATGCACTCAAACACACGTAATCATACACACTACGTATGAAGGTTTAATTGGATTCCATCTTCCTTCAGATTTTACAATGTGTGTGTGTGTGTGTGTGTGTGTGTGTGTGTGTGTGTGTGTGTGTGTGTGTGTGTGTGTGTGTGTGTGTGTGTGCGTGTGTTTGTGTGTGTGTAATGCTTTTTGTGTATTTTTTTTCAAATTCAATTTTTGTTTTTCTTGTATTTTGGAAAAATAATGGACAAAAGACAGAGTCAGACCACATTTAATTCCTTTGTGCATGTACAAACGCGGCTATTAAAGTTGATTTTGATTAGAATATCACTGGCATCGAGTTTGTTGACGTTCACTTCTCGTGACGTCATCCGTCCGCGCCCTGCACAGCGACGCGCGCCCGCAGCTGTAGTCCTCGCGAGTGCCATCATGCCGATGAAGGGCAGGTTTCCCGTGCGCAGGACGCTGCAGTATCTGCAGAAGGGCGAAATTGTGTTTAAAAACACTGTGAAGATCATGACGGTCAACTACAACACGCACGACGCGCTGAGTGAAGGTGCCAGGTAAATCTGTTTAATGCCACAACAGATTAGACAGGGAAATGAAGTGTAGTGACGTCACTGGTGTGCTCGTGAAGGCTGGTTATTTGAGAAGGTACTGATGAGGTTGAGGTGTGTAGACACTGAAGATGAAGGTGAAGAAGGTGTCCTGTAGCGTAGACCACAGGAACCGATCAGACTGTTCCTCGCCAGATCCGGAGGAGCCACGGGTTTGACTGAGTCGTTAATTGGTATTCTGGTTCTGGCAGAGAACAGAAGCTGGACTGAAGTCCTCAAGGTTCGACCATGAATCTTCGAAGGTCACAGAGTCTTCGTATTGTTAGATGAACACATTTTGTGATGGCTATTTTCAGAAAATTGCAGTTTAGCGTTTTTCTTTTTTTTACTCATTTTTTATTATTATATCTGACTTTTATTCCTTTAACAACTGTTGTTATTTTTGGTGTTAATTGTCTGGCGATGTGAGGCTTTGAGAACACACAAACTACAGGTCCCATAATGCGGTAGCCTTTAATTCTTTTAATTATAACTGAATCTGAATCGTTAGTAACCATTCCTAATCACAATTATTGTAGAATCGCATTTGCAAATGCAGCTTGTTTGCTTGATTTGGCTAAAACTTGATTGCAAATGAAGAAACATTGAATTGAATAAATTTTGAAAAAAATACAAAAGTCGTCTTCAATACATCAATGTTTTTTCGATTATTGAGTCTCAACAATACAACTGTAAAATTTCAAGAATATTTTGTTGTATTGAACAGACGTATGAAGAAACGCTTCAAATTTTAAAACGGACCCATGCCAGTGTATGGCAAAACTATTGTAATATTTAGGATAGTTTCAAATATTTACTTTTTGGCACTCGAGAAGGTACAAGAAAGTACCAGACTGTCTTTTTTACAAGTTGTGTAAAATCATTACGCTGAAAACTTCGTTCTTTGTAAATGGTAATGCAGTTCAAAATACTCTTGTAAAGTCCTAAGAATGAATGAATAATTACATGATATATATATAATATATAATTGGCATAATTGGTGTTTGCCGGAAGGAAATTCAGTCCAAAATAAATACTGTATGTATTTTTTGCATCAAACTGTTTGCTGTTTGATGCAAAAATCATGCTGTTTGTTTGCACTTTAGAGACAGATTTTGCAGGATCTCACAGTGGTGGCATTCTATTAGTTTTTGCTTTAAAAGTGTGTGTGTGTTCACAGGAAGTTCGTGTTCTTTAACATCCCCCAGATCCAGTACAAAAACCCCTGGGTTCAGATCATGATGTTCAAGAACGTCACGCCGTCGCCGTTCCTGCGCTTCTACCTCGGTACGAGCCTCTCGTGGCGACTGCAGTTTCCCGCGCTCACAAGTGTCTCTCTGATCAGATGATGGCGAGCAGGTGCTTGTGGATGTGGAGGGGAAGAAACATGAAGACATCACGCAACACGTGCGCAAGATCCTGGGGAAGTCAGAGTGAGTTGGAGACGATACACTGATCCGTCTCATACTTTACTGTCAAGCTAGTTACTCTGTGTGTGTGTGTGTGTTTGAGCATCGTGTACAGTTTACATTTAAATTTAAGCTAACACGGAATTATAAGAGGTTTTAAAACAAACGGAACATTTTAGAGTCATCAAACCAATTGAAAACGGTCGTAGTTTCATAATACAGTGGTACCCCGACTTACGATTGTCCTTACGAATCCCGAGTAAAATGCGTCGCCGCAAAAATTTCGTCCCGAGTTGTGAAATTTTTTTACTAACGAAACAAACCCGTCTTTCTCTTACCGCGAGCGTGTATGAATGAGACGGTCCAGATGTGTAAAAAACGGTTGTTTAATTCTCACGCGCATAAAATAAACAAAAACACTGGTTAGTTTCACAACATAAAATAAGCTAGTTTTCTCCTAGAATGGCATCTGCCTTTCAAACTCACACATTCACTTTTAAAATCTGAAAGATTTTAATCTTTCTTGGAGGCTTCATAATAATTATAACTCAGTCAGGCATTCCATCATGGCCGAGATTGCAGGTCTCTGTCGAAGGGAGTTGTCCGGAAGCTGGATCCAGGAATAATGATTGAGCCGACACCGTGTTTATTGTGCCGTTCAATGCATTACTCAATCACAGTCAGGAAACGCGGATCCTTTATACCCTAAATGACGTCAGAGATCTCGCGTGACTATCGACAGGAAGCGAGATTTGTCAGAGGACTGACATACCCACGTGGTCTCTATTCAATAACAAAAGATAGACGTTGCTATGGTGATACGTAATCAGGTCTCCATTCGACCTTAAGATGTCTCAACACGAGGAGAGCAAGAAACTAACTTTGAATGTTGAAACCTAAGTATTATCTTAAAATATATAATAAAATATTATCTATGGTCAATCATAAATTAATATAAGTTCTGAGTTTGAGTTCAGAGTTATTTTAAGAAGCTTCTCACAGTTTTAACTGTCCCAAGGCACACTAAGTAAATCTTTTAAATGTACTTAGTAATTTACTATTAAATTTACTTTTTTAAATCTTCTATTGGTGTTAATTAAATTACTATAATTATAACAAGAAAGTATTAATATAAATATTACAAATAGTCAAGTAAATGTGAGGATTTCTTAGTTTAAACGTTTCTTAAACTTTGACACAGAATTTTAGCTCGGAGAGGCTCCAGTGTCCTTGCTTTTGATACGACTTAGACAGAGACTGGAGACGTAGCAGTTTACCGGAATTGGGATTTACGTCAACATCAAATTATCTTGCATTATAATATTCCCCCACAGATCCATAGGGAACAATAAGTCAAAACAACTTTTAGATTATTATTATTATTATCTAGATTTTAGTTACTAATCTATATCTCTTGGAGACACAAGTATAAAACAATTCAACAGCTTTCAGCCTTGGCCTGGCTGCGTTGACGCAGGCTAGAATATAATAAGATCTTAATATTAATATTGGAAATAAGATTTAAGTTATTAAATATTAAAAATATTCTAACAAAATCCCTCACACAGGAAACTTTACGACATAAAGTTGCAGATGAAACGAACACATGCGGGAGTTCAAAAATGGCAGTAACCCGTTGATGTGAGATTGTCCTCTGTATTATTATATATATATATATAAATATAATATATATATATATATTTTATAAACGATTGTATTAAAATGTAAACAACTGCTATGTATCATGTTTTTATCACATTTATTAACAATAGTTTATCATTTGTAAAAAAATGTTTGTTCGAATTCCCAAAGTCATGGCACGGATTAAACGTATTATTTATAAACGTATAATTAAATGTAAAATGCGGCTCAGCTAACGAAGCATCTGTAGGCACGGATTAATTTCGTAAATTGGGGTATCACTATACTCTGTTTTTTTTTCAGTACTGTACATTATAGGTTCTTTTTCATTTTATAAATGTTCTTAAATCAAAAGAAAGTACTCAGATTACTTCAGGATAACAGTAGCCATTATTATCTTCGCATACAGTGATACCCCAACTTACGAAATTAATTCTCTTTTTTCTTTTTTGTCTACTATGGACTCAAGAAAGTACTATGGACCATTTATGAGTCTGAAATAAATAAATAAAAAATAAATCTGTGCCAAGGGCCGTTTTGTTAGCTGAGCCGCATTTTACATGCAATCTATCTAATCAGTACCATAACTTTGTAAATTCAGGCATTTGACAGGTGTGAAGATTCAACTGTTTTTACACGTCTGGACTCACATTGCTGCCGTTAGAAAAAGACACGTTCTTTTGATGCATTGAAAATGTTTTTTCGGAACTCGGGACAACATTTTTTGCACCGACGTATTTCGTTACTTGGGATTTTAGTTTTCTAGGACATTCGTAAATTGGGGTACAACTGTACTCGGTTTCAGAATATTCTGTGCATTGTTTTTGAACTGTATGGCAAACTGTACGTTATGGGTTATTTTTATACATTTTCTTAAATTAAAAGAAAAAGATCAGATTACTTCAGGATAATAGTGGACATTAATGTCTCGTCACATAATCTGTTTCAAAATATTCAGTTGTGTATTTTTTATGACAAACTGTACATTATGGGTTATTCTTATACATTTTGGTAAATTAAGAAAGTTTTCAGATTACCAGTACTTAAGGATAATATACATTGTCTCTTCACATACTGTTTCGGTTTTTTAGTACTGTACAACAAGCTGTACATTATTTTTATACATTTTCCTAAATCAAGAAAGTAATCAGATTACTTCAGTGTAATAGTGGACATTATTGTCTCTTCACTTACTCCGTTTCAGAGCATTCTGAGGTGTGCACCATACAACAAACTGGTCATTATGGATTCTATTTCTTTTTGTACATTTTCTTCAACTAACAGAAAGTAATCAGATTACTTCAGGATAATACTAGCCATTATTGTCTCTTCACATACTCTCTTCAAATACTCATTTGTTTATCAGTTTGTCGTACAGTAACACAATAACTCCACATCAGAATGCACGATTGCAGAATGTGAACTAGCGTTTTGTACACACGAGCACAAGGCTTTCACGCTATTTTATTAGTGTTTGACATTGACCAAGAGTCCAAAACATTGTTTTTCCGAGGGTATAAATCCACAGTCCAGGAGGAGGATTCATGTAGTGTGTGTGTGTGTTTCTGTCTCCCGCCACAGGAAAGTTCTAGAAGCCGAGGCCTTGGCCAAGATGGAGCTGTCGAATCCCGCTAACTTTGGGAACCGGAAGTACTTCCTGCGGGAGTGCATGAGTGAGGTGGAGGGCCAGGTTCCTCATCCGGGCGTCGTGCCACTTCCCAAGGAAATGACGGGGAAATACAGAGCCAAGATGGCGGCGGACGCCAGCGAGTGAACCAAGCAGCCAATAAACACGCAGAACGCCAGCTCACGTTTATTAGTGTTTCTCCTCGGGTGAAAGTGTGCACGACGAATCACAAACTAGCCAAAAACTATACGATGAAGCCACGGGAGACTAGCAGGAAGCGGCATTAGTGATGTCACTTCCTGTGCTTCTGCTGCTGGAGGGTTCGCTGGAGGTCGCGCAGGTTCTCCGACAGCAGCTCCACCTCATCCGCGCGGCCGCTCTGCTTGGCGTCGAACATGTACGCGCGGATGTTGTCGATCTGCTGGAGCAGCAGCTCCTCCTCTATCAGGTCGTTCACGTCCTCCTCGTCAAACGGGTTGGTGGAGGCGTGACCACCATCCTCCTCCTCATCATCATCATCTCCAAATGGGTTTCCTGGAGTCTGGTCCTCACTTTCCTCCTCAAACGGGTTGTAGGGTTGTTTTCCGTTAGAGACGTGCGTTTCTCTGTCTGGCGAAGGCTCGGCCTCGTCGAATGGGTTTGCGCCTGGTGGAGAAGAGGAAGGTTCTGGTGGTCCGGTGCTTGTGTGGGTGGTCTGGACCTGCTGCGTCTGCTGGAGATGCTGGAAGTGTCTGTGCTGGAGCTCCGTCTCCTCCGCCAGCTGCCGTGACATCTGGATGGCTCGGTCGGTCTGCTGCGCGTCAAACTCGTCCTGCAGCTGGCGCAGGTTCTCCTCCAGCATGGCCACCTCGTCTGTGCGGTCTGCGGTGCGCGCCTGCCTCAGGAAGCTGTGGATGTTCTGGATCTGCTGCAGCAGCGGGTCGTCCTCGGCTGATGATGGCGTCTGCTCTGACTGCGGGAGCCAGCAGCCCGTCTTCCTCAGGCGTGGAGCCTCCACAGCTCCGTTCTTCTCCGGCTCGGACTGACGCATCTGCGCCTCCAGTGCGGCCTTTGGCGGGAGATCAGGTGGTGAGGCGAGGAGGATTGTGGGTAATGTGTGGTGCTGAGCGTCTCACCTGTTTCTCACGCTGGAGCTTCTGCTCCTGCTCCAACCGCCTCTTCTCCTTCAGCTCCTCGTACTCCTGGTGACTGGGGAGCGACGTCAGGCCCAGCAGCTTCTCCTGAAACACGCGGGTCAGCACAGACGCTTGAGTGAGTTGTGAGGTGAAGGGTCACGACCTGGAGGGTCTGAGGTCAAGGTTTATGGTCTGGGTTTGGAGAGCATGTGAGGTGAAAGGTTGTGACCTAGGGGTGACAGTGTTAGGTGAGGGGTTGCGACCTATGTGAAGAATATGGGTCATGAGAGGTGAGGGGTCACATGACCATGTGAGGTGAGGGGTCGTGACCTGTATTGACAGCGTGAGATGTGAAGGGTCGTGACCTGTTTTGAGAGCATGTGAGGTGAGGGGTTGTGACCTATGGGTGACTGTGAAGTGAAGGGTCGTGACCTATGGATGACTGTGAGGTGTAAGGTTGTGACCTATGAGTGTTTGTGAGGTGAAGGGTCATGACCTGTATTGAGAGCATGTGAGGTGAAGGGTCATGACCCGTATCGAGCATGTGAGGTGAAAGGTCGTGACCTATAGATGACTGAGGTGAAAGGTCGTGACCTATGGGTGACTGTGAGGTGAAGGCTGCTGACCTGAATGAAGAGCGTGGAGCTGTGGCGCACCATCCTCTGCAGCTGCAGAGCTCTGGGTGAAGGCGGCACCTCGTCTTTCAGGCCCAGCGTCAGGATCCGCTTACTGTCGTCACACACACACACACACACACACACACACAGCGCCTCAGACCAGGCAGGTGTGTGTGTGTGTGTGATCTCACCTCAGAACATCGATCAGCTCGTAATACTTCTGGATCTCCATCCTCAGGCCTGCAGCGTTGTCCAGAGTGCAGCCAGTCTCCCCAGCGCTGTGACACACACACACACACGTCTGGGACCGTCTGCATCAAACTACACCACCACATCCAGTCTCACCACAGCGACTCCGCCATGACGATGTATTCAGGAGCCTTCACCTCCACCTTCTCCATGCACGCCCTCAAGCGCTGCACAACAACACACACACACACACACACACACATGCAGTTCTGTTCAGTTTGTGAACGTGATGACTTAATGCAGCTGAAAAATAAGCGCCACCTAGTGACAGTTTGTGGGTTTTCACGTCACTCGATTGATAATGAACGTGAAACAAACCGTTCCAATGTAAAATACTGTGTGGTGAGATGAGTCCACACCTGGTACAGCTTGACCACATCAGGCAGATGTTCCTTCTCCTCCAGCTTGTCCTGCCGGCGAATCAGCAGGTTCATGCAGTGGCAGCAGCAGCGCACACGGTCCTCGTCCTTCTCCTCCAGCATGGAGGCCACTGATGAGATGCTGCTGACGGAGCCGCGGCGGGTCAGACCCGGAGCCACCGAAGAGCCGCTCGCCAACGCCGGAGGAGGAGGAGCCGCACACAGCGCCTCCCGCGTCATGCTGATCAGCTTACCTTCAGCACAAAGAGTTGTGTGGATACCAGAGGTGGAAAGAGAACCTGAAACCTTACTGTGAAAATCACTCCGTTATAAGTCACCAATTCCAAGAAGACTTGAGTAAAAGTCGTATTCGTCAAAAAGTTTTTTTACTTAAATACTTTACTTTATTTACTATTTATTTATTTTTAAATATTTACTTTAGTAGTTATTTTACTAAATTTAGGCTCTAAAAACACCAAGTTTGTGGAAAAACTAAAAACCCATCGTTTATTCAGCACCTCAATGGCAAAACTCTCAAAAAAAAGTCAATCATTGATTGACGTTCACGTGATTTAGCTCATGAATATGATATAGTTCCTTCAGCATCCTGCAGATATCACCTCGTCTGCCCAATAAATTAACCGCTTTTTAAAAAAAAAAAAGATGCCGACTTGTTGCTCGCAATGTTACGAGTAACGGTAAGTGTCCATTCAAATGTAGTGGAGTAAAGAGACATACTCAATGACAAATGTAGTCAAGTAGAAGTTGCTTATACTTTGTGATACTTGATCAATGCAAAGTAGCCAAAAAATACTTGAGTAAAGTAACCAACTCCATTTACTCAAGTGCTTCACAACAGTTTCGTGTGTGTGTGAACTCACCAGCCATTGGTAAAGGCACAAACTCTGTGCACTTGCGGCACATGATGGAGCCGCAAAGTCGACAATGATGGCGGCGGTTGCGGAGGTTGAATTTTCCACCGCAGTCCGGACAAAACGGCACATCCTGGTCGCTCACCCACGACACCACGGACTTCTCCAGCGCTGAAACGATAACACAACGATGATACCAGTCCCACGTCCCATGATGCCCTTCACCTTACTTCTGATCTGTGCCACGTCCATGTTGGTCCTGTCGAAAGACGTCAGCTGAAACGAGAGCGCTAGTTAGCCTGATGCTAATCCATCAAAATGTCCGCTTTAATAAATGTCCTCCTCACTTTCTCCAGTCGGATGATGCACTTGTTGACCTCTATCACGTAGTGGTCAATCCTGGCCGCTCGGTGCTTCTTGAAGCTCTCCATGTGACTGCGGGTGGCACCTGCGTCAAACACAGTGGGCCAGTGAGACCAGCGTCATGGCCGCCAGGTCCGTGAGGGTCTCACCCAGCTCCTGCGGCTCCCACATGTACGGATCCACGCCGCCATAGTAGAAGGACTCGTAGCTGCTCTCCGCTCGCTCCTCGCCCTCGCGCTTCAGCAGCTTGTCCTTGGCTTTCTTGGCCTTCTGCACAAAACCTGAAGAACAGACAGGAGATGGTGAGACATTTTAGTAGACCTTACTAACGTTATATGCAAAATTTGTATCATAACTTTATTTAAAGTAAGAAATTAGACATCGGCCATTCTTCTCCATTTTTAGCAAAGTGTGTTTTAGTTTAACAAAGTGTAACAAAGGCGCGAACACTGCAACAATAAAGGTGTCACTTTCCAGGTTCCAAGCCGCCCTGAATTCAGACAATATATATTTTTAAATAAATTAAGTATTGTTATTAATAATAATAATAAAAAAACAAGATACATAGTAGTTATTAAAAAAGTAAAAAAAAATAAAAATGAGTACTGTGGTTTCTATCAACAAGAACGCTCTCTTCTCACTACTTTTCTCACTTTACTTTCTTGAGGCTCATGGTGAATAAATGTTATCAGTCACACTTAAAAGTTGCAAAAAGCAATGACACTGATGAGAAACACTTTATGTGCATCGTTGGACTTCACTAGTGTGAGATTGAGAATGTGACGCGGTCCTCTCATTCCATACACAAATATTCTTAGCCAATGGGATGCTGGGAGACAGCCAATGACAAAGCAGATTGGACGGACCATTTTGTGTGTGTGTAAGTGTGTGTGAGATCAGGAGGTGAGTAGGGAGATCACGCAGGTAGGTGAAAAGAGAAACCGCTTTTTTACCGTGTACAATGTGCTTGAGAAAAACGTACAAGAAAATTTCCATTCAGAAACAAGACCAACTTGTTTTGTTTTTTGAAGGCAAGATATCTGTAACATTTTTAGTTTGTTTATTGTTGTGCGTGAAGATTATATAACTGCTTTTTACACGCCTGAACTCTTTCATCTCCCTGCATGCTAGTGGTAATAAAAAGACTGGCCGCTACTACCTTTGGCCTTTTCGTATCTTGAAACATATTTCGTAACTAGAGACAAACATGTTCTCGACGTGCTTTGTAACTTGAAACTTTTGTTAGTAGAGGCATACGTTAGTCGTGGCATCACTGTAATAACAAACAACACAACAACGGCGACTGTGACTGACTCCTGATGTGCGCGGAGACGTGCCGCTGCTCCGCCGTGTGGTGCTGCTCCTCATAATGCTCCTGCAGCTGGTAGAAGGACTGCAGGTCTTTGTGGCACAGCGGGCACAGGAAGCCCTCCTTCACCTCGGCCGCGTCCTCGCTTAGCGACGCCATGGTCAGAGGCCAGCGGTGTGGAGACCACGGACCCTCGCCATCACTCGCACCTGCAGGGACGCAGCAGTCACACTTTACTGACAGCGCTAGTCTAGTGCTAGGACAGGACTAGTTTACCTAAATTGAGTTTCGGAGCTATATTAATGGATTACATCTCACACACTTTGTCATGGTGATAAATCCCAGCTATTTACTTAAACACCAACAACCTGACAATCAAATAAATAAAAAGCAACAATTCTCTTACATATTTCACAAGCGCGCTTTGAGACAGTTAAAACTGTGAAAAGAGCCTTACAAATGCTCAGAACTTGAACACTTCAGTTGTGTTTGTTTCTTTACTTCTTTACTTACGACTCCATCCATTCTTCGAAATACTACTTTTTAAAATACTTTATTTTTTAACTACCCAATGGCGCACAAAAATTCTACATTCTGTGAGCGTATCCATAGTGACAGGTTGGCCATATCTCCAACAGGAATCGGTCTCGCTCTGAAACTTGGAAGTATTTATCTTCATGCAAATGAACATACAAGCATGTGTATCTGTCTGCTCCTCATCCGCGTGTGTGTGTGTATCTGTTGTCATCTGTCTGTCTGCTCATCATCTGACCGGAACCTGATTCAAACTCTCCCGCTCCTCTATCCACTTATCAGGGGCTAAGCTGCGAAACCGAAGCCTCCAAAGAACCTGGGATGACTTTGCCGTTAACCCGTTAAAATCCCTCCGACGCGCGCGCGCCGCTGTGACATCGCGCGTCCTCACTTGTAGATGTAAACAACATCACTCGAGCGCTGTGTCACTTCGCGTTTCATTTTCACACTGACACATTCTTAACGGTTTCATACCTTCTCCTTCGAAGCTGGAGATCGGCGACCATCCGGCGAATCTGCAGCTTCGCGCCGCCACTTAACGCCACTGAACAATAAAACCTATCACACCGCAGATCGTGTGACTGACTGGAACAGGGCGTTAAGCTCCACTGCCGCGCATGCGCAGAGAGCAGGCGTTTCTTCTTCTGCACTATCCCCTGGTCGAAATCGGGCGACATAGAGGCTTTGGCCGTTGGCGCCCACTATCGGTGCACAACAATCAGACCATGATAAAAGTAATCGTTGATTGGGTGAGTTAGTTTCATTTCATTCAAATTTAGATTACCATAAGAGCAAAAACTAATTGTAGCTCAACAGCCTAAACCTTTGCTGAGTTCTTATATTTTTTACAATACTGCATTTTTATACTTTTTATAGTTAAAACCAATTCAAACCGATCACCCAATCTTTAAACTTGGAGTAGTGCAGCATTCAGGATTAAAAATTAAGAAAGAACAATACAATAAAATACAATAAAAACGTGAAAATACAATACGATACAATACACATGTAAAATGAAAATAAAATACAATAGAAATGCGTAATAAAAAAAAAGCTGCAAGTGGGGGCAACGTGATCAGAGTGTCCAAGAACTTTAAAGTGACCAGAAAAATAAGTATTACTTAAACGTTTTGTCACAGTTTCTGGAAACAAAGCCTCTGGAAATAATTATTTGCATGTGTAAATTTTTACATGTGTAAACATTTTTATTATAATTGTAATTTTTATTATAGTTATATAATACAACTTATATTAAACATATATAATTCATAATATAATAAACATCAAAAGAGATGTTGCTCATGCTGTTCAATAGGGGGCAGTAGAAAGCTGAGGTACTCGTTATTGACCACGAAACTACAGACGAAGAAGAAGAGAAGGCGGAAGAACTCTTGATTGTGTATCTTTGACCGAAAGCTTAATTTTAAATCGTATTGTTTACAAACACATACATTTTAAAAGCAAGCCATTATATATTGTATTGCCGCCGTTAGACATGAGGCTTTGAGATAAAAAAGAAGCAAATCTTAGTTTTTAGATGGGCGGCGGACGGCGCGTCACTGTCTCTGCAGAGTCGATGTCTTGATCGCGGTCGATCTATCAGAATGTCGCTGTTCTGGTGTCCGCACTGTGTCGGAGCCGAGAAGGCCGACGAGGACGTCCGGCACCTCGAGGTTTGCTTAAAGCGCGCGTGTGTTTGTGTGAGGTAACAGGCTAATGCTAGCACAGATGGTGTGATTCAGTACTGTGTGTGCAAGTGTGAATTATTACGTGTATGTCTGTCGTGTGTGTGTGTGAGAGAGAGAGAGAGAATGGTGTGTATAAATTGTCTAGATTTGTGTGTTTATGTCTGACACGTTTATGTCCCCGCGTGTGTGTGTCTGTGTCAACTGTTGTTGTGTGTTTGGGTGTGTTTGAATGCTTTTTAGTGTGTGTGTGTGTGTGTGTGTGTGTGTGTGTGTGTGTGTGTGTGTGTGTGTGTGTGTGGATATGTACGTGTATGTCTATCTTGCACAGGGTGTGTGTGTTTGTGTGTATGTGAGAACCGTTGTTTATGTGTGTGTGAGCCTGTCTGTCTGATATACGCTGTTGTGTGTGTGTGTATGTGTGTGTGAATGGTTTTGTGTATGTCTGTCTAACACTAGTGTGTGTGTGTGTGTGTGTGTGTGTGTGTGTACAAGTTGAATGGGGTTGTGTGTGTACCTATCTGACACCAGTGTGTGTGTGAGCCTGTCTGTCTGATATACTGTACACTGTTGTGTATGTGTGTGTGTGTGAATGGTTTTGTGTATGTCTGCCTGACACTAGTGTGTGTG
>CM051498.1:16953758-17028758 GCA_028031935.1 Paedocypris micromegethes | reverse complement strand
TTAGGAAAACGTGGTGGTGACCAGAGTGTGTTAAACAAATGAAGCTGAGCTATAAGAGGCTGATGTTGGGAGGCAGAAGAACCTTCACCATGAAGCTCGGCAGCATCTGCGTCCTGGTCTTCCTCAGCAGTTCCTGCTGGAGCTCTGAGTTTGTGCTGGAAGGAGATTATTCCATAGGAGGCTTGTTTCCTCTGTACGGGGCGGATCCCAATGCTCCTCCACCTTCTCCAGGAGCCTCTCAGTGTTCCAGGTAATCCTTCACTCACCTCACGTTGCTCTCTTCATCTCCTCCATCAGCTGATGAATGTTTCAGAAACAACTTCTGGCTCTCCGGCTATCAGATGCTCCAGGTGATGAGGTTCGCGGTGGAGGAGATCAACAACAGCTCGGCTCTCCTGCCCGGAGTGTCTCTGGGCTACAGGATCTTCACACAGTGCTCCGACACACACAACTTCCCTTCCGTCTTCAGCTTCATCTCCAGGAACGGCTCCATCAGGCCGAGTGAAGACATGGACAAGCACCACCCGGAGGTCCTGGCGGTGGTGGGGCCGTACGGCAGCACGGACACCATCACGCTGGCACCGCTCTTCACCATGTACCTCGTGCCCATGGTACAGACTAACCATGTTGGTGTGTATGTGTGCATTTCATGGTCTTTTCTTCTGAAGGTGAACTACGGAGCGTCAAGCTACACCTTGAGCGATAAACTCAAGTATCCGTCCTTTCTGAGGAGCGTTCCCAGCAACAAAGACCTGATCCAGATGATCGTCCGCATCATCCAGTGGTTCGGCTGGAACTGGATCGCATTCCTCACGGGTCGGGACGACTACAGCGCCGACGGCCTCGACCTGCTCAACAGCTTCATCGGCGATGATGGTAGCGTCTGTCTGGCCTACCAGGAGACTTTGGCTCCAGACGGCAACTACAGTCACACGCTGAGAAAGATCGACGCGCTCAACATCAACGTCATCGTGATCTTCGCCGTGACGCAGTACGCCAGCGCCATCATCAGGACCGCCGTCACGGACAACCTCAGGAACAAAGTCTGGATCGCCAGTGAAACCTGGTCCATGGACCCTCAGATCGCCGCCCAGCCTGGGATCGAGAAGATCGGCACCGTCATCGGCATCACCGAGAGGTTCCAGTCGCTCCCGGGGTTCTTAGAGTTCCTCGGCAGGTCCAGAGGAGCCGCGTCTGACCACACGGGGCAGTGTAACCAGCAATGTGAGCAGTGTGAGCGGTGCTCGGCGGATCAGATCGCCAGTCAGAGCCCCACCTTCTCCTTCGCCATCTACGCGGCCGTGTACAGTGTGGCTCACGCACTCCACGCCGTCCTGCACTGCGGCCGCGACACCTGCACCACCAACTCCACGCTGAAGCCGCATGCGGTGAGTGACGGGATGCTAATGTCCGTTACCCTCTCTACAGCCTCTACACGGGTTCAGCAAGGACTGCGTGTGTGTGTGTGTGTGTCCCCATGATCACTTGTGGGGACCTTTGTCAGGGCTTTGAGCAACAAGCTTGTTTGAGGGTCAAGATTAGGGTCGAGAGTGGGGGGATTGTATGTGTGAGCATGTGTGTGTGTGTGTGTGTGTGTGGGTGGGTGTTGTTTAGTATTCAAGTTTATAGTGGGTCCCCACTAGGACATAAATGTAATGTGTGTGTGCATGCAATTGAGTGTGTGTACAGCCATTTAGGTCTAAATTTTTATAAATATGTAATGTTCCTATGATCACTTGTGGGGACCTTTGACTGAGCTACACAACTTTTTTTGTTTGAGAATCAAGATAGATTTTTAGGGCTGGAGATAAAATACTTAGGTTAGTGAGTGTGGGCGGGTGATGAAGTGATGAAGGTAGAGTGTGTGTGAGGCTGTGAGTGAGTGATTGAGTGTGTGTGTGTGTGTGTTTGTGTGTGTGTGTGTGAGGGAAGCGTATTGTTTAGAATTCAAGTTTATAGTGGGTCCCCACTAGGATGTAAATGTAAGCATGTGTGTGTGCAGATTAAGACCTCTCCGTTCGTTGGTGTCGGTTACTTCCTCAGGGTTCCTCAGTTCTCCGTCAGTGACGTGTGGTTGTTTGTGCAGCTGCTGGCGGAGCTGAAGCGTGTGGACTTCTCTCTGAGGGGTCGTCAGGTGAAGTACGACGAGAAGGGAGACCTGAGCATCAGCTATGTCGTGGTTCTGTGGCGCACCAGCTCCGGCCCCCCACGCTTTCAGGTGGTGGGCACGTACGAGACGTATCCACGCACCAGCCTCACCATACAGCGCTCTCTGCTGCCCTGGAGCCACAACGGCTCGGTGAGGAACCGAAGGAACATTAGGTCTCGTGAAGGAGAACATGTCTGGTTTGTTAGTGATGAGTAATGTACCCTGTAATATCTTTTCTGTGTGTCTGTCGTTCGCTTCTTCTGTTTGTTGTTGTTGTTGATTGTTTTTGTTATTTTGAAGAATATATGATGGACTGATTATGAAGGTTTGATGATGAAGGACTGGTGGCAACGATCTAATGGAGGAGGTTTGAAGATGACGAATTAATGGTGATGAACTGATGATGAAGGTCTAGTGATGGACAGATAGGGCTAATGATGATGAAATGACCTAATGATGGGCGAATGATGATGATCTGATAGCAATGGATTGATGATGAAGGTCTGATGATGAAAGTATAACGATGGCTTAACAATGAAGGTCTAATGATGAAGGTCTGATGACGATGGTTTATTGAATAAAGTTTGATGGTGAAGGTGTGAGCATGATCTGGTGATGAAGGACAAAGGTGTAAAGATGTAAAGTCTGATGATTAAGGTCTGATGAAGAACTGATGATGAAGGACCAATGAGGAAGGTCATATGATAAAGAATTGACGATTAAGATCTGATTTTGAGGGTCAATTATTAAAGGTCTGATGATGAATAAGTAATGACGAAAGTCTGATGAGTCAGGTCTGATGATGAAGGTCTGATTATGATGATCTGATGAGTGCGGTCTTAGGATAATTGTCTGATGCTGATGGTCTGATGATGAGGGATCTATAGTAAAGATCTGATGATGATTTAATGATAATGATCTGATGAGGAAGGTCTTAGGATGAATGTCTGATGCTGATGTTCTGATGATGAAGGATCAATAATGAAGGTCTGAGAATGATGATCTGATGATGAAGGTGTGATGCTTATGGTCTGTTGACGAAGGATCAATAATGAAGGTCTGATGATGATTTGATGATGATGATCTGATGATGAAGGATCAATAATGGTCTGATGAGGATTTGATGATGATGATCTACTGATGAAAAACTGATGATGAATGTCTGATGCTGATGGTCTGATGACAAAGGATCAATAATGGTCTGAGGATGATTTAGTGATGATAAAGGGCTGATGATGAATATCTGATGCTGATGGTCTGATGATGATGAAGAACTGATGATAAATGTCTAATGCTTAAGGTCTCATGATAAAGGATCAATGATGGAGATCTGATGATGATTCAATGATGACGAAGGTCTGATGCTGATGGTCTGATGATAAAGGATGAATAATGAAAGTCTGATGACTGTTTTCCTGCACAGTTTCCCTTCTCCAACTGTTCGGTGGAGTGTAAGGCGGGATTCGCTCGTCAGCCCGAGGGTCTTCACTCCTGCTGCTTCACCTGCATCCGGTGCCCACGCAACAGCGCCGTGGACCCTTCTCGTGAGTCTGTGACTGAGTCCGTCACAACCAGACTCTTCATCCTCATCCTCGTCTTTTCAGGAGACCCCTACACGTGTTCTCCATGCCAAGAGGGCGAGTGGTCCGACGAGGGCAGCACGGCGTGTCAGCAGCGGACCCTCGTCTATCTTCAGCTCAGCGAAGCCCCGTCCGTCCTCCTGGTCTGCTGCTCCGCCTGTCTGATCTGTGTCCTGATCGCCGTCACCTGTCTGTTTGCGTGGCACCGTGAGACTCCGGTGGTCCGGTCTGCTGGGGGCACCATGTGCTTCCTCATGCTCTTCTGTCTGCTGGCCTCCAGCCTGAGCGTCTTCTTCTTCTTCGGCAAACCCAGCGTCATCAGATGTCTCCTGAGAAACGTGGTGTTCGCCTTCTTCTTCGCGGTCTGTCTGTCCTGCCTGACCGTTCGATCCTTCCAAATAGTTTGCGTCTTTAAAATGGCGGCGAGGTTTCCTGCGGCGCACCGGATTTGGGTGAAGCTCCACGGCCAGTGGCTGTTCGTCTCGCTCTCGTCTGTTCTTCACTTGAGCGCCTGCATCATCTGGACCAGCGTCACTCCAGACGTACCGGTGGCGGACTCCTGGTCCTTCAGAGACCAGACCATGCTGATCTGTGAGTGCAGCAACACCATGGTCATGGGAGTAGTGGTGTTCTGGAGCTGGTTCCTGGGGTTCGTCTGCCTGGTGTTCTCCTACATGGGCCGAGATCTGCCCAAGAACTACAACGAGGCCAAGTCCATCACCTTCAGCCTGCTGCTGTATAACCTGAGCTGGATCGTGTTCTACACCGCGTACTTGAGCGTCAGGAGCAATTACATCACGCTGCTCAACGCCGCCGCGCAGATCTCCAGCGTGTCCGCCATTCTCTGCAGCTACTTCCTGCCCAAGTCCTTCATCATCCTCTTCCAGCCCGAAAAAAACACTCCGGCCTACTTCCAGAACTCCATCCAGAACTACACGCAAACCATCAGCAGGACATGAGACACAAACTCGGCTGATACACACACACACACACACACACACACACTCTGCTGATCCACACACACAATATTAATGGATTAAATGACAACAAAAGCTCCTCAACTTGATATTAAACTTGGCAAAGGTTACTCACTCTTATATTAATCATATTCATTTAAATGTATTACAAATCAACTTTTATCAATTAAAACAATAATTTAACAACACACTTTTCATACGTACAATGAATAATACGTGCAACATACAATGAATAATACAGACTAATTGTGAATTTATTTTATTGTCAAAGTAATTTAACAAACATCTACTAACAAATCACAACAATATAATATTACACGGNNGAATTGTAGAAAGAACAATTGTAACCAAAAAAGGGAAAATAAATAAAATTTAATCAAAACAAAAGATATATAAAAATTAAAATTATAATAAAAAAAACTGTACACAACAAAACAAAGATAAGACTATAAATAAAACTTTAAAACACATTTACATAATTTTAGACCTTTTGTTTAATTTAACCATACGTTTAAAGTATTCAAAATAAATGGTAAAGTAAATTAAAAACAAGAGTAGAGTTCCAGAGACATTCCAACTTGTGACACTGAAGTAAAACCCAAGTTTACTATTTCAGAGATTTCCGACTCAAGATGGTCCATACGAAAATAACATTGAAACAAGAAGGAGTTTCTTGACTTTATATTGACATTACATTGAGTTTCTTTGACTTTGGGTGCAGTAGATGTGGGAAATATTACACTAATCTACGACCGACGTCAATGCCAGTGAATGGAATGTGTCGCCCTCTAGCGGAGAAACCCCCTAACATCAAATTTAAACGGCGGTTGTGACGTCACAAAGTCACGTGTGTAGCAACAACCGGTTTGCCCTAAATGTTAGCTGAACAGATGGCGAGGAAGAGTGGGAAGGAAAGTGCAATGCTCCGTCACGCCGTCCTCTCCGCTGACCGCAACGGCTGGAGATCCTTGACCTGTCCGCGGCGCGAGCTCCGCCTTGACCTCACGCTGCCGTGCGGCCAGAGCTTCCGGTACGTCACGTGACCGCACATGCTTGTACGCGCAGAGACGCGAGTAAGATAGAGAATAGCAGTTTTCCAATAAGATCTTGTAATAAAACACTGTCCGCAGCGTTAGACACATCAATGAGAGGTTTCTTATAGTCTTTCAGAGCTCTTACTCACAGTTACAGGTTATTTAAACATTCAGCACATTATAAAACACTGTAGTGAATGTACCTGCGCGTCAGAAGTTACAATAGTTTTGTGTGTTTGCAGTCAGTCACCTGATTGGTTGAGGTGTGTTTCATTAATGCAGTCTCACTTCCGTCTGTCTGTCTCTCTCGCCATCGCCGTCTCGCTCTTTCTTTCTTACTGTCCGTCTCTCTCTTACTTACTGTCTGTCTCTCTTTGTTTCTGTCTGTCTGTCTCTCTTTGTTCTGACTGTCTGTCTCTCTTTGTTTCTGTCTGTCTCTCTCTCTTTGTTACTGTCTCTGTCACTCTTTGCTACTGTCTGTCTGTCTCTCACTGTCTGTCTTTCTCTCTTACTGACTGTCTGTCTCTCTTTGTTGTTGTTTGTTTGTTTGTTTCTCACTTTTACGATCTGTCTCTCTTATTGTCTGTCTGTTTGTTTGTCTGTCTCTTTTTGTTACAATCTGTCTATCTTACTGTCCGTTTGTCTCTGTTTCTCTTACTGTCTGTCTGTCTCTCTTTGATACTGTCTGTCTGTTTTTCTCCATCTTTGTCTCTTTCTCACTGTCTGTCTTTTGATCTTTTTACTGTTTGTGTCTTTTTCTTTCTTTTTTTGATCTCCATACTGTCTGTTTGTCTCCGTCTGTCGCTCTCTCTCTCTCTCTCTCTCTCTCTCTCTCTCTCTCTCTCTCTCTCTCTCTCTCTCTCTCTCTCTCTCTCACTCTCTCACTCTCTCTCCTTATTTCTTAATGTCTTTCTGTATCTTTCTTTCCATGTCTTTCTTACTATCTGTCTGTCTGTCTCTCTTTTTTACTGTCTGTCTCTGTCTGTCCTTTATTACTGTATCTTTTTGTCTCTGTCTCTTTCTTCCTCTGTCTGCCTCTATTTCTTACTGTTTGTATGTCTGTTTATCACTCTATTTGTCTCTGTCTGTCTGTCTCCCTCTCTATGTGTCTATCTTTCAGATGGCGTGAGACAGCAGACGGTCACTGGACCGGTGTCATGGCTGGACGCGTCTGGACTCTGACTCAGAGCGAGGACACGCTGTGGTATTACGTGTATCCCCGGGACCCACAGGAAGCCAAAGTGGAGAAGGAGTCGGAGGAGGAGTCAATGACCACAAGAGGCGTGGCAGTAAAGGGGGTGGAGCCGACAGGAGTGAGTGAGGAGGAGGAGCTTCTTAGGGATTATTTTCAGCTGAGCGTGAGTCTGCAGGATCTGCACCAACACTGGAGCAGCGCAGACGAGCATTTCAGCCGCACCGCACACGCCTTCACAGGTAACGCCGTCCCGCCGCTCTCACGCACAGTGTTCATTTTGACAAAGTTATTGTCTTTTGACTAAAACTCAGTTTAGTTTTAGTCCCAAACTAGTCATCTTAATTTGTTTTAGTTTTAGTCTAATTTTAGTCGACTAAACTGTTGTGGTATTTAGTTACAGTATAGATTTAAGTTAAGTTACAGTATAGATTTAGTCAATGAAAATATAAGTATATATTAATATAATAATATATAAGGTATATATTTTAAATGTTTACTAAAGTTGCTATGTCAAAGAAATCTGAATAAGTAGTTAACTGTGAACATATCAAATATATACAAAATTTTACTTTTTTACAAATATATACTAATTTTACAAACATTTGTTTTTCTTGAACTTATTTTCATGTACTTTTATTTCAATCCAAATAAATGTATTCCCATAAATGAAACCTCAACAAAGAGAAAAATTAATACAGTAAAATAAAATGGATTATAATGGCATCACGTTTATAAGTAACAAATGGTTGCACGGTTAAGGTTGCACGGTAAAAAAATTAAGCTTCAATCTGCAGATGGCTCTTCAGGTGTGCTGTGTTTTTGCCCGTGATTGTTGCTTCACACGTGGCGTACAGATATAAAATGTCCCGTTGAATGTAAAATGAATCCATATATCTGACCGTTTTTTTCCTGCCGGAGAAGACGTTATTGAAGACGCTTGCGTCTATATCTACCTTGCCAGCTGAAAGGCTTCGTGTCCTGATTGGTTCTCTTTGCGTTTGCACCTGCCTTTCTCCACAAGCTCTGGTTTTGATTGGACGTCATCACGCAAGGCATTTTTGTTTAGTTTTTATTTGTTGACGAAAGTGTCAATAAATGTAGGTATAGTTTTCGTTCCTGAGCAGGAGTTTTTATATAGTTCTCGTTCTGTTTTTGTCAGGGAAAAAGTTTCGTTGACGTAGACTATAATGAAAATATTTTGTCGATGAAATTAACACTGCTCACGCCTGTGTGACCTCAGGGGTCCGACTGCTGCGGCAGGAGCCGGTGGAGTGTCTGTTCTCCTTCATCTGCAGCTCCAACAATAACATCTCACGCATCCAGAAGATGGTCAGCGCGCTGTGTGACGCTCTCGGACCGCTGCTCGGACGCATCGATGACCTGCGCTACCACGACTTCCCCTCTCTGCAGGCGCTCAGCGGTAACACACCCACCAGCACCACCCTGTTTCTCACATTTTAAGGCGCGTGATTAATGTCTGTTGAAGTAATATTTTTCACACACACAAGGATTATAAGGCTGCCCACTGCCCCGGGTTTGTGTGTGGAGCTTCACTCTGTCTTCTGACCTGCACAATTTATCGCTAAAAGATCGCTATCTCGATTCCACCCACCCCTTGCGAACTTATACGATTCAGCCAGGCTCGTCTGATCTTGTGATAACACCATTTCAAATGTTTCTGTGGAATCAAATTAGTGCAAAAAAGAATTTCTTCACACATATTCACGTTTGTGTGCAAATCTCTTCGGCTTGAGTAGAAATCGTTTGACTCCTTGCTCTGATTGGTCAAAGCAAACCCATTGTAAAGCCCCACCCACCACGACAAGATTCTAAAATCGATTGAAAAATGTAACAGATATAAAAAATTTTGTCTTTATGTCATTTCTTTTACATCACATTACATGCATTATTTTTCCTTACATTTATTTGCATTTAAAGCAAAGCGTAATGTGTGTTATTCTATTGCTGTTTGACAACCTGATGTTCAGGGCTAAATCTTTAAAAAAAAAATAAAAAAAAATCTTTTTTCTAAACAAAAAAACGGTGATTGTCATTTCATCCAGATTCGTGCACTGATTATACATTTGTGTATATACGTGTGTATATATATATATGATAGATGATATATACATTGTATATATGTTACACATATGTACACATTGTATAGAGTGTGTATATATATATATACACACACACACACACACACACACACACACACACACACACTATACATAAGCCAAATGAACATATCATCTTCTTTGGCGACTTTTTCTAAAACATTTTCTAGTCGCTTGCCGTGTGTTTGCCACATTGTCAGCAGTGTTTCACGCTAGGAATAGTGACTAGTCAAAAGTAGTCAAAATCTAGCATAGTATTAAATGTTAATTTGGCTTGCCATAGCTCACTCTTCCTCTCTAAGTTTTTGTCGCGATCTAACTTGCTCTTCTGGTCATAGCCGATAGTCTGAACAACAATGGACATATTTTTCCTTTTTAACTGACTCTTTTTTTTTTTTTGTGAACTTGAACTTAAATGAACTTGAACTTAAGTATTACTCTGTGAATCTGTGCCCCAATAAACTGTAAAGTGGTGCAGCTTTATAGCACCGACCATAATTATCATTTGCATAATCAGTAGGGGTGTGGCGATTACGATCTTGTAACATCAACAATTTTTGAATGTTTTAAAAAAACTTATGCTCTTGATATTTTTTCACAAATTTTTTTATTTAAAAAAAAATCTAAATATTGTCTTGTCTCGTTATCGTGAACTTAGTGTCTCATCTCTTCTCGTGGGAACAGTGTAATAATCACTCAAGAATAACTAACATTATGGCATCGTTATTATACAGTGCAGTCGATTTAAGAAAAACAAAAGTATTTTTTGTTCGCCTTATAGGGTGCTTTCACACCTGCCTTTTTTAGTTCGATTGAATCGCACCAGACGGCGGTGTGGAGCAGCGCTTGCGTGACTTGGGCTTCGGCTATCGTGCTCGTTTCCTCCAGCAGAGCGCGGGAATCATTGTGACCTCCCGTGACCCCGGCTGGCTGGAGTCGCTCCGCGCTGCCCCCTACCTGCAGGCCAGAGACGCGCTGACCGCACTGCCCGGCGTCGGCCTCAAGGTCACCACACGCGTCACACTCGCCTCAGAGGTCAAAGGTCGTGACGGGGGTCTGTTGTCAGGTGGCGGATTGTGTGTGTCTGATGTCTCTGGACAAGCGCGAGGCCGTTCCCGTCGACACACACGTGTGGCAGATCGTCCAGCGCTATTACGGGTTTGCGGCGGGAGGTCGGAAGAGCCTGACACACACGCTCTACACACACATCGGTACGACACACACGCGTCGGCCCTGCCCCCTGCTGGTCTGAGCGAAGCTGTCTGTGTGCAGGGGACTTCCTGAGGGGCCGCTGGGGCCCGAGCGCCGGGTGGGCTCAGTCTGTGAGTGACACGCCCCTCTGACCTCTCTGACCCGGCACTGACCCGCCTCCCTCACAGGTTCTGTTCTGCGCCGAGCTGAAGAGGAACCAGCCGCCCGCTGCCCAGAGGAAGAGGAGACGGGAGCCTTCATCAGAGCCAGCGCGGAGCTAGAGCTCAGGACTTCAGCCTGCTGGTCATCTGACTGCTGAGTTTGACCCGGGCGATTGGTTCCGAGGTTTCCGTGATTCTCTTTGGTCCAGACATGTTCCTGTGTCACAGTGAGTGTCTCAAGCCATGATAGGCAGAACATTAGGGGTGGACTGATGGATGAATGGATGGATGAATGAATAGATTGACGAACGAAGAGACAGATAGATGGATGGATGATGGACGCACAGACAAGACAGGTAGGTCATCGGCTAGATCGTCAGGTAGTCAGATGAATGGACGGAAGAACAGACAGACAGGTCAGAGTCAGATGGACAGTCAGGTAAAGAGTCAGATAGTTGGATGGATGAATATATGGACGGATGGACAGACAGGTTGAGATGAATGGATAGAAATATGGATGTACAGACAGACAGGCAGAGTCAGATGAATGGAAAGACACGGATGGACAGACAGGTAGTCAGATGGATGAACAGACAAGACAGGTAGAGATAGACACATGGATAGACAGACAGGTAGAGTCAGATGGAGAGATAGACACATGGATAGACAGACAGGTAGTAAGATGGATGGATAAACCAACAGACAGATGGACAGACTCGTGGATGGACAGACAGGTAGTCAGATGGATGGAAAGACAGGTAGAGTCAGATGGAGTCTTGCTCAACATTGAATATATTCAGAAAACCAAGGATTTGTAGTAGAACTATAGAATAAACACTTTGTATGGGATACACGCTTATTTCCTTTGTGTGTATTGGAACACAAACTATCTGGCCCCGGCTGTCTGACAGACCGTCAGTTCGACAGATAGACGTATATATATATATATTGTCAGACAGATACTACTCAATCCCAGAGGGAGATCTGGACAAACAGGACATTCCTCCAGCCGCTTGAGACTGCAGTTGGAGGCCGGTCTGTGTCTCTAAACCAGTAGAGGAAGGAAGTGGGATGGGAATTATGGAGGAATCAGGGACGACGTTCTGTCAGCCTCCAGAATCCCCGTCACAGAGTGTCAGACTGGCCCCGGTCAGACGATTCTCCAGGTTTCGTTTTCCTTTTCTTTTGTTACGGTATTTTATTTAATTGTCAATGTCCTTGTTAATTGCAGTTTTGTACAGAATAGAGACAGTGACTCTGACAATCACTTGTAAATTAATCTGAACTGAAACAAATGTCATTATAATCGAGTGAAATTTCGATTTAATTTATGGGAAATGACTGCAACGCTCCAGTACAGATGTGAAAATCGTTCTGAAGTTTATTCATATTCGACTGACACAGTAACAGCAGCAGTGATGTGTGTTCAGATCTTCCCGGGGTCTTCCTTCAGCGTCACGGTCCTGTTGAACACCAGCTGAGAGAGAGAAAGAATCACATTAGTAAAAGAAAGTCAGTGAGAATGTGAACAAAGCAGGAGAAAGAGTCAGAGATAAAAGTGTGAACATAACAGGCAGAAAAAGAACAAGCGAGACATTCAGTGGGGAAAAAAAGAGACAAGAACGAATGTGTCTGAGATGGTGTGTGATAAAGACTGAGGTAGTGTGTCTGAGATGGTGTGCAAGAAAGACTGAGTCTTTATCACACACCATCTCAAACACACTGAGACGTTGTGTTCAATATAGTGTCCGAGTAAGATTGAGATAGTGAGTCCGAGATAGTGTGTCTGAGGTGAAGTGTGATAAACTAAACTGAGGTAGTGTGTCTGAGGTGGTGTGTGATAAAGACTGAGATAGTGTGTCTGAGGTGGTGTGTGATAAAGACTGAGATGGTTCGTGGGAGAGGCAGAGAGTGTGCGAGAAAGACGGAGATAGTGTAATCAAAACTGAGATTGTGTGTCCCTGAGTGTGGGACGAGAGACTACTATTACTACAGGAGCAAATTATATTTAGTGAAGTTTTAATCTCCGTAATGTAATACAAACCACTGACACTAACCTGCTTTACAACAATGTGTGTGTATACCTTGTGTTCTGTGCTGTCGGGGTCCACAGAGAAATATCCCACCCGCTCAAACTGAAACTTCTGGAAGGTCTTTGCTGATCTCACAGATTGCTCTACACATGCGTTGTCCAGGACCGTCAGCGAGTTCTACACACACACACACACACACACACACACACACACACACACACACACAATCCCAAATGATTATTATTCCTTTTTTAGATGTTAAAGCAACATCAGTTCTTCCGGAAGAGAAAGTCTCACAGGGTTGATGTCACTCAGGAATCCACCAGGAACCTCAGCTGGATCTTCTGGGTTTCTGTGGAGGAAGCTGCAGACAGACCGGATCAACTGAGATCTCTCACACACACACACACACATACACACACTTACAGCGGCTCGTACAGACGCACTTCACAGCGCAGCGGCTCGCTCACCCACTGGATGAACGCCTTGGGTTTCTCCACCGCGTCGGTGCTGGAACATCTCACCTCCAGCTCACACACGTCTCCAGCCGCGTCCTGCTCCAACACAAGCGCTTCATCACCACACCAGCTTCACTCAGAGAGACAGGTGACCTCTGACCTTAATCACGCGCTGGACGGTGATGACGAAGCCGGCGTGTCTCAGTCCCACCGGCTGATCCGGGGTCAGACGCTTGTAGCCCTTCTCCATGATCTACAGCACACACACACACTCGCATCACACGCACCGCATAAGCCGCGTCAGCACACACACCTCCCTGAAGTCGCCGCGTTCGATGAAGATGGTGCGAGAGAAAGGCACAAGATGGCAGCCCCGGCTCTCATCAGCGGGGAAGTCCGGCACGTGGATCTCCTTCTGCAGTTACAGCAGCACACGTTAATAATTCATATTCCTATTAACAATAATAATAAATATTGCTATTAACATCAACACTAAATATGGCTATTAACCTCAACAATACAAATTATTGTTAACGCTAACAATAAATATAGTTATTAACGTGAACAATATTACCATTAATAATATTGTTATTAACGATATTAATAAATATTGTTAACGCTAACTTTTAACATTGTTATTAACGTTAACAAAAACATTGTTATTACAGTTAACGATAAACATTGTTATTACAATGTTTGACAATAACGTTGACAATAAACGTTGTTATTACCACTAATAAACATTGTTATTACCGTTAATAATAAACCGTTATTACCGTTAACGATAAACATTGTCATTACTGTTGACAATAAACATTGTCATTAACGTTGACAATAAACATTGTTATTACCACTAATAATAAACATTGTTATTACCGTTAATAATAAACATTGTTATTACCGTTAATGATATATTGTTATTATTGTTAATAATAAACATTGTTTATTATTTACAGTAATAACAATTTATCATTAACAGTAATAACATTGTTGCTACCATTAATAAATATTATTAACAATAACATTAATAAACTAGTTAAAACGCGTTAGGAAGCTCGACACCTGTGCGTCCGCCGGCAGGTTAGTGATGGTGACTCTCAGCGGTTCCAGCACGGCCATCACGCGAGGGGCAGAGTCATTTAGCACCTCTCGAACACACGCCTCCAGCAGGTGCGGCTCCATGGTGGTCTGCGCGACGGTCACGCCCACCTAAAGACACGCCCACAGTCAGCTTCAGGCAGACGCTTGAGGTCATGTGAGGGGGAGGAGCCGACCCGGGCGCAGAAGTCGTTGATGGCTTGAGGTGGGAAGCCACGCCTCCGCAGCGCCGTGAGGGTGAAGAGTCGTGGATCATCCCAATCCCTGCGAGACACACCCGGGTCAGCGGAGGACACGCCCCCCCACATCCTCGCCCACCTACCGGACGACGCCCGTCTCCACCAGCTTGATGATCTTCCTCTTGGAGACGACGGTGTAGGTGAGGTTGAGGCGGCCGTACTCCCACTGCACGGGGCAGTACACGTCCAGCGCGTTACACAGCCAGAAGTACGAGGAGCGTCTGCACACACACACACACACACACACACACACACACCACATGTGTTTGTCAATTACACACGCCATGATTTCTAGTTGCAGAACAAAAATATGCCAAAAAACATGTTTTTCTGGATGTAATTTGTGGAAATTGTAGCAATTTGTCTGTTTTTTTTTGGTCATTTTTGGATTTTTTTTTTTTTTTTTTTCAGTTCACACATTTTAAAACACTCACCAAAAGCTAGTGGTGATCCTGCTTTACCAGTATAATCGCTACAGATGTTAGAGATCATACATGGAAACCAATCAGAGTTTAGGATCTTATACTTGTCAGGAGGAGTTTGGGATTCAGCCGCAGAAATGCTCTTTACATTCGTTCAACCTTTCAGATTAAATGCTAATTATCTGCAAGAAAAGACCACCGATACCATCGACCGTCATTACTTTGCTTGAAAATTTGGATTCACACGGTTACTTTTTGCGAATTGTCTCCTTTTATTACACGGGCTAGCTTTATTACTCCGGGCTACAAAACCATTTATTAACTTTATAACACAAGCTATAAAACAATTCGTCCACTCGCTGCAAAATTTCGGCCTTGCTTTGCCGTTTCTTTCAATTCTGTTCAATAGCAAGAAATTGATAGGTTTAAAGAAATCGGGGAGGAACCACAGCACTACTAAATTACGTTAATTGTGGGTCTCATCGCAGGGGGAGGAGGTACTGCACTGCTAAATAATGTCAATTGTTCGTCTCATTACAGGGGGAGGGGCTACAGATCGTCCAAAAGCAAACGATTTATGTTTTTTTTTCAAGAATGTTGTATCAAGATGTTGAAATATATGTTTAGTGTTAATAGAAAATAGTGTTTATTTAGAATTTAATGTTTGGAGATAATCTTACTTTAAAAATAATATTTTGGCTGACATACATTATTCAGCTATTTATTATATTGGTTGTCGCTAGAAATCACACACAATGTATAAGATAAGAGAAAAATATATGTATGTATACATGTATGTGTGTGTGTCAAAAGACATTGTAGATTCTGGTTCACATTTTTTCCCGTTTATGTATTTAAGTAAATTAATTTCTCATCTTATTGTGTTAGTGTACAAAATTGATAAGAAGCTCAATGTTGATCCAGAGACTATTCTCATACTTGATCTAGTCAGTTGGTGATCTAGAACTTTATTACACGGGCTACAAAACAATTCAACGGCAGAGGAGATTCATTTGATTGGACAATCCGGAGGGAGAGTGTGCTGATGTCATGTGTCATGTGACAGACCTGGCCTGGAACTCTTTGGTGCAGAGTGAGTGTGTGATGTGCTCGATGGAGTCACACAGACAGTGCGTGTAGTCGTACGTGGGGTAGATGCACCTGCACACAAACTGCGCATGAGAGACTGTGAGGTCACAGAGAGTGGGCGGGGCTCACCAGGCGTCTCCGGAGCGGTGGTGCGGCGTGTACTTGATGCGGTACGCCACCGGGTCCATCTTGCCGTCCTCCATGATCAGCTTCATGCGGAGCGTGGCCTGGCCCTCGGCGAACACACCCTGCTTCATGCGCTGGAACAGCAGCAGCGACTCCTGCGGGGGGCGCTCTCGCCATGGCGACGCCTCCACGTTGTGGCCCTTCAGCTCCTCGCCCGACTGGTGACACACGTACGCGTGACCTCTGACACAAACACGCGGAGCCACGTCAGCGCCGCTCAAACACAGCTGAGCGCAGACTGACAGGAAGTGAGGCAGGAAACCCAGTAAACTAAACCGAAACAACACCGAAGATTATGATGTCTGTCTCTCTTCACCTATGATTACAACTGTCTGTCTTTCTCCGTCTGTGATTACAACTGTCTGTCTTTCTCCGTCTGTGATTACAACTGTCTATCTCTCTTCGTCTGTGATTACAACTGTCTGTCTCTCTTCGTCTGTGATTACAACTGTCTGTCTCTCTTCACCTGTCATTACAACTGTCTGTGTTTCTCCGCCTGTGATTACAACTGTCTGTGTTTCTCCGCCTGTGATTACAACTGTGTGTTTCTCCGCCTGTGATTACAACTGTCTGTGTTTCTCCGCCTGTGATTACAACTGTCTGTGTTTCTCCGCCTGTGATTACAACTGTCTGTGTTTCTCCGTCTGTGATTACAACTGTCTGTGTTTCTCCGTCTGTGATTACAACTGTCTGTGTTTCTCCGTCTGTGATTACAACTGTCTGTCTCTCTTCGTCTGTGATTACAACTGTCTGTCTCTCTTCGTCTGTGATTACAACTGTCTGTCTCTCTTCACCTGTGATTACAACTGTCTGTCTCTCTTCACCTGTGATTACAACTGTCTGTCTCTCTTCACCTGTGATGTGGCGCAGTGGGTAGCGCTGTCGCCTCACAGCAAGAAGGTTCTGACTGTGACTCGTGGTGTGAGTTCGAGGCCGGTCGGGGCCTTTCTGTGTGGAGTTTGCATGTTCTCCCCGTGCTTGCGTGGGTTTCCTCCGGGTGCTCCGGTTTCCCCCACAGTGAGAAAAACATGTGTTTTCAGGTTAATCTGGCCGTGTGGGTGTACGAGCGTGTGGTGTGTATGCCCGAGTGAAGGGGACGCTGGCGCAGATTGGCTGCCGCTATTTCACCGGGCAATTGGTGTGTATGTGAATGTTGTGTGTCATGTAAGGCGACCTTGAGTGTCATGAAAGGCGCCAATAAATAAAAAAAATCGAATGAATTATTATTATTTATTACAACTGTCTGTCTCTCTTCACCTGTGATTACAACTGTCTGTGATTACAACTGACTGTGTTTCTCCGTCTGTTATTACAACTGTCTGTCTCTCTCCAACCACATCTATCTGTGATTACAACTGTCTCTCTCTCCAACCACATCTATCCATAATTACAACTGTCTGTCTGTCTGTCTGTCTCTCTCCAACTACTCCTGATTACAACAGTCTCTCTCTCAAACCACATCCATCCATGATTACATGTCTGTCTGTCTTCATTAAGAAAATTGTCTGTCTCTCTCAATCCATTAATATATCCATCCGACTCTCTTCAACCACATACACATCTTCTATAAACTACAGTACAGTACTTCTACGTAACTACAGTACTTCTATGACTCTGTCTGTGGCCTTTGACTTTGTCTGTCAAAGTCTTAATGATAATCACAGCCATTTACTTAACACCAACAACCAGACAATCAAATGAATAAAAAGCAACAATTCTCTTACATATTCACGCGTGCGCTTTGAGACAGTTTAAACTGTGAAAAGCGCCTTACAAATACTCAGAACTTGAACTTGAATCGGTTTGTCTTCATCCCGTGATTAGACTCGCATTCATCCAGACATTGCGCTTATTCAAATTGGACTGTTCCACAGCAGGAGAAACAAACCCTCAAACTCGTCCATCATTCTCCAACTTCACAGTAAATTGTTCAGTGACAGTCATGATTGTGTTCCCCAATGGTGAAAATTAGTGTTGCACAATCACATTTTTGGCATTGAGTTGAGAAATGCAGATGTAGTGACCTCACCTGCGGATCAGATCCACCGCCAGATCATACAGCCGCTGGAAGTTATCGGAGGCGTGAGTGACGGCGAACGGCTCGTACCCTGAAACACACACACACACACTCAGTACCAGATGTACCAGCCCTGAAGGCCTGCGTGAGACGGACCGAGCCACTCCACCATGTCTCTGATGGCGGTGAAGTATTTCTCCTCCTCCTTCTCTGGGTTGGTGTCGTCGTAGCGCAGGAAGCAGATGCCATCGTTCGCCTAACACACACGCACATTACATCACACGCTGCATGATTCTAGCCTGGTTCATTCTCATGTACCTTAGCAAAGCCAAAGTTGAAGTTGATGGCCTTGGCGTGACCGATGTGAAGGATTCCGTTGGGCTCGGGGGGGAAGCGCGTGCGGACCTGTGGTGAGGAGACGCTGCGTTAGGGTCAAGGAGGCGGGCCGGAGTTTGACCGCTCTCACCTGTCCTCCGGTGATCTCCAGGTGCTGCTTCAGCAGATTCATGGTGTTGGGCGTCACAACGTAACCCTCCGTTTTATAGTTTTCACCTACACACACACACAAGTTCAGCTCCAGCACTAATTAACATCCGCACATTCATTCAAAACACAGTCTTGAAGATTCAGTCTGAAATTTTAATTTGTCCAGCGATTTATAACATGAACTCAAGCACATTGTAATTTACTTAATCTTTAAGCGTTTTAAATGAAACGACATTTTCGCATCATAAGTTGCAGAGAAATGTATAGGCTTGAAGAAATGTTGCAGGGGGAGGAGCTCCTGCACTGCTAAATGATGTTTAGCAATGATTCATATGAATCAATGTCACAATTAAAATAAGATTTTTTTTTATACATTTCAAGGACTTTCAATAGTGAAAAGCTCTTTTAAGTTGTTATTAATTTATTGTAATTAGTTTTGTGCGCTTGTAACTGTGAAAAGCGCCCTACAAATGCACTGAACTTGAACTTTTAAACGTATTGAAAAATATCAACATCACGACTGGGTTTTCAGATGTAATTTCTTGTAAGATTAGGACAGTAATCTTTGCTCATTTCAGACTAGAGAATAATCAAAGAAATAAGAAGAAACCAGCAATAACAAGGAAAAACTAATTTACAATTGACAAAAATGTAAAAATGGGGTTATGACACTGAATTGGTGCTGGTGTTTCAGCTCTGTGTGTGTGTGCAGTCTGAGCTGGTCACCTGGTTTGTGAAACTTCACAGCTTCTCCTCTGAGCTGCTCCATTAGCGACTTGCGTTCCACGTCCCCTGCAGCCAGAAACACACACACGTGGTCAGAGACGAACACGGTCAGACAGTGTCACTGGTCTCACCGTTTGGTACAGAACTCCTCTGCTGCTCCTCCGCTCGCGGTCTGGGCGTCTGAGGAGAAAAACACGTCACCTGACTGCTGTTCTGATCAGTCGCTCACACTCACCTTTGGTTTTTTCTCATGATCGGCCAAAGTTTTTGAACCTAGAAGCTGCAGAACCTGAAACAATAGAAAGAAACACTCAGATGACCTTTTGACCCTTGACCTTGCTGCTGCAGAGACACACAGACCTGCACATCCACTTCCGTCTTCAGCATCTTCCCATCAGCCCATTTGAGAGCCGCTCTGGCCTCACCTGAACACAGGAACACAGACAGTCACACAACTCTAACACACACACACACACACACACACACACCCATAAGAATCCCCATGTTGTAGTGATATCTTTCTGCCAACAGCTGTTCTTTGTGTTTCCTGATGATCAATTCCACCTGTGAAAAACAAAATAGTTCACATCATTTTGACTAATCACGGCAACATGAGCTTGTGCGTCAGAGCTGCACAATTCTGGAAAACATGAGAATCACAAATTATTTGCTTAGAATAAAGATCACAAATCTGGAAAAGTTTTTTTTTATTTTAAAGATTTAACTTTGAAGACCATGGTATACAGTATATTAAATACTACTACCACTAATAATAATAATAATATTAGAATAACGTATTACTCTTTGTAAATTAAAATAAATGCAAGGATAAATTATGTGATGTAATGTTGAAGTAATGATGTAAAGAAAACAAATATTTAAAATCTTTTATAAACTTTTTTATTTTCGCAAAATCTAGTAATAGTTAAAAAAGTCCTGATTTATAATGAAGCGGACAAGACTTGATGAGAGAAAGAGACTGTGTGTGTACTTACAGCATCCTCCACCTGTTCAGGAGTGACTGTCACACCCACACCACACGCCTCCTCAAACTCATGGCGCGGCAGCGGATCTTCAAGGTGGATCTTCACAAACTCCAACGCCGCTGAAAATAGAGAATCACAGGTAAACACCAACAGACCAAAACCATCAACTCACAAAAACATTTAGATTCTCAGCAGAGAAACACACTTAACGAGAACGAGTGAAAAGCATCTGGACCCGTGATGGAACACCCCCCCCCCCACACAACACACACCACACACACACACACACACACTTTCTCTTACTCTACATAAGACAAACACACTTAGTTTCTTTTACTCTCCATTACACACACGTGTAAATTTATTCACAAACAAGAGAGAGCGACAAACAGTGAAAATGAAAGTGAAAGTTACATTGTGTGAAAGAAAAAAAGTTAGGGGCGTGTGTGTAAAACTTTCACTTCGCTTGTAATTAATTTGCCAAGTGGTGTGTGTGTGTGTGTGTGTGGTGTGTGTGTGTGTGTGTGTGTGTGTGTGTGTGTGAGTGCGAGACGTTTTGCAAGGTGACAAAATTAAGAGTGTGTGAGAGTGTGTGTGTGTCAGACTGACCTGACAGCTGCAGGTCGGAGCTGATCTTGTGAGTGATGATATATTCTGTGAGGAAGGACAGTCGGTTGGGGTCTTTCAGGCGGGTCACCATGCTGTAGAGGATCTTCCCTGTGGCCAGGTCGATGTCCGCGGATCCCAGCAGCGCATGCGCCTGAAACGACAACACTTTTACTCATGTCACCGGTATAAGCCCGCGGAGACGCCGTGTACTTCCGCCTTGTCCCTTTAGTAAAGACAGTTTACCAGTTCAATGGCGTTCCTGAGTGTGGAGGAAATAGCCTCATTTTTCAGCGTTTCTTTGGCTTTTTGCTCACTAAGGCCAATTGACGTGAAGAGCGACACGGTGTCCGCCATTGCTCTGCCTCCCTCCACGTGAACGGCTTTCACTTCCGTTACGTTGCCAGGGCTGCGATCTATTGGTTGACGGAGTACGTCCCGGAATAAAACTTCCACCAATTAGAAACCGAAAAGAATTAACTTGGTAAATCTTCATAACAGTTGCGTCAGACTATTCAGAGATTAATATGTGAAATGTTGTCTTTAATCTTTTTTGTCCAACTATAAATGTGTTTTTTTTTAAATAAACGTTCTTATGTTTGTCAAATTTTACATTTGTAGCTTCGTTTAAAAGTCAGTGTGTCAAAATGTTATTGCATTAAAAAATATATTCGGAATGTACCTATTAATTTAGAATAATTTCTTGAATACTGCATATGTGGCCTAATAAATATAATGCAGTAGTCCAATAAAGAACTTTCTTATCTTCTCTTATCTTATTGATATATAATGAATACAGTATTTATAAATATATCAGCTGCGAGTATTGATTATTAGCGTTTTAGCCATTTTTGGGTTGGCCATGTGATCACTTAGATAATGAGCATAAAATAAAGTGATCCACAACCATTTCTAGTAATAAACAAGAACATAAACACGTAAGACTGACGCAACAGCATCCTCTGTGGGAGATTTGTGTAATTGTTCTTTGGCCTCCAGAGGCGCTATAGCACCATAATAATTTTAAATTTTGTTTTTTTTGAATATAATTTGAATTGAAATTACCTTTATTAGTCCCGCAGTGGGGAAATTACATCTTACAATAAGAGAGAGAGAGAGCACAAAAAAGCAGCATAAAAAAGAACTTATATTATATATATACACATACACATTTATAAATAATTACAAATAAACAAACAAACAAACTTGAACATAATAATAAACATAAATAGCACATTAAAAAATAAAAATGGTGAATGTAGGCAGAGCAGCCGATGGAGGTTCTTACCAATATAACACTGATTTATGGTCAATATGGGATTACCGAAACCTCAAAGATTAAAAAGTAAAATTAGAGCAAGCAGTGGAAGTGAATATAAATATAAATGCATTGAAATAAAAGTCATTGCAAATTGAACTTGCATTTGTATTGAGCTTTTTGTCCCGTTACCGCCCAAGTCCAAGCGAATGCACACTTTCGTGCCTGTGTGTGTTATCATGAACACACTTCAAACTCAATGCAATGGAAATTCAAAACACTGTACAAACTACATTTGTGCAAATCTCTGGTATATGGTTCCATAAACGAGGATAAAGTACCTGTAGTAAGTTTGTACTTATAACTACAGATCTTAGGTTTATTCTTAATATTCTCGTCACGTCTTGTGTGACGACAAAAATGGAAAATGTGTACGACAAAAACGCGCATTATATTATTTCATAAGTTTACATCTACGTTGTGAAATATGGTAAACGGAGACTCTCTTTTCAATTGAAAACTCGCATTATTCCTAAACTCTTCCAAGTTTTTTTCCATTTAATATATTAGTAAGAACAAAAGAACGAGAGTTGAGTTTATCAATAAGAAACAAAAAATCCCCAATTTCTCATTTCTTTTTTGAACATTCTCGTTACTCGGGCGACCTGGCGTTGCCATGGTGGCACGCGGAGTTGTTTACACGTGTGACGGAAGTGACGTCAGGCCGCTCACTCGGTAGCTTCTCGCGGCATTCCGCTTCATGTCCCGCTGGCTTCGCTCTTCTTCTTCCTTCTGTGCTCCGGTCGCAGCCATTCGTGGCTCAGCACCTCCTTGGTGGTCCGCTTCAGAGCCAGGAACAGGTCTTTGAGGAGTTGCTTGCAGGGCGCGGAGACGGACAGTTTGTCCACCTCGCGGATCGACTGGATCGGCTTCTTGCTGAGCATGTGATGGAGGACGAAGCCCATGTAGAAGACGTCCAGTGTGAAGAGCACGCACGTTTTGCAGCAGGACCTCTGACAGCTCCTGCTGAAGTTGGCGAGCTTCAGGTTCATGTCTCGGTCGAGCAGGATGTTGCAGCTCGCGATGTTCCGGTGCGCGACGTTGGCGGTGTTGTGCATGTAGTCGACGGCGCGCGCGAGCTGGAAGAACAGCTTCCGCGCCTCGTCCTCCACCAGCGGGTTCTTGTCCGACAGGTAGTTGTAAAGGTCTCGGAAGTGGCAGTACTCCATGACTATGCAGGCCACGGAGGGGTTGTGGTGGGCCTCCAGGGTCTTGACGATGTGCTCGTGCTGGAGAACCGACGCGATCTCCAGGTGTCTCTTGACGCTGCCCGGTGACGTGTTGGCTTTGTTTATAACTTTGATGGCGACGTCCTTCCTGCGCGTTAGCGAAAGGGCCACGATGACCGTTTTCGCGTTGGCTAGTTTCTTGGCGCCCTCGAAGCCCCACCGGTGAAGCTCCTCCGTCAGGCTCATTTTGAAAACCAGTGTTCGGGCCGCCTCACGCGCTCCGTTTTATGCTTTTCAGCGATCATGAATCTTCCGTGCGCCACCACGTGACGGTGTGAGGGACACGTCACGTGACACCAGGCTGCGACCGTTTTAACTCACACGACTTCATTTATTTTTTAAGTAAACTCAATTAAAAGCCACACATTTAAACTCAATGTAATTCATTAAACGTGTGTTTCAAGCCAAAATGCGGTTTGAAATCTTTTGAGGTTTACACACAGAAATTACGTGCAATAAAACAAAGATGCCTCAACGGATTATTTCAAAAGTCTGAAAAACGTCAGAAGAAAATGGTCTTTTTACGTATTTTAAATAAAACTCACTTAAAGCGACACAAATACATTTGAGTTATTTAAACGTGTTTATCAATCCAAAACCTAAAACTCTCCAAACCTAAAAATCACCATACACACCCCATAACTATATACCAGTACACACACACACACACACACACACACAGACGAAGCCAAACATAAAATATTTGAAAAGTCAGAAGAATAAATCGGAGACCATTTTTCATGTATTTTAATCAAACTCACATAAAGCGACACATTTAAATACATTTTTGTTAAATCCAAAAAGAAGATTTGATCATGGAGCTCTAGATTTAGATCTAGATTCATTCCCTCTCTCTCTCTCTCTCTCTCTCTCTCTCTCTCTCTCTCTCTCAAATAGAGAGAACAGAAATAACATCCATTAAAACAGACATGCATTAGCAAATATTTTCAAAAGTCTGAGTATCTTCAGGAGCAGAATGAATCAGAGGTGAAGAACATCACAGTAGTGTGAGAAGTTCCAGAGCCGATGGTGCTTATACGTCAGTGGGCACCATCATACGTTATAAACAAACATCGCAGTGTTGGGGAGTGGGAGATGGAGCGGAACGATCAAAGGTGAAAGGTGACTTTCAGAAGCTCCATTGATCCAAGGTGAGGGACATAATCCAGAGCCTGATGAAGATCAGAATATGCTGAGGTCTCCACTCTCCACGAGGCATCTTTCAAAAGTGTGGATCTACGCTTGAGACAGGCGTTAAAGATATGCTCCATTACTACAGCGTTCATCTGCGCAAAACTCAAAGTTGCTGGCTTTACCCTGCATCGTCATCATCCCTGGGCTCTTGATACAAGTGAGAAAGCTTCCTGATTTTAAAGATGTCTTCTTTAGGATAGATGTTCCTCAGAGGTTCCTCGCTCTCGAATAATAAGATCTGAAGCCACAGTGTTGCGGGAAATCTCCAAAAATGGGACAAAAAGGATTGTGACCAGCAGCAGATCCTTCACCTAGCTACACACACACACACACTCTTCTGGAGAATGAAAGCTCTCGGACACAGGGAGACACAACAGTGCAGACATTTTATTATTGTGCTTGTTGATGCTCAGAATAAATTAACACAAACTCAATCCTTCTCAGAGCTTCCACTTCATTTGCTGCATAAACCTTTCAAAATCACACAACAGAAAGTGTGGGTTGGGCACGAGAGCTGATCTCCATCGATAGACTCCACACGGACCGAGACTCAAGCCGTGACGTGCTCCTGTCCAGACGAGAGAGAACAAGTTTATCGTCCTTCTGCGCAGACACCAGAGTCTGTTCACCTAATCCACACACTCGATTGTCACTCCAACAAATCCCACTATAATATCTCACACACATGACCGCCACTCAAAGACCACATTATAATATGACGCACACACTCCAACCCCACATTCTAAATACACACACGTGACTGTCACTTGCACACTCACATCCCACACTGTAATCTCACACATACACAAATCCCTACATCACATCATAATCTCACACACACGACTGTTACACACTCAAATCCCACATTCCGATTGCAGGTACACACTCAAACAACTGTCACACACTATAATCACACATTCTCATCTCACACACGTGACTGTCACTCAAATCCCAGATGATTCTCACATACACACCTACTTTATATCACACACCAAATCGCTCACACCATAATCTCACACACTTACAAGAAAGTCACACACTCAAATACCACATTTTATTCACACACACAACTGTCACTCAAACTCAACTACAAACTTACACAATTGCCACACACTTAAATCACACATTCTCGCAAATTCCACATCACAAACTCACATACACACCTATCTTTCACACAAAATTCTCACATACACACCCACTACATAATATCAAATCCCACATTATAATTTCACATACACACCTATTTCTCACACATTTACATGACTGTCACACACCCAAATCCCACATCATAATCTCTCACACACGCACACACACACCTTTCACATCACAATCTCACATACACACTCAAATCCCACATCACAGTCTCACATACACACTCATCACTCACACACTTCCACCCACTCAAGTTCCACATTTTAATCTCACACACACGACCTTCATTTGCACACTCAAAAATATCCACATTATAATCTCACACACGTGACACACTCAAATTCCCCCGTACAATCTCACACACCTGTATGGCTGCCACACACTCAATTCACACTTTTTAATCTCATTTACACACACGGCAAACTTACACACGCACAGCAAAGACCCAAGCAACGACGGCGTGCCCACACCCACACACACACACACACACACTATGCGAAGTAAGAAAGGAAGAAGAAGAAGGAGTCAAAGGCACCAGTGAATAATCCCCACACTGAATCAGCTCTGAAGCGATGACAAGTCTCGGCCAGAAAAACCCCCAGCGAGGTCTGGATTCCAAAAGCGCTGGCGATCCGGGAAAGCGCAAACAGCCTGGGAAGCGTCCTGCCGTCCCAGCGGAAGAAGAGAAGCGCAGGAGAGGAGCGGAGCGGGGGAGGGCTATACCTTACTCCTGAAGAGCGGCTTGGCCCCGGGCCCGCAGTACTCGTTGTAGATGAGCTTGAAGAGGAAGAGGTGGAAGAGCGTGATGAGCGAGGCCACGCTGAACCAGAAGAGGAAGGGCAGGCCCGGGTACTGCCTCGCCATGTGGTCCTCGTGAGCCAGGATGGCCTTGACGTGCACCGTGTGCCGCAGGTCCTGCAGGTGCTGGAGGTCGGTGGAGATGTAGAGCAGCGGCGTGATGGGCTGCGTCACCATCACGGGGAAGGTGTGGCCCTGCGGCTCCGAGGTCAGCTCCACCGCCTCCTTCACGCAGCCGGCCTCGCAGGCGTACAGCTTGACCGAGCTCTCCTGAGGCTTGACCGACACGTGCAGGAAGGGCTTGCCCTCCTCGTCCTGCAGCACGGCCAGGCTCAGCAGGTCCTGGTGGTAGTGGATGCCCCGCAGCGAGTAGCTGTTGTGCAGGACGTCCGGGTCGGCCTGGAACTGCAGGTGGTTCTCGGTGAACTGCAGGCCTCCGAAGCTCAGCACCATGCCCTGCATCATGCCGTGAGCGCCCGCCGCCACCAGGGCCTTGCAGCCTCGCTTCTGGAAGGTCAGGTTCCACAGGCTGAGCAGCTGGAGGAGCTGGGGCACGTCGGGCAGGCGTTCGGGCCAGAGGTTCTGGGCGTGCATGGTGGCGTGGCCGCTGAAGCAGTGGTCGGCGTAGTTGAGGCTGGACTGCAGACGCTCGCGCTGCTCAGGGCCCGGGGTCAGCAGAGGCGCGCTGGAGCCCGACAGGATGTAGTACAGCGTGTTGTTGACCGTGCGGCCCGACGGGGTGTGAGCGTCCGTGATCTTGCGGATCTCCACGCCTGCGGGGACACAAGAGGTCCGGGAACAAAGTCAATCGCTTTCTGGTGTCGTTGCAATTTTTGACACTTTAACCACTTCCTGCTTTGCCGGGGAATGTGTGCAGCGCTGTTTATATATGGTGTTCATTATGATGTGTGCGGTGTTATATGGTTATACTTTATTACATTTCATGGGGAGTCGAGCCTTCAGTCGTTCTGCCTCTGCCCTTTGGAACTCTCTCCTCCTCACATCAGGAATACTGATACACTTACCGCTTTCATGGCAGCCCTCAAAACCCACTTGTTTAAACTGACTTATGCACTTTACATTTTTTTCAATTTCTACTTTGTCTTTTATTTATTTAGTTAAATTGTTTATACAGTGTCCTTGAGTGTCCTGAAAGGCGTTTAGAAAAATAAGCTATTGTTATTATATTATTACTTGTTTATTTATAGTTTGTGTGCAGTGTTGTTTATGCTTATGGTAATTTATGCAATTATTTTCTTGTTTAGTTTTCATATAGATGTGCTTTTCTCGCTGTGTTATGAGTGCAAAGTGCAAAACTTCATGCTTCCCACTTTCTGCACTTTTTAATCAGACCTGGATCATAGTGATCATGGCTTGTTTATTCACACACTCACTTTATCTGTCTCTCTCACTCTCTGTCTCACTCTCGTGTCTGTGAATCAAAGGTCGCGTGAAACCAGACACAGAGCAGGAAAACCGCCTAAGTCTGGTCCCGAAAATGTGCACTTATCCGGATTCCACAGTATCATTTCAAGCATTTTCAAGCACTTCATTTAAAACTCAAGCATTTTCAAGTCCTTGAAAACAAATTATTGAAATTCAAGCATTTTCAGGAATTTCAAGCACCTGTAACAGACTAAATTGCCTGTTTAACTGTTGTGCAACATCTTTTTATTACATTTCTTACCAACATTTTATCATATATAAAAATGTTTGTCTGAACTTAAAGTCTTGGCACGGATTATACAAATTACATGTAAAATGCGGCTAGCTAACGAAATTCCCACCTAACGAAACGGCCGTCGGCACGGATTTTTTGTAAGTCGTGTTATCACTGTACTCTTTTTTTTCCACAAGAGTTTTTAAACTTCATATAGATTTTTTTATATGCGTATTTATACTGCTGTTGTGACATGCAATTTCCCCGCTGTGGGACAATTAAATTATTTTTAAATTAAATTCAATACTGTCGATAACTTGATCAGACAATTTCCTTTTTTAAATGAATATTTTTGCAATTTTACTTGCAGCTTTGTGTTCTTTGTAGCTATTACAAATTTTTTGATACTTTTTGTAATTTGCACAATTTTTGTACTACTTGTAATTTTGTACTTTTGTGAAATTGATGTGAGTAATGTAAAGAGTATGGGATGAGTAAAGTCTCTCTCTGCACGTCCAGCAGAGTTGACAATAAAGCTGACTTTGACTACAAAATACACTCCAGATTTGGGGTTTTTGTAAAGTGAATTTCGAGTGATTACCGGATATGAGGAGGTCCTGCCAGGCCTGCTGGTGCTCCTGCATCAGCTCCTCCACGTTGACCTGGAGAAGATCCCGCATCTCCCTGCGCGCTCCCTCTCGCAGCTCCGCGGCGTTGTCATCCGGGCGTGTCAGATCGGCGGCGTCGGCCGTGCGGATCACGCTCAGCAGGTTCTCCGAGAAGTCCGACTTGGGAGGGACTTGGAACTTGCGCCTCTTGGTGGCCACCACCACGAACGCCACCTCCTTCTTCTCCGTCAGCACCCTTCCCGAGGTCAGCACAAAGTCCTGCTCCTCCGTCACCTTCAGGCCTCCGCGTGAGCCGGGCGGGTCGCCGGACAGCTCCACGGCCAGCGGGACGTCTGTAGGGTTGGAGATGTGAACCCTCTGCAGGTAGACGTTGGGCCGGCTGCGGTGGGCCACAAACTCCTCGCGCACCACCACACACTCGCGAGCAGACTTCCCCGTCAGCAGGCACCTGGAGGACATCACCGAGCCTTTCCGGTACCACAGCATCATGGCCCGGGCCTCTGAGCGCACGCCCTGCACGCGGAGCTGCGCTATGGGAGCACAATCCGTCTGGTGGACCGGAGACGAGCCGGGCTGCGAGGAGCTGGACACCCACAGCTTGTTGGACTCCACGTCCAGTAGAAAATGTCCGTTTCCCACCACGAGCGGAACCCAGTCTTTGGTCTGCGGGGTGAAGACGACCCCCTCGCCCCTGTCGCCCAGCGTCTGCCACCGCCGAACGTCCGCCTGCAAACACAAAGCCGCTGGCCCTCCGGACTCCCTGGACAGGCTGAAGACCCTCAGGAGCCCGTCTGAGCTGGTGTACCAGTAGAAGATGAGGAAGAGCAGCAAGCCCACCACCAGACGCCGGGCCCAGCTGCTGGACAGTAAACCGGGCAGGCCCTTTAACCGCTGCTGGACCCACATGATCTGTCTTCTGCTGCACAGGGCCTGAGACGGGCGACACATAAACCGGGTGTGTGGAGTCTGGAAAGCAGGAGGAAGAGCTGTGAGAAACCAAGCGTCTGTGGAAACGCCCTAGTAACGTGAGATTAGATTAGATCCGACTTTGTGGTCATTGGCAAGCAGGTACAAGACAACGAAATGGAGTTTGGTCTAACCAGAAGTGCAGAAGTGGCGATAATGTATTATATTGGTGAGGAATGAAAGGTATAAATATGTATATACATATCAGGAGGCTATGACAGAAAGCTATAGGGGAATATACAGAAGGGTGGTGGCAGAAGATAAATATATAACACAAAAACATAAATATGATGCATATTAAGTGGTTTGCGTTGTCTAACAACTGTGCGTCGTCGTCAGAGGTGCATAGTACTTGAGTAAATGGACTTTGTTACTTTACTTGAGAATGCTTTTTGACACTTTGTACTTGTACTGAGTATCAAAAATGTAAGCAACCTTAACTCTCCACTCCAATGAATTTCAGATTGGGTAGCTGTACTTTTGACTCCACTGCATTTGAACGGACACTTGTCGTTACTTATTACATTGTGATTTTGCGCGATAAGCCAGCATCAATTTATACTGCAGCTAATTTCTTGGACGGACAAGACGAAATTGCCATCTTTAGGCTGCTGAAGGTACTGGATGTGTGGATTAGAAACCATGTGAACGTGAAGTAGATTCGTGAATGTATACCAGGTGTTTAACTAGCAACATGGCTGCAGCTAGTGATGAAGAAAAAGACAGCACATCATGAGCTGGATGATCATCCACAGCCTTATTTGAATGAAATTTTTTCTCTTGTCAAAAAATAAAAGGACTCTTACAAGATGCACTGTCTGCGAACAACAACAAAAAAAGCGATTTAAAAAATTTTGCGGCAAATTTGATGAAACACATAGCGTCTATTTAATGTTAAAATTATGTTTTTGTCAAGTTAAACTATACAGATCTTCCATGACTATGCAGTGGTATTTGAAAGCATAATGTTACCAAGATTAACATAGCAACAACCACTGTGACATATATTTAGATATACTGTCACATACAACTACATGTGACTATATTTAGAATATTTTTGTGAAGAAATAAATCACTGAAATTATACATCCTGCAAAAATTACACTAAGCTGTGAGTTTGTGATGTACTTTTCATTTCATTTATACCTACGTAGTTTACTAAGTACACCAAGTACATCTCTTTGTATAATTGTAATGCATAGCAATCCCAAATCATTTGAGAAGCTATTCAAACTAGACCTTGAACACTCAGAAGACTAAGAATATGTTTTACTAATTTCATTACATAATATATAACTTTCTAATCAGAATTTTATTTTATATCTACTTTTTTTTTTCTTTGCACATCTGAGTGATTGAGAGACTGAAGTTTTTATCTAGTGTGTTCTGCCATTTTTAAAACATTGAGGTGTTAAATTCAGGTTGTTTCAGTATTAGAAAACACAACCTCATGATTATTGATTGTTTTCACAATTCTTTTATTTTTGCCTACATTCGGTGCGAGTAAAAAACTTAAGTTCTTTTAAAATAGGATAGTTTGATACTTTGACTCAAGTCTTGAAATTGGTGACTTGTTACTTGTAACGGAGTAATTTTATAGTAAGTATCAGTACCTTTACTGAAGTATGACTGTCCGGTATTCTTTACATTTTTGGTCATTGTGAACTAAGCGAATGTTTATTACGAACTTCCTGGTGTGGACACGCACTTTGGACGCGGTTGTTCGCGCGATCGCCACAGTCACGTGATTTACGTGCTGGCGTTATCTTTTGAGATGCGATTGTTTAGAAAGTGTTTGAAACAAACCTCGACAGAATGGTTCCCTTCAGCTCCGGACCAGCCGCTCTCGGTGGGGGTTTATTCCCACGCCGCGGTCACCTGACAACAGTCAACATTTACTTCCGCGTGTGGGAGAAACGCTGGAGATCATGTTTGTCCGCGAGAGTTTGCTTTGTCCGCGTTTGTTGGTTTTCAGTGTGTTGTTGTTAAGTCTCGCTCCGATGACATCTCCAGCGCTTGTGGACAACACAGGGTGCCGTAAAGACACCGGAAGTGTCGCAGCGTCCAAGCTGTCGTAACTCGAGCACGGAAGGGTGGAGATCGGCCAACAACACTGCCACGTGACATTTACGTCACAGCAGAAGTGACGACAACCGTTCATAGATCAGCGCCAGTGATCCCATCTGCGCTACGTGTTCTGCGTTTCTGTTACAGTACTTAAAATGTTTGAACGGAACTTTCTGTTACTTGCATTATTTTGATTGTGGTGGTTATAAACAATATAATAACGAATTTACATAACTTATTTGACTTCTACTTGACATGTAAAAGTGAATACTTTGAACTTACATACTTCTTTCACTTCGGTATTTATTAAAATAAATAAATATATACAAATATATATATATATATATATATATATATATATATATATATATATACATACATACTGTACGCACGTATTTACTGTGTATATAAACCACTGTAAAGTATATATACATGTATACACACGCACACACACACACACGCACGCACGCGAATATATATTCGAAATAATTATGTGTAATATAATATTTTAGCAAACAAAAAAAACCTACATAAGAAATGTATTTACTGAGATATACAATCACCATAATCACGAAGCAAAAATATTTCACAATTTTCAGAAAGCTATGTAAATACGCTTTCTAATACAAATTTGAACTTCTTTTTCTTTGAAAATAATTTATCGTCCATTACTGCACGTGCAATTGATGCAGCAATGCGAATTAAACACGTTAATTAACTCGCTCACTCTCTTCTTCTGAGAAAGTGTTGTATTTCACGTGAGTTGGCATTAGTTATTTCTATCCCTTACAATTTTGCCAAATTTTCCAGACGTACGCTCCTGGGTTAGTCAAGGCGCCGGATGAAAACGGCGTGAAACTTTAATTCGGAGCGCGATTCGGTTCGGCCGTGTGGCGTGTGTACGTGCGGGTGTTCAGGAATCCGGGGTCTTGAGGGGAGGGGACACCTACCGAAGGGGCGTTTGTGTTTGCTCGGGACCGAAGCACAAGTAACCGTCCCGTCAGAGAACGACTGGACTCCGAGTGAGTGTGGCGGAACCGAACATGAACGGACTCGCGATTTTTCTCTCCTGCGTGTTTGCGTCGTTTTCTACAGTTCGGTGCGCGATCGGCTCGATTCCTGAAGGTAGGGACACACACACACGCACGCACAGACACACAAACACACACACACACACACANNACACACACACACACACACACACACACACACACACACACAGACGCACACACAGACGCGCGCGCGCTGACGTGGAGCCCTTCATCCGGAGCCGCGGATCTTCTCAACACGTTTCTTCATGTTCTCCTCTAACTTGCGTCTTACATTCCCGCTGAAGAACCGCAGATGATTTGAGGTTTTGGAGTGAGTTTGGTGTGGTGATTGATTCCCAGGAGATCTTCTGGTGCTGACGGTGGCTACACGGGAGACCGATGGCTTCAGACGCTTCATGAGATCCGCTCGCCACTTCAACTACAACGTGAAGGTGCTCGGTCTTCTCCAGAGTGTGACTTTTTCATGCTGTTGTAGGAATAATTACATGATCATGTCTATGCTTCAGGTTCTTGGCAGTGGTGAGACATGGACTGGTGGAGATTATATGTCTCCTCCGGGTGGAGGACAGAAGGTCCGTCTGCTGAAGTCTGCGCTGGAGGAGATACAGGAGCCCAACAAAGTGGTTCTGTTTGTGGACTGGTGATTATACATCCAAGACCATCGTCTCCCACCCGAGGAGCTGCATTGTGACTGAGGTCTCGTTGTTCTCCACAGCTATGACGTGATCTTCTCCTCTGGTCCCAAAGAGCTGTTGAAGAAGTTTCAGCAGGCCAACCACAGTGTGGTGTTCTCCACGGAAACGCTCATCTGGCCCGACCGTCATCTGGAAGACAAACATCCTCATGTCAGGGAAGGAAAGAGGTTCCTCGGAGCTGGAGGCAAGTATTCCACATCTGTTCACATCCGTCTGAGTGAGATGGTGAACTTTCCTGCTGGATCAAGTCATGAAAGTTTCACTCAGCCCTTCATCTTTCATTCTATTTCTCTCTAGCTTTCTGTCTATCTTCTCTCTCTCTCTCTCTCTCTCTCTCTCTCTCTCTCTCTCTCTCTCTCTCCACTTTGTCATTTTTCGTCTCACGCTAGTTTACCTCTCTCTCTTTCTCTCCTACTTTCTCTCAGTTTTAGTCTCCTACACTTTAGTCTTTCTATTTTCTTGTCTCTCACTCCCCCTATGCTTTTTTTCCTCAGTCTGTCATCGGATATATTGTCTTTTTTTTTCTGCTTAGTTTCAGTCTCTCACACCTGTTTACCGCTCTCTCTCTCTCTCTCTAGCGGGTTTCATTCATTTTTAGTCTCTCCCTTTAGTCTCTCTCTCTCTCTCTCTCTCTCTCTCTCTCTCTCTCTCTCTCTCTCTCTCTCTTCTCTCCATTCTCTTACTCACACATTCTCTTAAAGCCCTCGATTAAGGTAGACTAATAAATGCACATTTGTTTTACAGATACAACATCTGCATGTACAGTGTTTATGAAATATTTCATGATTGTTTCTTGTTACTGCTCAAGACGATTATAATTTAGAATAGAATAGAATAGAATTTTCTACTTTATTGTATTTTTTATCACAGGGTTACAATGAAATTAGTATTGCTACTTCGTTTGGTGCAAAAAGAAAGATGAGATAACGGTAAAATATCACACTAAGTAACCAAAATAAATAACTACATTATGTTCAAATATGGCCCAAAAAATAGAAGGCAATAAGCGGTTTAAATATAACAAAATATATAAGAACAAAGAACACAAGAAAAATGCAAATGACAAAATATACATATGTAGTGCAAAAGGCAAATACAAATACAAATAACTGAAAGTGGCGGGTGCCAGTGATGAAGTGCACAGGTTAGAAAATGTACTTCATCTCATTCTGATCTTCTTCAAAAGTCTTCTTCTAAGTTGTTGATGGTCAGACGCCGTGTTCATGACGAAACTTGTCACTTGTGTTTCCAGGCTTCATTGGCTTCGCACGGAACCTGAAGGAGCTGGTTTCTGATTGGTCGGGAGCAGACGACGACAGCGACCAGCTCTTCTACACCAAGATCTACATCAACCCCGAGAAGAGAGTGAGTGTTTATGTCGGCCTCGAGCGCGGCGACTTCACGACCTCACGCTTTAAACAATCCCTTCTTTCCCAGAGATCCATCAACATCACCCTGGACAGCAAGTGCAGACTGTTCCAGAACCTCTTGGGAGCCGTGGGTGAGTGTTCCACCGCTCTGTGGCGTATCTCCACCTAATTAAAGAACACGGATCCGCCGACTCCGCCTCCCGAGGCCTGCGGCCGGAACTCCGGGTTTAACGAGTCGCTGTGAACACTATCGCATAACACACACTCATTCATTACAGACGCATAAAACGGTTCCTGCTCCCGTTTGACGCTTTATAGCCACATAAACAGCATGACAGCAGCGGTGGAGCTTCTGGGATCCACAGCTTCTGGAATTCTGGGACTTCTGATCCGCCATGTTTGCAGTCTACAACTCCACTACTCACTCTGATTGGCCCAGACTCCACCGAGCTGTTTAGAGACGTGGCTTCAGGAAACGCTGTTTCGTCATCATGGACGTGATGGTCTTCACACTGTTCATCTCCCACAGACGAGGTGGTGCTGAAGTTTGAAGATGGACGCGTACGAGCCAGAAACCTGCTGTACAACACGCTCCCTGTCCTGATCCACGGCAACGGAGCCACAAAGGTGAAGCCGCGTTCTGTGGTGATGTCATCAGCCATGACGTCATCAGAAGTGGAAAAATCAGCTGACCTCATTTGTGATGATCGATGGTCGTGATCAGCTGTAGTGATGTCATCTGTGGTGTTTTCAGTTGTAATGTGATGTCACGGGGATATTGTGTTCCGCTTTAGCTTCAGATAAACTACCTGGGAAACTACATCCCCAACCTGTGGACGTTTGAGACGGGCTGCACGGTGTGTGAGGAGGACCCGCGGCCGCTCCAGCATCTCCAGGTGTCGCCATCAGTCAGAAGAAGGGATGTTATTTTTTTATTGTCCAGTAGTCACGTGTGTGTGTGTGCGTGTGTGCAGGAGATGAACTATCCTCTGGTGCTCATCGGGGTTTTCATTCATCAGCCGACGCCGTTTCTTACAGTGTTTTTTGAGCGTTTGCTCGATCTGAACTACCCGAAAAAACGCCTGAGACTGTTCATTCACAACCAGGTAATGTTTACAGCTCACTCTCTTTCTCACTTGTTATTAGTATCGTGCTACACCGACTTCCAAAATATCTTAGCTAGTGAAAATTTCGAGTTACGAAACGCATCTACGAAATTTCGTCACGCGTTATGACATTTTTTCAGGATAGGAAATGAGTGTGTCTTTTTCTTACCGCTAGTATGAATGGAAATGAGTCCAGACGTGTAAAAAGCAGTTAAATCCTCACGTACGTTGAGGATTGTCTACCTTGTCTTCTCCGAGAATGGCGATGTAGATGTTTTTTTTTTTCTCTCTCCAATCTGCGTCAGTGTTGTGAGGGGAAACGTTTTTTTCTTTTTTACACAAACTGGACGGTTGACCAATCTCCTGCTCACAGGAAGCTTTACCGTTTAACGTAAGATTACGGAAATCTCAGGGATTAGCGTCATGCATTTTCAATATAAACAACCGTTTATCTGAGATTGTTCGTTATATCATTATACGTGTACCTTTATAAACACCTGACAAAAGGGAAACTAAAATGGTAATAATTATGTTTATTACCAATACTTTTTCATGAAAATATTTTTTGTCTGAATTTATGATTTGGCACAATTTGACAGAGAGATGGATTACATGTAAAATCAAACTGTTACTCTATGTAATAATAAACGTCTGTTTCATAATCTGATTTCAATTTCATGATGCGTGAAATGAAACAAAACGTTCACCTTTTATAAAACTCATTCACAGTGACGCAACGTTGTCACTTTGTTACATACACTCAAGCATAAAACAAAACAACCCACACAATTTTCAGTTGATTTTTTTTTTCACACATTTAACAGTCTTTGCAAATCTTTTTCGACTTGTTAGCCTTCTGTTATATAACGCATCTCGCAATTGAGCTTTAAACCAGCAGTTGGTAGCGGGTGGAGCACATTAGAGTATTAGTTAATCAGTGTAGAAGTGTACGTAAAAGATTGTAGAACAAACTATGGCAAACCAAATGAACGTTTAATCCTCACGGTGACTCGTCACAGCTTTATTTTTGTGAGTTTGCCACAATAAGTTCTGAGTTCAAGTTCTGAGCATTTGTAAGGCGCTTTTCACAGTTTTAACTTTCTCAAAGCGGACAATGAGAATAGCAAACACACTACCAGACAGTTTTTCACACTAGGAATATCGAAAATTGTTTTAAATTAGTTGTGGACAATTAAATGATAATTTGGCTAGCATTAGCTCTCTCTTTATCTCTGTGTTAAGCATTGCTCTCTTAGTGAACAAAACTTCGAAGCACCAAAGTTGACCTGTGACAAATTTGTGAGCTCTGTCTTTCATAGAAAGTCATCAAAAGCACAAAAGTTTCCATGTAAGATTAAAAAGACTCAGTCAACTAAAAACAAAGATTTAATGTCTCTTTTTGTCTCTCACTGACGCTCTGATTCTCTCTCTCTCCCTCTCAATGAGATATGTTGTTTATTGTGTGTATTTTTGAAAATTATGTGTGTGTGATATAGGAGTCCCATCATGTGGAGGACATTCGTGTTTTTCTGGAGCATCACGAGTCTGAGTACCAGAGTGTGAAGGTGATGGGACCTGAGGATGATCTGGACTCCGCCTCCTCACGCGACCTCGGCTTGTGAGTCTTTGAGACAGACAGACAGATGTACTGACAGACAGACACATAGAGAGAGTGTAAGAGAAGGGGGGGCACACATACAGACAGATACACACACACACACTGACACAGACAGACAGAGAGAGACAGACAGACAGACAGATAGAGAGAGAGAGACAGACAGACACATTCAGACAGAGAGACTCAGACAGACAGACTGTTTTTCTCTCAAGGCTGGAGAGATGATCAGCTGACTGTGTGTGTGTGTGTTGCAGTGGCCTGTGTCGTGATGACGGCGACTGTGAGTATTTCTTCAGCATCGACGCCGACGTGGTTTTGAAGAACCGAGACTCTCTTCAGATCCTCATCCAGCTGAACAAGTGAGTGTGTGTGTGTGTGTCCGCCGTGTGGCGCCGCGCTGACCGCTGTTTCCCGCGCAGGCCGCTGATCGCACCCATGATGACCAAACCTGGCCGTCTGTGGACCAACTTCTGGGGCGCGCTGAGTGCCGACGGCTTCTACGCTCGCTCTGAGGACTATCTCGACATCGTCCAGCGCCACCGAGTGTGAGACCAGGAGGACCTTCTGACCGGCCACATACGTGAAGCTTCACAGCGTGTGTGTGTGTGTGTGTGTGTGTGTAGGGGTGTGTGGAACGTGCCGTACGTGTCTCACATCTTCCTGGTGAAGGGCGACGCCTTGAGGGCGGAGCTGAGGGGGGCGGAGCTGTTCCGCTCCAGCTCTCTGGATCCAGACATGAGCTTCTGCAGCAGAGCACGAGACCAGGTGAGACTTCTGTCGTCTGTCTCTCTGTCATCCATCAATCCTTCCCTCCGTCTGTCTGTCTGTGCTCAGGGCGTCTTCCTCTATGTGACCAATCTTCACACGTTTGGTCGAGTGTTATCGACAGAAAACTACCAGACGAATCGCCTGCACAACGACCTGTGGCAGATCTTTGAAAATCCTGTGGTGAGATTATTATTGTTGTTATTACACGGGTAATACACCACCCTTTCCTTTATTACACATTCTGTCCTGCACGCTCTATCACTTACTGTCTGTCTCTCTCTTACTCACACTCTGTTTTTCTCTCTCTCTTTGTGTCTGAATGTCTCTCTCTCACTTTCTCTCTCACACTCTTAAGTCTAAAAGACTAAAAGTCTTTGCGTTGGTCTCGGACAAAGAAAAGCGCTATACAAATGAACTTGAACTCTTGTCTGTCTCTCTTTCTCTTTCTCTCTCTTGCTCTAACTCTCTCCCTCACTTTGTCTATCACTTTCTTTCTCTCACGCTCTCTCTCTCTCTCTCTCTCACACTCTGTCTGTCTTTCTCTCTCAAACTCTGTCTGTCTTTCACTCTCTCTCGCTTGAACGCGTTCACTGTGTCTATCACTTTCTCTCACTCTCGCTCTCTTTCTCTTTTTTTCTCTCTCAGGACTGGGAGGAGAGGTACATCCATGAGAATTATACCAAAGTCTTAAAAGATGGATTAATGGAAAATGTGAGTATTGATTTAGTATTGTTGTGTACACACACACACACACACACACACACACACACACACACACACACACACACCATTGTGTCATATTACACACACATACAGTGTCTGTGTCTTCAAGTGTGTGTGTTGCTGTGTTTGTGTGTGTGTGTTTAGCAATGTCCTAATGTTTGTGTGTGTGTGTGTGTGTGTGTGTGTGTGTGTTTAGCCCTGTCCAGATGTGTACTGGTTCCCGCTCTTCACGATGGTGGCCTGCGATCACCTGGTAGAGGAGATGGAGAACTTTGGCCAGTGGTCCGGAGGAGGAAACACGGTGGGTGACGTCATCCGAGATGTTGATGATGAGTCTGATCAAAGACCTGATCTAATACACACAGTCACACACTCAAACACACACACACACACACACACACACACACACACAGCCTCATGCATAACCGCACACATGCACAATCAAACACCTAAAACACAACTCAAAGTCACTCACACGCAGGTTATTTGACACACAAACATACACACAAACACAATAGAATCTGACATCCACTTCTGTGTGTTTTAAAAATGCTGTGTGTGTGTGTAGGACACCAGGATTCAGGGTGGGTATGAGAATGTGCCGACCATCGACATCCACATGAATCAGCTAAACTTTGAGAAGGAATGGCACAAGCTGCTGCTGGATTATGTGGCTCCAGTGACAGAGAAGATGTTCCCTGGATACTACACCAGAGTGAGACTCTCTCTCACACACACACACACACACACACACACACACACACACACTATTAGAAGTCTATAGATTCACATTGGCTGTGTGTGTGCGTGTGTGCGCTCAGGCTCAGTTCGACCTGGCGTTTGTGGTGCGGTACAAGCCGGACGAGCAGCCGTCACTCAGGCCTCACCACGACGCCTCCACCTTCACCATCAACCTTGCGCTCAACCAGGTCGGGATCGACTTCCAGGTCTGTCCTTCATCCCACAGGAACATTCCAGAAGCCACATCTGAACCACTCACTGATACATAACCTTTCACTCTTCCTCTCTCTGTTCTTTCTCTTTCTTTCTTTCTCTCTCTCTTTTCTCTCTCTTTCTTTTTCTCACTCTCACTGTCTTTATCTTTTCCTCTGTTTTTCCCTCTGTCTCTCTGCCCTCCATCATGTCTTTCTCTTTTCATTTTTCTTTATCTTGGGTCTTTTCAACCTCTTTTGCTTTGCCTTTTATCCCACTTCTGTCTCTTTATCTCCCTTCTGTTCTTTTTCTCCTCCTCTTCTCTCTCTCTCTCTCTCTCTCTCTTTTAATAATTGTCTTGTGTTTCTTGTCTTGTGTTCACTGTTTTTGTTGACTGTCATGCTGTTCTGTCTAGTAAGTTTCCTTATATAGCCTGTATTGTATATATTGTATTGTATATATCCTTATATAGCCTGTATTGTATATAAATATTGTAGATATTGACATCTACTGTAGCCTATTGTAGAAACATTGCTTCACTTGCTCCTCTTTTTGTAAGTCGCTTTGGATAAAAGCGTCTGCCAAATGACTGTAAAGTAAAGTAAAATAATGCTCTCTTCCATCTCTCTCCTTATCTCTGGTCTCTTATGCTCATACTCTTTTCTTTCTCTCTTTCACTTTTCTTGTCTCACTCTTTCTCTCTCTTCTGTCTCTCTCTCTTTCTCTGCCCATGTCTTCTCTCTGTCTTTTTCTCTTATTGTCCTCTTTTTTTTTTTATCTCACTCTTACTCTCCTCCCCTCTCATCTCTTTTACACTCTCTTTTTACCTTTTCCCTCTCTTCTGTCTCACTTTTTCTCTTTCTCGCTCCCTTTCTTTTGTCTCACTGCCCACCCCCATTTTGAACCCTGTTTATGTGCACCTGATTTCTCCATTTCTCTCTCTCTCCCTCTGTCTGTCTTCAGGGAGGTGGCTGCAGGTTTCTGAGGTATAACTGCTCTATTGAAGCTCCACGTAAAGGCTGGGCTCTCATGCACCCTGGTCGACTCACTCACTACCACGAGGGTCTGCCCACGACCCAGGGGGTCCGGTACATTGCTGTGTCTTTCGTTGACCCCTGATCGTCCCTTATCGCAATCGTGTGCATCAGGAGAGTTTCATCATCTTTACAGTGGGATTTTTTTTAACCTAGCTTTTATTTATTTTTGTGTATGAGATTCCTGTCACACTCTGGTGCTGGACACTGAGTATCGTTACTCAGAGATCCATACTCAAGTCTATGAAATGCCAGTTTTTTATGAATTTTGGAAAAAAAAGACCAACATAAAAAATATTGTTTATAATTATTTGAGTCTATCTGAATGTCTGAATGGATAATAATATAGTTTTCTCTTTTTCAATCTGTTGCTCTATTCTTCACCATGAAACATCTGGATCCTCATGGTGTTCTTCCTCTTTTGTATTATGAATTTGTCAACCTGCATGTATAATAGTTTTTCATTTGTGAGTACAAATATCATTTTCTGTAAATAATGATAATCTACTATGTGTATATGTAGTACAAGATATTGTACAAATATGGGATATAAATTTGTAAACTCTGTAAATTTCTGGAACAGAACGATAGATTTGAAAAATTTCAATCCGGCTTTAGATCGCACCACAGCACAGAAACGGCACTAATCCGAGTCACCAACGATCTTCTAATGGCGTCAGATAAAGGGAACGTTCACTCTTAGTTCTGTTAGATCTTAGTGCTGCTTTCGACACTGTTGACCATGATATTTTAATACATAGACTTGATCATTACGTTGGTATTTCTGGACACGCGTTAGAATGGTTTAGGTCCTATCTGTCTGATCGCTCTCTATTTCGTCCATGTAAATGGAGTCTCATCACCCAGATTTAGTGTTAAATATGGAGTTCCACAAGGCTCACGTGCTCGGCCCAATCCTATTTGCACTTTATATGCTTCCACTAGGGGACATAATCAGAAAGCATGGTCATAGCTTCCACTGTTACGCAGATGACACACAAATTTATATCTCGGCACGGCCTAATGAAATCTCAAAATTTGCAAATATATTAGATTGCTTCAGCGACATTAGTGATTGGATGACAAGTAATTTTCTCATGCTGAACTCAGACAAAACCGAATTATTACTTGTTGACTCAAACTTAAAGTCTGATGCACCCGAATACAGTATGAATCTTAACGGGCTTGAAATCTCATCCTCACCTAAAGTGAAAAGCTTAGGTGTCATTTTAGATAGCAAACTCTCTTTTGAAAGTCACGTGCACAACGTCTGTAAAACTGCCTTTTTTCACCTCAGGAATATCTCAAAGCTGCGTCACATGCTCTCCCGACCGGATGCAGAAAAACTGATACATGCGTTTATGACATCACGGTTAGATTACTGTAATGGTCTTCTGGGAGGTTCTCCTGCTAAACTAATAGATAAACTTCAGTTGGTTCAGAATGCAGCTGCTAGATTACTACCAGAACAAAAAAATTTAGCCATATTAGTCCAGTGTTAATGTCGCTACACTGGTTACCTGTTAAATATCGCATCCAGTTTAAAATTCTCTTAATCACTTATAAAGCACTAAACGGTTTAGCTCCTCTATATCTCAGTGAGCTCATCACTTACTACGAGCCTACACGACTGCTGCGCTCTCAAAACTCCGGCCAGCTTATAATACCGCGAATCTCTAAAATCTACCAGGGAGGAAGATCCTTTTCATACTTAGCACCCAAACTATGGAATGCTCTGCCTAGTCCAATTCGAAACTCAGAATCAGTGAGTCAATTTAAGTCTAGACTGAAGACGCTCTCTTCAATGAAGCATATATTGACCTGTTATAATAACTTACAGAAAATATTAATATATCGTATAGAAAGGCTGCCTAGTTAGTGCTCGGAACCGAATTACACCTGCACCTTCAGAAAATTGTCAAAATCTATAGTACTTGAAGTTATTCTAATTGCCTTGTATTTTTTTTTTTTTTCTTTTTTCTCCCCTCCTCTCCTTAGCGCCAAGTGTCGTACGACCGGAATCTCCTAGGAGCTTTGGACGCGGAACAACCAACGCACTGATTGTGTAGTGTTAGAATGCCGGAGGAGACTGGCACCAGTGAGCCGGGTTCTCCCCAGGGTTTTTCATTGTTAAAGAGGTTTTTTTACCTGGCCACTGTCGCGTATGTGCTTGCTCGCTGGTCTTTGTCTTGTCATAACTGCAGCCACTTAGTTAACACCAACAACCCAGATGACAAATTGAATAAAAAGCAACATTTTCCTTACATATTTACAAGTGTGCTTTGAGACAGTTAAAACTGTGAAAAGCGCCTTACAAATACTCATTATTATTATTATTAATATTAATAAATATACAAAAACAATGTTGGATTTAATGCTGCAGTTCTAGATTGAATGCTAATGTTTAATCAAATAAGCCATTGACAAATATGCCAATTGTACTAATTCAATGTTTTAAAACGATGTTCGGGAGTCTGTTCGGTTTGTCCTTGGCTGGAATTTTGGAACTTTGGGATGTTGGAATGTAATGTGTTGTCCTTCTGGACTCGAGCGCCCTCGCGCGGAAAAAAACGGTGAAACTGTCGCACGGCGATGACGTCACAAAACCGACTGACATTTCATGACAACGGTCAGTAGTGTTGGCGTCTACGTGTGTTTACGACAAGAAACAGCTCAAAATCGACTGCGTTGTTCATTTGTAAGATCAGAGTATGCGCGCTAAATCTCTTGTTTATCCACGGGCATTAACTTTGCTTCATTTAAAGTCGCGCCCACATTAACGCAAGCGCGGGCATTTTGCGCCTTTCTGTTGGTCTGACCAGTGATTTGTTTTCATTTAAGTGATTTAATTTAACTAGAAACTATTCCAATGAAGGTGTGAACCAAAGGATTGTTTTTGAAAGCCACAAAATCTGAAAACTACGCCGGCGGAACAACATGAGTGTGGAATATTGCTGAAAAAACACCTCTGCATTTAGCAGGTAAACGCGCTCTTCCGAGTCGAGTTGATTTGTTGTAAAATGTTCCGTGCTCGTCAAGTGTTTGGCCTTCTCCACGAGACAAGTTCATTATTGAGCAAAAATGAACAGAAACAATCGTCTAATAGTAGCCGTGTTACGTAACTTCTTTCGCTTCTGAGGGTAATATGACGTAACTCGTAAACGTAAACGGGTGTTTAATATATGTTTCTCAAATCCTTTATTTTATGGGCCGAGAAGTACAATTTTATCGATTACACTGAACTATTAATATTACAATTGTTTAGTCCAATCAACGCCTCTTTATTCGTGCCATTCATCGGCGTTCATGCACGTGATATGTGAAGATATTTTAGATGGGCGGGGCTTCTGTTCTATTACGCGTGGTTGGCGCTGTGAAAGTTAGTGAAGGACTGTGCGTGCGTGTGTGTGTGTCTAACGACGAGGTTCATATTCCGATTCGTGGTTTGTATATAGACGGATTGAGTCACGTGGGCTTGGCCGCGCAACCACCACAGGGCCGCAAGTGAAAGTCACATTGAGCTCGTGAAACCGCCGCTGGTCCGAACCGGAACCCGCCGCATTCCGTTCCGCCCGGTCCGCAGCTGCGGGAGTCTTTTCCGGTCATTTCTCACGCGTTCTAGCAGTGACATTGGCGTGTGTGTGTGTGTGTGTTATGGTTCGTTCACGGAACATTTTTGATCTACTGATGGGACTATAGGTGGTCGATCACAGGATAAAGTGCCTGAGCTGAGAAGAATCGTTGCATTTGCATATCTACACAACTAGGTGAGAGTGAGTGTGTGTGTTTGTGTGTTAATGCTCGGTGGACAGACACATGCGGACAATGAGTGAATTGTATGTGTGTGTTAATGCTCGGTGGACAGACATGCGGACACTAAATGAGTGTGAGTGTGAGTGTGTGTGTGTGTGTGTGTGTGTGTGTGTGTATACATGCATTCTTTATCATCTATTTCTCTCTTGTGAGTGTGAGAGAGATGTGCAGTCTGTCTGTCTTTCTCTACCATTTTCTGTCTGTCTTTTTCTACAGTATCCTGTCTTTCCCTACCGCTGTCTGTCTTTCCCTAACGCTGTCTGTCTCTTTCTCTCTTTTTGTACCGCTGTCTCTCTCTCTATAGCTGTCTGTCTCTATCTTTCTCTACCGCTGTCTCTGTCTCTCTCTCTCTACTGCTGTCTGTCTTTCTCTACCATTGTCTGTTTGTCTGTCTTTCTCTACCGCTGTCTCTGTCTTTCTCTACTGCTGTCTGTCTCTGTCTTTCTTTCTCTATCATTTTCTGTATGTCTGCCTTTCTTTCGCTATCATTTTCTGTATGTCTATCTATCATCCATCCACCCATCCATCTTTTCTCGCTGTCTGTAGTACCCTTCTATCTATTTTGTCTTTGTCTTGTCATAGTGATAATCATAGCCATTTACTTACTTTACTTACACCAACAACCAGACGATCAAATGAATAAAAAGCAACAATTCTCTTACATATTCACACGTGCGCTTTGAGACAATTAAAACTGTGAAAAGCGCCTTACAAACAAAATACTCTCATTATTATTATTATTATTATTATTATTATTATTATTATTATCTATGTCATCCCCTCTCAGTCCTTATCTAACACTCTCAATTCTCTCTCTCTTTGTCTTTCTCTTTCTGTCTGTCTCTCTTTTGTTTCTTACCAATTGTCTCTGCTTTTGTGTCTCTTTCTTTCTGCCTCTATCTCTCCCTCTTTGTCAGTCTCACTCTCTTTTCTTCCCTCTCTCTTCCCTCATCTTTCACTCTCTCTTTGTACTCACAATAATAAAAGCTGCAAACTCCATGTTATAACTGCTTATTTGTCGGTATGAAGTGTTTCTCTGCTTTATTGAAGCGTACGGCTGATGTGCTTCTTCTTTCTTCCAGTGACATGTCTGTGGTTTTCCCACGAGGCAGCGCTAGTGTGATCGGTAAGAAGGATAAGCGACTCATGGCCGAGGCCAACGCTTCTCCGCTCAAGCACTTCGTCACTGCCAAGAAGAAGATCAACGGGATCTTTGAGCAGTTGGCGGCGTACATCCGCGAAAGCTCCGCCTTCCTGGACGGTGATGCCCTCGCGGCCCCTCACGCCTGAGCCGCGCCGCTGACACGCCCTCTTTCTGACCCGCAGAGACCCACAGTAATGAGGAGCTGGACCCGGTCACCACGGAGGAGCAGGTGGCGGAGGTGCGCGGGTACCTGACCAAGGTGGCGGGCATCGGGGAGGTGCTGTCCCGCAGGCACATGAAGGTGGTCTTCTTCGGCAGGTGAGGATTCCAGCGCATCACACACACACACACACACACACACAAACACACACAACCCGAATCCTGCAGCATTCACACACACACATGTGACTGTCTCTTCAGGACCAGTAACGGCAAGAGCTCGGTCATTAACGCCATGTTGTGGGACAAAGTCCTTCCGTCTGGAATCGGACACACCACCAACTGCTTCCTGCGGGTGGAGGGCACAGACGGAGCCGAGGCCTTTCTCCTCACCGAGGGCTCAGACGAGAGGAAGAGCATCAAGGTAGACGCTTAATGACACACACACACACACACACACACACTCATATAGACACATCTTTTATATTTGCACTTACACACACACACACACACACACACACAAACAAACGCACACTAACACACACTACTCTCACTTACACACACCACCACCCCGGTTTTTTTGACACACACACACACACACACACACACACACACACACACACACACACACACACACACACACTTTCCAAGACCATTAGAAAAATTAAACCTGCCTTTTTGTTGTGATTGTTGAATTAATTATTTGTTAGTAAATGATTAAATGTTATTAACATGAATTGTTATTTATTATTAAATTGGGCAATTTTAGTATTTATTAAATGTCTTTTAAAGTGTATTACAATGTTATATATAGAGAGATATTATATTTAATAATAGAGAGATCAGTCGTGAGCGGTACCCCATGTTTGTTCATTACTCTATGACTGTCGGTCGAGATTTGGAATGTCAATATTTATCAGCTTTAATGTGTGTGTCTGTGTGTGTGTGTGTAGACGGTGAATCAGCTGGCTCACGCTCTACATCAGGACGAGGATTTGGATGCAGGGAGTCTGGTGTGTGTCATGTGGCCTAAAGCCAAGTGTGCGCTGCTGCGAGACGACCTGGTGCTGGTGGACAGGTGAACACACACACACACACACACACACACACACACACACACAGGAGCATTACTGTGTGACGCGGTTGTCATGTTGTTTTCAGTCCTGGCATTGACGTCACCACGGAGCTGGACAGCTGGATCGATAAGTTCTGCCTTGACGCTGATGTTTTTGTGTTGGTGGCCAATTCAGAGTCGACATTAATGCAGACGGTGAGTGAGACAAACAGCTCACCGTCTGCACTCACTCACTCACCAAACTCTGACTCTTAATCTCTCTCACTCGTTCATTCTTTCACTCACTCACCAAACTCTTTACTCACTCACTTTCTCACACACACTCACTCACTCACCCACTCTCTGACTCACACACACATACACTCACTGACTCACTCATACACACACATTCATTCACTCACTCACTCACTCACTCACTCACACACATTCACTCACTCACTCAAACACTGACTCATTCATTTACTCACTGGCTCACCATCTCAAACTCTCTCACTCACACACACACACACACACACACACACACACACACACATACACTCACTCTCACTCACCCACTCACTCATTCACTCACTCACTCACCATCTCATAAACTCTCACTCACACACTCACTGATTCACTGACACACACACACACACACACACATTCTCTGACTCACTCACTCATCCACTCACTCACTTGCTCACCCACTCATAAACTCTCACTCACACACTCACTGATTCTCTGACACACACACATTCTCTGACTCACTCACTCATCCACACACACACTCACTCGCTCACCATCTCATAAACTCACTCACACACGTTCTCTGACTCACTCACTCATCCACTCACACACACACACACACACACACACACACACACACACACACACACTCACTCACGTACGTCTCTGCTTGATCGCCCCCTGACAGGAGAAATCCTTCTTCCACAAAGTGAACGAGCGTCTCTCCAGCCCAAACATCTTCATCCTGAACAACCGCTGGGACGCGTCGGCCAGTGAGCCCGAGTACATGGAGGAGGTGCGTGTCTCTGGGTCTCCAGCGGGCGGCGCTGCATCTGTGTGTGTCACGTGGCTCTGTGTTCAGGTGCGGCGTCAGCACATGGAGCGCTGCAGCGGCTTCCTAGTGGAGGAGCTGAAGGTGGTGGACCGCGCTCAGGCTCAGGACCGGATCTTCTTCGTCTCGGCTAAAGAAGCTCTGCAGGCGCGGGTGCAGAAGGCGCAGGGCATGCCTGAAGCGGGTGCGTCTGCGTCTGCGCAGTCTCCTCTCAACACGTCTGCAGCTGCTCTGCTTCTCATTTCAGGCGGTGCTCTGGCTGACGGATTCCAGGCCCGGATGTTTGAGTTCCAGAACTTTGAGCGTCGCTTTGAGGTGAGTGTGTGTGTGTGCACAGCAGTGAGAGGTGTGTTCCTGCGTTTAGCACAAAATTGGGTCCAGAATGCTAGTTTTTAGAACAAAGTGGGGCCCTTGTGGGGTCTTTGTCTAGGACCCTACAACTTTGAAGATCTTTTTGAGGGTCAAGATGTAATTTTAATGCAGAGGTTATAACTGAGTTTTTGTTAAGGTTTGAGTAAAGGGGGTGGGAAAGGGGAATATTTTGTTGCTTTGAGTAACAGTTAGGAGAGAGAGAACGTATTGTTTTGCTTGTAAGTCAATAGTGGGACCCAACTCTGTGTGTGTGTGTGTGTGTGTGTGTGTGTGTGTGTGTGTGTGTGTGTGTGCAGGAGTGCATCTCTCAGTCGGCGGTGAAGACTAAGTTTGAGCAGCACACCATGAGAGCGAAGCAGATCTCGGAAGCGCTGAGGCTCATCATGGACTCTGTGCACACGGCTGCTCAGGAACAGAGGTGAGGGAAGAGGAGGAGAGATGAAGAGCACTTTGTGTGAACGATAAATGAAGTTGAGATAAAGTAAGAGAGATGCACACAGCGCCCTCAGCTGTTGACTTCTGGGGAGTGTTTATTTAATTTATTTTAAGAACTTTTAATTTTTACAAGCTGCCTTCAGATTGTTTTCTCATTTTTAATCTTTTATCAAATCATGCTTCATATTTTGCTATTATATTGTGAAGCATTCTTAATTATATGAATCCTATTTGTTATTGTTGTTGTTGTTGTTGTTTTTCTTGTTTACATAATTACATTTTTATTGTATTTCTCCATCTCTTTGTTTTTACACACACATACACTGTATTGTTTTTACTGTACTTATATCTTCTTTTTACTTTTTTTGTAATTCTGCTTAGTTTTCATAAAGTTCAAGCTAATATAATCCTGTCTTTAATGCAAACTAAGTACATTTTATCTTTGAAACCTTCATGGTCTTTGTCTTTCCGGAATCTTTGAATTTGTGCAGCTAAATTATTTTCACGACAAAATGTGTGTCATGTGATTCATGATTTTGTCTGACCTGTCAAGTCGTAATTTATTTATTTATTTATTTTTCAAAAACTCATGTTTTTTCTTTGGTTTGTGTCAAATTTTTTAACTGATGATTGTTTTAGCGGTTGAATAGTTCTGTGCTGTGATGCTCTTCAGGATGCTGTGTCTGGAGATGAAAGAGGAACGTCAGGACCGCTTGGAGTTCATTGAGAAACAGCTGGATCTGCTCACGCTTGACTGCAAGAGCAAGATCAAGAAGATCACAGAGGAGGTGGAGAAGCAGGTCAGCATCATTCAGTTACCATGGTTACGTAGTTATCAGTGCGGCCTAATAGGTTCACTTTATTTACAAAGCTCACTCTTGTGTTCTTGACGTCTCTGTCTCATCTCTTGTGTTCTTCACGTCTCACTCATTTTTTTCCACGTCTCACTCCTTTCAGTCTTGCGTTCTTCACGTCTCACTCTTGAGGTTTTCACATCTTACTCGTATTCGTCTCACCCTTGCATTTTTTGCTTCTCACCTTTGCGTTCTTTGCATCTCACTCTCACATTTTTCACGTCTCAGCCTTTAGAACGGTTGAATATTTCAAAAGTTCATGAGTGCAGGTTGTATCAGGTCTTTTTGGTTGCAGGTGTCTCACGCGATGGCAGAGGAGATTCGCAGACTGGCCGTGCTGGTGGACGACTTCCACATGGACTTCCACCCGTCACCAGTGGTCTTGAAGGTCTACAAGAACGTAAGACGATCACCATCCCACCTGCTGCTCGCTTCTCCACGTCACATTAACCCATCGTGTTGTTTAGGAGCTCCACCGACACATCGAGGAAGGTCTGGGCAGGAACATGTCTGAGAGATGCTCCAGTGACATCACGGCCTCTCTGCAGACCACTCAGACGGACATGATCGGTCAGTGCTGAAGCTCCAGCGCTCCCTTGCTTACCTTTAATGTTTGCTGTGGCTTCACAGACGGCCTGAGACCCCTGTTGCCTGTCGGGGTCCGAGAGCAGGCGGAGAAGATGGTCCCCAGGACGTGCTTCTCCCTCAACTATGACCTGAACTGTGACAAGCTCTGCAGTGATTTCCAGGAGGACGTCAGCTTCCACTTCTCTCTGGGCTGGACTATGCTGGTCAATCGCTTCCTTGGCCCCAAAAATACACGTCGTGCACTTATGGGCTACAACGACCAGGTGACACTCCTCTACTTCTTCTACACTAACTGTGTGAATCCAAAGCAGATTTGAAAGAACATTCTAATTCTTTGAGTCAGGAGCCTTGAACTGAAGAATCAACTAAAAACATTAAGTCTTTGGTTTATCAGCTTTGCAAAGTTTTGGTTATGAGCTTTAGTTTGTATAATATTGATACACTATCGAAAACCAACAATAGTGGAACTAGTTGTGTGTAACCGTAAGTGTTTAATACCATTATTGTCTTCATCATTATCATCATCATCATCATCATAATACTAGAAAAAAGAACCAGCATGTGCTAAATATGCTTGGTCCAGATGTGTCAATTATAAGTGAGACACATTTTGTAAAATCGCTGAATAAAAGTTAACACACACACACACACACACACACACACACACACACACACACACACACACTTAAAGATGCAAAAAGCACTGATGAGAAACTCTTATAGCCAATAAAGTACACTTAAGAGCCAAATTACCAACCTTTACCTTTCGTATTGCGGAAAAAAAAATGGTAATAAGGGGCGGGATTCCTTTCTAGACATGGTCTGTAATGTGATATTTTCGTAACATGGGTCTTTCGTAAGTTGAGGCACCACTGCACATGCACATTTCTAATTGTTTCAAGAAAAGAAAATTGGACACTTGAAGTGTAGAGGGTATTAAATCTGATATGTTCAGCATTAACAGTGGGTCTGTGGTGGTTCCTCAGGTTCCTCGGCCCCTGGCGCTCACTCCCATCACCAGCAGTGGTCCTCCCTTCCCCCCCGGCAACATGACACAGGAGGAACTCATGGTTTCCATGGTGACGGGCCTGGCATCTCTCACCTCCCGCACATCGATGGGCGTGGTGGTGGTGGGCGGAGTGGTAAGAAAGAAGCGTCATGAGCTGAGCATCACGTGAGCTTGGTGTGATGGTGGTGTGTGTCAGGTGTGGAAGGCGGTGGGCTGGCGGCTCATCGCGCTCTCGGTGGGTCTGTACGGCCTGCTGTACGTGTACGAGAGACTCACCTGGACCACCAGAGCCAAGGAGAGAAGCTTCAAGAGGCAGTTTGTGGACTACGCCAGCGAGAAGCTCCAGCTGGTGGTCAGCTACACCGGCTCCAACTGCAGCCATCAGGTCCAGCAGTGAGTGTCCGGCACGCGTGTGTGTGTGTGTGTGTTCTGATGAGGCTTGTGTGTGTTTGTCAGAGAACTGGCCGGCACCTTCGCTCAGCTCTGTCAGCAGGTGGACGTGACACGGCAGCAGCTGGAGGAGGAAATACACACACTGAACAACAAGATCCAGCAGCTGGACACACTGCAGAGCAAAGCCAAGCTGCTCAGGTACCAGCATCAGCATCAGCACCAGCATCAGCATCAGCACCACAACCTTTCTGAGAACCTGTTTGAATCTCACATTCCTTTGGAAACCACATTACTGGCATCTTTTAACGTTTAGCCACAATGTTGTGGTTTTGAAGAGAGTTTTGAACACACACAAGACACCGTCTTAAACAGACTCACACACCAAACAGACTTTCTCCATCTCTCTCACACACACACACACACACACACACACGCACACACACACACACACAAACAAACAAACACATGCACAAAAAAACATTGTCCTCCTGAACACGCACACTCAAAATACACTATCTCTGTTTCTCTCTTACACACACACACACACACACACACACAAACAATATGCACAGAATACAGAAATCATTCTTTTTTTTTTGTCCAGATACACACAATTCTCACAAAACGCTAGCTTGTACAACACACACACACACACACACACAGATTAACTTTTTCAAACTCTTTTCATACAGCTTCTCTCTTCTTCTCATCTTTTTAAATAATAATCAACTATTCTCACTGTACTCAATATTATCAGCAGCCACATGAAAAAAGTCATATTCCGAAATATCACGCACGGTGAATGTTTGTCTTTTCACAACCGTTTTATTGTCGCCGGTGTCGCACTGACTCACAGAAGTTCATCTTTAACTCCCTAGAATTTAACTTGGAATATTTCAATGAATCTGTTTATCTTGAGTCACCATTTGTTTATAATTGTTTTGTATGTTATTTTCGCACAGATATTTTATAATTTCCTCTAGCCGTTATGTAGCGACATCACAGTGTGTGTGTGTGTGTGTGTGTGCAGGAACAAAGCCGGATGGTTGGACAGTGAGCTGAACATGTTTATTCAACAGTACCTGCAGCAGAAGCATTAGTTCTGGTCCTGGATGGCTGGAGGTCTGGCGAGCTCTTCTCTGCTCTTCTCTGTCTCTGATGTTCTTCTGTGATCATCTTCTTCTGTCATTGAATTATTTAAGACGATGTAAAATAATGCGCTCCGACGCCTCTTCAACGCACTGGTTTCATATCAAGACCACCTCCCGCTTCTGTCCCCACGGAATCTGAAGCTTCTGTGACGTGCACTTTATATTTTGCTGCTTTTTCATTGGTTTGATTTGCTTCAGATTCACCTGAGCGTGACGGTGACGACGGTGATGTTTCCTCTTCTTCATCGTGACTGTGAAATAAAGCTGACACTGAACAGATGTTCCGATTGCTTTTGGGATTTTATTTTTTTACATTTTTTTTATAGTTTTATTTTTTTTTCTCTTGGTTCTACTCATAGAATGAGTACGCTAATGAGAACGCTGCTGCCATCTGATGGACAAAAGAGTAACTGCAGGTACAACAGCTGATCAATTAATCTATATAAATGTACATGTTTGAAAAAAAGATAAAATAATTACAAACATTTTTTTACACTGATCTGATTCCGTAGAAATTTAGACAGATTTATAAGCAGAATGACAGAGGGACATATAATGTATGGGTCACTATGTATATTTTGTCAATATTATAAAACATGTTTTAATATATTGTAGTTATTTATATTGGTTTATTCAGTGTGTGTATATTTTACTTAGCACATCTTCTTTTGCACCAAACGGAGTAGCAACAGTAATTTCAATACAAAATACAAAACTAATTTAATTGTATCCCTGTGATGTGAAATAAAAGCATTCTATTCTATAAGTACAGACAGAGAGAAGAAGGTTTGGATGAATAAATGCAAATGACGAGGAAAAAATAAGCGAAAAAAAGTTTCTAATGAAAAAGTGAGAATAAACTAGATAAGGCTGAACTTTGAAAGAATGAGTGAATCGCTCGTCCGCTGCTCGGTTACAACGCTTTACTTGCATGTAGCGACTCGAGTAATATATTCCTGAAAATACTGTAAGTATAATAAGTGACACTACTGCGCTACAGCAAAAAGTTATATATTATTGTAGTACAGTATATTACTTTTGTAACGCGTTACTCCCAACACTGCTGGTGATGTCACATGTTTGTCCCGCCCACTGTCGTGACGTCAATTCAACATGGCGGTGCTCGGGAAGTAGTGGGAAGTGGAAGGTTCGAACACTAACTTTGCACAACAAGCCAAATAACTGTTTTTTCCCCGCCTGAAACCTAAACTAACCCACTTCTGAATCATCCACAGACGTTTGCTGAGTTTGATCCGGAGAGACTGTGAAGATGCGCGTTATTAAAGAGGAAAGAGAAGACGGAGTCACCGATCAACACGCTGAGGAGAAACCAGGTCGCTGTTCTTCTCTTTGTTCGCCGTGTTTTCAACTTTAAAAACTAGCTTTCAAAAATAATAAAAAATTAAACAAGCAAATGTTTTTCTTTCGTTATTGTCGCAGGAGAATTGTAAAATGATCGTTTAAACGTGTTTTTTTGTAATCAAAGATTCTGAACTGATTTGACTGATCAGCGATTGAATCTCAGGTTTAATCTTTTATTATTAATTTTATAGTTTAATTATTTAATAATAAACGTTGTTAACTTTAAATGTAAGAAACATAAGCAGCAGAGAAGTGTGTATGTGTGCGCGCGTGTGGTCCAGTAACACACACACACACACACAAAGGTCCTGCACAGAAACTCCTTCAGAAGCTTCACACACTGTTGTGTTTCCCACCAGACTTTGTTATCCTCAACATCAAGCAAACACAGTTTGTGGGTAGATTAGTAGCCTGTAATCAAAACCAGTAAAACAACTCACCCGAATCACCAAAACTAAACTTTACAGATTTTTCAGTGAGATTATAATCTGAAATGAGTCTGTGTTGACTTTATTCTTGAGTAATACTTGTCTTTTTTTTTTAATAACACATTTTCACGTTTTTTTCCCCTTTTCAGACGTGAAGGAGGAAAGAGAAGAAACATGTGAAGTGGAGATTAAACAGCAGGAGCTTTTCAGCACTGTGACTGAACAAGCCTCTATTGGTTTAGAGACGGACACGAGTTCCTCAGACCAACCAGCAGAAGATGAACCAGTGTCTGCTTTCCTTCCGAGTGGAGGTGTTTCCTTCAACAACAGTTCCACACTAAATCATCTTCAAGAGATGCTCAACAAACAAGTGCCAATTCGCTCAAAAACTAAGAAGCACCAATGTCCTCAGTGTGACAAGATTTTTACTCTCCCTATCAGATTGAAGCTTCACATGAGGATTCACACTGGTGAGAAACCTTTCTTCTGTTCTCAATGTGGGAAACGTTTTACACAAAGTGGACGTTTGACGATTCACATGAGGATTCACACCGGAGAGAAACCTTTCTCCTGTCCTCACTGTGAGAAGAGTTTCTCATGTAATGCCAGTCTGAATAGTCACAAGAGGATTCACACTGGTGAGAAACCATTCTTTTGTTCTCAATGTGGGAAACGTTTTTCACACCGTGGAAGTTTGAAGAGTCACATGAGGATTCACACTGGTGAGAAACCTTTCTCCTGTTCTCACTGTGAGAAGAGTTTCTCATGTAATCCCCGTCTATATAATCACATGAGGATTCACACTGGTGAGAAACCATTCTTCTGTTCTCAATGTGGGAAACGTTTTTCACAAAGTGGAAGCTTAAAGAGTCACATGAGGATTCACATTGATGAGAAACCTTTCTCCTGTCCTCACTGTGAGAAGAGTTTCTCATATAATACCAGTCTAAAGAGTCACATGAGAACTCACACTGGTGAGAAACCATTCTTCTGTTCTCAATGTGGGAAACGTTTTTCACAAAGTGGAAATTTGAAGAGTCACATGAGGATTCACACTGGTGAGAAACCTTTTTCTTGTTCTCACTGTGAGAAGAGTTTTTCTCATAAGGAAAGCCTAAATTATCACATCAGAGTTCACACCGGAGAGAAACCTTTCTCCTGTTCTCAGTGTGAGAAGAGTTTCTCATGTAATAACAGTCTAATAAGTCACAAGAGGATTCACACTGGTTAGAAACCTTTCTATTGTTCTCACTGTGAGAAGAGCTTCTCAAATAAACCAACTCTGAATTATCAGATGCGGATTCACTCTGAAGAGAAACCACTTCGTTTCTCTTCAGATAACCCTTCTCAGTGTGGGAAGGGTTAGCCTGATAAGTCAAATTTAAAGGGTCACATCAGAACTCACACTGGTGAGAAACCTTTCTCCTGTCCTCAGTGTGGGGAAGAGTTTTTCTCATAAAAGACATCTGAATGGTCACATGAGGATTCACACCGGTGAAGAACCTTTCTCCTGTTCTCAATGTGGAAAGAGCTTCTCAGAAAAAGCAGATCTGAATGTTCACATGAGGATTCACACCGGTGAGAAACCTTTCTCCTGTCCTCAGTGTGGGAAGAGTTTTTCTTATATGGCCAGTCTAAGGTGTCACATTCTAACTCACACTGGTGAGAAACCTTTCTCCTGTCCTCAGTGTGACAAGAGTTTATCATGTAAAGAAAGTCTGAAGATTCACATCAGAACTCACACCGGTGAGAAACCTTTCTGGTGTCTTCATTGTCTCTCGAATTTCTCAAACAAAACAAACCTGGAAAGGCACAATGTCATTCACAGTGGAGAATAATATTACTTTGTTTTTCTCACTTTGCACAGCAACAAGACAAACACAATAGAGAAAGAGAGAGCGACAGACAGGATTTATACCTTTATATTTTATTTCCATTGTAATACATTTATGCTTTGATGTATTTCTACCTCACGTTTCTACGTCTTTTAAAAAAATGATTTCCTTTGTTTTAAATGTTTTGTTCACTTGAAACTGCAAGAGTCATAAAATTAGAAATGCCTTCCGGGTCGACGGCAGTTATTTACATCGACCTTCGTGCCTTTTGTCACTGACCAGATACACTTTGGCCATTGGACCGTTTGAACGATTCTACCTCCGTCTCCCTCTTTGAGCGTCGGACCATGTGACCACCTCCCACTCGCTGTTCTTTCGTTATTGGACTCTCTTCGTAACAGTGCATATTTTTATCAGTATTTACTGAAACTGAAACCTTTGTCTATTTAGTGATGCTACGGATGCTTGGATTAAACCCGTTTGTTACATTTTAACTTTGGTCTCCTGCTCCCGTGTCGTCACTCCGGCCGCTTTGGGAACGCTGATGTACGAACAGAGAGAGAGGAATAAACAGTGCAGACCGCCGCAACCAAGTCTTTTCAAAGTATAATAATTCAGAAAGCCTCCAAAATCTTACAAATCTTACAGCGAGAGAGAGAGAGAGAGAAATGTTGCATGGAAAACACGTTTACAAACGACTTTGAAAAAAACAAGCAGAAACAGTGAAAACGCCCGCTTATTTGCCCATGGGTTTAGGAATAGAAAAGGAAACAGACCAACAGTCTGATAAAGGTAAAGAAAAAGGGCTTGAGTGAAGTAAAGCTAAATGGTTACGTTTATTTCCTATTTGTTGTACTAACATAAACATGTATTTATACATTTATTTTGCACAAATGCATTTCTGTTTTTATTCATACACAAGTACCTTTATTTACTATTTGTTGTAATAATATAAATATGTATTTATAAATTTATTTCGTATGTATTTCTGCATTTATTTATTAGTACATTTATTTCCTTTCACAGTTTGATTTTGGCGGTTTTGATAATTTTGGTTTTGATCATTTTGGTCCTCCATAGTTGGGAATGTTCACTTAAAATGTAATTTATTACTATTATTAGTCACATCTCACAAATAATAACGTTTGAGTTACGTCATTATAAAAGTATTTAATTACCAGGGAAAGTAACTATTGCGTTACTTAATTTTTTTTATTTGTCAAATAACTTGGCTACTCCCAATATTAAATCTGTTAAATGAAATAGACACTGAGTTTTTAATCACATCTGAAGCAAGAGCATAGGCGCGCTCTCCATTATATACATGTCTATTGTCACTCCTCCTGAGACTCTATAAGGACACTGTGCTTAAACATCTCTCTAAATGGAGTCTTTGGTTACTCAATTCATTTGGTTATTGGAATTCAACATGTTTATGTGCTTCAGTGTCTATGCTTAAACATACAAAAACATGGCGACGAGTTGGATTTCTTGCAGCATGTCTTTTCACGGTATGGAGAAACAGTTCTAAAATTATTTCCTATAAATGCAGATGGGTACAAAGGTATAGTTTATATTTCCCTTTTGCCAACTTACAACCAATCAAATAGTGCGACGTCATCGTTAGTCGCCAACCCGACCCGTTTTTGCACTGCCAAGTGAAAATTACAAGTAAAAATAACCAAACACAAACCGTCTCAGCTTTACCGCCCCATGTCTTCGTTAGCAGCTCAATCGTTTCATCTCCAAGATAAGTAACTATAAAAACACACTTATATAATTTTCTATTGTGTGTTTTGACAATAATGTTTTTTTTGTAAATATCAATAACACAAAGCAAAAAAAAAACCAGAGGTGCATAGTACTTGTGCGCTTTGAGACAGGTAAAACCGTTAAAAGCGCCTTACAAATGCTCATATTATTATTATTTCTTGAGTAAATGTACTCTGTTACTTAACTTAAGTATGTTTTTGGCTTAACGGGGCAATTTTGCCATCTGTAGTCTGACTAAAGATACTGGAAGCTCATTGTGAATGTATACCTAGATTTTATTGTTGAGGATTTATTTGATTTATTTATTTTGCACGTGTTTGATTGAGACTGACTTTTTTGTCCTTTATTTATTAGTTTTACTACTTTTAAAACATGGAGGTGTTAAATTTTGTTTCTGTATTAGAAAATAAAACCTCATGAATAGAGTTTTTTCACATTTCTTTTTTTTCTTTGCCTAAATTTAGTAAGAGTAAAATACTTAAGTTCTTTTAAAATTCGATACTTTGCTTCTTTGATTCAAATCTTTTTCATAGTGGTGGACTTTTTACTTGTATTGGAGTAACTTATAAAGTACAGTACGTATCCATACTTTTGCTCAAGTATGGTTGTCTGGTGCTTCTTACACCTCTGTGTATAATTAAAAGTAAATTGACATATATGTGTATAGTCTACTTTCACGAATCGTTGCGCTCGACACGACCAACGTGTGAGGAAAAACACAGATATTCCTGTAAAAAGCACACAGGTTTTTATTGCATATCAATTTCATGTATAAATTCTTCATAGCATTGGAAAGATTACATTTGGTATATGTGTCTATTCTACAGAATTAACATCAGAATCATTTCCAGGAAATCGCTCTTCAGGAATCACAAGCATCGGAACAAAGGTCAGAATGTTCAGGAATATTCTACAATCCTTTAAATCTGTGGCCGGTGCCACCCGACTAAACCTACACACATGTACAATAAGTGCATCTACAAACCCATGACCTTTTAATTTAAGATACACGTTTCACAAATGACGTCTAAAACACGAGAAGTCATGCACGAGATCCCACACGAACAACAGAAGCAATTTACATCTCCTCTTCTGGAACGGGTCAGCGACGGTGGAACCAGAAGACGTGGAACAGCGCTGGTGTGGTACAGCAGATCGCTCCGATCCTTCACGACGAAGAGCGTCTGAGATAAAGTGCTGGTTTAAAGCAGAAGAGGCTCTTCTGAAACCTTCATCACATCTACTCTACACATTCATGACGGCCGGCTTCAGCTTCACCGGTGACCGTGACGTCGATGACCACGCTAATCCAGGTTTTGGCAGCTGGTTTCTCCGTGAGCCCCCGAGGAGCCTGAAGTTCCTTCAGAAGAGCGAGGAGAGCGCTTTCCTTCATTGAATTTAGTCAAACACCAACCAAATCGAGCACGAAATAAATAAAAGACACCGAGAGAAACTAGCGACGACGTGATTGTCAAAGGAAAGGGGCTTATTTGGCACACGACTGATAAATAATCTTGTACATCACACGACACTGTCGTACAGATTTGGTCCTTCACTCCAGACATCCACTAGAGGCGGAGCAGAACAAAAACAATACTGTCACTGAAGAAGAAATCACACCGAAGAACAGATTCCAGGAGAAGCTTCCACGCGCCATAAGTGCTTCTTCTGTTGAAGGATGAAGGTGAGGATGAGACACACCACGGCTGGTCCTGCTCCAGACCACCTGCAGCCCTTCCTCGCACTCAGAGGTTGTTGAGGTGGAAGGAGCCGGGATCGGACGGACCTCCTCCCATGTTGAGCCAGGCGTCCAGGGAATTCTGGGAGGACGGATGCAGGGCGGAGTTCTCCGACAGAGACAGCATCATTGCATAAGCCTGGAGGAGAGAAGAAGGTTCATGCTCTCGTTCATCTGCTTCCACAGTAACAAGATGTTCAATGGAACTTGGGTTTCTCCGCCTCGGTTTGACCGTGTGATGATCCCAAAACAGAAGTAGAAAGTCAAAGTCGACATGAGTCCATCTATTGCAGACTCATCTATAGTGGACTCACCTATAACAGACTCATATATAGTGGACTCATCTATAGCAGACTCATCTGTAGTGGACTCATCTATAATGAACTTATCAGGAATTAACTCCTCTATAACAGACTCATCTATAGTGGACTCATCTATAATGAACTCATCGGTAGTGTACTCATCTGTAAAAAACTCATCCATAGCAGACTCATCTATAGTCGACTCATTTTTAATGAACTCATCTATAGCAGACTCCTCTATAGTGGACTCGTCTATAATGAACTCATCGCTAGTGAACTAATTTATAACAGACTCATCTATAGTGGACTCATCTATAATGAACTAATCAGGAGTGGACTCATCGGGAGTGAACTCATAGCAGACTCATCTATAAAGAACTCATCGATAGTATATGCATCTATAATGCACTCATCTATAGCAGACTCATCTATAAAGAACTCATCGGTAGTGTACTCATTTATAATGAACTCATCTATAGTGGACTCATATATAATGAACTCATCGGCAGTGAACTAATTTATAACAGACTCATCTATAGTGGACTCATAGGAGTGAACTCATCTATAGCAGACTAATCTATAAAGAACTCATCGGTAGTGTACTCATCTATAATGCACTCATCTATAGCAGACTCATCTATAGCGGACTCATTGGTAGTGGATTCATAACGCATATTCTATTGTATATGCTATGACTATATGATAACAGACTCATCTATAAAGAACTCATCGGTGGTGTACTCATCTATAATGCACTCATCTATAGTGGACTCATAACGCATATTCTATTTTATATGCTATGACTATATGATAACAGACTCATGTATACTGGACTCATTCGCAACAACGTTTATCTTCAAGGGCAATTGCATGTGAATGTTTTCACACAAACGGGGCGTAAGAAGCGAGCAGTGTTAGTTTGTTAATGCCACAGTGAAATCAACAGGAATAAAGAAGTTGTGTGTCTTAGTAGTAACCGTCATTGGTGGAGATTTACAATCAGATTTTATCTGATATAACGGACAAGGTTGTGCTTTACTTTACATTGATTTGGCAGGAAGAGCCGATCAGGGTCAGTGTCTTGCTCGAGGACTCTCATCTATAGCAGACTCATCTAAAGTGGACTCATCTATAATGAACTCATCTATAGTGGACTCATCTATAGCAGAGCCATCTATAGTGGACTCCCCTATAATGAACTCATCTATAGTGGACTCATCTATAGCAGAGCCATCTATAGTGGACTCCTCTATAATGAACTCATCGTTAGTGGACTCATCTATAACAGAGTCATCTATAGTGGACTCATCTATAATGAACTCAACGGTAGTGGACTCATCTATTGCAGACTCATCTATAGTAGACTAATTTATAAAAGACTAATCTATAGGGGACTTAACATACTCATCTATAACAGGCTCATAGACTAGTGGACTCATCTATAGTAGACTCATCTATGACAAAAACAACTATACCAGACTCATCTATAACAGACTTGTCTAAAACACAATCATCTATAATGGACTCATCTTTAGTGCACTGATCTATAACAGACTCGCCTATAGTAGATTAATCTATAGTAGACTGATATTGGACTCTAAAATCGGACTATTAAAAACTCATCTATAACGGACTCATGTATAGTGGAACTCGGGTGTGACAGACTGCACTGGTTGTTCTGGCATGACACATACGGCGTGACAGGTGTACCAGTATTTGACTGTAGGATGGTTCTGGTTGAGTTGTGGATTGGCTCAGGTACTGTCACATACCTGTGTTTTAGCCTGTCTCAACAGCGATTCTTTCAGCGCCTCCGACTCTACGGAGGAGCTAAACACGTCTTTAATGTCATAGGGTTCCTCGCCAGGCTTCTGCAAGTCCAGGCCTTTGGGGAAAGCAGCCAGAGGATCCAGATCTAACAGGCCTGTTTCCTCCTCAATACACCTGCACCAGGAAGGACCTCGGTTAGTCCAGCCACAAGCACAATCATGGGATTCTGAGGGTCATGCGGGGACTAGATGGTCATCACAACGATGGATGGAGGAACTAAACCAACAGACGAACGGCTGGTAAACGAGGATTCTCTCAATAGTCGGACAAATAAAATGCGAGAAATGGAGGAATGCCCAGAATGCAGTGCGGCTGAAATTGAGAGACGGCAAACACAGATTGGAGATGGATGGATGAACAGGAAGTGGAGTTTAATGGGTTAGTGTGACGGTTAGCCAGGACTCGTGATTCTTTTATGATGATTCGAAAGTGCAACAATGGATGGAGTAACTGATTTAATAAATGTATTAGTTGTAAATGATTCATTTACGCAATAACATGATGTCAAACCATTTTAAAAATCAAGTTTGAAATTCGAACTACAAATGTACTCTCTTGTCATTTCCTTCACACACTTTTTCAAATGATGCACTTGAACGCCTTATTAGTAATGGTCTCTGGAATAATACTAATAAATAAAAAAAAAAAAAAAAATAATAAATTCTTCGGAAATAAAATAAGTAGATAAAGATATACATAAATTATAATGACAATATTTTTTTTAGTTATCTTCTAAAAAAAACATTTTTTGGGAGTTAATACAATTGCTATTTTGTTTTATTTTGAAACAGACAGTTGTGACAGTTTCAGTCTCTGAGTTTTTCCAGAAGGTTCAATGCTGATTTATTCCAAATCTGATAAAGTCACTGAAATATTTCCACTGACTCACTGGATTTATTTCTTATAATGTCAAATATAAAGAAACTTCCGACCGTTTCCTTTCAATTCAAACCCATGAGGTTAATGTCGCGAGTTTGTGAAGTGACCTCTGACCTGCGAGTGTGTTGGTACGACATGGCGAGCGTGGCTGGATCCTCTTCATCCTCGAAGGTGTCGCGCACCATGGGAGACGCCGTCTCGTCCTGAGACTTCTCCGTCAGCGAGCCTTCCTCATCCTCATCATCGCCTTCCATCTCTTCCTCCTCCTCCAGTTTAGAGGCGTGAGTCTGCGGCCGCTCTTCCTCCGTCAGCTCGGACCTGAAAGCACGCAGTCATGAAGTCATCACTCAGAAACACTGCGACCCCTCGCGTCATGCAGACGACGGGAAAACTGCTCCGTCACGCGTAAATGACCCATAATCAGACTGACCCCGGCCTGAGAGAAGGACACAGGCCTGCGCTTTGTCTCTCCGTCTAAACATGTCAGGCCGCTGTTTGTGTTTCTGTGAGCGAGGGACAGATGAATGTCATCGTCAAACTCGCTCATTAGCAGCAGAACAAACAGAGACCGTATCAATCCACATCAAACCACACCAGAGCTCCACAGCCGTGTACGCATGAGGCACGTGTTTCTGCTGGCTGGAGTGGCTGATATTAAAGTGCCAGACTGCAGGACGAGACTATTGATCCCAGATGGAGTGTGTGCTGCCGTGTGCGGGGCCATTACACGTCTCAGAAAGAATTCAAGCATCTGTTTCTAAAGGTTTGTCTGTATGAATCAAACTCCGGCCACACAGAGCCGGCGCGCTGACGCTTCACATATTTGTCAGTAATGAGGTTTTGTTTGGTGTTTATATAAGCTGATGGAATGCGCTCCTGATGTTTATCTGGCCGTTTAACGTAGAACAGATCTCAGGCGGGGGTGCAGTGCCCCGCTCGGCCACTAGGGGTCAGCAGACTCACGCTTACCTTTTCTCCGAGGAGCTGCAGGCCTGGTTCAGCTCACTGTTGGAGATGAAGTTTCTGATCTCTGAGAAATACGCGTCCTCCTTCTCGTCCAGAAGCGCATGATTGTCAGACTCCGAGTTCGGCGAGGAAATGCTTGTTCCTAAAACCGAGAGGTTCCCCGACTGTTGACTCACTGCAATCAATCAAACAAACAAACAATAAATTAACCAATCAATAAATAAATCAATCAATCAACCAAACAATCAACATATCATCAATCAATATATTATTCAATAAATCAATCAATCAATAAATCAAAAATCAATGAACCAATTAGTCAATCAATCAATAAATCAACAAATTAACTAACCAATCAATCTATAAACCAACCAATCATTCAATTAACCAACCAACCACTCAACAACTTAACAATGTACAATAAATTAACCAATAAATTAACCAATCAATCAATCAATTAACCAACCAACCACTCAACAACTTAACAATGTACAATAAATTAACCAATCAATCAATCAATTAACCAACCACTCAGCAAATCAACCAACCACTCAACCAATCAACCAACATATAATTACTCAACCACTCAATCAATCAATAAACTATTCAATCAAACAAATAATACATTAACCAATAAATAAATCAACCAACCAACCAACCAACCAACCAACCAACCAACCAATCAACAAATCAATCAGACCTATTTTTAGCTCAACTCTTTTAAGGAGCACCATAGTGGACATTGACCTCCTCTGATCACAGTAGTTCAGACCTTCTTTTATCTAATCTTGATAGAAGAATCCAGAAGTTTTACCTGGAATATTTTCATGCTCATGTTTCTTCAGGTGTCGGTCCAGGTTGGTCTGTTGACCGAAGCAGCGGTTGCACAGGTGGCATTTGAAAGGCTTTTCCTTGTTGTGGATGTTGCGAACGTGTCGCTGGAGATTAGAGGAGATGCTGAAGGAACGGTCACAGTATTTGCATCTGCGTTTGAGGAAGAGAAAGAAGAGAAGGTGTTAATCGTGTGTTAACAGGAAACACATCAACAGTTACTGGAGATCTAGTGAATATCACACAATCGTGTGGTTTAAACTCTTTTTGCTGTTTGATAAAAGGGTTTTTGTTTTCTAGACATTGCCGTCTTGCTCACTTGTCACTGTTATTGATAAACTATTGACCATCAATTATAAATAATTCCTCATGACAATAAAAGTCGTGCTCAAGTTTGTGGATGTTCTGCAGTGATCTAAAGTCTGCTGATCGTATCATCAATAGTGATCACCAACCACTGGTGAAGTGAGGCGGAGTTTTAGGATCTGTGATTGGCCGGCCACCAATCCAGGGGGTGTGTCCCGCCTTCAGTCCCAGAGATGCTGAGATTGGCTCCAGCTCCCCATGACTCAGAAGAAGGTGAATGAACGATTGAAATACTATGTAGTAATAGAAAATGAAGCCAAATTTCCTCAGAGCTTTTCTACACAGAGTTTGTGATATGTGTATGTCTTGCTTCAAAAAAAACATCTTGACGGTTCTCCGCCTTCAGCAGACTCTTTAATCAAGAGGTTCCGGTTAATGAGATTCAGTCCCGTAATAACAGCACACACACGTTCCTTCTTTTAGAGTCGTTACGTCCCGGGCCGGCGTGTAACCGCAGACAGAACGTCAGCTTCATGTGCCGGTAAAGAAAGATGGAGTCAGGAGTTCAGCGGACACTGGCCTCTTTGTTGCGGCTTTAAGGGAGAAAGACTCGCTCATCATCTCAGATGATCCAGGTCGTTTTTTCATTTTCTAATTGCGAGTAAATGAAAGCGAGATGGCGAGTGTGTGTGAAAGCCTCAACCCTTTTTCCAGACTTGGCACAACACGGTTCATGGAGAATGGTAAAAAGCCAAGACATGGTTCTTCGCTTCCCCCCGTTCTGTTTGTTTTCATTCCTCCGTCTGCAGGGACTTTAAATGACTTCATATTGGTTCTTTTCTGCCCTGTTATGTGGATTGTACTTGAAGCGTTACGATCCAAATGGGGTCTTTCAATGGTCAGGCCTAGTGGGCCAATTTCCTGATAGCATCTACAACAGGCAAACGAGCGACTACAATGAAGCCGGCGAGCCTGACGGTGATGATGGCTGCTGTTTTTTCGGGGTAAAAAGTTGAGTAACAAGCTAATCAGGAGCGAGCGTGTAGCAGGGGAGAAGCTATCTCCTCCAGCGTGATGGAAGATACGTCCACCTCAAAGAGACGCTTGATCACACAACGCCGTGTCCCGCACAAGCAGCAGAAGGAAGTGCGGGTGAGTGAGGGGCTGTCAGACGGACCACCATCCACACGGATCTTCTGTCAAACATCACTCCACAGTCAGGAGTGTGTAGTGTTCCGCAGAGTTCAAGGCACGAGGCGTCTCTCAGGTTCCAACGTTTATTATTAGCCGGTGAAATCTGGACAATTATCATTTGCGTGTGGTGCATTTTTAGATCGTAGACCATTTTCCTGACAAGTTGGCGTCACTGTAATCAATGTAAAAATATTTAATTTGGCTTAATAAAACTTTACTAGAGTAGTTATTTTTTCGCCTACTTTTTACTTCTACTCCATACATTTTAAAAAATAGATGCGTTGCTCTTATTTCATTTCGGTTCGTTTTACTTCTGCTTTGTCATCGATCTAAAACGAAAACATCCAGATAAATCGCACCATCCGGTTTTGGTGGACTTGATTGTGATTGGATGAGACATATGAACAGGTCATTCCGACATCTTATTGGTTTGTACGTGGTTTATCGCATCTTTACATCAGCCAGTGAAACCATTATTTATATATTAAATATACATATATATATATATTAATTTGTTACTCCCACAAATGTCAATGAGGACAAGCTTACCAGCTTATCAGTACCACACTAGTCAACATATTTCACTCTAAAAAACACGTGTTAATGCTTATTAGTGTGCATATTTGGTTCTTTAATGTTTTTACATTTAAATAAAAAGTTATTTAGTAAAAGTAATTGAAGAAACTATTTTAAAGAAAATTTTAAAGTTATTATATAAGGCAACATTTTAATATAACAATACATTAAGACATTAAAAATGTCATTTTTTTTATTACTTTATACTTTAAGCAGTCTTTAACTCTAGTATCTATACTTCTACTTGAGTAATGTGACTACTCTTGACAGCCCTGGCTAGTAAAACCCAACAATGATCGTCAGTTATTGACTGATTGTGTGTACCAGCCAAGTGTGTGTGTGTGTGTGTGTGTGTGAGTGTGTGCACGTCCTCACCTGTAAGGTTGTTCTCCGGTGTGTGTTCGTAAGTGCCTTGTAAGATTAGCTGACCTGGGAAAGATTTTCCCACAGTACCTGCAAAGGATGAAAAGACGACTTTGATCCAGGAAAGTCTCAGACACTTCCGAAGGTCCAGAATGCAACTTTCCGCACGTTTCCAACCGCTCTGCACCGTGAGAAAACGCATTTTTCGTAACCCGCTGCGAGTGAGAAAAGGTCTTTGTGCGGCGATGTGCACATGGATACGGTAGCTATACATTAAAAGAAGCCGCACGTTTAAGCTCTGGTTTCACACGCGGCGCTCACCTGCAGGTGTATCGTTCCTTGCCTTTGCGTAAGATAGCATCGGAGAGCGAAGGAGGCGGCGAGCGGAAGTTAAAGAGGTGGTGTGAGGAGTGCTGGAGGGAATTGGGAGCATCCAGTTTCAGAGCGCTGAAGCTTTCCAGCTTTTCAGTCATGTTTTCCATCGCAGACACCTGAGGAGAGAACATGAGGCGGGTTCAGAGAGGAATACTCCGTTTGATGAGCAGCTCACATGATCAGAAAGCTCTCGCTAATTGATTCGGAGCGAGATTAGGATGCATCTGGGATTTGGAGACGTCTTTTGTGTCTGTTGTGCACCAACAGGAGGCCTGTGGATCCGGATCAGACAGTCTGCGGGTCTGCCCCATAAGCGGCGAGCAGGAAGTCATATCTGGGAAGGTCGAGTCTTGATTGTGCTGTTGAAGAGTGACCTCTATAACCTGTGGCACATTGGCAGCCACTCCAGGAGCCCCTCGGGACCCCTCGGCTCCCAACAAACCTCTGAGAGAAGCGTCTGAAAGAGCCTTTCACCTCCATGAGCAGCAGCCGTACAATGCAGTTTAAGATACCGCTCGCTGATAGAACTTCCTCTGTTACCGAACAAAGAGTAAGCTATGTGGCCAAAAACATCTTACATCCTTCCTACTTTTGGAATATGGATAAACAAAGCACCAGACAGGAGCGTATTTACACATGCCTGGATTCGACCATGGTTCTGACAGACTTTACAAGGCTCTGGGACCATCACGTTTCTGGGCCGGGTCACACAGAGCTTAAATGATGCTATTGGATGCTAAAGGGCCTTCAACATAAGACATGCTTCCTAGAAAAGGAACAAGTCAGCATCTTTGATAAAGGTACAGATCATATTTAATGAACAAAGTTGGAGAGGGATAGACTTATGTCAAACAAATATTAAAAGACCATGCAGAGAGAGGAAGAGACAAAGAGAAACGAAAGAGCGTAGTGGTGTTCTGGTGAAGAGGAAAGTAAAGAGAGAAAGTCTGGTTATGGGTGGTGTGGAGGGGGTCAGCATTGATGGAGGCCAGATTTACAGGTCAGATAAGACAGTTCCCAACAAGAGAGGCCATTCTATTACACACAAACACAGGAAGTCCCTGATCGACATGCAGACATTATCTAGGCAGCCAGAGCGAGAGAGAAATGTTAGGAAGTTATTAGCGGTGGGACTCGGCAGAGAACTTCCCGGAGACAATGCTCCACTCCAAAAGCATGTGACAAAACTTATTTCAATTCAAAAGGCCATTATTAATAACATTTTCATCATTGTCATCACCGTTCAAAGGTGGGAAAGGTTCAGACATAAACACAAACAATGGAGGCTGTTTTTCAAAGTGGGAGATAACGAAACGGGAATGAATTGCCAGAACAGGCCATTTCACTTTAGAGAATTCCGTCTCACAATGAAAATAATCCAGCGATGACAAATACCATCAAAACAACAATCCCACACAACGTCACCTGAGGTGAAGAATGCCAGGAATGAGTTCAATGTTCAACCTAGTGCTGTCAAAGTTAACGGGTTGACGCTTGCAATTAATTTTAAATGCTTAATTGCGTCAATAATTTTGAAAGCTTTTGAAGTTTTTTTCACTTTTGATTTGGGGACGTGCAGGTGCGGCTCATCACGATCAGCAGCTCAAAATTATTGTGTTCACCTGCTGCTATTTAGGTGCAAAATGTTTAAGTACAGACTGGCTGTGTTTGAAATGTTCTTGAATGGACTTGTTAAAACTGAGACTCAACCTGCTTTTCCCTTTTTACAGATGCAGTTCCTTTTCAACTGCAAATAACTTGCTCGTCAAAATTCTCGGTCGGATCAAATTTCTGTTTAACAAGGCACCGCTTTAGATTCATAGAGATCAGATAAACAGACAATACTGTATTTACTTACACTTATATTTTTCAAAGAGACATTCTAAGCATCATGTAGACATATGTTTCATGTTAGAGTGATAAGAATATTTTAGGTTACAGTTTGTTTTCAGATGAGAAAAAGGCAAATGCTTTTTATTAAGAGTGTAACCTAAAGAAATAGATACCTGAGGATGGAAGAGCATCGGTGAAGGTCGTAGGTACTTCTCTTTTAGGGCTCCAACAGGGTCTATTAGCTTTCTTTTTTCCACCCTGCTGGACAACAAGACCAAGGGTTACGTACGAAGGAAGGTCGATGGCATACCTTTAATCGAGCGGTGAGCAACACATTTCTGACAATCAGAGACTGTCCATATGTCTTAAGATGAGATCTACTCGGGTTGAAGTACCTGTAAATTGGATCCATGAAGAAAGGCGAGGGCTTCGCGTAGTGGAGCGATGGCGTCTGCTGGGCAGGCGGTGGTTGAGAGAGAGAAGCTGGCGGCTGAGGCATATGATGAGGCTGGTGCAGGTTCTGGGATTGAATTAGTGCTGAGTTTTCCTCCTTAGCCAGTTTGCAGTTTGCACCATAGACGTGATTCCTGCGCTTTTCAGGTGTTCCTCCGTTCTGCCCGGCCCGACTTCGACTGCCAATGCTGAGGTCCAAAGGTTGTTCCTCACCAGGAGCCAAGAGTGACCTGGCCGGCAAGGCTGGCTTGCTGGGCGGGGGAGGAGGAGGGAGCTTGACCTCTTTGGGTTTGGTGGTGAGGTCAAAGGGTGAATCTGGTCCAGTGACTGTAGGTAATTTCTGTATGTGCTCGCGGGGCGATTTAGGCTCAGGTTTGAAGAACATGCCAGGATTGAGTGCTCTGTCTGTGAAAGGGTACAATGAATGTGGGAAATTGGGCAGGAATTGAAAAGGGAACATGGAATGATAGTTCAACGAGCCCATCTTCTTCTCCTGAAGGCCCATAAACCCGGGGCCAAAATACTTTTCTGCAATGGATGCGATGGCTTTAATGGAGTCTGTTGTGGCACTGGATGGCGGGAGTGCTTGCTCTTCTGGAGGTGGGAAAAAGGAATGCTGGGAGGTGAGAAAGGGACGCTCACAGTGGATGTTCCCAGAACTGGACACGGACATCGAGCTGCTGCTCACTTCGTCCTGCTTGCTCTCCTGTACCGGTTTCCGCCGGCTTTTCTCTCGCTCGCTCTCAACTTCACTTTCCAGGTCGGAGCCAGACACCGTGCCAGTGGTGGTGTCAAGGTCAGTGCCACTAGACGTGTTGATGTCTTCCAAGTCACTACCATCGGACGTGTCGTTCATCTTCACCCTATTTTTACTGTCTGAGAAAGACAAGTCCAGTTTAGACTCTCGGTTCTCCTCCAACTGGTTGTTTAGCACATTCCCCCCATTGTCAGTGATGTTGTTCATGGACGAGACCATGGAAAGGGCAGACGCATCAAGAGGAGGCAGCTTTCCATCTTGTCCGTTATTCAGCGGACTCTTGAGCAGCGAACTAGGAGGTAACAATGGTGGTCTAGAATATAAAGACGGAGGAAAGATCCCCGGAAAGCCATGAGAGATGGCTGGGAATGCTGGGGGTCCTGGGGAAAAGGGCAAGCCCGCATGATGAGGCCTGGAAGGGAAGTAATCGCCAAAGCCAAGTCCACTGGGATTCAATCCAGGGTGAGACTTGGACTTGCTTAAAAGGGGGCTGGATGCCATAGGTATACCCGGTGTAAATATGCCTCCGGGATTATAATGGTTCTTGCCCTCGCAGAAGCGCCGGTGCTTGTTGAGGGAGGAGGTAGTGCTGAACATCTGCCCGCAGTCTTTACACTTGATCTGGGTACGGCAGTCTGCATGCATCCGTTTGTGACGGCACAGGTTAGAGAACTGGGTATATGATTTGTGACACACCTCACCTGGGAGAACACACATGACTGGTTAATTCTATTAACATGCTGTCTCTGATTGCTTGCATGAACAGTAATAAACCACGAGATCAACCGATCAACCGCGCATGCCTTAAATTCTCTTGAAAAATCATGACGCCGTGATCTAAACACCTGGGCATGATCAGAAAAACATGATCGCTTAGACGACTAAAGCTTGGATGAGATTTGTCATCGCAAGTAGCAAAGTAGAGCGATTTGAATGATTGGTTATGCATCTAAATACATGTACCTCAGGGCTGCATACATGCATTTGGACAATTAACGGTAACACACAGAACATTGTGAAGCCAAGCAAAAAGAAGGTGTCGTCGTCTCGGTTTTGCTAAGAGGCCGCACGGCAGAAACGTCGCCCTCTGAACATTACACCCGTGTCAGCCGTGCTCGACTCTAACCGGCGTACGGAGAATGCACACTTACGGAAACAAAGAAGACGGGTAGAATGGAGTAATTCAAAGCGAATAAAGAAAGCACGAAAGGAAAGCGCAACAAATGTAGAACAAAACAAAGAATGGCTCTGGAATTTCATTGAGTTTCTCTGACCTATAAAACAACAGCTGTCACACTCTTGCGCTGGCTCTAGCCGGGAGGTCTGCGGACACTGGTAATTGTATCTGAGGCTTAGACAAGACTGCTCAGACTTACAGATGAAAGGCTTGACACTGCTGTGTATGTGCTTGTGCTGCTTGAGGCCTGAGGAGGTGGCAAAGGTCTTGCCACACTCAGGGCAGGTGTGGGCACGGGCACCAACGTGCTGAGAGCGGATGTGGCGCTGGAGGTTGCTGGGGTCTGTGAACACCTGAGGGAACAAGGAGTCCTTCAAGATGGAATCAAGAGCTGCCTCGTGTTTACACCACCAACACAACCACACAAACACACACCAGAGGTGTAAAGAGTAGCTGATACAATACTTGAGTAAATGTACAGATACCTTAGTATAAACATTACCAAGTCACCAATTCCAATGATGCAATTTTAATAGATTTTATGTTTTTTACTCGTACTGAATGTAGTCTCAAAAACACCAAGTAATGTGGAAAATCAAGAAGCCTTTTATTAGTGAGATTTTATTTCTTGATATAGAAATGAAATTTCTTTAATTTTGAATTAATTTTTCAAAATTGAGGAACAAAAATGAATGAAAAAAGAACAAAGAGCCAGTGTCAGTCAAAGTTGCAATAAAGTGCAACCACTAACAGCATCCAGTACCTTCAGCATCCTGCAGATGGCGATATCACTTCATTCGCCCAAGAAATGAACCGTGGTAGAAAAGGATGCTGACTTGTTGCGCACAATCACAACGTAACGGATAACTGGAAATGTCCATTCAAATTTAGTGGAGTAAAGAGACATACTCAATCAAAAATGTAGTCAAGTAGAGTGTAAAAGTTGCTTATACTTTTGATACTCAGTACAAGTACAAATTAGCCAAAAAAATGCTTAAGTCAAGTATCGAAGTCCATTTACTCAAGTACTTCACACCACTGACACACACACACACACACACATTACACAGGGAAATAAAAAGAGCGCACCTTGTCACAGTTCTCACACTCGAAACGTTTGCCACTGTCGTGTGACATCTGATGGCGAATGAGGTTTGATTTCCAGTTGAAGGCTTTGGGACACTGGTCACACTTGTATTCCCTCTCTTCTGTGTGGACGATCATGTGCTGGCCCAGGCTGACGACACAAGCACAGCATCAGCACCGTGTGTGTGGGACTGGAGCGGGCCGGCTCCGCACTGACCTGTACTCGCTGGGGAAGATCTTCTCGCAGTCCTTGCACTCGTGCACCGGCTCGTCGCTGTCCTCGCGCTCCTGCTTGAAGTCGTCGCTCAGCGAGTCGAAGATGGAGCCGCCGCTGTTGCAGGAGTGTTTCTGATGCCGCCGCAGCTCCAGCGCCGACATGAAGAGCTCGTCGCAGTGTTCACAGCGGAACATCTGCTCATCTGCACACACACGTCATCCAGATGTGAAGCCTCAGAGATGGTTCCGAGATGGGACACATGTTCCAGAAACACCCCACGTTTGTAAAACCCGTTCAGGGACGCAATGCCATATTTATTATAGAGACAATACATGCGTTATCTAAGAGCAAAAACATTAAGTATATCTCTTAAACTTTTTTTATTAAATGAATAAAAAAAATTATTTATAAAATCTATAATTACTCATATAAAGAACATAATATTTACAAAAAGGTGTATATGTTCTTGTATTAGCTATATAATTATTATAATCATCATAAAAGTGTCTTTAATGTAGAAAATTGTAAATATATAACATGATAAGCAATCTATAACAATGCATATCATAAATGACCACAGTAAGCAAATATAATAAAAATTTTAAATTAGAATGTACTGCATTTACATATATGTAGATATATTATATTATATGTTATACTAATTATATTTAAATAAATATAATTATATTTATATAAAATGTTATATTATATGTAAAAAGTAATTTGTCAAGTTTAGTGCCAAAAATATATTTTTTTCATTTGATATTTTTATTGAAATTAATTGTACACCCCCACCCCACCCACCACACACACATAATTAAAACCGAATCTTTCACCTTTACTGTAAGCGGTACTTTACCGTAAAGGTAAAACAGACCAGGATGAGGAGCAAAATTACTGCTTCATCACCAAATAATAAATGAGTCATTAGTCTTATTTGTTTTCATTGTTTGTGGCACAAGATGCCTGAAACTGAAGTGTTTGTGAAAGGCTTTATCTCTCCGGCCCATCAGACAGGAATGTTGGGGAAAAAGAAAGAGAACGAGAAACTAATAGCTTTTGGAGAGATGTAGGGAACACAATTATCTGCAGTTTAGCAGCTAATCTGTGAGCATAAGTGTGGTCCCCCGAGACCCGACTCCCTCTCTCCCTCTCTCTCTCTCTCCCTCCTCTCTCTCATTCTCTCTCTCTGTTTGTGTGTGTTATTGCTGAGAACAAATAAATAATAATAAATAAATGTGTGTCTGTGTTTGTGTAGTAAATGAAAAATACAGCAAAAGAATGAGAGAGATGCTGAAACTGAGAGTGAGGAGTGACACAGAAAGAAAGAGATAGAGAGAGAGAGAGAGAGAGAGAGAGAGAGAGAGAGAGAGAGATTTAACAGAGTATATAGTGACTGGCATTAATCTCACCTTCCAGGTTGGGTGCCATCGATCCCTCCGGGAAAAGTCTGTCCTTCGTGTAAAGCAGCAGCTCCTGCCCGACTTCAATATCTCTGATGGCCTTGTAACACACCTACACACAGATGAAACCAACATCTGAGTCCAATGGCATTTTCTTGATGCAAATTATTATACAGTTGGACTGAAAAAAAAAATCAAATTAAC
>CM051498.1:16935717-16948730 GCA_028031935.1 Paedocypris micromegethes | reverse complement strand
GAGAGAGAGAGAGAGAGAGACGAGAGAGGAAGAAATAGAAAAGAAAGAGAAGAGAAAAATAGACAAAAAGGAGTGAGTGAGTGAGTGAGTGAGTGAGCGAGTAAACGAGAAGTATGAGAGAAAGAGTAAGAGCGTGAGTGTGTGACAGACAGAGAGAGAGAGAGAGAGAGAGAGAGAGAGAGAGAGAGAGAGAGAGAGACAAAGAAGGAAGTTCCAGAGTAAAAAGACAGGTAGACATAGAAAAGAAGAGAGAGAAATAGAGAGAGAAATAAAAGAGAAAGAAGAGAAATAGATTAAAAGAGAGACAGAAAAAGAAAGAGAAGGAGAAGAAAAGATAGAGAGAGAGATCGATAGAGTGAGTGAGACAAAAATATAGTAAATAAAAAGATAGAGTGACAAAGATAGAGAGAAAATAGAAAATTACAAGGGAAAAAGAAATGTAGACAGAGAGAAAGAGACGACAGAGTGAAAGATCGTATGCGACAGAAAGAACGAAAGCAAGAGAGAGAAATGCGGAAACATGAGAGAATGAAAGCGACAGAAAAAAGAGTGAAAGTGTGAAAGAGTAAAGAGACAGGAACAAGTGAAAGAGAAAAAAAACAGACAGAGAGGGAGAGAGAGAGTGAAAGAGAAAAAAGACTGAGACAGAATGAGAATAGACACAGACAAAGAAACATGGAGAGACAGAGAAAGTGTGTGAGATTGAGTGAAAGAAAGAGATTAAAAGAAAATGACAGGAAGAGAGAACAATAATGAATCAAATTGGCTCTGGAGCACAAGCTCATACAGCGCTGTTAATAAACGCTACGCTAACTGCACACAAGGGGTCCGGAGTTACACAAACTCATTTAAAAAGTATAAGAGCGTATTACGGACAGCTGTTAATGAGTGTGAGGAGAGAAACCTGGACTCCATTTTGTCGCGTGCTGGATACATTTGCTCCTCGAAGACACATTAGCTATTACTCATTAGCGGCGAGTTCATTTAAAAAAGACACCGCGGTACACTTCCAGTTACTCGTGATATGGTACACAAGAAACTTTCAGTAACAATACGTCCACGGGGGGAAATGGAACCGAGTGCTTGTGGCGTGAGCAGGACGCATTGATCCTCACAGCAGAGAGAGGGCAAAAGAGATTGTCCCGCTAGGCTAACACTGCTAGCTGCTACTAGCCTGCCACCAACGGCGTCTTCGCTAATAGTGTCTGTTTCAGTGTCCCGCCGTCATCCCACGAGCAGCAAGTGCCCGCTGTTCCTCGCACGGCCTCAAACGCGTGGCTGGCATCTGCTAACATTTACTTCATAATTTAACACCATGTTGCCATCAATAGCTTTTCATGAGAGAGAAAGGGGGCGGTGGGTGGGGGGACGGAGGCAGAGAAATAAAACAATTGCAGGATCGATGGTGCAAAAAATTGTTTTATTGAGTGTGGTATCTGGCATTTCCCCGCAGACACGGACAAGAGAATGGAGCGGACGCCGCCATGAGAGACAAGGGCGAAAATAAATGAGATTATTGATGTTACACGTCAAAAATAATTGCTGAGATTTGGGCTCAGAGGAAGAAACGAGACGCTGATGGATTTGTTGATGCATGAAAAACCCTGGTTTCGCAGGAGGCAGAGGAGTCGGGAAGGTTCCTGCTGTGAAGAACTGGACCATGCAGCGGACCAGGACACAGAACCATGATATGATATAGAAGCAGCTGTGCCGTGTTTGTGTGGAACTGATGTTGGAATCCGGACAATTATTAGAAACAGAACATGTTCTCTAAAATCCCATACAGAAGAATCCACATTTTATGGAGAACCTTAACAGAGTATCAGATATATGAGAAACTTCAGCCACAACTAGAAAATACAGCAGCCTTCTGATCCAATACGCATCCGGAATAATCTTATGAGTTATTGGTTAAACATCAAATGGACATGTCAGATTTCAAGGTTTCTTGCATTGTATGGCATGCAGAAATGGACAATATTGACACGATGCTTAAGAGATCCTACACTTTCTGAAAGATACAATTCAAGATCATTTCAAGCACTTTCAAGGTCCATGTTGTCCATGTTTTTCCAGCACCATACAGTTGTGGTAAAATGTATATTTAAAACTATGCCTAACCACAATCAAAACGAAACATTACCAATTTGGGGGAAAGTTTTGTGGTATTGATGAAATAAAATGGACATTACATTTTAGTAGATCTTACTAACATTAAAGGCAAAATGTGTATTTTAACTTTATTTATGCTAACTTCATTTTTAGCAAAGTGTGTTTTAGTTTAATAAAGTGTAACAAAGCAAGTGCAACAATAAAGGTGTTCATGATTCCCACTTCTGCACTTTTAATCAGACCTGGATCATAGTGATCACGACCTGTTTATTCACAAACTCACTTTATCTATCTGTCTCTCTCTCTTTCTCTCTCCCTCATGGAATCTGTGAATGAAAAGTCACGTGAAACCAGACACAGAGCGAGAAAACCGCCTAAGTTTGGATCCGGTCGGGAGGACGTGCACTTATCCGGATTCCACTGTATAATTTCAAGCATTTTCAAGGCCTTGAAAACACATTATTGAAATTCAGGGATTTCAAGCACCCGTAAAAACCCTGGATCTTGCTACCGAATGGTTCAACATCATTGTTGAACATTGAACGAATTCCATTGAACAAGGCAGATAGTCCTAATATGGCTTCTTGGTTGTCTCAAATCTTTCAGATTGTAGAAAGGTTGTTTGTAGTGGTTGTAGAAAGGTTCAGATTGTAGTGGTTGTTTCAAATCACTTCTCCAAGTGGGAGTAGGCGTTTTGTTCAAGTCATTGAGACTTTATGGGTCTAGAAATACTAACTCAATCTTAAATATACCCATCCAGGTCAAGTACGCACAAACCAAAATCAGGTTTCATTTAGGTACTTAAGGGAGAGGCTATTGTTGATCCTCTGGGATGGAACTGTCCCTCACCAGATTGATTGTTTAGACACCCGTTTACAAACCAACAGAATGTCTTCACCATAAACCCACCAAGGCAGACAGCAATGGGCATTGATCGATGCTCAGAGGATGTCCTTAGTGCACAATCAATGTGAGGGTGTGTAATCTGTGCATCCTCCTTTTGATGCCTAAGAGACCTTCTTTCCATAAGAGACAAATCCTGAGAATCATGTGAACTTACTTTTATACCGGCACCGGTAATACCTTGTCATGGTGACGTGATCTACGATAAACGAGTTGGAAAACACCCTAGTGGTGTGTGGAGTATATCTCTGGGTCCCTGCCAGCATTGATGTACAATAAACAGTGTTGGGCGATTGAAATTGACTCCGGCTTGTCCCGACTCTGTCTGAAAGTGATCCTGGCTGAGGGGGAAGATAGGAGCTGACCCACTGGCCTCAGCGCCTCCTCTGAGCTGGCCATTTGAGCGGCCGTCTGGATGAAAACACACACACAGGCCTCATCAGATACTGTTTCTACAAGCTAAATGGCTCAGACGCTCGGCCGCTGTGTGTGGCATCAAAAGAGACTTTTCATTTTGCCGCCTCCAAATGAAGCGGCGCATGTGTCTGTCCCACCCATTCCAATGGAATATGCCCATTCCACTTTCTTGTTCCTTGGCACCTAAGCTGGAGCCAACAACGGGCACTGTACCATGGTAGCACTAGCAGCAGGTCATCTATATGCAGGATAATGTGCAATAACCCAGATAGGGAGGGAGGAAGTGATGCCAATTTGCTAAACTCTTTCCGTATCGCTCCATCTTGTTGTTGTCGCTACACCGCAAACAGTTTCTGTAGCCGCCACTGAAGCGTCCAGTGAGTGTGTGTGGTGAGGAGATAACTTTACGAGCCTCATCTCGATGGCCAAATGTTTCCAGGCCTCGTGTTCTGCTCCCAGGGGCACTTCCTAGCCCTCTCGTCTTACCCGTGAAGGGGGCATAGAGTAATCAGATCGCAGTGGTCCACCATTGTCTCCTGTTGTGAATCTCATCTCTTCAAGCTGACCGTTTTACTATGGAATCTGTAAAATAATTTGCCCCGACCCACCCCAGAACTCTGGGATTAGCAAATAGCTGTCATCTGTGTCTGTGAGCGCTAATGCGGCACAGATGGAGATGAGCATCCGCCAAATCTGTTGGGCTGAGTGAAAAAAAAATCTCTTTGAGTTCTATAACTTCTAGAACATGTGGCTTTAACCAAAGTAATAAATTGGTAACACTGTTTTTCATTTTGCCTCCATATATAAATATGGTATTTACTGGTTATTACATAATATCACACAAAAACTATACATTAAGTGCTTTCTAAATTAAACTTTCAGATGTATTATTTGCATTGTTTTTTTAAAAAGTGATTGTCCACTAGGGGCGCTAGGCTGTTTGTGAGCAACATAATAACTGCAAACGGGCCCGATGCATTGATCTGCTCCACCTTCAGAGTGAAGATCAATGCTATTGATGACCAGCTGAGGTTTTTCTCCAGTTCATTTGTCACGAGCACTCAATACACATCAGCGTTGAGAGGAAACCGCTTCACGTACAGATTTCTAATGAACCTCATGATATACCAACTGAAACGCTCCAAATCAAAACCCGAGTGACGATAACCTCTCTATTTCTCTCTCGCTCTGTCTCGCCAGTTTCTCTCTCCTCTGATCTCGCAGTGCCGTTATTGACATTTTACCTCTAACCTTCTCTTTTACACTAACTTTAATGCAGAGTCTGTTATCAGATGCGCGGGAGGTGTGCAGTTTCAGCCGCCCTCCTCCTCCTTTACTCTACGTTATTCATCCACTCTTCCTGTGCTCTGAAAGTCAAGCTTCCCTTTACAAAACCCACAGCCTTATCTTCCTGACCCCCCTCCTCTCTCTCAAGTTCTTCTCTTCAATTCCTCCTGGCAGTGGAGTGGACCGGTGCCCCCTCTCCCGGGACAGGCCATGGGCACTAGGGCACAGCAATGTGCTGCTTCTGAGAGCTGGGATCAGTGATCAAACTGCAGGGCCAGTCCCCCAAGGGACGGGGTATTTACAGCCGCACTGTTCCGACATGCTGATAACACAGAGGGTGAAGTGGCGTTGCATGCGCCATCGTGAGCTTTATAGTTGTGGTGGCGTGCTCACAGTCCCTCCTCGTGGCGTCTTGCTCAAAAGTTTTCAAAAGTTGGAATTTGTGCTGAATCTATTTCCGTCACAACGGCGAGAATTAGAGGCAGACGGATGGAGACTGTTACAACAGTGTGACCAGCGGAGATCTCTGCAGTGAACATGAGTAGACCCAGACGTTCCTACCAAGAATGCAATACAACACCTTTGGTTTATTAGGAAGTGAGACCAGTTAACTAGCTCTTAGTGAGGAAGATGAAAAAAAAAACAGGGCAAATGACAACTGGGGCTGAAGCTAGCTTCGAACAAGAACCAATCCGGTCGCCATGTTGGCATTGTTCACCCCCGGACAAGAAGTGGAACTTTACCGAATATTTTCTTGATTTGCCTACTTGGCATTTTGACAGGGAGGTACAGGGGTGCACTTTGGCTTGGCAAATAATATTCACATCATTAACATACCAGCGAATGAACAGATAAGTTCAGTCTTGATGGGTATGAGGATCTGGAATGGGACACTGGACAGAGTCACAAACTGGGTGGGTGGTCAGATATCAGTCGTTCTGACTGGCTCAGAATTCATTCTGTGGGACTCTTACATCGTCACCCCAGTGATAGGGATCACAGGCATAGAAAGTAGTGGGGAAACAGTGAGCTTTTAAAGGGGGCCCAACTCCTCTCGCTGGCCCCTTTCCATGGCCAAAGTCAAGAGGTTGCTTTTTGACTCTACAATAGGGTCTTCATTTGAATTTAACGCAGTGAATACTTAAACAAGACTAATATGTTCGGCTTGTCCGTTCCATAACTCGTTTCAAAGAATTTCTAAATGGGGTTCTGGTCTGAGCTTTGTGTCTGCGTAAAAGGCGCGTGTGAAGAAAGAGAGACAGGGCAAGAGACAGACTCCAAAGAGGTATGAGGGAGGAGCAGTCCCAATAAAGAAATAGAAGGGTTGCTTATGCACTTTTGAGCAAAGGATGTGGACTGGAATGCATCCACCAGAGTGGGATTGCCTTTCCTCTTCCTCTTTTTTTTCTTCCTGCATGGCCCTTTGTCCTGAGGGTCTGCAGGTGCTCAAGAGGGCACAATATCCCCATATTCATATCCTGAATCTATTCTGATGCCAAAGCCCCGTCCCAGTGGACAACACCTGCTCCTTCGGCCGTCTCAAATCTACACAATGCCTGTTGTTCTGGCCGTTGCATTCTCATCCATCCCCACATAACCAATCAGTGTCTGAGCTGCACCGAGTCTGAGACCATAGTCCTTTCAATCACTCCTCCGCTCCCTTCATCCGGACAGAGCATCCTGTATCTTGGTTCCCATACACACAAACTGCTTCAGGCCATATTATTGGGTCTACGAGAAAGCAAATCGGTTTGGACAGTTTCCAGTAAAGATTCCAGAGTTTCAAGTCTCTGCAACAGACTACCCCTCACTTCCAAATTGACTTGGCCCTTGATTTCAAATCTCCCACTAAGTGTATGGACAATATGAGCAAGAGAGAAAAAAAAAACATACGTGCACTGACATCCTCAACTTATCCGAAGCACTTCGGTGGTAATCACAGGTTAAAGTGGGCAGGACACAGTGTCCATCAGCCATCTACTTGTCCGACAGTAATTGTGCGATTTCATATGCTAACGCGAAACGCTCCATCTCTGCGCTGGTCCACGGTGATGAGAGGTGTCAGATCAGGCGCGAGGTGGCTGGAGACACCATTACCTATAAATAAGGTACAATTTGGTTGTCACAAGGTTGCCTGTAATCTCGCCCCGGATCTGGAGCTCGGGCTGCCTGGCTAAGCTGCAGGGGCCACAGGCCAGGCCTCCGGTGAGAGAGAGGTTAGAATAGCTGGGATGGGGGTTGAGAGCTAATTGAAAGCTGATTCCTGTCAGGAGCTCTTTTCTGTACGAGACAGAAGGGACATTGTGTCCCTCAGAGCTTGAGTGTGGCCTCAACTGCTGCCAGAAACCCACCTTTTTATCCGTGAGACAAAACAGAGACCCCCTCCTTCCCTCTTCTCTCTCTGTTGGACCTCTCTGCAGGCTGATGAAAGGGGATATATTAGGAGGGTGATTCAGAAACAGAGATAACTGCAGGACAGGATGAAATATGCTGTCTATCTGCAGGACGAGAGACTCAGACCATGTCAAAACTACAACTTTAGGGCTCAACAGGCCTTGGCGCACTTCCTGGGGAAACACGCCATCTAATTGACTCTTGAAGCTCCAGCCACTCCGAGGGGAGACGGCGCTGGAGAACGGTGGACTACACACATAATAATAATAATAATAATAATAATAATAATAATAATGAGTATTTGTAAGGCGCTTTTCACAGTTTTAACTGTCTCAAAGCGCACATGTAAATATGTAAGGGAAATGATGCTTTTTATTCAATTTGTCGTCTGGTTTGTTGGTGTTGACTAAGTGGCTGCGGTTATGACAAGACAAAGACAAAGACCAGCGAGCCAGCACATACGCAACAGTGGCCAGGTAAAAAAAAACCTCTTTAACGAGGAAAAACCCTGGGGAGAACCCGGCTCACTGGTGCCAGTCTCCTCCGGCATTCTAACACTACACAATCAGTGCGTTGGTTGTTCCGCGTCATTTTTAATGATGATTCTGGAACGATGTTTCCCTCCTCAATGGGGAAAGAGGCGGCTCCACTGCTCCCACATGGGAGATAGAGGTGCTTTCCAGTGCGTGCTAGAAGAAAAGAAATCTGTAGATCAAAAGGCTGCTTTATTGGAGAAATTAGAGATATTCTGAAGTTTAATATGCAAATCTGTGCTCACGAATGAGGTCTACACGGATGTAAATACTGTACAAATCTTTCCTCATAACTTCAGAATCATACACCGACAAACATATCAAGACACACACAAACACACACACACACACACTGAAGCCCATCACTAGCAAATCCCCAGCTCATTTACAGCAGTGGAACACTCGGGGCCTATAAAACACTCGTAGCTGCTTGAATCTGATACTTCACTGAACACGTGACGGCTTGTAAAGTCCCGCACAACTGAATTCATAAATACGCACACACACTTTCATTAGCTGGTGTAGCATATTTGACAAGAGTATGATTTATGAAGTGTGACATGATAGGTGAATACAGATGTTACAAAATTAGACAGCAGAGATCTTACACACACACACAAACACACACACACACACACACACACACACACACACACACACACACACACAATCACACAAGCAAATGCACATGCACACTCACAAGCAATATTAACATGATAATGCACACCAACATCCTAGCATATACAGAGACACACACCAATGCACACACACCTAGTATACACACACGCTAGTATACACACTCTCACACAAACATACACGTTAATACATAACACACACTCACTCGCATACAAACATGTAAAACTGTGAAAAGCGCCATACAAATGCTCAGAACTTGAACTTAAACACACACACACGCACACGCACACACACACACACACACATTCATGACACACATAAACACAGACTCTTTCCCTCGAATACACACACACACACACACACACACACACACACACCCATATATATGTACCTGATGCTTTTAAGATTCGTATTTTATTTCCTGAAAAAATGAATTCTTGTCTAATTTCTGACAAAACACAAGTCATTACATCATCAATTCAATTATAATTTTTTTTTTATCAATTAGTAGCTCATCATTTAATTCTTTATAGTTGACACATTGTAATTCAGTGTCACATAATTGTAAAGAAGCAGCGTGTTTTACGTCACATCAGGACACTCCACTACAATGATTCCACACTACATCCAACTGAAGGTAGATTAGGTAGATATGGGTTGTAAGATAGATAACTGAAGGTAGAAATAGATGTAAGATGAAGCTCCATTAGGTTTTTGCGTCTCTGTCGTACTAGGATCTGCTGAACTCGGGTACCGCAGAAGCGCCGTGATGGTGTGAACTGGTCGGGTGAAAGCAGGAGCTCCAGACAGGAAAGAGAAAGTGAGAAATCCCCTTCACGGAGACAGAGCGAGCTCTTTATCTGTGTGGTCCAGCTCGTCTTTCCTCGGCTCTCCTGCTCAATACACACTCTTGTTCTCTTCCGCGTGCATGAAGTCCGATACGCTCCCCTGAGACGCCATTTAAAGCCGCCGTGGTCTTCATCGTGTAACCTCCATCCTAAAACCGGTCCCTCCATCGCCGCTCCCGCTCGCATCTCCGTGTTTGTTCCTTGCTGGACCAAGTCGTGACCCGCCGCCACTACCGTCACACCTGCCACCCGGAGAAACTGGTCCAGGAACTGACATTGGATTCTTCTGACTGACCGACACATGCTAGACAAGCAAAGCAAGACGTCCTGTAACGTCACGTCAGCGCTCGCCATCACTGAGGAGAACCTAGTCTGGAGGAACGTCCAGAGGAACATTCTGGGCAGGGCGACCACCGCTGGAATGTGTCTGCTGACCACTCCACTTCCTCTCTGCACAACGTCAATCAGACGCTGGGACCTGAGCTCCTGACACACACACACACACACACACACACAAGCAAGCTCGCATCACTTCAGGAGCTTTCTAGACGTGGACTGTGATTGTAGATCTATGGGTGTGAAGGTAACGACTGTTCACACCGAACAATGAAACACGCCACTTTATTCACCCAGACGTGTCTACGATGCTTAGAGATGAAGTGAGGGGAGAAAGGTGGATGGAGAGCATTCTCCTGTTAATACCCTTCACATCATTCACAAGTTATGCTGCCTCTGAGAGAGCGAGAGAGAGAGAGAGATAGAGGGAGACAGTGATAGACAAATAGAGAGAGTGAAAGAGAGTGAGACAGAGTGAGAGATATAAACTGAGAGAAAGTGAGATAGAGTTAGTGAAAGACATCGAGAGTGACAAACAGTGAGAGCAAGAGTGAAAGAGAGAGTGAGAGACAGTGAAAGAGGGAGAAAATGAGAGGGAGAGAGCAAGTGTGAGAGAGTGAGAGATGCTGAAAGAGGGTGAGTGAGAGAGTGAGAGCAAGAGAGAGAGTGTGAGAGAGAGACAGTGAGAGGGAGAGAGAGGAAGTCATTGTGAGAGAATGAGAGCTAGAGTGATAGAGATGTTAGAGAGAGTGAGAGAGAGATAGAGAGAGAGAGTACAATGATGTTAGGAGAGTGAGTGAGAGTGAAAGAGAGAGAGTGAGAGACAGAAATGTTAGAGAGAGTAAGAGAGAAGAGATAGAGAGTAGATAGAGAGAGAGAGAGAGGGAGAGAGAGTAGGCAAAGAGTGTATGAAGCTCTACAGTCTTCTGGATGAAGTGAGCATCAGATCTCATATATCTTTGTATACGTTACTGTGCGTCAGATGTGACAAACTATTGATTTATCGTACAACACAGTTTTCCCTCGAGTGATGATGTCTGACAGGCAAGCAGACTGAAATATATGTTACTGGCAATGTGTGAAATGCAGGCGTTGTGCAGAATGCCTAAACAATATACACAATGACGGACATTCTTAGGGCAAAGTGCGTGTCTGTCTGCGGCATCAGAGACTTTGCCTAGGCATTGTAAAGAATGACACATGCAATACACGACAAGAGCGACTATCTGCATCAGAAAAACCTTGAACGAAAAAAATGAAACGCAATACGAACATTGGGACAGGCTCAAAGGGAAAACAAAAGAATCACAAGCGTTGTTTCTTTTTTCTCAAAGAGTCGTCATAATCTCGTGATGAATCTTCACTCTTTTTCAAAGACATGTGGATTTGTCAATAAGGCCAATAGGGGCTGTATCGAAGTGTGCTGCCTTTAACCATCCAGTGAAGTTACACACACTCTGTGAAGCAGTGATGCAAAGTATTTAAGTGCTCAAGTAAATTAATTAAGTAACTTTGTCACTTTACTTCAATTGAATATTAATACTACGTATAAGCATCTTTACTCTCTGCTTGACTACTTATGTGAGTATCTGTACTTTTTACTCTACTACATTTGAATGGCCACTTATCATTACTCGTTACACTTTGATTGTGTGTGACAAGGTGGAATCTTTTTCTACCACGGTTAAATTCTTGGGTGGAAGAGGTAATATCACCATCTGCAGGATGCTGAAGGTAATGGATGCTTTTTATGAGCTAAGTCACACAAACTTCAACTAGCGGTTGCACTGTTTTGCACATTTGAGATTGACTGAGACTGACTTTTTGTTCTTTTTTATCAATTTTGTTCTGCCATTTTGAATTATAGTGGTGTTCAATTTCATTTCGAAATTGGGACATGTGAAGCCTAAATGTTGTAAAATTCTTACGTTCTTTTAAATTAGATACTTTACGACTTTTAGAAAGTCTTCTTGGAAACTTGAAAGGTATCTGTAATTTTACTTAAGTACACGTGAGGATCATTGACAAAACCTTAAGATTAGAATACCTTGTAGCGTTAAGGCTTGTTCCACACTCATGAAATATATTGTGCTTGATTCTTTATCCTCGTTTTTTTTTTTCATTTAAAGCAGTAAAATAAGCATAAATGAAATGCAAAATATGTAATAAAAGGTTTATTTGAACCACCAAAAGACATTTTTAGGCCAAAGAAAGTGAGGGAAAAAAATAGGCACAAGTCGCCTGTGTAAAGTCAGTAAAGGCTAGTCGTGCTGATGTACGCTGCCCACTGCTCCGGGTTAGTGTGTGTGCGCACTTCCCTGGATATTTCATTTATATATTGTTAATAATATAATATGATAAGATTCTAGTTTTAAAAAAATGTCACTCTTCGGTTCCCCAGAGACTCTTCACTTCTTCTAGATTTCCTTCTACTCTTCTCCGGTGACATGGAGACGAGAACAGCGGCGTCTTTTGTGTTGATTCAGATCCCCGGTGACTCGAGGTTCACGGCCTTCTGTACCTCACGCACAAAATAATGGAATAATATTTACTGCATCAAAGTTCAGCGGCTGATGAGCTGCTCGCGGCCTCCGGCGATACAACCTCTCCATTACCACCGTGTCCTGCTTCATAGATGAATGATCTCCACACATTCAGCTACATGTTATTACTGGAATCAATGTCCATGTCCGCTAAGATTTATGATGGCGAGGAGCAGGACGCCGTGATGGAAACGATTCGCTGTGTGTGTGTTTGTCTCTGCGTGTTAAACGTGAGAGTGAAGCAGAGACCAGCAGCTCAGCAGATCAATCCTGCTGCTGACGGGAGCGTTCAACACCTGAGCAAACAGTTTCACAGCCTCACTCTCTCTCTGCCTCTCTCTCTCTCTCTCTCTCTCTGCCTTCCTGTCTCTCTCTATCTCTCTATCTATCTCTCTATCTATCTATCTATCTATCTATCTATCTATCTATCTATCTATCTATCTATCTATCTATCTATCTATCTATCTATCTATCTATCTATCTATCTATCTCTATCTCTCTCTATCTCTTTCTGCCTTCCTCTCTCTCCTCTTCTCCTCTCCTCCTACTCCATCTCTCCTCTCCTCTCTCATCCCTCTGCCTGTCCTCTCTCCTCTCCTCGGCCTGTCTCTCTCTCTCCTGCCTTCCTGTCTCTCTCTCGTCTCTCTCGCTCTCTCTCTCTCTCGGCCTTCCGTCTCTCTAAATGCTATCGCTCTCTCTCTCTCTCTCTCTCACATCTTCCTCTCTCTCTTTCTCTATCTCTCTCTCTCTTTATCTATCTCTCTCCCTATCTCTATCTCTCTCTGCCTTCCTCTCTTTCTCTCTCTCTCCCCCTTCCTGTCTCTCTCTCTCTCTCTCTCTATCTCTCTCCCTCTCTCTATATCTGCCTTCCTCTCTCTCTATCTCGCTCTGCATGTCCCTCTCTCTAACTATCTATATCCCTCTTTCTCTGCCTTCCTGTCACTCTCTCACTCTGCCTGTCTCTCTCTCTCTCTCTCTCTCTCTCTCTCTCTCTCTCTCTCTCT
>CM051498.1:16922906-16927147 GCA_028031935.1 Paedocypris micromegethes | reverse complement strand
TGTTGACATCTACTGTAGCCTATTGTAGACAAATTGCTTCACTTGCTCCTCTTTTTGTAAGTCGCTTTGGATAAAAGCGTCTGCCAAATGACTGTAAAGTAAAGTAAAAAGTAAAGAGAGAGAGTGAAAGAGAGAGGGAGAGAAAGTGAGACAGAAGAGAGAGAGAGAGGCTTGATTATGGCAGCATTACAGACATCATTCATCTTGTTTGTGTGTGTGCGTGTGTGTGCGTGAGTGTGTGTGTGTGTGTGTGTGAAGGCCGCTGTGGTTCCACACACAGATATTAGAGGAGCGGCTGTGATGCCCGGAGCTGGACACTTTGATGAATGGTCAGTTTATTGTGCTGTCAGGCGCTGGCGTTCTGCAGGGAATCAGCTGAGGGTCGAGTCTGTGGCCTCGCTGATGATCAATCAAGCTGATTGGTGAATATGCTCTATAGATCCCAGCGCTGCCACACAATCAAGACGCGTGGGAGCCCCTAGATTCTCTCTATACACCACCGACGCAAACTGTGTGTTTCAATTACATCTAATTACACTTGAAATAAAGTCACTGTCTGACCGACTGTCTCGTTTCTCTCTATGTCTCTCTTTCTATCTTTCTCTCTCCCTAACCATAACCCTATCTATCTATCTATCTATCTATCTATCTATCTATCTATCTATCTATCTATCTATCTATCTATCTATCTATCTATCTATCTATCTATCTATCTATCTATCTATGTCTGTCTGTCTATTCATCTGTCAATCCATACATTCATACATCTGCATCTCTCTCTCCGTGTGTCTATGTCTGTCACTATCTATCTATCTGTCTGTCTGTCTGTCTGTCTGTCTGTCTATCTATGTCTGTCAGTCCGTCCATCTATTTCTCTTTCCATGTATCTTTGTCTGTCACTCTGTCCCTCTCTGTCGCTCTCTCAGACTCTCACTTTTTGTCTTTGGATCTCTCGCTCTGTTTGTCTGTCTGTTTCTCTTTCTCTCAGCCTGCACAAGTCCCTTGCTCTGTCTCTCTATTCGTCTGTCTCTTTTCACTCACTCTCCATGTCCATGCTTCCTCTCTCTTATTTGTCCTCTGACTATCATTGTCCGCCTCTCTCGTTCTCTCTCTCTCTCTTTCCTACTTCCTCTCACTCTTTTTCATCCTCTGACTCTAGCTGTCTTTCTCTTGCTCCTTGTCTGTCTGTCTGCATGCACAAGTCCCTTGGCCTGTCTCTCTCTCTGACTGTCTGTCTGTCTGTCTCTTTCTCACTCTCTCTATTACCCACTCAGTCTCTCTCTTCTGCTTCCTCTCTCTCTTTTTCTCATCCTCTGACACTCGCTGTCTTTCTCTTGCTCCTTGTCTGTCTGTCTGCATGCACAAATCCCTTGGCCTGTCTCTCTGTCTGTCTGTCTGTCCGTCTGTCTCTTCCTCACTCTCTCTCTCCTGCGTCCTCTCTCTCTTTCTCTCAGTCAGGGACTCTCGCTGTCTTTCTCTCGCTCTGTCTGTCCGTCTGCATAAGTCCCTTGCTCTGTCTGTCCGTCTCTTTCTCTCTCTCTCTCTCTCTCTCTCTCTCTCTCTCTCTCTCTCTCTCTGTCCCTCAGAGTTCAGAGCAAAGGTCTATAATTTCTGCAAACACTGGAAACGGAATCAAAGTCCATTTCTTCTTCCTCTCCCCCGTCTCCACTGTCAATCATCTCACAGCGAGCGAGGCGGCCACGGGAGTCACGCCGCGCATCCCTGGAGTTTTCAGCATTCCGGGGAAAGACGCGGCCTCATTAACGCGGATCCGGCCGACCTCTCGGGCAGGTGCGACTGTAATTAACCATTGTTTGACTATCAGAGAGTCGGCGGCTGATTAAATGCGCTGTAAATGCAGAGGAGCACTTTGTGGCCGGCGTAATTTCAGAGGCCGCGTTCACACGCTGGGGCCCTTTCAGCTCGGCCCCTGCCCGCAGCAGCGGCTAAGAGCCTGTTGCCAGCGGTAATCAAAACTCACGTGTTCAGAAAAGCTTCCCGCGCTGCGACTCAAGCGGCGCCTTCCATTACAAACCTGTTACTTTCTGAAATCCGCCGAAAACCGCGTCTTCTGGAGGCGAGTGACTGGCGTCTCTTTAGTGATTAGGCCGCAGTAATGGGCTCCCCTGCTATTAGCCTCTAAGTCTGTTTTATTGCTAATTCATTTATGTGCCGCTTCTGAAAATACTTGACGCAAATCACCTGCTAAGAAGTCATGTTTGTCAAGCCGCCGCCATTATGAGCGAGATCTTTAATCAAGTCGGCAGGGACGGCGGAGGGCAAAGCGGATTACGAGAGGCACTTCTCATTGGCATCAAAGATGGAAATTTACCAACTAATAATCTTTGTTCGGTGTAAACGAAGGCACGAGGTCACGCAAGTCAGGAGCGAACTTTCGCCTCTTCAGTTTGAGAGGAAACCAGACGCAGCCAGAGACGTTCAGCTACTGAGTTCACTCCTGCTCATGTTCTTCCTCTTTCTCTTCCTTTCTCTCCCTTCTTCTCACTCTCTGTTTGGCTTTTACACCCTCATGCTCACTCTCTCTCAATTCCACTCATGGTCTCGCTCTTTCTTTACCTTTGACTCTCACTCCTCATCACGTTCTCACTCTCACCCACTTCTTCAATCCCTCCCTTTCACTCTCTCTTTATATATCTCACTCTTTCTTCTCACTCTGTCTCACTTTTACACCCTCCTGCTCACTCTCTCACTCACTTATGTTCTCCCTCTTTCTCTTTATTTGACCCCATCACATTCTCACTCTCACCCACTCACCTCTTCTTCAATCCCTATCTTTCACTCTATATCTCACTCTTTCTTCTTACTACTCCTCGGGTCACTTTTACACCCTACTGCTCCCTCTCATGTTCTCCTTCTTTCTCTTTCCTTGTCTCAATCCTCATCACATTTTCACTCTCACCCATTTTCATTTTTCTTCAATCCCTCTCTTTGACTCGCTGTCTCTCTCTACATCTCACTTTCTATCGTTCTTTTCTCTCTGTCTTGCTTTCACACTCTCATGCTCACTCTCTCACTCCCACTCATGTTCTCACTTTACCCACTCACCAATTTTTCTTCAATCCTTCCCTTTCACTCTATAGAGTGTTAGTATTGTCACTGTCTATATCTCACTCTTTCTTCTCACTCTTTCTGTCTTGTTTTTACACCCTCATGCTCACTCCTGCTCATGTTCTCGCTCTTTCTCTTCCTTCGTCTCTCACTCCCATCACATTTTACTCTCACCCACTCACCTTCAATCCCTACTTTTCACTCTCTTCACTTCTTCTCACTCTCTGTCTCGCTTTTACAGCCTCATGCTCACTCTCTCACTCCCACTTTCTCTTCCTTTTCACTCTCTGTCTCATTTTATCACTTTTCCTTCTCACTCATCACTCTCTCTATCTTGCTTTCACAGCTTCTTGCTCGCTCACTCTCTCATTTCCGCTCATGTTCTCCCTCTTTTTCTTCCTTTGTGCCTCACTCCCCATTGGTTTCTCACTATCCCTCCCCTTCTGTCTCTCTCTATATCTCCATCTATATCTTGTTCATTCAGTCTCTCACTTCTTATCACTCTCTCCCAGTCTCTTTCTGTCTCTATCACTCGCTCTCTTCTCTCATTCTTTCTTTCATAAATAATTACATTTTACACAAATAGTGTCTCTTTTTTTATTCTATTCATTTTTTCTTTCTTTTACTAACGTTATTCTCTCCGCCGTTCTCTCCTTGACTAATTTTTTTCTTTCCTGTCTTTATTCTCTTCTTACAATTTCTTATCCATCACTCTGCCTTTTTGCTTCCTCTATCTTTACTTTTCATCTCGTCTTTTAATGAACTACAGCGCTGATGAAGTGATCACGGATAGACGGCTGGGTTGGTGGGAGAGATTGAGATGAATGGAGAGATTAAACAGCGGATGAATAGAGAGGATGGTCTCTCGGCCCCCTGCTTCTCTCTCAATCAGATAATTCCAGTGTGTGTGCGTGCGGCTAATTAACACGACACTCGCTGTAATGGCTTAATTAGGCATGACACGCTTGTTTACTCCGTTCATTATGCTAATGACTCGCGGATGTTCAGACCGTCCCGCCGCTGATTTAATGAGTCGGTGGCCACGCGCGCCGCTGATCATTAATGGCAACACAAAACAACTACACACACACACACACACACATTGAACATTTAAGTCAGAATATTATAGCTGATTCGATCGGTTTCGAGTTTCATGTGTGTGTGTGTGGGGG
>CM051498.1:16900406-16920406 GCA_028031935.1 Paedocypris micromegethes | reverse complement strand
GAGAACAACAGCACAGAGTAACAGAGAGAAAGAGAGGGAGAACAACATAAAAAAGAAACAGTATCAGAAACAATAATGAAACTTAGAAAAGAAAAAATAAAGAAAGAGAGAGAGAGAAAGAGAGGGAGAGGTGAAGAGATGAGAGACAGATAATAAAAGAAAACGCCATTGCGAGAAGACAGACAGAGATACAGAGAGTGAGGGGGTAAGAAGAGAAAAACACCAAGACAATAAATAATATGCAAATAGTATAGACAGACAGACAGACAGACAGACAGATAGATAGATAGATAAAGACAGAAAAAGAGAGAGACAGAGGGTGACAGTAAATGAGAGAGAGAGAGAGAGAGAGAGAGAGAGAGAAAGAGAGACTGCGAGAGAGATGAATAAACAAGCTTGTCAGTCAGGAGCCGGTAAGTAGCCGGCAGTCGGGGCCCGAGAAGGCCCGTGATCATTAAGTCTCCCCACAATCCTGCTAAAACCCACAAACATTATTTCTTCTCGCAGTGAGAGAAAGAGGAGGGTCTGGAACAGGCTTGTCCAGTCGCTCCATCACTGTTCACGTTCACCCTGCTAGCGGAGGAAAGAGCGCGTGAACGTGCGAGGATGAGGGACCTCGGGAGCCACAAATCAAGAAAGTGTTTTTCTTTCAGCCAAATCATCCTTCCTCCCTCCTGGGTGCTTTACCTCGGGTGCATCTGGGGTTTGGGTGGCCGGGCCCCGTGTCGGCCCCGGGGCCGCCCGGCCTGCCGCATAATTGCCCTCCTCTACAGATAGTTACCAGCCTCTCCTCCCTGTTTATTCTCTCTGATTTCAGGCTCCTCTGGGTCATCATTCATCACTGGGGCCCCTCGGCCCCTGAGGACCCGACCAGGAGGCCCCTGTTACTACGCCTCTATAACCGGAGGCCATTTCTGACCGAGCGGCATTATACAGAGGAAACCAGCGAGTGTGAAAACCGAGGGGTGATTATTATATCCAGATAATCATTTCAAACGAATGATGATGATAATCAATCAGCGCAGGGTGGAGGGGACGGCCCCGGGCTCCGACCCGAGATGTTCGGGGGCCCGTCACACGGCCCCTCCAGATGATGGTTTAAAGCAAAACATTTTTGAACATTGACACACACACACACACACAGATAAAATAAATAAATTAAATGAGTCAAATTTATTTTTAAACAATCACATCGTTTTTTTCCTACATTTTATGGCTGTTTTTCTTTTTAAATAGGCACAATTAATTATTGAAGTACACAACAATTATTGCTAGTAAATGAAAAGGTGAGAATGTGGTTTCGCGGCGAGTCAACATTATTCTCCTTTGATAAAGTCATTAATAATGTATGAGCGCGAGTTATAGATTGATTTTAACGGCGCACTAGTGATGAGAGCGTCTGGTGATGTGCCGGAACAGACTCGCTCTCAGCAGGAGCTGAACAAGCGCTGAGAGTGTGTCACAGACGAGGCTAAACAGCCATTAATCTCTTTCCCATTAAAACATCAGCCACCATTTACAAAGCCAAACGTCCAGATCTCCAGCCAGACACACTGCTGCAGGCGGCACTGCACACCCAATCTGAACAATGCACCAAACACCCACACACACACTCCTACACACACACTCCTGGGAATGTGTGTGAAGCTGGTAGAATCTTCTCTTACCTTCTTGATGCAGTTCTCCTGTGACGGGCTCTCGTGGTCATTCAGCATCTGTGAGAGGAGCAGAGACACTGATGGTCATCATCACACACTCCATCAGAGCGAAGCAAGACGAACGTATGTATCACTTTATGGGCAAAGTTATTGGCTTTTCATTCTGCAAAGCAATGAAGCCATCAAATCTGATCTCAGACTATAAACTGATTTATAAAAGAAAAAAAACAAACGAAAAAAAAATATACTAGCAAAAAAAAAAAAAACTATATCAGCAGGTGTTATAAAAAATGTTTATAAATAAAAATAAATTCATTTTATGAATTACAATATAATTACATTATTGTCATTTATAAACTTGGTAAATCAGAATTTAATAGTAGGTTGTTTTCCAGCATTCAGAATACAATAAAGAAAAAACCTCATTAAATTAAACCTGAGATTTTTAAATGAGAACGAAAATAACCCAATGACTCAGTGAAGCATTCAAATTGAGATTTCAGAACTGAAAAACAAATAAAATGGTTAAACAATATTTACACTTAAATGCTACTTTTTTCATGCATACACAAAACTACTCAAATTCATTATTAGGTAAATATAGAGTAATACATTTTATGAGATTAGGTGACAAATTAAGAATTTATTATTATTCGCATTGTAAAAAAATTCATAGATCATAGTTAAATAGTAAATATGATTAGCTTGCCAATTAATAATCAGCTATTATTAGCTTACCAATTAATTACTTAATAGTCAATAATTAATCAATTAATTTATTATAAAATAATACATTTTTACCTATATAAAAAAATAACGGTTACATTTCGTAATTGTAATTTCATTGATCACTTAATCAAATAGTAAATATTATTTATAGCTATAATCCGAATTTAACGGGTCTGTCAGAGGCTTCGGTACCGTTCCACCCTCTCTCTCTCTCTCCCGCGCGTGCGCGTTACTTCCTCTAGTCTCGTGCGCGCGAGTCATTTTATGAGGCACGTCAGAGAGTTTTCACCATCACGGAACTTGTGCATTAAAACAAAGTACATAAAAGTGTCGGAAAACGGCGCGTTAGTTCATCGTCTACCGGGTGATTTATGGCCCAGTTTCCCCGCGTGTTTTTCTGCGTGCGCGTGGCAGATAAAAGTCGGTTCCAAAACAGACGCGTAACGCACAATTGAAGCTCTCACAACCTTCTTGAAACGTTTGCTTACACAAGTCTCGCTGTTTTCCAATGTCAGTGGAAAGCGGCGTGAAGCTCCAGTGATTAGCGTGTCACGCTGACAGTCACGAGAGTGTCCGAAAACACAGTTACTCCGGCGGAGAACTGGACAAATAAACACCAGCAGACGGCGAAAGCGCAGCCACCTGCGCGAGACTCCCGCGCTCGCGCCACACACACGCACGCACACACTCACACGGGATATGTGCAGGATATGGTTATTGAATAGACACAATACTTTAATGAAACTTTAATGTTTATTTTTTACTCTATACAGTTGAAACTCATGCACCATGATTTGTGATTGAAACCAAACTTGTTTACACATGTGATATTTACAAATCTAAACCTAGTGAAATCCTCGAGCTGAATATTCCACTTTTTCCATGTAAATGAGTTTCAAATGAGTAAAGAAAGACCCCGAGACAGTGTGTGCATGAGAGAAGGAGAGGTACAGTATGTGTGAGAAAGTATGTTTGTGTAAGTGTGTGTGTTTGAGGGAGAGAGAGAACGTGTGAGGATGTGTAACTGTGTGTGTGAGTTTGTGTATTACTGTGTAAGTGTGTGCAACTGTGTGTGTGTGAGGAATGGAGAATGTGAAGATTTGTGTGTGTGTGAGTGTGAGTGTGTGATAGGTATATTGTTTGTGTGTGTTCATTTTCAGAGAGAATGTGTTGTGAGCGTCTTACACACACACACACACACACACACACACACACACACACACACACACACACACACACACACACACAAACGTGCGCTCGCGAGGAATAATCTCATCTGGGCGAGTGTGTTTTAGCGTGTGCATTATTCTAATGCGGGTCCTGAATCAAGAGTGTGTATTGATCTTCCACACACACTTTCATCCAGAAACACACGCTCCGTTCTGACACTGCACAATATTGATAGATTGTCAATATTCTCCCTTCTGCTTGTATTGATAAAGCAGTATTGCTTCCCAGACAGTCAATCATAACGCTGGCAACCACATAAATAACCGCATTTATAAAATTTGATGCTTTCAGTCGCACAGACACGCAGGAATATTAAATGAGCTGCACATCAAATACTGAATATTGATTTATTACCATCAAAATGGCTCGTTTCAGCAACACACACACACACACACACACACACTCATTCACTGCCACATATACACACCGGCACAGTAACATACCGAATAGCGTTTTTTGATCATTATACTATTCATATTCTTCACAAAATTAGCAAATTGATTCCAAAAACGTAGTTTAACGTTCCAAAAGTTAGACGTGATGTGAATAAATGTGATTTAAATACCGCAATAAAAGACAATTAAACAAACACCATTTAGGAAAAATATCAGAGAAGCTTATTTATATTAAAAAATGTCAATATTTTCAATTGCAAATGTGTGTGCATTTGTGCTTGTGTATTGGTGTGTGTGGCTTTGTGTGAGTAGGTATGTGTGTATATTTTGTGTTTTGACGTGTGTGTGCAATAGTGTGTGTTTGTGCTTGTTTGTGATTATTAGTGTGCGTGATTGTAGGTGTTTGTGTGTGTTAGTATGATCGTTTGTGTGTATTAGTAAGGATGAATATTTATGTGTACATTTCAATTTTTCTATGTATAGGTTTGTTTGTGTGTGAGTGGGTAAGTGTATTTGTGTGGGACTGTGTACAATGTGTGTACATGTGTGTCTGTAGGAGTGTCCGGCTTTGTGTGGGTGTTTGTGTAAGTGTCTTTGCTTGTGTTGGTGTATCCATTTGTGCAAAAGAGTATTGGTATTTGTGTGTGTCTGTGTATTTGTGTGGGAGTGTGTGTGGCTGTGCGTTTGAGTGTGTGTTGATGAGAGTGTGTATGTGTATGTCTGAGTATGTACGTGTTTTTCCTTTTTGTGAGTGTATTTGTGTAACACCAATGTCATTCCTCTACTTAACAGCCCGAATCTGTGCAGCAAATGCTAACTAACCTTTTCCAAAGGGACAGTGAGAGAAAGATGCTGAAGGTGTGTAGAGCGGCGAAACGTGAACGTTCCCTGACATCACAGTGAAGCGCTTCACACGAGTCCTTCAGTGTCTCAGATTCAACCAGAACATCACCAGTGTGAATGCAACAAGCTAGATTTCCAGAAAACCACAGAGGAGCAGTGGTGTGAAGTACTCGAGTATCTGGACTTTGTTATTTTACAGAGTATTTCTGGCAAATCAAAAATAGAAGAAATTTTACTCTCTACTTCACTACATGTGAATGGACACTTACTGTTACTCGTTACATTGTGATCTTTTTCTACAACGGTTAATGTATTGGTTGGACGAGGTTTTAAACATTGTGGTGTTAAATTTTATTTCTATAGTGGGAAATAAAACTTCATCAATAAAGAGTTTTTTGTTTTTCACATTTTTTTGTTTTTGCCTAAAATCAGAACAAATCCAATACTTAAATTCTTCTAAAATTGGACACTTTATGACTCTTACAAAAGTATTCTGGGAATTTGTGACCTGTAACTTGTAATGGAGTCATTTTTACAGTTTTACAGTGGATCCAGATATTTTTTACACCTCTGCTGAGGGGGATTCACTGCGGCCGGACACATCTTTGTCTTCATAGTCATAGTGATATTCATATTTTAACACCAACTACTAATGAATAAAAAACAACAGTCCTCTCAACAGTCATTTGTACACGTGCGCTTTGAGACTTTACAAATACTCAGAACTTGAACATATCTCCAGATGAGCCGTGGCCTTCAAACTCCACACACACCAACGGACGGGTGCTAAACGCAAGTTAAATGTTAAAAAAAACCCACAACCGTTGGCGTTCTTTTCCTTCACCTGCTGTCTGTTGCTTGTCTCTTCCATGAGATAGCGGCGTTTATCACCCGTCCCGAAGTCCACCAGATCAACCCATCACCACCTCAATAAACGTCAAGCGCCCGTGACAGATGCGGCTCATGAAATTGATTAGCCTGAGTAGTTCACAGCGCCGTTTAGCAGACGTCTGAGGCGTGACGCGAGGAACATCCGCGGACGCTCTTTATCACCGGCCTTGACTTCTTTACCAGAAAATCAATAGCGGAGAGTGGTGAAAGACGGCCCCGAGGATCACGCCTCGTAAAGATCAAACAGCCTCTCTTTGACTTCAATCACGACTGAAGCCTCCACGGGACGGCGGCGTAATCTGACATCCGCTCTAGTCTGCGCCGCCATTGAACTTCGGCTCATCACAAATGACTTTATTAGCCGCTAGATAACACAAAACAGCTCCGATGTGATTAGTTTATCTGTCCCGGCTGGAGACAAAACCCCAGTCCGTTATTAAAACACTCCACGCAGACTTGACATCTTCTCAGCTAGTGGCAAATCTCATTACCCGAGCCCCTCGGAGGCCGTAATTGCCATTTTTGAGCTGAGGGTGATGCTGTGTTGTTGCCGCGGAGCTGGAGTCTTCATGAAGGCATCTGAGCACCGTCCCGCACGCCTCGGCGCGACCTATGGTTTATAACGACCTCATCATCATTACTGCTGAACCACGGCTTTATGAGGGCACAGACCGTCTCCACTTCACTGGAACTTTCCATGAGTCACAGCGGTGAAATAATCGTACGGAATAATGTTCGCCTTAGCGTCTACAGCTACATCGAGCGAGAACATCATGACAGTTGAAGAGCAGTCCTGCTAAACCTCATTAAACTCCGCCCTTGACACGCCTTCTTCAATCAACTTCACTAAACTCTTACCTTCTTTTCTTTTTTGTGAGTTTGTCAATATGCGGTGAAGTGAACACACACACACTCACCCGGAGCAGTGGGCAGCCTAAGCTGTGGCTCCTCCCCCGACCTAATTTATTATGCTAGTGTGTTTATAAACGGGTCTGTTTATTGTTTATGGTGATTGTTAATTGCTGTCGTGATCACCTATTGTTGTATAATTGTTTACTTTGCAAATTGCAAAATCGCTTTGTTTTGTGTTTGTTTGTTTGTTTGTTGTTTTGTTGTGTGATTGTTTATTGTTGTGACAGTTCTGCTATTTTGTATTGCATTGTGATTTTTGAATGTTTATTGTTATGAGGTTGTGTGTATTGTATATTATTGGGTTTTTATGTTTATTGTTATGGAATTGTTGGGTGAATCTTTTAGTTTTTCTTGTTTATTGTTTTGTTAGTTTACTGTTATGGTTTATATGTAAGCGTATGATTTTAAGTGTTGTGTGATGTTGTTTTATTGGACATTGTGGTGTGATTGTTTGGGATTGTTGTGTGACTGTTTATTGATTGTGGTGTGTTTGGGATTGTTGTGTGACTGTTTATTGATTGTTATGTTATTGTTTATTGTGCTGTGATGGTTTTAAGTTCAAGTTTATTTATATGGCGCTTTTCTTACTTACAGACCAACGGAAAGTCGCTATGCAGCATTAGGGAAAAATTGTCTTTAAAAAAGAAAAATGTCCATTGTTCCTGTGTGCATTTGTTGATTGTGAAGAGAACGTCACATGCACTTTTAAGATTTTAAGAAGTTGTGCGTCTCAATTTTTAACTTTTGAATAATTGTAGCAAGTTTTGTTCAAGAGAAGCAAAGTAACTCAGCTCAGCATTTCTACAGCGGCTTCATCACCTTGCTGATGTCTTCAACAGCAGCTGAATGGATCAGATTTACACGTGAAACCCAAGACAAATCATCAGACGGGATGTAAATGGACACTTCTTGACATCACAAATGTAACCATCCACACATCGACACAGCACTGTAGCGGAGTCTCTGTCTACTGTGTGCTTTATTGCTTCATGACCTGTCGGGTATCCACTTTATTTCAAGCGTTGCCAATTCAGAAACGATAGATTTGTGTGAAAATGACACATTTCAGAGCTGATGGTGAGAGCATCATGAGGCAGTGAAGGACATAATCACTGTGAACATCTGAAGAGACCAGGCAGTGAGAAGACGGAGGCACTGCTGTGGTCATTAGTGTTGTTTGGGTTTGGATCCAGACAGGAATTCTGGTTTATCGGAGCCTGGGGATCGAGCAGAGCGGCCCATCTCCTCAGAGTGTCCATTACGGCAGCGATAGGACATGAGCTCAGTGTTTCCCGTGGAAGTGGCCTCACGATGTTGAGTGATGTACGCTCTTTTCACTTCTCCACACATCGAGATATTCTACGTCTCTCCATTGGGCATAGGACAAAAGCTTCCTCAGTTTTTATTAACGTTAATCTATAGAAATTGCCCAGGCTTTGAGGGCACAAAACACTTCTTCTTGTCCATATCAAGACACACAATGTGCATGTTGTGGCTGTAAACAGAAGAGGGCATCAGGGGCGGGTACTGGGACCTTCTGTGGTTTCAATGGGTGGCTTTTCTGGGGACAAATCAGAGCTTTGAAACACTGTCAAACGGCACTTTCAGGCCACTGACACGCTGCAGATGAAGACATCAAGGAACGTCTGCTACAAGAAGCTCTCCATGCTTCTCGCTTTTACTGGAAACCCAAATGTTTGGGGCTGGAAGGCAGCAGGCCAAAGCCACGATTACTGCAGTTAAGCAGCACTTTGTTACGTCAAGCCTGAAATTATTACACCAAGATGTTATTGCTGAAAGTTCCACTGCTCCGCAACCGTCAATCGGACCTCATGGCGTCAGAAAGCGACACTCACAGCCAATGAATAGATCAGTTCTCTGCTATAAATGTCAAAACAATTCCAATTGATTTCTCCGCCCTTTCTTTCCTGTAATTGGCATCGTCAAGGATTGTCCTTGTCTCTTTTTTAGGAAAATGACTAATGCGACAAGGCCCAGATTCAGGTTTTCCGCCATGCTGTTTATTTATCCACCCCCCCTAGCCCCCTCTTCTCCTCCGAGCTGAACTTCACGTGAAAAGTGGAGACAGAAAAGCCCTGACAGCCATGTCTAATATCTCTTTTTGCGCGTTTTGGCTCGGTTCCCCTCCTCCGCACTTGATGTCTTTATATTCTCCTGACAGTGCGGTGGGAATGAAAGGACGAGGCATGGCCGCTGACCTCCGCGGGAGGAGAGAGAGGGAAAAGAGAGGGAGCAGCCTGTCCTGCTGAGCTCCGACTATCGGGCTGGCAGGAGAAAGCTGGCCTTCAGACGCCTTTTGTCCGATGGGTTGAGAAGAAGAGAGCCTCCTCTTCACTGGATGAGAAACAATGCTGGGTTTGTCATCACTGAGGGGCTCCTGGTGAGAAAGAGAAGAGTGCGGCCTGGTCAGGGGCAGCGATTGGGCCTTGCAAATGTTGAAACAGGGATGATTTATGAGACGCTGTGTCCTCCGTGGCACTTGGCCACCATCCCAGAGAAGGGCACGAGAAGAAGACAACAGAGAAGATCAGCGGGCCACTGCGGATCAGAGATGTCTTAATACCGTGTATGGGCATGGAGACATTTGCTCTGTGACCGTCATGGTGTTCTTGCCCTCTTTTCTCTGAGAAAGTAACTCCAAGACTACAGACTCTCTGTTCTCTTCTTGAATAGGTTCAAGAACTCGTGGTGTTTAGTTAGCACTTTGAAAGTCTTTCAAAGAATGCTAATCAAAGAAGCACAAATTTAAGTTCACAAAACTCACATTATTTTACATTGGCATGGCTGAACATAATTTCATTAAACACAGATTTACATACAAAGTTCACACTTTGGCATTTCGCAAGAACAACAATGGGATATCAGCAACTGTTACAGTGTCAGAGCAGAAACTCGTTGTGGGTTCTTGTTACGGCTGTTCCTTCTCTCTATCAGTCCACGTCAGCTTCGACGAGACCTGACACTGTGGGACGCTCACAATTTGCCTCGTGGAATCTGCAGCACATTCAGTGGTTTCTCACTCCCTGCTTAACTTTGAAGTACAGAGAATCCTGTGTGTATCCACATAGCACTTTCTCTAAAAGATTCATTAATGCTCTTCCTCTGGACGTTGAGAAGTCCTGGTGTTGTTCTGTGTATTCCGAAGGAGGGATTGAGCCACTTCAGTGCCATTCAGGAGAGAGATGCTGTCAATTCATCATGCGGAACCACCATCACATCTCCCTAGGTTTATTTTTACTCTTCCCCTCTGTCAGTCTTGTATTCCTAGCCACTGTTGCGTCTGTTGGACAGATGATGGGTAGACAAGCAGTCTATGACTGGGAAGAGCACTTCATAAATAATGGAACATTATCTTTGCCATCAAGGTGTTTAAAGAATGTTTTAACGTATCTACAAGCTGGTGGTTATGATAGATAGGTGGCTGTTGTTCAGCGTATGTAGAGCTCTTGGCTGAGCTAATGGTTTACGTGTGAAAGCATTGCTTTTCACTGTAGACACTTAGGTCATTTTCCGTCAGCTTAGGAACCTTTCACCTGCAGAAAGTATCAGAGACAGTGAGCAAAAAGAGTGCTGTGGACTAACACAAAAGATTGTGGAATGGTGCCAATAGTGGTGGTCTTCCGGAGACACACTGCAAAGTCAGAGCTGAGCATCCAGAGAAGACTTTGCAGAGAGTCCACCATTTCAAATACCTGGGTGTTCACCCGAACTGCAAGCTAGACTTCACTGATTGTCTATGGGAGGGGACAGGGAAAGTCCAGGTGATGATTGGATAGGTGTTCCTACCTGCACCAGGTATTTCGGGAGCTTAGATCAGCTTTTTGAGAAGAGCTCTGCCCTTAGGGTTATAGATGTGATGGTCCTTGCATACCACATTCAACAGATCTACTGCCCCTGGAACATTGGAGCCTTCTCTACTCATGATGTTGTATGAAGGGTTTCTCTATGGACCCTTCAATTTGACCCTATGGTACACATTTGGAGCTGCCACCTGGTCTGTGCAGAATCTACAGGTTCTACAACCTAGGTGTGGGTATCCAATCACGTATTCTTTTGTGTAAAAACCTGTAAAGCAGACAAGGTCCTAGACTCTTAAGGACACTGTATGGACACCATATTTGCGATTTATTTTGGGTGCCCCAGTCCACAGAACTGTTCCTTGTGGAAGGGTACAAGTTTCTAGGCGCATACATCTCTGTTTCCTGCTTGGCAAAGCAATGCTGTGCCTTTAGTACTATGGTAAAACATCACATGGATTGAGCTTCCACTTTGAGTTCTTGTTTTCCAGTAAGATCCCATCTCTCAGGCTTACTAGGACTTTCCTCAGGACTTTTCCTGCCTTAGGTTAGGCCTTATTTATTGTGTTTTCAGCACATACACAATAGAAAATCTATGCTTCTGTCTTATTTCTAGAACATGCGTACAACTAGATTGTCCAGTCTTACAGGCATTTAGGTTTCAAATAGGTTCCCTTGATTTCAGCTCTGTGACCCAATGTTAAAGTGAACTGGTCAAGAGAGAAAATCTTAGTTTTGTGACCATGTCTGTTTAGTTTGTTGTTTTTTTTTTTTTTTTTTTTTTTTTTACAATTTACTGGTGTGGTAATCCAAATCCCTGAAAAACCGTTTTTGTATTGCTGTTTCTATATGATAAAAACCTGCTGCTATCACAATTTGGTCTTTTTGACGTCACACACACACACACACACACACACACACACACACACACACACCACACCCACAGCACACACACACACACACACACACACACACACACACACACACACACACACACACACACAGAGTGTAGGACAATATAAGGGTGACTATTAGTAACTATTTTGAGCTCTTTTCAGTCTTCACTGGTTTTTGACTTTAAAGTCAAACAAGGCAAGAAGAACCACAGTGAAGTGAAAGTCAACGGTGAAAAACAACAACACATCTGCTTTAACCTCCTTCTACTTCATTGTTTTCAGCCTCTCATTTCCCCAAAGCTACTGCATCTCAAACACAAGCGTTTTAATCTCCGGGTCCGCCCGGCTTCTTCATGAACCTCAGATGGTTAGTTAAAAAGCCAAAGTTTGGACTGCTTTCATCAAGTGGCTGGAGAAGATTGATTGGCAGTGTAATTTAGGGCGTCCAGCCGTTAGCGCCTAGAGGAAACGTGTGTGTGTGTGTGTGTGTGTGTGCACTAGTGAGAGTGCAGATGAAAGCACTGATTGCTTCTCGTGTCAGAATCAGAGGTCATGTGACCGGCTGGAGTCGCATGGGCTGATGGGAGTTGGGGTGATCAGTCATCCTCACATCTGTCACCATCATCACACTGACACAACAATCCACAGACAGAAATCTGCATCATACACCGACATAGATGGAGAACGGATGGATGGAGAGAGGCATGAATGGATAGAATAAATGTCTAGATGGGTCGTTGAAAGAACGGAAGTGCATAAGAAGATGGAAGAAAGACCAATAAACAAAGAGAAAGATTTTGAATCCAAGCTTTGTCCCCCGTGTAAGGTGTGAATTTGGCTTCTCAGATTCTATGGGGGTTCCTGTCCATCAAAACCTCCAGCTTCTGCAGAAAAGCTGATGGACATTAAATGCTTTTCCTTACATAAATGTGCTGTCTGTGAAGAAAGTGTCAGCTCCATCCGAGAGCTACAGCTCAGTCTCTTTATGCTTCTATAAGCTAGAATCTTTGTCTTGTAAAGTGTCCAGTGCAGTAGATGGAGAGAAGAGTATATTTCAAATTACCATAGTAAAAATGTAGAAAACATTCGCTATAGTTTGAAAATTTGTGATGAAAAGTCAAAGTGGACCAGTGTGAGTGAGAAAAGGAGTGAGGGAAGGAGTGTGCAAGAGGAGTGAGCAAGAGAGTAGCGTGGAGAATTATGGAAGTTGCTCCAGCAGAGGCCTGACGTTGATTAATGAGTGAGAACAGGATTAGAATGCTGAGAATTGTCCAGAAAAGCTCTGAGCTTTAAAGGAAGTGACACACACACACACGCGCGCGCACACACACACACACACACACACAAACAAATACACATACTCGAGTACAAACTAGGATCAAGCGGACAGTGTTGAAGACATCAGCAGAATTACTGAGCTTTACAGAACCAACATATTTTGTGCAACTTTACAACAAAAAGCCTCCCTGCATGCACTGCTTCAAATAAACACAGAGCTTTACACATCTAACCTTGCTTTACCCCGTTTAACACATCTAATCACTTTCTCACATCTAATCACTTTCTCACATCTTTACAGGTCTAACACAAATTTACACTGTTTGATACAGCTTTACTCTGTTTTATATGGTTTTACAATTCTTACAGATTTATACTATTTACCCCAGTTTTACAAATCTTTTCATTTCTCAGACAGCTATACACTGTGTAACACAGCTTTCCAGATCTCACGCAGCTTTACAGATCGTACACAGCATCACACTGTTTAACAGCTTTACACATCTCGCCCAGCTTTACACTGTTTAACACAGCTTTACAAATCTTACACAGCTTTACACTGTGTAACACAGATGTACACTATACTGTTGACCACAGCCTTACTCTACGTTAAATAGTTTAAAGCAGCTTTACACAGCTCCGTCCAGCATTAAGGTGCTTTACAGCATTTACCACTACTTTACTTACTACTTTACACATTTCACACAGCTTTATGCTTGTTTAAATAGTTTAGAGCAGAATTACACAGCTCCGCACAACTTTACAGCATTTAACACTACTTATCACTGTTGATCATACCCTTATGCTGGTTTAAATGAACACAGCTTTACATTACTTTACAGCATTTAACACTACTTTACGCTGTTGAACACAGCTTTACGCAGATTTATATTGTTAAACACAGCTTTACAGAGTCTTACAGTGCATCACCATGATGAACATTACTTTAGTGTGCACATCTCACACAGATTTACGCTGCTTTAAACTGTTTAACACAGGTTTACACAGCTCCGCACAGCTTTACGCCACATTACAGCGTTTACAGAGCTCTACACATCTCACCCAGCTTTACAAGGTTTCTGACGCTTGTTCTCTCCTTCTCTTCCTCTCTCTTTCCTTCTCTCTCAGTGCGTCTCCATTGTCTCAGCTTTCAACTGAAGTAAGCACCTCACTAAAGCCTCAGCCACTTCAGAACACGTGACAATAGCCAGATTTCCTCCCAATTTGCTTGTGGAGAAAGAGGCCAGAGGCTTTTCAGGAGGTCGTGAATAGTCTGGCTAATTCAAGCACAATCCAGACCTGACCCCCACTTCCCCTGCGCCTCCCGATGCCTGTCGAGCGGCCTGACTTTCCTCATTCAAGAACAATCCCTGCTGCTCTTGCAGGCCTGTAAATTCGTAAGTGTGTGTGTGTGTGTGTGTGTGTGTGTGTGTGTGTGTGTGTGTGTGTGTGCTTGTTTTTAAAGTAACAGAACGAAAACTCTGAGTTGTTATAATCCTAATCTGCGAACCACTGCACTTTTCATGTCGTACTCCAGGCGATTGGTTTTGAGCGCCACGGTTACATCAACCCAACACACTTTCTGGTGTGTAAATCAGAGCGTCTTGGATTTTCGTGAACTAAGGAACTGAATTTAGTTGGTGTTATTTTACTGCAATGCCAGCAACTCTTGTCACTTTAACAAAAGCACAGATTTAATTGGTCGAATGGTTTTAATTCTGATTTGAAGGCAGAATAACAGTTTAGAGTTAATTGATCAGTCGCAAAAACAAAGATAAGTCAGATTTGTATTCTATAGAATGATTAAATAACTTATTACATAACTTCATGCCGGTTTGGATTGAAGATTAAATATTTTAATCAGGAAAACCGAGCTGGTTTTCACTTTTATGGCATTTAAACTTGTGCTATCAGGTCAGTGTTTCAACTGGGACTGGAGAAGACAGACCTGCTTCTGATAATAAGACCTAGTGCTGCTGGTGAAGCAAAAATAAAGGTAGAGTGCTGTTATTTGCGCAGGTTTAATCAACCTCCCGAGTCGCGGTCGAGCCGCTCTCCCGCCGTCGCGCTCTTATTAAAGCAATCAGGGCCTTTCTTAGCTGCTCAAGTGCTCGCACTTCTGAAGAAAACACATCTGAATTGCATCTCAAACACTTTGGATTCCTCTCTCGACCCAAAGTGACGGCAAGACGCACAAAGGCCTTAAACACCGCACAAAGTTCACAGAGATGAGATATTTGAACTGTATATATGATAGATAGATATTTGATCGATCTATCTATCTATCTATCTATCTATCTATCTATCTATCTATCTATCTATCTCTCTCTCTCTCTATCTATCTATCTATCTATCTAGTTAAAAAGGGTCTATTAATATATGGTTGGGTTTGTCCTCCCTTAACCTGATGGAAGGTAAGTAGACTGTGACAGAAAGCTGATTCGAATCGGCAGAATGAATACAATCACTTTTGATGTTCCGGATGAAGCGTTTGGATTCATGTAAGTAAACATCTGATTGAAGCTGACTGGATATCCGTGGCCAAACACAAAAAAGTCGTCCAGGTCTGTCCAGGGTTAGCAACCTCTCGTTCCCTTTCATCAAGGATTTGTGTGCTGAGGTTGACTATACTGTAAGTCAGTTTGTTCAACATTGAGCCGGAGAACTGCCTCTAAGGTGACCTATCTGAAACGATCTTTTAGGACTGTAACCGCTTCTATGACCTTTGAGCAAACCAGCCTAGGTGAGTCCTAACCTGCAGACCGGTCCACAGATCAGATGCTTAGACATTGTAAGATGTGAGCTGGCACACTTGAGTTGGCCTAGGATGGAAGCCCTCTGAACAAGATGATCTGAGAGACCAGGTCTCTTGGGAAGATAGGAGTGGTAAAGAGAGAATTAGCAGTAGAGGTTCATGCCATGTGAAGTTCCTGATCTTACCACAGCACTGAAACAGACACATGTGCTTATGAAATGTTCCAAGCGTTCCATTGAAGTTCTCTGTGGAGATCGTGTGCCTGGACTATGTTCTCCCCAACTGAGTAATAGTTCTAAGAAGAACACACTGTCACTGGCTTGCACCTCATCAGTATTACCTGTTTTAAGCTGTGAGAGAATCCTTGATATTAAGCTGCCTAAGTGTTGTAGACACTAGTGAAGGAGCCAGCAACTCTTCATATTTCTGGAAAACTTTGTTGAGTTGCCCAAGAGTCACAACAATCCAGGTAGACAAGGTTACGGGATCTATCGATTATGGTGGAAAATGTTATCACAGTCACAATCCAAGAGGCAATGGCATGTTTTTACCAGCTTTTGCCATTTCCATGAGCTAATCTGAATTTCTGAAGATCTCCATTTGCCCCTGGTGGGTGCAGGCAATGTATGCCACTAACTAACACTAAATCATAGACTCTTTGGACACATAAAGGTGTGGGTTTCTGCACAATCCCAGGGCATGAATCCCTGAGACATTACAGAGAAGGCTTGTAGTTCCCAACCCTTTCCACAGAAGCCAGCGCTAAATAAAGAACTGAGTTAAGAGAAAGCATCTTGTGACTACCAGCCTCAAAAGGGCAGCAACCCTTACTGTGGCCTGCTTAGTCTCAGTCCCAAGAAGAACGTCCAATGGAGAAACGCAGAAGTTTTTTTTGTCTCTCAATGTATTTATAAAGAGCTTCTCCCAGTCCCAGACTGTCCCTGAAGAACTCTTTTTGGTGCCAGCAGCTCTATGAAACAAAAAAAAAAGTGGGTTTGTCAATATGGTCACTAGGGGCCATATTGAGATTGTTCTCTGCTTTTAATCAGCCATTGAAGTGACACGCAGCCGGGAGGCTCCAATTGTCCTGGCATGGGTGCCAATTGCAGGTCTGTGTCTGACAGGGGAGGTATCTTTTCAAAGGAGTGTCACCGGGGAGGAAAGTATGTCAGACAACAAGGTTTTGTTGGGTCATTGTGGCTGAACTAAGATATAAAGACATCAGTCACACTTCACCTAGTGGTGTGGACCAGGACTGGCCTATGCCAAGTGAATGTATGCTTCTGAAACTGGTGGGTCTTAGAAGGCATAAAGAGGATTTCCATCTGAATGTCAGAATTAATGTGATGTGGGTCTTCAGAACCAGCTGTGGCGGGCAAGCCGAGACGTGGGATGGGAGAAGACACCACAAATGCGGCTGAGGTACACCACGTTTACAGTGTTGTCTGATCTCATAAGAACATGCTTGTCGTGGATTCATGGTAGGAGTTGATTCCAGGCTGACAGATCTGGCGGAAGCTCAAGAGAGTTGATAAGGCATTAGAGATCAATGTCTGGACAGAGTCTGGTCACTGCAGACTGCCCCATCAATTAAAACAAGAGCCATGAAATTACTAGAAACAAGACAGCAGTTTAGCTTTCAGATTTTTTTAAATTTACATTCTTTCCTTCTATTACTGAATGCACTGCTGTACTACAATTCTGCATTTACACAAATATAAGCACTCCTTTACCCCCAATTGTTTTCCCAACTTGCTTAAATGCGCATATAAGCACCCCCCTGTGATTTTCAAGTTCAAGTTCAAGTTTATTTATATAGTGCTTTTCTTAGTTCGAGACCAACGCAAAGTTGTATGTGATTTAGGGAAAAATAGTCTTTAAAAATGAAAAATGTCCATTATTTATTTGTGTTCAAAAATTAGGGAAAAAGAGTCAAGAAAATTGTCTATTGTCCATCGTTTTTCAGGCACAAAATAAAAAAAATTCTGGCTCAATTACGTTAATATTCTCCTAAACATACTATTTTTTCTTTATTTAACAAATCTAACTTGACCCATATCATTTTGATATTGTTTTACTTGAATGATACATAACAAAAAGTCTAGTGGTCAGAACTTAATCTCAAAAGTCTTTGCACCAGTCCACGCATGCGCAAAGCAATCACGGGAGGCCGGTCGAGCTCAGTTTATCAGACGCTGTGCGAAGTGAATCGAAGCGAAGGATTATTATTCGCTGTTTAGCAGACAGAGCGTTTTGATTGTGTCTGTTCATTGAATTTTTTACTCCTTGTCCGTGTTCTTCATTTTCGACTGTTTTGACTCTTTATGCGATGACACATTGGACCCGTTTGTTATCGCTAAGCTAAGCTAACCGGTCGTAGTTTGTAGTTTCTGTTTGTTGTATTTTGTATTTCTGTTGATTGTATTTTGTTTAAATAATTTAAATTGTACTTTCAGTGATATTTTGTATGCAATTCTGCCTCCTATTATTTAAAGATGCCCACACGCGGCGCTGCATAAAGACGACATGTTTCCGTTTATTTGTGATTGATCCGGACTTGAAATACAGAAAAATGGGCCATTTTTACAAATTTCCAAACAGGAGCAATTACAAATAAATAGAAATATGTCGTCTTTATGCATTGTGTTTGTGTTTTCTTTCATTAAATAATGGTTCCGGAGGCAGAAGTGATACGAGTCACACGTTATGTTGGTTAAAAGAATGAAGAAGTACTTTTTTTTTTACTTTGTGCCTGGAAAATCTGTCTTTCTCTCTCTCTGTTCTCCCAGCAGTAACTTTCTCTGTCACTCAGTTTTTCCTCCGCCCCTCTAAGTTTTCCCACTCTTGTTCTTCTTTCTCTCTTTCCCTCGCTCTCATTTTTAATAAAGCAGTCTGCTTGTCAGCTCTTTTCAGGCCCGGGACCCCCAGCCATGCGAAAAGATAATCCCTGTGTCTCGCTGGGAAGCTCTGGCTCCGGCTCAAGGACACCAACGTCTCTTCCGTCCCCTCTGAGCTCTTGACCGATGCTGGAATTGGGGATTTACATCTTCCTGGACTCCTCAAGCTGAGAGAACGTCGAGGAGTAAAAAAAAAAGTACATAAACTCAGAATAATGTGAGTGGTAAGGGCGCTTTTAGTTAGCGAAAAGCATATTTTATCTTTATCTTTATACCTTGTTTTTATTGTATTTCTATTCTTTATCTTTTTATTGTATTTCCCCCTTTGCAAATTTTGTTGTACCTCCACAATCCCTGTTTAAATGCTGAAACAAGGAAAAAAACACATTTCACTACATGTTGTACCACGTATAATTTGTGTGTGACAAATGAAATTTTAATTTAGCGACTTTGCGATGGTCTAACTAAGAAAAGCGCTATAGAAATAAACTTTAACTTGAACTTGAACTTGCTTTGATTCATCATGTCTGAGACTTCTTCCATGTTTGAGTCTCTTAATAAATAAGGTGCTACTTTAGACCTAAAGACCTCAGGTGCATAACCAGCAATCCCACACACACACACACACACACACACACACGCACACACACACACACTCTCTCTTTCACGCACGCGGCCGGAAAGCAGAAGAAATTAGTTTGGAGGGGAAGAGTGCAATCGGGTCTGTAGAGGTCAGGACGGACTTTGTTCCGTCTGGGGTTTATCTAAACTACAGCCGTGCTGGACAATGGGCCGAGGGTGGCAGAAAGAAACCCAAGCTGTGAGGGTAAATTACGCCGCTGATAAGACTGAAAGAGATGCCATGAAGCCCGGCAGCACCGGACGCATTGTGGAGGAGAAGAGAGACAATTAGGTGATCCAGAGAAGAAAGACACATCAAGATGGACAGTGGCAGTGACCCAGGGCGGGCAGCCTCGCATCCGCTGATCTGGATGTGGATCCAGGGATTTTTCCACACAGTCATTACCTGCAGAACCTACACTATCAAGTGCACTACAACTGCTGTCTGAGCGAGAACACGCCGATGGAGGATCAGGTGTGAAGGATCTAAGCCCGGCTGCTCTGAGTTCTGCACACTGGCCAGCAGAGGGTGGTACAATATGAGAAGGACGGAGGAAACTATCAGAGTGTTTGAGCAACCACCTTCTGAATCACACTAGTTACCTTCAAGTTCATTTATAATTCAGAGATAAATGGAGAGAGAGAGAGAGAGAGAGAGAGAGAGAGAGAGAGAGAGAGAGAGGTAATGACAGTGGGTGAGTGGAGAGGAGTGGGAGAAAAACTGGGTATTACAAAGTGGCAGAGAAACAGAACAAAAGAGCGAGAGAGGGATCGAGACAAAGAGAAAAATAGTGAGAGAGTGAGATAAAAAAGAAGAGATATACAGTACTTTAAAGAGTCAGTGACAAAGGGAAATAGAGAGCAAATAAGAGAGTGAGACACACACACATAATCAGAGAGAGGTAAAGTGACAGAATGAAAGAGTGAGAGGAGTATAGAAAAGATTATGACTAGAGTGTTTGAAAACGAAAAAAAAAAGATAGAAAATATATATAGAAAGAAAAAGACTTAGGAGGAAACAGTGTGAAAGAAAGTGTGAGAGATGCAAAAAGAGAGAGAATGAGAGAAAAGAGAGAG